>CM030889.1:12358442-13035714 GCA_018136845.1 Heterotis niloticus
AAATGCATTGCACTGAATTGCTGTAAAGATAAGAAAATGTAAACTGTAAGGAGTAATGTGGTCCAGCTACTATTGTCAAATACTTTGGATGAAGGTGTCAGCTAAGCTCTGCTTAGTAATATTTTCATGCCTTTTTAAAAGAAATAATAACATTCTCAATCAAAATTCATATCTTCTTGTTTGGCTTAGTTTGACATTTGCATTTTTGTGGTGAATATGTGCAGGTGTGTATGGCACCTGTCACCACTGACAGGGGCAGGGCAAAGGCCACATGCTGAGACCACTAGGGTGCATTTTTTTACATTTATATTTTGTTTTAAATAAATAAACATTCAGTAAAGTCTGACACATACCCTCACAATTTCACACTGCTTATATCAATCATTGTCAGCAACAGACATTTTTGGGCCAGCTTAATACAACCAGACAATTTTTACAGCGGGAAATTTCCACAATCATGCTGGAAGTTCTGCAGAGCTCTGAAGTGTGTTCATACTATGGGATTAAACTGCTCTCCATCCTGATGCAGAATAGGCCACAGTGCTGCTGTAATGGCAGTTTCAGATAAATCCGTGCCGAAATATTTCAACATTTTGCAAAATTTCACAGTGGTTCACGGGGCCTGGGACAATTTGCGCACAAATTTCTCGGCAGAATCTGCACTTTCTACTGTAAGCATGGATGTCTAACATTCCCCCTGTGCATTTCATCATCTTCAGTACTAAAGTGCACTGCTCACGTTCAAATTTTTTTCAGCTATTGCAGCATCACTGGCGTTCCCTTTTATCTAAGTTCTCCCCAAAGAGACTGAACAGAACAAAGGTCTTATGAAAGACATAGATGATGTCAAACGTAGTAATCCCATAATGCACCTCAGTGAATGAACCAGCACAGAGGATGCAAAGGGAATGTTTCATCTGGTCCCCAGATCCCTGGCGTCTGGAAGCACTCTGGCTCGGTCCACGTGTTTCCCAACAATCTTGTGGTTTTTTACAGCTTGATGGTTCATTGCAAACCACTCCATCCAAGTTTGAAACTTGAGGTCTGTTAGCTGAAAAGATGGTTGTGGACAGTTTTAGCTAAACTGAAGTGTGGAAGTGCTGTGAAGAGGTGGTATAATCCACAAGTCTGCATGGGGACTGGGTGTTTAGATGTTTCCACAAAGACAAAATCCACCAATCCATGCTCAGGACACAAAACTGCATAAGATGGTTGAAACGAATTGGCTTCCATGCTTTTTTATGAATAAAATCTCATCCATTTTTGTCCTTTTCACAAGGGCATGAATCAGCATATCTGTATTGACAGCACAGGTAAAAAAAAAAACATATCTTTGTCTGCTTGCAAACACATTTCTGCCAGTGCCAGCATGCTTGTTCTCATGCCAATTAAATGGTTTCCCTTGGCATTTGAAGTTAGTTTGAGAATAAGTGTCCGGCACACCGAGGCATGAGGGCATTCATAAGAGAGGGACATTACTTGTATGCAAAGCAGGTAAGGAGGCACAAGTTTTACCATTAGGTTAAACCATCTGCTAATCTCCTTTTTAAGGCTGTGTGACATTATGATGCCGATGTTGAGCAATATATCATTTTAATGGCACCTGCATAACCTTTTTTTATATATTTTTTGTGGGCAACATGAATAGAATAGGATAGAATAGAATAGAATAGAATAGAATAAACCTTTATTGTCCCACGAATGAGAAATTTAGGTGTTACAGAGCTCTTATGACAAAGGGAACATAAATAAGTTATAAATAAATTAACCAGTTAGACTGTGAATAGGCACACAAGCAGAAAAGGTCTTCAAACAAAATGGCGAAAATGTTCATCATATGAATATACATATATCTATGAACATATACATATACATGTATATGATATGATAAATGCATATTAGATTAACATTTAGGGTTTTTTGGTACATATATATAATTTCAACTCTTCAAAATTAGACCTTTCAATTTTTCTGAATACCCCCAGATACCGGAGGCCTAAAGGTTTGAAAGTACAATGCAGTATTTTTGCTGTTCCTGCAATGGCACTCATCTGGACAGAGATCAGTGTTGTCGTTCTTGGGATCTGATGAAGCTACTATTCCAACTTGGGGGTCACAACCCCAAGTGTTCCCCTCACCAGTGGAACTACCTTAGTTTTCACCTTCCACATTATCTGCAGTTTTTTTCTTAATCTCTAGTGTTTCTTCAGCATCTCATTTTCTTTCTTCTTGATGTTTCTGTTGCTTGGAATCACCATAGCTATTTACCACTGCTGTTTTCTTCTCATTGTTTGTCACCACTATATCTGGTTGGTTTGCCATGACCCGTTTATTTGTTTGGATGTGGAAGTCCCAAAGGATCTTGGCTCCATCTTCCACCATTCTGTAGCACCTCCCATTTAGCCCCTGTAATGTCCAGGCCACATTCCTTGCAGATGTTCCTGTATCTGATCCCTGCCACTTGGTTGTGTCTCTCTGTATCTGCAGTCCCTGCCTCCATCTTGCAACCCCTTACTAGGTGCTGGACTGTATCAGGAGCATCTTTGCACAGTTTGTACCCGGGGTCTTGGCTGATGTGGTCAACCTCTGTTTTAACTGAGCTGGTTCTGAGTGCTTGTCCCTGTGCTGCCATGTTTAGCACCGCTGTGCTGTCCTTCAGTTCTTCCTTTTCCACCCATTGGCAGGATTTCCTCATGTGCCATTACAGAAGGTGAAGTCAGCAAGTAGTGCTGTGTTTCAAGAAACAAGCTTTTAACAAAAAGTTCAGTTCTCAGTAGGGTTCCTGATCTAGCGCCCTTCAGCAAAAGGAAAGTGGAATAGAAAAAACGAACTCCATAAATTTGCAATTTAGCACCTGAAACACAAATAGGAAATCAATTGTATTTTGTGATCTTCTCAAGCTGATACAGGAACTGCCCAAAGGCTTGAAAAATAATGGACTGCAGTTTTTGGAGCAAACAATGACAGAGAAAAGTTATCTGCTGGTGAGAAATGTAATATTAGCTCAGTATCGGCCACACAAACACACTGAGCAGCCCTGGAATAAGATGAGCCTCAGTAATTTCCAGTACCCGGCGATAATGGACGCAAAATGTGTGTAGCAGCCAGGGGTATAATGTTTAGGGCTGCCTTCCACCCAAAGTGTCATATAAAATAAATAAACACACAAAATAGCTTAAATATATAACCTGCAGGTGGAAAAATTGCTCCAATCTTTATTTTTTCCCTCTCCTTTGGGGCACCAACAGAAACACATGTCTATTTAATAAAACCCACTTTAATAAATGAGTCGCTAATTATATTTTTGCACAAAGATGAAGACAGTTTGGTCGATGCGGGCCAAGGGTTTGACATTTCTTCTAAGATTTTCCTTCTGTAAAAATTGCACCACCTGCCTGAAGTGAACTCCAGCAGAGATGTAGCTTGCTGACGGGCTAAAGCGAGAAAGCTTTTGGGATTCATTAAAGTCTGACCCCTTGCAAGAACACCTCTTCTTCATTAAATGTGCAAATTGCTGGAAGTGGGAGAGGACAAAGGATGGCAAAGAGACCAAAAAGCCAGCAACTTCCGGATAACACGAATCTCCCTTTCTAAGCAGCGAGCTTCTTATGCCGTTGGTATCAACATATGATTTTATGCCTGGTGAGCATCGGAAATGCAATATCTCAACATAGCTTTCGGAGTCCAGGAAATGCAAGCACATTCAAAAAGCCAAGATGCTTTCCAGATTTTAGCCTTTTTAAAAGCTTGTTCCTTTTTTTTAATAATCTTTCATTAGTTAGACAAACATCAGACTGTCAAACTGTAAAGGGACGTTGACAAGTGAAATGAAAAGCTTTTTTTCCCAAAGCTGTCACTTAAGGACACGTCTCACGAGAATCCATTGTTATTTAGTGTGAAACAACTGATGAAACAGCTTGGTAAGATTTTTAACAAGGGGCTTCTTTTTGTAATGACATGTGGTTATTAAATTTGGGTAAAAAAGCACATTTATTATAAAAGTATATTACTCGATTGTGTCTTTAAAAGTGTTCTCTTGGGGCTTACAAGCTGGCATTTTTAAAATGATGTCCTTGTTACTGCTGTATCCCCAGACTCATTTCCAACTGTGTGATTCCACGGGATACCCCTCCCCAGAGCAGGGGTCAATGCACCTGTGCTGTCGTTCATGATTTACCCCAGACATAAAAAGATAAAAAGATAAAACCCCGTCAGTGTACCTTGCAGAGGCTTGAACATTCAGAACAGTCCTTGTTGTGAAGAGCCTCCTTGGAATCTCACGTATGTGCTCTGCTTCTCTCGCCCTTGATCTGGGGCCACCCCGCGTACACATGTGTTCGACCACAACTAAAGCATCTGCGCCTGGATCCACCTCCCTCTGTATTGTGATCATCACAGCCAGAAGGGAAATTGACTTTAAGGTAAATGCATGTAAGCATTCTGCAAAGACACTGGTCTTGATGATATTTCAAACTAAGCATCTCGTACAGGTCAGTCCCAGAAACATCAACATTCCTTCAGCAGAAGCACATCTTGCCAAAATTTCTGACACAGATAAAATCAGGCTTGGTGAATAAATAAAAGTTAATAATTATCAATAGTTTGCCCCCTAGGTTGTTTGCCCAGCCTCCAACAAGCATGTTGCCTTCAGCAAACAGTCCCTGCATTTTGGATCTGTGTGATGTCCTCAGAATTGACATTTATTTGAATGGTTGATATTTATGTGAATGGTTGTTTAAGGGCTCTGTAGAGTTACCCTGTGGGGTGAACCAGTGTTCTTCCCATTCTGTATCTTTTCTTATGCCTTCTGCTTCTCAGGGTAGCTGCTACATCATGATGGCTAGTATTATACTGCATTTGTTATATTAGTACCATAGGCAAATCTATGCACTTTGGGTGATTTTAGTTGTGATGATGCAATCTCATTACCTGTGTTTCTCATTTTTGATGCGTTTTAAAATCTTTTATCACGCTGGATTTTCTCTGGCCAACACACAGTGAAAAGCGGGATTCCAATTCAAAAGTCAGTTCAAAGCTCACTGCGCTTCGGGGTGCAGAGCCGTAGACCAATGAGTTTGAACGCAGCAATGGCTGCCGTGCGTGGTTTGCTTCCAGTTTTAAGGCTGTGAAAGCCTTCAGATCCACATTGTTTGAACAAAGCACAGCCACTGTAAACCTACTGGCATGCATGGCAATATTAAAATTCTTCTCCTGCTCCCCAAAGGGATTCCCCCATACAGTAGGCAGAATTCAGTGGCCTACTTTTTTTTAAAAAAAAAAACATGCCTTTCATTATAGATTATTGCAACAGAAACCAGAGAAGTGTGTCGAGATGGAAGCTGCCACCAAAAAGATGAAAAAAGATGTCTGTTTCGTTCGCTGTGAATTCCCCTTCTGTTCTTCCTGCCGCTTCTCACAGTTATCCTCTTATCTTCTGCGTTGACAACCGTGAGTCAGATAACAAGTAAATTAATTCTTTGCCCTACTGTGACAAACTATGATAAGATATATACTGATATATCGCTGTTTGGATAAATTATAACAGAAATGGTTAATAGTGTCGCACTATTTATACGTCAGCCTTTCATTTTTTGCCGCTTCAGCTGATATTGCTGCATGCAGACAATTTAATGAGCGACAACTTCCGGTCAGCTGATGCATTTAATAAGCAATTTTTTTGGTTAAGTTTTAAAAAGGAAAAAACCTTTCGAAGAAATCACAAAAACTATAGCTGCCATGGCTTTCAAGAGCAGAACTAATTCAGAGTGGTTGGTATCAGTCTATAAATACAGCAAACAATGTTGGTATTGCAGTCATCTCACTTGTCTTGTCGCTGTTGTATATTAAGAGAAAGTCACTATTTTAAGCACTTTTTTCAAGGTGCTTTTATGCTATTTTTTTCCACCTGGGGATTCAGCTTCTCAAAAATGCAGCAAATGGTTATAGGATCGCTGGTGAAAACAATGGCCAAAACAAAGCTCTCCCAGCTACATACTGTTTTGTTGCTTATTTTTATCTAAAATATTGCTGAGCTTTAGCCATTGTTATACACCAGGATTTTGCTAATGCAGTGGTATTACAGTAGGAAATGTGGGATTTCAGCCAGCCTTCAGGTTTGCATAATGCTGCTCTACCTGCTGCCTTACAAATGCAGTTGAGAAATAACAGAACTGGCAACATGTTATTCAATATCACAGACCAGTAAGTAGCATAGAAACCTTGCAGGTATAAAAATAATTGAACATACTAGTACTCAGTAGTTATGACAAAACTATGTAGTGAAAGGAAGCCATTAGACTTGCTATACAAACTGCAAAACCAAATCTCTAATAGTTACAATGAGTCTGCATAAACTGTAATTGTAATGAGTCCATACTCAAGTATCAAACTGTCAAAATGGTGCAACTATCTATCTATCTATCTATCTATCTATCTATCTATCTATCTATCTATCTATCTATCTATCTATCTATCTATCTATCTATGTCTTTTTGTCTGTCTTTGCCTGTCTGTCTGACTGACTGACTGTTTGTCTGTTTGTCCATATATCCCTCCAACTGTCTTTTTTGTTTTATTTATTTTTATTTATTAATTTCTGGTTGGGTTCTTGAGTCCCATTTACAGAGAACAGAAACACAAATGGGTATTTTGATGGAAATTGCGGCTCTAAAATATGAAAGCATTGATACTGGCTTGTAAAAGGCCACTCGTGGGGGTTGTTACCGGCGCAGTGAGGCAGCAGCGTCTCCTTACCCTCGTGTTTCCTTTCCCGGAGAGGACTCCTGCTGCTCAGCACAGCGCCAGGTCGGCTTCATTCAGCAGACCACTCCTCTCTCATCATTTTCTCTAAAAGGCTCTTACATAGAAAAACACGCAAAAAAGCTCTTCAAATGTTGGCGCATAAGGGCAGCGGATCTGCATACCCCGTTTGTCAAGCTTTTCAGCTGTATAGGGAACAAATAAAGCAAAAACACTGATAGCATCCTGGGCATTTTGTGACTTTCAAAACAGTTACCGAACTAAAGATAATCTGAATATAATAGTATTAACTGAGTCTATTTGTGATAACATCAACTGGTCATAGAACATACATTACCATTATACAGTAAGAGAGGCCCATAAAAACACCACCAATTTACACTCAATCTCTCTGTATTTAGAATTATGCAATTTTTTACATGTCTTTTTTTCAACATTTTTTTAATAATAAGCAGCCTGTATGCTTTCACATGATGGTTTGATGTGTATTTTGAGCCCATGCTCGCAATGAACATTGCAAAGAATGTCAACCTGGCAAACCCACCAGCAGATGGTGTTATCATGGGTGTGGCTGTTGTGCTCTTCCACAGCACAAAAGGTGATTTGTTTTTGCGCATCCCAAAAAGGTCCACGGCCCATTTTTGATGCATGTTTTATTTCACGGAAAAGACTTTGCTTGCCAGGTCAGTTCAGAATAACACACATATAAATCAAACTGCCAAAAAGTGACATTTGTAACAGTTAAGTCCTGTACTCCCCGATGTTTCGACTAAAAGGAGTTCTTTTGTTTGGTCAAAACTGCCTGTGATGCAGAACATTTCATCACCAATGCACTCCTACATATGGAATAAAATGGCAATATTAAAAATTTAGATAATATTAATGCAAAGCTTCCACCACAGGTGCACTAGCAAAGATGGGTTAGCCAGAATCAGGGTAAGTGCTGGTTAAGACACTGAAGGTACTGGTGAGATGTGGAAATGGAGGATTAATGCAGATTTATGTGTGTTGGTGAACATTTGAAGAGCAAAATCAAACTGTATTTGTTAGTCCAATGTTCTAAATAGCCAGATGTCATACATTTAGAAGAATGCTGCAGTATAAGCATATTTTTACAGTTGGGAATACAGGTTTTCCACTCATCGATCTGGCAGGAACGCAACACAAGCATAGATTTGTTCTTGTGTACCTACATGCCGGTCTGTGTTTACCTTGAAAACCATGAGAGCAGGAACAATGGGCATTGGAGCAAACCCTTCTCTTGGTTCACGTGAAACAAAGCAGCACACATTGTGGGAATTATTCCATTATTGGCTTTGGATGGGTTGGAGAAGGCTGATCCCTTTTTAGAACAATGTTTTATTTCAGTGACCATAGAGGCTAATCCATTAAAATGCAAATTGCTGTTTGCACAAATCTGAACCAAACCAATAGGAGTTCAGTGAGGAAGGACTTGGTAATAAAAGGCTTGACACAGGTTTTATTTGCCTGTGTGTAAATGAGCTTGAAATGACTGGAGCAGAATACAGGTATCAAGAAGAGAACAGTAACACAGAACCGAAGAGGGAAAAGTGAAAAGCAGTAGATTAGTTGGCTAAAAATATAGGCCCACTCCCCTGGAAAAATCCACTTGGTGTTATGTTTGTTAAATGCTGTTTCGCAGGGGATTCAATATGGTGGCAGCGGCTAATCTTTGTAGATGTCTGGCAGGCCTTCACTAATATCATTTAATACACTAAGCTGTTCAAACATCTCCGTTAACTGAGTCCGGAAACAATATTTTGTGACTAAGTTCTGACAATATGACAATAAGAAATGCTAAGGAGTTGAAAGTTGCGGCTGAAACTCGGTGGCGGAGACGGCAGCACCCCAGGTCCCAGCAGCTTTTGGGAAGACAGTGCTAAAGCGCTGGGTGGCAAAACACAGCCAGGGCAACTCAAGGCCCACAGTTGAAGCGGGATGTTAAACTGAAATAATTATGAATCGGTGGCTGTTTTGCTCAGAAAGTTATGTTACGGACAATTATACCCACGTGTTCCTTTGTCATAGAAAATAGCCTCATTCTGCTTTCCATTATACCAATAACAGACAGCAGGAGACATAAGGCTGTGGTGGTGGTGCGCAGTAAGAAAAAAAATTCCCTGGTTTGCTTATAAGGAAGACCCTTGAGTTATTGCTATCCAAAACTGTTGCTGTTTACATTATAACTCTTGTAAATGTTTGGCTTCTTAGCTCAGTTTGTGAATGCATGCCTTGAAGACATAGTTACATTTCAGGAGTTAGAAATGTTAGAATGTATGTTTTGGCAGATGCTTGTTGTGCTTTCCATCTGGACTTAGGGCCCACTGGAAAGCTCACATTTATTGTTAAACAAGGTTGCTGAGCCCCCGATTGGGATCCACTGAACAAAATAGAGGTGGAGGAGGGATGCTAGTGGGTTTGCAGAAAACAGCACTCGCAGGGGCAGAAGATGTGTGTGTTTATATGCATATATGAATGACAGCTGGGCATGACCAGTGGTTTTGGTCTAATACTGCTTGCCCACAAGTATGTCTTTACAAAATCCAGTTTGTCTTTTGTCAGTTTGTCTTTACAAAATCCAGACGTTGAAGTATGAGACTGGTTGTATTTTTGAGCAGATGCTTGGTGTACTTTCCATATTAGTTTAGAATCCACTGGAGGGTTTGCATCTGCCATTGAGCCTGGTTATTGAGTCAACCATCCTAGACCTTGGACTCCAAGCTGATGTAACTGAAGAGAAGTTGAGAGCTTTGCGGGTCAAATAGGGGTTGGTGTTTGTACAGGAGGGAGCGTGGGTGATGGCAGTGATGGATGGGACTGCATCGCAGTGTATAGAACAAGTCAAGTGCAGGTTAAAGCATGAACACCACACAGAGGATGAACACATGGAACTGCGTTTGGAAATTGGGATGCAACCTGGGATGCTTCAGCTCTATTTGATGTGGAGTGAGGCAGGGTGCTAAATAAATGATGCAAGCGGGAGGTTGGTAGATGAGGAGAAGGACGTGAAACATAAGGGGTGTCGATGGGCTCTAGAGTCAGAAATGGAGTGGGAAGGGTGAGGAACCAGGCATGTTCCATGAATATAAAATGGAGGCAGCCAGGTAAAAAGTGACCCAAACTGGTCAAAATTAGGAAAGCAGCGAGCACATATAGTACACATAAAGCCTGGCTAGATGGAACCACCAGGTATGCTGGGAGGCAGCAGCAAAAAAGCACCCAACCTGTCTGGTGAGGTGGAGCACAGAAAACCAAAAAATGAATGCCAGATGCAATTCAGTAGAGCCAGGATATTACGGCGCTCCAGAAGCTCAACATCCAGCAGACAGTGGATGACAACAACACACCAAGAGTGGTGCAGCAAATGTGCAAGACAGAATGCATAGAGGCAAATAAAGAGCAGAAAGTAGGCAAAAAACACTATCAGTTCTATCCTGAGTCGAAGGAGAAGAACAAAGACACAGGGAGAAACACAAGCCTGTGCAGATCCAGGCTTTATTGGCTGCCTGTCCCACGGTATGGACCAAAAACAATGCGGCTAAATAACACAGGAGACAGCAGGTTTACGCCGCAATGGGATAGCAGCAGAAATCGAAGGGAAATGTGGGGAATGAATCTGAGCACAGCACTGGGAAACGGAAATGGAGCCGAAGGTGAGCTGTGGGTAGCAGCAGAAAAGGTGACAAAAATGGCAGCAGCTGAAATGGGTGCTGCTACAAGGCCGCCTGGGACACAAGGGAGTAGCATTGATGGGCCAAACGGGGGCTTCTGGAGGCTGCGTGGAGCTGAAGGCAGACAAAACATGACAAAATGAGAACACAAAGGAGGAAGAAGAAGCAGTGCAATAATTTCATTTAATCTGCTCATACAGAAGAGTTTTCTGATAAAAAAATAAGGATTAATTATGGGTGCGCCATAGTGGGGGTCGATATTTAGGGTTGTCAGGAACTGATAGGAGTCGGGAAAAAAGATGTGAGTGCAGCAATAATGGAGGAGATGTGGAAAGAAATGGTAAAAAAAAAGACGGGGTGGAAAGTGTCCAGCTCAAAATAAAACACAGGACTCTGCAAACCGAATTCCTCACTCTCGCTCCTAAAAGCAACAAGTACACAGGCAGCCTGTGGTCCTTTGTCAGGCTGCAGAGGTGCTGTTGGGAAGTAAGAATTAAACTTACGATTCTCATAGTTATGGTTTCTCTTTGATTTAATCTTTCAAATTAATAATGATTATTAGAATTAATCGTGCGCTGAAAAAAGCTTCACAACTTTGCAAGAAAAAATGTTTCACGGATCTCACGCAGGTTGCTGTAGAGGTGGCGCAGGATTGTAAGTGGCACACCTGCCTCATTTTGACACTTGTGCAAAAGCAGTGAACTCGAGGACAGAGGTATTAAACTCAGCTCCGGCTTTTGCTCAACCTCAGCTCCCCACGTCCGTCCTGAAGAGGTAGTTCTGCTGGTGCTTCACCTGGTGTGGCAGGTGTAAATTGGGAGATAATTGAAAAATAGCATGAAACCTTCAGACTCCTGGCACGAAAAGGCCCAGACTTTGACACCACAACTACTCTGGGATCAGTACAACTGAAACCGAAATGCAGGGAGGCGGAGAAGGCGGGAGCTTCATTCTGTGGTGAAGTGCATTATTGTTCTGTGCGGCTGCACAGATTGCTCAGCAGAGACACAACATGGACGTACATGAGATCCCGCCAACATTTCTGTGCTGCGGGAGGGTGGTGTTGGTGTGTCTCTGTGTCGGCGGTCATGCGCTTGACACATGAGATTAGGTTCTCCTGATATCTGATCTTTTCTTTGACACACATACAAGAAAGAAATCTGGCTTTATGAAGAGTAATGGGCCCGAACACCTCCTGCTGTGGAGAACAGCTACATTTTGCTGGTCCGTACGATCAGTTCCGGGCCATCTATAACCGGCTCCGTAGTCCACTTACCATCTTACCACTTTTCACACACGTATTTATGTAGGTGGATGTGATTCTTCTCAATGACGCCAACATCTCCTTTACAATTAAGACCAAGCGGCCACATAAGAAGAGCAACCAAGAATTAAAGCTGAAATCCTAAACCTTAAAACGCTGACACAGTCGTGGAAGGAAGGTGGTAAGCACTTTGAGGCAAAACAAATCCCAACCATAGAATTCTTTTCAATTTTCTTCCGCACATTCTGTATGCAGGGAATGGCACAAAAGTCAAAGATGGAACCCCCATGGGAACGCAGAGTAAACACCTTGCAGTGACTCTTTTCAGATTTCTTAAACATGAGCTAAGGGAGTTTGGGACCCGATAATTATGTCAGCGGGTGATGCTGAGGGCTGCCTTTCACGGCAGTTTTATTTCTTTGGGAGCTGGCGAGGACAAGTTGCCCTGTTGCGTTCGATGCACATTTTCCAGACGTTTGTGATCTGATCTTCATCGCATGGAGTTCTGGCTTCTTTCCTGTATTAATGTCTGGCAAATGATAGCAGAGCTGTGTTATTTTATTAACGCCTTCCGCTTTCACAAACGCTCTAAAAATCAAAAATACAGGATGTTGTTGAATTGTTATTGTCGCACGTTTCATCTTACTCGGTTAAACGCTCCCACGGTGGTGCCGGTAGACATTTTTCCTGAAATACCGCGTGTGCCGCAGTTGTGACGGTGGAGCGCTTGCTGCTGCTAATGCCAGATTCACAGTCTGCATATTCACGGCGGTGGTGCAGCGATAAACCCACACATCTGTACACAAGCAGAGAACTGCGAGCGCTGTCATTTAGTCTGGAGGAAAACAGTCTGCCTGGAAAAATTGATGCCATAGTAATGATGTGCGGATTGACTTTCCCTTCACCGCAGAGACCTCCGACTGCGCGGCACGGGCAGCCGAGCGATGGCATTCCGCATTCCGAGCACAGCGGGGGTGATTCCGAATCTCAGCTCCTCTAGGGCCTCCGAATGTCACGCAGAGGCGTCTCCACATTGCGGTTCGTCTGTGACGGAGCTGATGTGTTAATCTTTGCCTTCCCCTTTCAGCATCCTCCCCCCCACTGTGCACCGACCGCTTTCCCATCGTCGTCCCATCAGCCTCTCTGTCACATCCCGTGACCCAGCCCTGTTTTCCTCCTATTTTATATCTCTTTACCATTTAAATTAGTTGATGAAATCATACAAGTGTCCCGGAGAACTGATGGCCTCTGGTAGTTTGTAACCCGATAAGTCAAAGTCAGCGAGGTAAGGTGTGACCTTAGATGTGGTTCTACCACGGTAACTGAAACGAAGCTTGTAAAACAGATGGGTTAACAGCCAGCTATTCTTTAAGGAGGACCCATGTAAATTCTTGCGGTTTCCATTTTCCCCCGTCTGGATTCTCCTATGACCCACATTCTTTTCAGCGGAATCCTTCTAATCTTGAAACAAAAAGAAAAACACAAAAAAGCTTGCGCTCTTCAAAAGCGAAAGCTCAGCCAAGACGCGTTCCAAGGCGCTCCACGTAACGGGGCAGACGACGGAGCGGTGGAATAAGCAATATATGTTTGCGGGATCCAACATCAGCAGCTGTGCTCTGTCTTCGCTCGCTTGGAGTGTCTGTCAACACAGCGCTTGTTAAAAAGTGCGATTTGGATCCCAGCATGCGTGCCTTATTCAGCTTTGGCTAGGGCACACTGAAAGGGACAACTTTTTCACCCGTGCGTCTATGACAGGCGCCATAAAATATTAATTTCCCCACAGCTGTCGGAGGTTTGTCTTTGTTTTGGCCTCCTACTTAACACATTTGTGTCTGTGGGTCTCCTCTCAAGTGCCTGTAATCTCCACTATTAGAAGTTAACCAGAGTGGAAAGCACATGCTGGAAGGCCTGCCTCACCTTCTAGTTCTTTACCTCCCTTCCCCTTTTTGTCCGGGTAACCCGCAGAATCTTCCTTCCATTCTATCGTCAGGCAGGTTGTGCTCAGCTTTGGAGAGGGAATCGCGATAGCTGTATGTATGTATGACTGCTTTTCATACTGAGGGGATTCACTGAAATATCAGAAGTCAATCCTTGTCCACAGTTCCATCAAAGACACCCTGAAATCTACCTTGGCTTCCAGCCTTATCTGGGGAACCTTAAGTCGTCTATCTAAATAATGACCGCATTGGAGGGCTGGTCCGTGGGGCTGCAATCCACGTCAAGCTGTTCACTGTCCGCTGTCTCAACTTGTCTCAACCTGCGGCGAACGATTTTCCACCTGTCTGTTGCTTTATTCTTCTAAAGCAGCGTAACTGCCTGTATTAATTATTCATCACAAACAAAAGCACTTTTTTTACCGAAAAGAACCTTTTTTGCCTAAACCCATCATGTTTAAGGTGAGGCCGCAGAAGTGAATCATATTAAACAGACACAGGTAAGCTCAGAACTTTCTTCTTAGTCTTCACACATTTAAAAGTAAAATAACTCCCAACAGCGGACATTTGGTAAGAATTTAATCTTTGATGTTATATATTAAAAGAAATGCTTTAGCTGAGGCTCAAACAAATTCTGTACAAATAAGTGAACGTAATTGAAAGTTGGAGCTTGGTCTGAAAGTCTTGAAGACCAGAAAATGGGGATGTGAAGCAAATGTTTTTATGCAAACTGTGCAGTTTGTTTAAATAAAACCTCAAACCACTAAGATTTTTTGACATAGACACAAATAAAGTGTGTCGGGATTAATGGAGGAATTAACTCATCGTGATGACTGTGATATCGGCAAGGCCAATGCATCCCTGTCGCCTGCATGAAAATGAGCTTCTGGATGAAACCGCAGTCTTCTGCGGACCTCTTTAAAGAACCTCTCCGGCAGCGTGACAACTTGCTGACAGAACCGAAACAAAATGGAAGATGGCAACAGCTCTCCTAACAAAGAGCGACTGAAACTATAGTGGGGAAAAAAAGGGCAAAAAAGAGGCAGTACAAAATGAAGCCCTAACCATAAAACATACATTCTGTGAATGCAGACATCGCTGTTTGTTTAAAGTTAGTCCATCCCAGGTGGCTGTTTGTTTTGTCCGTCATATGAAAAGACTTAAAGCTAGAAAAAAAGAAGGAAAGAAGAAAAAAGCAAATGTAGACAGAGAATTATAGTCGCCTTTAACAAAAATATAATAGCTTTTCAGGTCAGCCAAAAGTCAAACTGATGAATTACAGCAGTGATGGTGAGACTAAACCTCTTTAAAAGGATTAAACAAATTGGTGATGGTACCAATTTCAAATATAATAAGCTGGGTCTATCACTTCTGTATTTTTCAGCTCTTTATTGAAATATATACCCTGTTTTCACTTTATCTGACAAGACAATAACCTGCCTACAGGGAAGAATACAGCTTCTCCAGGCTGAAAGAGTTGCATTTCAAAGAAATAATGCACACAATGAGTTGTGAATTGGTATTGCCATGGACTGACCATCCAATGAATTTATGCAGACTTCATGAATATTAACATTCGACAAATGAGGTTTTATAACAATTTGTCACAATTTTTTCCCACTTACAGTAGGTGTTAAAAAAACCCCTAAAAGCCATTGTTTTTATTACATTGTGTTTTACTGAAACCGGTGTATCGATCATGCATTAAAATAATATGTGGTTTTCAATAAAAATAATTTTCATGAAGCTTGTCTATATATTTTGATTTTTTAATTACCAGGAGACAGACTGAAAAAGCTGAAGAACTTACAATGGACCAAACATAATACTGCAGGTCCCAATTCACTGTTGTCTGTCCTTCGTAACCATGAGAACCACTTAAACCTCTTCTTCAGTCTTCAGCTTGAGCTTCCAGGCCTGTCGGTGAGACACTGTAAAACCTGCTGAGATTCATTTCCTTCCCTTTTCTCGAATTTTGAAATCTGCATTGGGCCGCTGGGTTGTACCTCTTACATCTTTTTGAAGTACTAAACAAAGAGGTAGCTAATGAAAACAAATGGCGAGACCACTTGTTCTGATTGATCCGGCATTGCATCAATAGCTCTGATGCCAGAGGCCGAATCTGATAGATTTCTCATTAGGCTGGAGGGGGTCCGTGTCTTTGCAGAACCTCAGGAAACCCTAACATGTCCAGCTCGATTAACATCACCGACACTGAAGTGTTGCAGCAGGAACGCGAATGTTAATCTTATTAACCAGTCAGCCACTAAGAACAAATTAACCATTTTTTTACTTTACCTTAAATAGGCCCACGTATTGTATCATCTGAATTTCGAAAACTACTTTCTTCTCTCACTGAGTTTGAATAGCTAAGCCGATTATATTAATTAAAAAGGATTTGCTTAATAGTAAATGTTTTCAGGTTAAGATTTTCAATTAGCTGACAATAGTTAACGTCATTTTTTCCAGCACACTAATTATTTTCATAAATTTTACATTTTGCGTACGATAATAATGTTTTTTTTTGTTTTTTTTTTTGGCAAGGCTACTATTTTTCCAGAATCTCTGCTACACGAGAAAAGGTAGAGACATTGGAAATTTAAGGAAAAGTTACAAGTTGAGCACTAAGCTTGACTTCTTGAGAAAAAATCTGAATAAATTAAGAGAGTCGGGGACAAGGAATGAGCTTAAAAATGTTTAAACATGAAAACTGGGCTGTGCTGACTACTATTATTTGATAATAATGTATTTTGTCGAAAGTTACACTTTGTTGTAATGAGTTCTGTCTTAAGCTGCTGTGTGATTTCGCTGCAGGGAGCTAAAAAGTTGCATTATATCATACGATATCCCTAAAAAATTGAATCACTTTTATAAATATTAGGTAGAATAACTTCCAGGTGTCATTTCTAGGCAGTGAGCTTATCATATACTACTGTAAAGGGCTGTTTTATTATTTATTTATTTATGTTATATGTGCTTTATATAGTCTATGAAACATTCAGCTGTGCAAATACATTAACTTTCATTTTAAACCTACTTTTATAGTAAATAAAAAATAACTAAAGATTAATTTGGAAGAATGCCTTCACACCTCATTCACTTTTACTGTAAATATTTTACAAAGTAGTTTTATATTTACCACATATTTTATTACAGTAATATATTAAGAAATACAAACTCCTTGCAACACTGTAGCCCTCAACATTTAATAAATTATGCACAATGCACTTTATTGATTACTGTAAGCCAATTCATTTCTGCTCGACTCACTTTGACAACAGTGGAAAGAAATATTGCCTTTTTCCAGGTCTCACGTGCATTTTGAAATGAATCCGGCCTGGTTTGAAACTAAGCCCACTGTGATGGATAACAAGATGATGAAACAATGAGTCACTCGCTTAAAAAAGTGAATCGATAAGAGATTTACACCACACACGTACGCGTGACTCACGCAGAATGGCACGAACAAAGATGAAAACCCCTTTACGATCACGATAAACCATATGTGGCTCCGAGGAAATCTAATTAATTGATAAACAATGATGCACAGAGTTCGTGATTCACACGTCCTGATTCTGAATGACGCATTCAAGGACTTCCAGAAAATATCTGTCCGTACAGAAGTGCTTATAGGCAGAAACAGTTTGATGTCCTCAGATATATTATATTATATTATATTTACTTAGATGCTTAAGTTGTTACAAACAAAAACCAACAATACCAAACATTATGGCTACATATTGATTTAAAGAAAGATGATTTGCCTTTGCATTTTAATACTATGAATAAGAAAAATAAAGCTACTTACTGTGCTCAGTATCTTTGCCACTGAGCAGTTTTTTTGGTAAATAAAATTAACAAAGGCTATGATAACAAATAATGAAAAACGAACTAAAGGTTTTACCGTGAAATTCTGAGAGACGTGAATAGAACGTCAAGCAAAATGGTGTAGCTGCTGCATTGTGGAAAATCTCTTGTTCTGTTAGCGACGGAAGAAAAAAAGAAAAAAGTGTTAAATTATTTCTTCTCTTGCTGAGAAATTCAGTGAAGTTCTCTTTGATTTTATGGAGAAGTGTGATCATCCACAAGGCTATGTCTGACCACGTTCCAGAAGCTCACAAAACCATTTAACATGGCTTATGAACTAAGGTGAAGATGATTCTGAAGAACCAGAAAGTGAGCAACCTGTCAGATTGTCTCTGTTGTTTAATACATTCTTACTGAGCATAGTTCAGTCCAAGTAGTGCACTTCATGCTGTTTGAGTGACATATAGTGACAAAATGTAATTTTTTTTTTTTACAATCATACAAAGTGTAAATGTTATATAAGAAAAAAAGACCAAAATGAATTGGTAAAAAAAACATTAAATAATGTTATATCATTGGCTAGTGGATACAGCTGGGTTTTTGTTTTGTGCTGAATTTTGATTCTTTGGAGGTGAAGAGGTGGTGACCGGTGACTTGATTCAGACCTTCTGAATTCTGTTATTCCAAAAACGTGAACCATGGCACTTCAGCGCACACACACACACACGCGCACACACAAGTCACACAAGTTCCACCATGGCCTCTTTTTTATGCCCTGAAATAAAATTCAACTAAGATCATTATCATTCCCTACATAACCGCATGCCTTCTGGACTCATATCTCCCAGTACAAACTAGCCAGCCTCAAGCATCCCATATCACTGAAAGAATTATGCTTATGCAAAACTTGAGAATAAAATGATGCTCCCACAGCCCTCCATGATGCTAAATGAATGGAAAGGCAAACAAATTAGAATATGGTTTTAGGTTTGAGTATAGCCAAAATCATCAGATGAAGAAGCCAGAACTCACAAATAATGGTTAGACCAGTGGAGCAATAGTTACAGACACTAGAATAACAGTCAAATGATGATTGACATCTGATCTGCTAGCTGGTTTGGGGTCTTTACAACTTGTAGACCAACAGCATAGCAACAGTCATGACCGGCTGACCAGACTGGTAGACCAGCATGGACACTCCTGACCAGCTGCAGCTGTCAGAGTTGGGTTCAGATGGCTGGTACCTTAAAAGCAATGTTAGTTACCGACGGTATCCAGAGGCCATCCTTCCTACATGGCTCTTTGAGGTCCCTTCTGGGGTTTCATCACATAGACCCACCCGCAAGGCAGCTGAGTGATTTTTCATTTTAAGCTCCAGTTAGGAGAAAAGAGCTGAACAGGTCTCTAGAAATGACACTGTACTCCTCTGGGCCTTTTTCACAGAGGTTCTGACCAACGGCACACTGCAGCCAGCTGTCACAAACCCATCAGGTTGTCTATTTCATGCCACTCTTTTGCTCATGGGTCAGCCCTACAGAGCAGAGTTCTTACTTTGCTCCTTCACCTTGATGTCAGGTTCTTATGGGTCACAATCGCTACCACAAATAAGGAGATGAGCCTTTTCCACTTATGGCAAACAATATAATGGAACCCTTCACCTTTTACAGTTTTCTTATCTTTTGAATGTTTCCTGTCAGGTTTTCAGGTCAGGACCCAATCACAGATTCAAGGGAGCACAGGAGAATCAAGATTGTGGAGACAAAGAGAAACAGGAAAAAAAAATCAGAAACGTAGATGGAAAACAATCCAAAACCGGTCAGGAGGAACAGGGTCAAACCCAGTGAAACAAACAGAGACCACTATCCCACACAGGGAAACACAGTCACAATCTAACAGAGAACTGGTGCAAACACAGGACTTAAATACCTAAAACAAAAAACAGAGCTGGGCCACTGCAGGAACACAGGAGGTAATAATGAAGGTCAAAATGGAGACCAGGTGGGGGAGGTGGGGCAAGGAGCACACAAGAGGAAACAGAAGCACATGGCCTTACAGTTCCCAGAATGGCCAGCAGGGTAGCCAAAAGTCCCAGTCCAGACTGGAGTCCTGACGGTTTCCTGAACCAGGAGCATTTATAAACCTGGGAAATGATCCGACAAAAAAAAATCTCAGCATTAAATTCAGCTTTTAAACTACATCTCGTATCATTTAAAAAAATGTGCATGCAAAGTAAAGTTGCATTTAACTGTTAACAGTTTCATCGCACCATTCTGGACCGATTTCCAAGATTTACCAGTTACGATACTTGGCTCGGAGATTAAATCAGACTGGAGTGTGCTTACCTGCCGGTGTCGCATCTTCCTCACGGTGAGGACAAGACGCTGGTGTGTGTCATCGAACGAGCGCCCTCCGGTTTAAGGGCGTCTCGCTGACTGCTTTCAAGGCCAAGCGCAAGCGTGTCATCTAAATGCAAATACTAAATTACTAACCGGCCCAGCCAAATCGCTGTCCCCGGGTGCTGGAAATCTAGCACATTAGGTGCGCGTTTTTGCTTGACTGCGGGACGGGAGAGCTGACAAGTTGTAATCAAATATTCAGAATTGCATTACAAAGCACTCCTTTCTTGTTCGCTGCCCTCCAACGTAGCTTGGCAGTCGCAAGTGTGCGCAAGCATTCGGCTTTATTTCATTTCCCAATAAAGGACTCGTGTGAGGCGAGGGCTCCCATTTCAAATTGCCTTGCTGGCCACTGTCTAATCTGGATTAGCTGTGCTGCCGTTCCTTGTTCCGTGTTGGTCTACCGCGCTGTTCTTCCTCCAAGTTATAATACTATCCCACGTTTACTTTAAAGGATTTTTTTTTTTTTAAATTGTGTGCCATCACAGAATATCCTGTTTTCTTTCTGTCATTAGCTTTATAATAAAAAGGAGCTTTGCCAAACCCTTCCAGCCTTCTTCCTTCCACCTGAGCACAATGCGCACATCAGTTCTTTTTGGGTTTTGCAGTCTATGTACATCCAGTCTGCAGGTGAAAAGTGTCACATCTCACAATGCTGTCACCGTGTGTCACCATACGGTGAATGGCATTAGCGCATCATATGATATGACAAACAAAAAGATTTTTAGCATTATGTTACGACTCCTTTAGGCTCATGTTAGAGGTCAAAGTGGCCACGCATAGATGGGAAAAAGGGGTTTAAAGGGTTTACCATCCAGATAACTTACCAGGAACCAAACCAAGCGGTTTATTGTGAGAAAGGTTAGCGATTTATAGTGAATATTTACATAAAATAGTGATGTGCTCAAAGGTGTCAAGAGTGAAAGCAAACCAGTTATTCTGCTGTGTGCGAACCAAAGACCAACTGTCCATCTTAAACCTGAAAAGAAAAAGTGCAGAAGCCAAAACAAAGTCTTCCGTGCCTGAATGACTGCACTGATCTAAACTGCCAAACAAAACACACAAATAGGAATCAGACACCACTGTCTCCACACAACCCGTATGAATAATACAAAGATACATAAGCTACCCAACACACACTTCAAAATACACTGCTACTCACACTCCTCCAACTCCTTCTTGTGTGAGGTTCTTTATAGGCACAGGAGGTGGGGCCACGCAACTTAGATCAGCTGGCACGGTTCATGCCCATTTGGAGTCCCCACAGGCCTCGATGGAAAACAAAGGCACCAACACACAGCCCGACCCTGGGCCGCACAGTTTATTTGACCGACACCTTTGGTATAATTACTTATCTACCTGTTTACAAAACTGGGTACATGTAACACCACAAGATGAGGTAAGTACCTTGATCGAGGGTATTACTATAGCAGGAGGCTGGTTTTGGACTCAGGACCTTCCTGCTTTGAGGTGACAGCTGGAACCTCTAGGATCAGCAGGAGTTTTGTGGTGTGTTTCTAACAAAGGCTCAACGCACATCCATGACTGTTACGATGACAGTCGGGAGCGCAGATAGGACAGGGCTCAATTTACTACAAATTTATTAACCGCAACTTGTTTACACAAAAGACTACATTTTGCTAGCCAGTTATTATGAAAGGAGAGATGAGCACAGTGCAAATTTACAGAGAGTGAATGAGTGTCACCATACAAGGTGGATGTTTAGGCTGAACCATGGATTTCAGTTTCGTCAAACTCAAAGGCAGACAAAGCTGTTGAGGAACAGCCAAGCAAACATGCTTTGCTCAGCTTACTGTATAATGTAGCTGTTTTCCCGCATAAAATAAAGGTGAAGAGTCACGATGGAGTTTACAAAAATTGTGCCTAAACTCATGAAAGGCAGCAAATCGAAGGCTTTGCGTGAAATTAAAGTGCCACTGGGGTCAGACAAACAGCACTGACGTGACAATCCAAGATGAACAAGCACTGTAAATCCCGAGTATAGCTGAGGCAGGCGGACCTGAGAGCCGTCTGGGGATTGTCCTCTTATCTCAAGTGCTGCTGGGTCACTCCGCTATCCTGGCCTTAGAAACCTTCAACAGAGGGCTGGATGCAGAGGAGAAAAGCAGGAGATGAGGCTTTGAAGAGGGACAGACAGCAGAAGGCAGAGCAGCAGAGAGGCAGAGACAGGATGGTGGGGGGTAGGGGGAGGGCAGGATAACTAAAATGGGAGGAACAGAAGCCAGGAACACGGATGAGCAGAAGGAGCTGCGGACAGAGAGGAGGGAAGAAACACTGCAGGTGCCAGCCATCGCCAGGGAGACAGCGACGGCTGAGGAGGCGGCAGCCAGCAGGCAGCAAACATCCCCCGACCGGCACGCTGGGAAATCCATGTTATCGTGATTTCCCATTCACTGGCATAAGCCTTCAGCTGTAAATTCACTTTTACAGAAACATCGGGGTGTCTTGAGGAAGGCGCAGTGAGGAGAGCGAACCTGCATAAACGCTAGCATTTGCATGTCTTAGTGCAGCTGCCTATACTGTGTCTGTAACATTTCGACTGCGTTTATTACGGCAAAGAAGAAAAGACCGACGCCGACATACATTTTGGCATCTCGTGTCTTGTTGGATACTTTATATGTCAAGAATTTTTAAATAAAATTTCTTTAAATGCTTCATTCTCCTCACAACAAACGCCTGCTATCATTGCTCCGTGTTGTGTCGTGATCGGAGCTGCTTTCTTGCTGCCAGTAAAAATCCGCTGCCCCTGTTTTTCACCTTCATTTTGCACTGAAGTATAAACCTTGCATCAATATTTTTCACCTAAATATCTCACGTTAAAACATGACAACTTAAAGCTAAAAAACCTTGAGGTGAAGTTTGAACTTTGAGGTGAAAGTCAATATCTGTCTAATTGTTTGTTCTTTAAACATGGCTTTGATTTTGGAGCCCCACCTTCAAAATTTGATGCACTACAGAATGACTCTCTAAACATCCTTGACCCACACACAGCCTTCTGGAGGAACAATCCCCACCAGTCTGAAGCTGGCTGAAGGCCACCTTCAAAACCCTTTAAAAGAAGATGGACTTTTTGTGTGAAATTTCATAGCTGTGGAGAGCGCTGTAAATTTTTCCTTAGTTTAAAATTCCTTCGGCCACATTACTCTGGAGGCAACTGTAATCTCCGCTGAGACTTGCAAGGACAGGGTGCCCTCCTCACCGGCTGTTCCAAAATCCAACAGCAGTAGTTCAGCTGTTTCCAAACTCAGAATCCCAGGTGTGCTGGCTAGGCAGATCCAGCCTCCAGCTGATCATTGCGTTCCCCCTAACATCTACTATCTTCTGTTAGTCCCTAGCATGCATGGTGTGGGGGTCTGGGAGGAGGATCTTGCTTTACTTTCCCTGCTTCATGTTCAGCACAAAAAAATTTCTAAAAGCAGACTGTGGTTCGCACCAAATTGCCTGTCTGAAAAAAATCATTTCAAAAGCATAAATGCTGTGATCCTTACCGAAAAAAACACAGCAACTTTTTGGATTAAGGCCTAAAGTGCTATTTAATGCTCTCAGGCTGAAACGACATACAGTCGAGCCATGCAGCTTCCTAATGCAATCTTTCTGAGGGAATTAAGAGAGCGAGATTCGGGGAGCCAGACTGAAGAGGTAGAGGGGAACTTGGGTAAGCATTGCGACAGGAGCAAGAGTGAGGGGCTGAGATGTGGAAGCACATTAGATTGTTTAAGGTTGTGTCACTGGCTTTGCATTAAACTCCCTCTGAATTAAATCTCTGCATGACGCTGGACATTGTTAGGTGCTCCTAAGCCATGGCGGTCTAGGAACCATTTGGAAGTCAGCAATAACACCAACTAATATTTTAAATTAATCCTCTTTTTCGCATTCAAGAATGTATTAATATTTGGAAAAGTTATTGCTTCTCAGATATTTTGTATTCTTTAATGTCCTTAATATCAAATATTAAAAAGATAAGAGGAATAATGAATATATTATACACTGATAAGTTGCTATTAAATTTTCTATTGTACCCACAATGCATTGCTTTCCAGTGGAAGATCTTCCAGAAAAGATTCGGGACAATGAAAGCAAACAATGTGCTGTAAGTGGTAAAGCTTAAATAAAAAGCAAAGTATTTAAAGGACTCATTTCAGTTACTAGTCTTTTTGTCTTCGTCTTATTGATCCTGCTGCAGGCTTGTGAGAATTGATTACTTTAAGCTTTTGACCTTCTTTGACCTCGAACATTAAAGAACTGAAGAACTTGTTCAACAGTTACAGCACAGCATCAGCCGCAGTGACCAGCAAATTTGTATAACTGTCAACCGCGAAGAGAAAGAATGGGAATCATCAGTATCACTCATTTGTTTTAGCCTTAGGTTAGTTACTTCAGCAAATCATTGGTCTTCATTTGCACCATTATCTGCAAATGTCAAAGACATATTTGTCCGATTTTTGTTATTTTTATTTATCCGTGTTGTTACTGCTTTTGTTAACTCAAGCTTTGCATAAGCAGTCCACCCTTTGAAGGGGTTAAAACACCTGAATGAATGCTGCTACCGCACAAAACTGCCAATGTCACCAGCGTAAAAGTAGGCTTTTTTTTCTGCCACTTTTGAGCGCTCTACGATTATGTAGTCATTTCCCAAAGTTATGACATTGGGCTCAGGGGTTGTTTGACATCGGGATCTGGACTGCTGAAGTAAGACACAGTCCTCCCTTACCAACAGGAGCTCTGTCGAGAGTGATGGTTGGGTCCCTGAGTCCAAGTCAGAAACTGAAATACACCTTTACGTTTCAAGATTGTTTTTTTCAAAAACTGAACTTTAAAGGCAGCAGTAAATGTATCATTTAAATTTTCCGTGAAGCTATATTTCACTTAGAAAAAGCCAAACTGAAGCTAAATTAACAGCTAAGCCAAAGTCGGAGACTAAAAAACAAGCAAAGTTGGCAACAGTGGCAAAATTATGGTAAATGCTGTTGAAGAACTGAATAATAGCTTTCATCAAAGATTAAAGGGACAGTAGCTTAAATTATTCCGTTTTCCTGTTGCGGCAACCTGAGCTGGTTTGGAAGCTCTTTGGAGTGGAAAGAAGACCTGGAGGGCCGGTTTGTCACGATCGCAATTAATGAGCGGCTGCTAAATAAGAGATTCTGTTTGGAGTGAAGGCGCACATATTCTCACCCTCCAGTCGGCTCCTTTCACACATAATTATACCCTGTAAAAACTGCACCTCTTTCCACAGAGTTAATAATTCAGCTCTAAAGCTCGAGTCCTTCTAAGAATTTGAACCGGCTGGGTATTTTTCGCATGCTTCACTAAGAAGGTAATTCCTATCCACTCTAGCTTAGGCTTAACCATCTGGCGTCATTGTGACCTGCCCCAATCCCATGAAGCACTGTGCAGAAACCTAAACACATTGACACACGGAGGACTATTTGAAGTCATCGCCTTACCTGGCCAACGCGTCTCAGGTATGATCTAGGAATCCTTCACAAACACATCTGCAAGCTGAAACTGAGGGACTTGATTCAACCCTTCAGTCCTAAAGTTCTCACGAGACAACTCTACCAACATTTACCATTCTGCCTGCAAGGAGTCTTCTTTTTTTACCTTTCACCAAAAACGGATGTAGATAAATGCAGTATGGAAAGAAGCTCCCTGTTACAGACCCTCTTTCTTGGGGTGTCATGGGACGGTTCTGTTCTGCAAGCTATGCACTTCTTACATGGTACATATTCATAAGTAGGAGAACGTTTAATGATCTAAGCCATATGTTACCTATTAAAGCCCCTTTGGAGATCTAGAAACTTCAGCAAGATGAAAGCAATGAGACAAAAAGCAGTGTTAAGGGTTTCTGTGCTACTAAACACCCAAGGACAGTCTGTGTCTCATGTCTCACCCCTCCTACAGGACATACTCATTGCTTAAAATACCCTGCAGGTTTTCACTCTCCCTTGATATATTTAAGAACCTCCTTTTGTTTTTACCACAAAGAGGAAAGTCCCTCCTTTGTTAGAATCCCCTAAGGAGAAACAAAATCTGTATCGGTCACCAACATTTCATGCTGGCAGGCATTCTTCTTCGAACAGCTCGCTGTACTTCCTTGTTGTACTTTATATTCCATATTGTCATCTTTGACAGAACCTTTGGACAGGAATATTTTGTGACACCCATTTTAAACTCTGGTTTTAACTGCCAGATTTTGGCTGGAGAAGACCGCAATAGACTATGGCTCAGGAGGAGGGCTTCAGCCCAGTTTCCCTCTCATTCCATTCCCCCTTCTTCAGAACTCAAACTTTATTTTTGCTTCCTGTTTCTGCCTTGTTTCTGTGGGAATAGAAATTGAAGGTTGAGGTTTCTTTGAAGTGGAGTGCAAACCACAGGCTGCAAAACAGCGCCGCGACATGCGCCCTACATCGTGCCTTCCTGGACACAACAGAGGGTCTCGAGGTGATGAAAACTTCTCTGGAGTCCTTCTCATGTGTCACTATACCTGTTGTTACAACCATACCTCAGCAACTTTAAAAGGACTCGGAATAAAGTCTCATAACTCACAAGTTGGAATTTAAATGAAAACACAGCCCATGAGCTGCAATACCAAGCGACTGGAATTCTTTTCTTACTTGCTTTCTACATCATGTTCATATATGGAGAAACTGCTGATGGTACAATGTGAAGATGAGGGAGGAACTATCCTCATACACTGGGAGTTCTGAGGAAGAGACAGTTGACAAATTCAAATTGACAGGTAAGACTGGGGCCTTCCAGCCCTCACAACAGGCAAGCAGTGCGCCAGACGCCACTCCAGGTAGTGGCATTCGTCCAGGTGCCAAGGTCAAAGGTCCACGTCTTCGTGCTACCCATGCACGAGAAACTTATTTACATCTCATCCAGTTCTCTCCATGGTGTGAAAGTTTAGTGCAACTTGGTTTTTTGACTTCTTAATTGAAACCTATAGTCTTTTAATTATATAGCCATTATATGCTAATGCGATCTGTGCACAGATCATTGACTCGGTGTTATATGTTCTTCAAATTACCGCTGAAGTTAACTGGGATAAAAAAAAAGCTGCTGTCTTCAGTATTCCTTCACTGAAAAGGCAAGATATGTTTCTGCGGGAGTGTGAAAGACAGACCCAGTGCGCGTATGAAAAAAGAAGAGCAAAGCTTTGCTGTCCCTAAAGGCTGCAGGTCTTACTGGTATGAATAGGCAGCAAGATGTTAAAGCCCATCTCTGCTTTGGCAAGCCGTCCTTTTGCTGAAACGCCAGCCAGTGCTCAGGTGGGACGCAGCCTCTTATCGGTGTGCAGTGGTGACCCTGGAGTTGTCAGTTGTGAACCAACCAGTCTCCAGAGAGCAAAGGCCTCATGAAATTGATCTCTAGGCTCACTCCAGCTACTGGATGGGGGCTCCACACTCCAATGTCAGATTTAAAGTAATGACAGCAGAAACAGTTAATAATACAGAAACACCAGAAAGCAAAATGGCTGTCATGTCGCTGTTTCATTTCCTTTGCAAATTTTTAAGGGGCAGGGAAGTATTAGGACCGGAATAAATAAGCAATGTTATAAACTGGAATGAGACTTGATGAAAGGAAATGCTACAAGCGGGACTGGGTTTGCTACAACTGGGATGCCTTTTATGTCAGAGTTTAAAAAGAGCCAACAGCAGTAGTGCTGGGCTGGATGCAGAGGAATGCTTAGCAATGTCCCCACGGAGTTCTCGAGCAGGCTGTTGGCAGGGTTATGATGTGCAGGACATGCACTGTCTATGCATGCTTACTTTTCACTGCAGCCACCTGCATGTCCTCTTGGGGGACATTTGATGTCAATAGCCTGAGCTCAAGCCCAGGGTTTGTGCAAGCGAGAACTTTTTGATGTGTTTCTGTCATGCCGGAGATGATGTGTGTTGAGACATTACACACCCAGTAGACCTTCTCATATGCATCCAGCTAGACATTTGAAAAATAGCCCACAGAGGAGACACTTGCAATGTTGAACACACTGCAATTTAAGGTAGTATAGATTTTTTTCTGTCTCTCAGTTTACCTTTGTTACATAGTATATGATACCTGTGTGTACACCATGCAATATTTATCAGTTTTGAGTAGCATGTCAACATCCAGATAATGTTATAAAACATTTTCAAAGAACTGAAGTTTATGAAGGAGCCCTGACTTGCAGCTGTAACTACATGGGCCCTGCAGCTGAAGAAATTGCTGAAATAAAGTGCTATTTCTAAAGGGCAGCCAGGGTCAACTGGTTAATGGTGGGCTGAAAATAACCACACACCTTTCTAGGTCATATCCTCACAATTCAAATCTTCTTCTTCTTTTGGCCGCTCCCGTTAGGGGTCGCCACAGCGGATCAAAAGCTTCCACTTCCTCCTGTCCTCTGCATCTCTCTCCGTCACCCCCACCACTTGCATGTCCTCCTTCACCACATCCATAAATCTCCTCTTAGGCCTTCCTCTCTTCCTCTTGCCTGGCAGCTCCATCCCTAGCATCCTTCTCCCGATATATCCAGAATCTTTCCTCTGCACATGTCCAAACCAACGCAATCTCGCGTCTCTGACTTTGTCTCCAAACCGTCTAACCTGGGCTGACCCTCTAATATACTCATTTCTAATCCTGTCCATCCTCATCACACCCATTGCAAATCTTAACATCTTTAACTCTGCCACCTCTAGCTCTGCCTCCTGTCTTTTGGTCAGTGCCACCGCCTCCAACCCATAAAGCATAGCTGGTCTCACTACCATCTTATAGACCTTCCCTTTCACTCTTGCTGGTACCCTTCTGTCACAAATCACTCCTGACACTCTTCTCCACCCACTCCACCCTGCCTGCACTCTCTTCTTCACCTCTCTTCCACAGTCCCCATTACTCTGGACTGTTGATCCTAAGTATTTAAATTCACCCACCTTCGCCAACTCTATTCCCTGCATCCTCACCATTGCTCTGTCCTCCCTCTCATTTATGCACATGTATTCTGTCTTACTCCTACCAACCTTCATTCCTCTTCTCTCTAGAGCATATCGCCACCTCTCCAAGGTCTCTTCAACCTGCTCCCTACTCTCACTACAGATCACAATGTCATCTGCAAACATCATAGTCCACGGTGACTCCTGTCTGATCTTATCTGTCAACCTGTCCATTACCATCGCAAACAAGAAAGGAGTCAAAGCTGATCCTTGATGTAATCCTACCCCCACCCTGAAAGCATCCGTCACTCCTACTGCAGACCTCACCACTGTCACACTGTCCTTGTACATATCCTGTACCACTCTTACATACTTTTCTGGCACCCCCGACTTCCTCATACAATACCACAGCTCCTCTCTAGGTACCCTGTCATATGCTTTCTCTAAGTCCACGAAGACACAATGCAACTCCTTCTTACCTTCTCGGTACTTCTCCATCAACACCCTCAGAGCAAACATCGCATCTGTAGTACTCCTTCTCGGCATGAAGCCATACTGCTGCTCACTAATTGTCACCTCCCTTCTTAACCTAGCTTCTACTACTCTTTCCCATAACTTCATGCTGTTGCTGATCAATTTTATCCCTCTGTAGTTACTACAGCTCTGCACATCACCCTTATTCTTAAAAAATTGGTACCAGTACACTTCTTCTCCACTCCTCAGGCATCGTCTCACTTTCCAAGATTACATTAAACAATCTGGTTAAAAACTCCACTGCCATCTCTCCTAAACACTTCCATGCTTCCACAGGTATGTCATCTGGGCCGACAGCCTTTCCATTCTTCATCTTCTTCATAGCGGTCCTAACTTTCTCCCTGCTAATCCATTGCACTCCCCTATTCATAATCCCTACATCATCCAACCTTCTCTCTCGTTCTCTTCATTCATCAACCCCTCAAAGTACTCTTTCCATCTGCTCAACACACTCTCCTCGCTTGTGAGTATGTTTCCATTGCTATCCTTTATCACCCTCACCTGCTGCACATCTTTCCCAGCTCGGTCCCTCTGCCTAGCTAATCGGTACAGGTCCTTTTCTCCCTCCTTAGTGTCCAACCTCTCATACAATTCACCCTAAGCCTTTTCTTTAGCCTTTGCCACCTCTCTCTTCGCCCTACGCCTCATCTCCTTGTACTCCTATCTACATTCTTCATCTCTCTGTCCATCCCACTTCTTCTTCGCCAGCCTCTCCCTCTGTATACTCTCCTGTACTTCTTCATTCCACCACCAGGTTTCCTTGTCCTTCTTCCTCTGTCCCGATGTCACACCAGTGCCTGTCTTAATTCCTCCCTGAACTCCACATTATAGTTTTCCTTTTCCAACTTCCACCATTTGATCCTTGGTTCTGCCCTCACTCTCCTTCTCTTTTTGATCTCCAATGTCATCCTACAAACCACCATCCTATGCTGCCTAACTATGCTTTCCCCTGCCACCACTTTGCAGTCTACAATCTCCTTCAGTCTGGCCCTCCTGCATAAGATATAGTCCACCTGTGTGTATCTTCCTCCACTCTTGTACGTCACCCTGTGTTCCTCCCTCTTCTTAAAATACGCGTTTACCACAGCCATGTCCATCCTTTTTGCAAAATCCACTATCCTCTGACCTTCTGCGTTCCTCTCCTTGACACCATACCTACCCATCACCTCCTCATCTCCTCTGTTTCCTTCACCAACATGTCCATTGAAATCCGCTCCAATCACCACTCTCTCTCCCTCAGGTACACTCTTCGCCACTTCATCCATATCACTCCAGAATTCTTCTTTCTCATCCATCTCACACCCAACTTGCGGGGCATATGCATTAACAACATTCAGCATCACACCATCAATTTCCAGTTTCATAACCATCACTCTGTCAGACACTCTCTTCACCTCCAAGACACTCTTTACATACTGTTCCTTCAGGATAATCCCTACCCCATTTCTCCTCCCATCCACACCATGGTAAAACAGTTTAAACCCCCCTCCGATGCACCTAGCCTTACTCCCCTTCCATTTGGTCTCTTGCACACACAATATATCAACCTTCCTTCTCTCCATCATATCAGCAAGCTCTCTCCCTTTACCAGTCATACTACCAACATTCAAAGTTCCTATCCTCACGTCCACTCTCTTAACTTTCCTCCTCTCCTCCTTCCTCCGGACATGCCTTCCTCCTCTCTTCCTCCTTCTTTGGCCAGAAGTAGCCCAATTTCCGCCAGCACCCTGTCGGCTAGCAGTGCTGGTGGCGGTCGTTGTTAACCCGGGCCTCGACCGATCCGATTTGGAAATTTCCATTTTTGTCCGCATATTTAGTTTGGCAAAAAATTTTTACGCCGGATGCCCTTCCTGACGCAACCCTCTCCATTTCCGGGCTTGGGACCGGCACAAAGAAATGCACTAGTTTGTGCATCCCCTTGCGGCTGGATTATCCTCACAATTCAAATGAGGTACTGAATTTGAGGTATTGCCTCATGCTTACAGCATATTTTAGGAGTGTCTAAATTCCTCCAATGGACCTGCTACAGATGCAAAGTTGAATTTTCTGAGTTGCTTCCTTGACTGCTTTTTTTATGTTTCAACTGAATGTTGCTTTTTGCCCTCTCTGGGGTAGGCTGGTAATTTTATTTCTTGGTATTTGCCTAAAATTTTTTTCCCCTTTATGGTGTATAGAGTGTGGATGGGACTTCCTTGTTTCATTCCTGTTTTGGTCGGTCAATTTAAAGGATGCTCGTTTTTCATTGGCCTGGTTCTCTACTGTACATGATGCATTTTACAACCTTATATAAGGTGCCCAGAAGACGTTGAATCACCGTACAGATACCTGTCCATGGATGGGTGTAAACTGTCTCCTGAAGTCCTGGTTATGCAATGTAATTAAAAGTTCTGTATAAATTACATGTTTGACAGCTGTTGCTTCTGCTGTTTTTTGGTCAGTAATGTAATTCTTTGGTGTTAGTAGGTAGTCAAGGTGTCTTTAACCAACATTAATACACACTCTGTACACGTTGTCAGCTTGCACAGATCACCTACCGATATCTCTCTAGCTGTAATACAAAAAAGTGTACAGAAAAGTTTCTCTCTCCTCCAGGCAAAATCACATTGTTTTACCTTTTCGTCATTTCCAGTGCAAATATACCTACGTTGTGACACCTTGTTTGAGTAAAGAACTCTGGTAACTGAATAAACTGATCAGTTTGTCAAAAAGGCACTGAATAAATTTCTTCCTCCTTGTGGTGTGGTTGAGAATTGAACCTACAAGCTTATGGTTAACGGTTACAGTATATGCATTAACCAACTGGTCACTCTAGGGTGCACAACAAATAAGTAGGACCGAGAAGAGGGATAAAATAGGGAGGACTACAGACTAAACGGTGGTTGCGTGCGCGCGATGGCAGTTGTGGCTGCAGTTAAGGTCCGGGATAGAAGAGCCAATGAAATATGGTGCCAAAACATGGCCAAGAAACCCTATCAATTACAGCCTTGTTGTTCCTGGTTCATGCATAATTAAAGCCGAACAAAGAAGATGCCAATCGACAAACAATGAGGAGAAACAAAGAATCCAGCGAGCCGCACTGGCTGAAGAGCAGATATGAATATTTAACAGGTAACCAATGAAAACTCTCGAGATCAGCAGCTCGACAGCCAATAGGGAACAAAAACCATATTTTGTTTTCAGATATGCAAATGAAAGGACACACAGGGACTGTTTCCCCACAGTTAACTTGATCTTCAATTCAATTTATTTCTGCGCAGTTCAATTTATTTTTATAAAGCGCTCTTCTCAGCAGAGCGACGCACAGTGCTGAACAGCAGATGTATGCGATGTGACAACAGATATATGCATCTTGGATCACACCGTTACTCCATATTTATTGTCCTTGTTTAAGACACAAATAAATCATTGTGGCTGCAAGAGACAGCTTCCAAGTGAGTTTGAGCAAGTGCGTCTTTTCCGCCACCGTTGCTTAAAATGGCACCTAAAGTAGAAAACTCATCCCAAAGGGGACAGTCTGTTCGTGGACTTTTCAGCACCATCGGAGGTGCCGTCTTCAGTGTGGTGCATAGTACGAGCAGCCCTACGGCCCTACTTCCACCTAACAATCACACCATCCCTCTGGGGCTGCCAGTTTTCTCTCTTATTTCTGATATCATAAGCTTAAGCTGATGTCCTGTGTGCCATTTTGCAGCACTCGACTATCCATACAATTCAATTAGTCCGGACCGCAGGGACTGCCTCTGCTGATGACTTTATCTGATGCCCAGAAGAGAAGTTCTTTTGCAAAAACTAAAAAAAAAAAAAAAAAAAATGGACTGACAGTGTGGGTACGACAACGTTTCTTTTTGTGCGTAATTTTCGAGAGTTCTTTCTGCGGACTGCTTTTATTTGCCTGTGAGGAAAAGCGGAGAATGTAGATTATATGCTGCAGAAAAGCAAAGTGTCACCGTTGTCATTACCGGCTTCATTCTGACAGGCAGCAAGAATTGCTCGACTTAACTGAAGTGGAAAATTAGAACTCGTGGAGTCATGAATAGCATTTGCTGTAAACGTGCCTGACATTAATGCAGTCTTGGGGCCGATCCTTTGTCAAAATTAAAATGTATTTTTGTCACTGATGCCAGTACAAGGAGTCCTGCGGCAGCTCTGGTTGTTTACTCCATTTGGCGTCACTTTACACTTCCGGTCATTTTAAGCCTCAGGTGTTCACTCCTCGTCCTCTTCTGAGTTCTCCAGATTAGCAGAGAGCAATCTCAGGAAGTGAAATTAGTTTTGCTGGGTAATTTAAATGCTTCAACACAGTTGGAATAAAAACTGGTGGGTCCAAAGGTACCGGAAGCAAAGATCTGGGTCATATAGCGGGCCTGGGCAAAAGACAAAAAAGCCTAATATAAGCCCAACAACATCCTCACAAACTTCCACCTTCAAAGTGCGAGTTCTACTGTATTACAGGATTTAAACGTGCAAGCAAGTAGACTGGAAATACATCTATGCATATTTCTTATAGCTTTAAGAACATCTTGTTAGCATTCTGCACTTTTCCGATTGACTTAATGGCTTATTCTTGCGACGCTGCAGTCTGTCTTGGTTCGGGTGTAATATTTCATTGGCCCCTGCGGACCACAAGTTTGCGTAATTATTATGACTTATTGGGAGCCACAATTATGAAACATAATTATTCCCTGCATAATAAATCAGGGACAAAATTTATTGCTGTCAACCACAAGCTGCTGACTAGGCGAGGCAGACTCGGCAGGTAATGATGAGCTCACAGTACGGCTACCCTAGCCCTACTGTCTACTGGCAGCCATGCTCATCTCGTAATGCAAAATTATTCAAAGGTTTGGTTTTGATACCAAAATTCAGCAAGCAAAAACACTGAGTAAATGCTTCTTTAAAACTTCATAATGTCAGCAACTAAATGAATGCTCTGTATGAAAAGGGATTTATGAGGTTTATTCCGAAACAAAAAATATTACATTTAACAATGGTATATACATATATAAAGTCATACACTTATTGGAAGTTTGTGATAAATAATGTTTAATACATAGGCAATGAAATGTTATTTTTAACCAGATTTTTAATGTGGCCCTTTGATTTGTCTCACAGCGCCACACAGAAAATATATGATTTTCAATTGCTATTTTTACTGCACTTCATTCTTATTCCAGCACCAATGAATATTTCATAGCTTCTGTAAGACACAAGAGAGGCATTTTGCCTTCAATCTTAACAAAACTTTAAAAATGTCATCTTTAAAACAGTTTTTTTTTTTTTTTTGGTCTGTCAGACCTGGTGTTAAAATTCAGCACTAATAATTGTTCCATGTTGACATTTTAACTCTGGTTCTGTGCAGCAGTCTGGATACTCATTGAACTAATGCCAGTATAAATGATAAGATTCCACAGCTTTAAATGATTTTATTGATAGCATTTCAATTTGACTGATATCTTGCCAAAGGCATCTTGCACCCACTGAACAGCAAGGCAGGTAAAAGTGTGTATACTTTTTTACCTTTTACCTGGTATGGCAGCTGTAATGTGTCAGACCGTAAAGCTCTGCAGAGAGTGGTCAAGACAGCACAGACCATCACCAGGACTGATCTGCCAGCCCTGCAGGACCTCCACACCCAGCGCTGCAAGAAGAAGGCACTTACCATCCAGAGGGACAGCAGTCACCCCAGCCACAAACTATTCTCCTTGCTCCCATCCGGAAGATGCTTCAGAAGCGTTCGGACAAGGACGAAACGGTTCCGGAACAGTTTTTTCCCCCCACACCGTCACACTGCTGAACCACTGACCCTTCCCTGGGCAGTGGAAGAGTCGATCGGGGTCTGTCTGTCTGTCTATCTGTATGCCTGTCCCACCCATTGTGGAAACCCGTCTGGTTCATTTTCCCGTTTCTGGTGCTTTTTGTTGTTGTAGGTTTAGTCTGTTGTTGTAGGTCTGGTTGCTGTGTGCTGTTGGTTTGAATTTACTAACCGTTTGTTCTGCTCTTTATTTATTACTAATCTATTTATTATTATTTATTGTTCTCCTGTCTCGACTATACGTATCTATTTATGTCCATATTTGCACTGAGGATGCCTGGAAACAGCACTTTTCATGGGGACAACACTGCTATGCTGTGTTGTTCACCCATGACAAATAAACCTTTGAACTTGAACTTGAACAATAAAAACTCTATAATTTCTGCAGAGCCTCAACGATTCTTTTGTGAAAATTGACTTACGCTGTTCAGATCTTCAGATTTGTTTTACAATAAGAAGTGTTATGAACAATGTGCATGAAAAGGTTATTACAAATTTCAAACAATAGCGCACGACATCTGACAGCTCACTGCGTCAAACTGGCACCTATTGCCTTGTCACTTTATAAAACAGTTACAGCTTGTGGTGAAGCTGAAAACATGTAGGAAACAACTGAATCAGTCGCAGGATACTGTGCGTGTAAAGATGCCAAAAATCCGGTCCGTTTCAGTGTTTCTCTCACGGACATCAAGCAAAGAACAGCAGCTGAACAGGTGCCACGTGTTCCCATGCATCTACCTGCCTCTCGGTGGCTGTCTGTCACTTCAAAAGGCCGAACCAGTGTCTTGGCTCTTTAAAAAAAGGCTGAGAGGGGGTTCTTTCTGAAGATGTGTTTGAGAGAATGCAATATAAGTCGCCGACATTACCTGTCACAACAGGGGATTTGGTGCCGCCGTAGATCAAAGTTCAGCTTATCTTGAGAGCCCTCCTTCTATAGCAGCTGAAGTGGCCCTAACAAATTTCACTCGGGCTCCTGATGCAAAACATACAAGCTTTCATATGCAAATATGTATCAGTTCATCCAGATGTGTCCTCTGCTTTTATAAGAGTACCAGTGTGCATTTTATGATTAAAATTATGCATCTTACATACACCAAATATGACAGAAAGAAGACAGCTTTGTGAATTACATCATCAAAGCACAACCGTAATTCTATGCTAGGATACTGGACATAGGATGCTGCTACCATCAGTCATTCTCAAGCAAGCCGAGATGTTTTTGTTTATGTCCTCCCATATATTTAGATGAGTGTAACAGTGCTTATACTAATTCTTCATAAAGGTCTAGAAACAACAAAATTATAACTTTCATTAGAGGAGCACTTAGAAGCATCAATTGTTCCATCTTGTCAAGATTTTTCCAAGATCACAGTGTGGGCTAAGGTGTGGGGGTAACACTGTAAGTGCGATTTTGGGTATTGGATCAGAAATTAGAACGTTTTAATATGTGCCTGCTTCTCATTATCAATTGTTTGTTCTCTTTTATGCATCATTGTTTAATGGTTGATGTATGGTGGTGGGGAAGCTTTATTAGTGTTCCACTATTCAGCAGCTAGATCTCCTAAGGTTCAATCTACAGTATGTAGCTCCAGGACTGAAGGCGAGTTCCAGTTTGGACCTCAAACAGTACAAATCCCCAACAAGGCTCCTTTCCACAAGCAGACACATCTCTCCCTTCTCACCACTGCCATTCAGTTCATTAAATTCAATACCCTTGCAAGAGCTCAAAACAATCAATATTTTACAATAAAGAGGACCCAAGAGCAAACTGGAGCATCAGGGGCTGCAGTATTTGTGGTGGTCTCCGTAATTTCACAAAATGTGTTGTTTCCCAGAGGTTAGTGCTGGTTCAATAGCTTAACCCCGAGAGTGTAAAAGGTTACATATCGCATGAGATTTCAAATGAACAAGTACTGCAGGAGTCCTCTACTGGTTTTGAATCCCTAAAACCAGTTTACTTACTGCTTAGCTACATAGGCCAAATCAATACTGCACCACATTGTGTGTTAGAGATAAAATTTTCCAAGTGGTTTTCTAGTTCTAATGCACTTTTATATGTCTTGAATAGTGCATAGCTTTGGAGAAGAGAATCTGTTAGAGGTTGAGGTATTAATGCATAATAATTCATACAAATGTAGTAAAAGGCATAAGAAATGTAAGAAAAGAACAAGAGGTCTCTGTAGGGGCTTTCCTTTGTTGTGCTGTGTAGTGCAGAGGCGTGTGTAAAAAGGTTGGAAAATTTGATACAGGGTTATGAATTACTGGCCCATCCTTGCTTCTTTTTCTGTGTTAAACTATTCCTTTTATATTGACATTTAATGCACTGTCTGGAGACGAGGCTCTTCTTAAATGCCAAATTCTGCACCTCTGAGGAGCACAAGGAGTTCATTCCCCAAAATTGTGGTCAAGACTAAAAATCAAAGGGCTTTAAGTTTTGGCCTCCATGTGAGGGGGACACACTGACAGCCAAACGTAGACGAGCACGGTGTTTCTTCTGAGGCCTAGGAATGGATCGGGAGCTGCAGCTATCCGGGTGAGAATCCTTTGACCGTCTTACAGACTGTTCCCATGGTGCTGAACTTGAACACAAGCAGCTACAAGAATCCAATGAGAGAGACAAGGAGGAGAGAAAAATGGGAGAGCTTTGGCCGGCAGAACACAACATCTGCTTTTTCTAATTTCTGTAGAAATCTTTGCTTAAACACATGTCCTGAAATAAAGTGAAATGCAGTAGGGTTGCCTTTATTAAGCATTCCTCTTGTGAACGGCTCCATGGCATGATGTTCCCTTCACCACACTTGAGAGCCGCATAAAGTTTAGTTTTAGGAAACTCACACATTGACTTCCAGAAAATGTGAAAATTTGTCATATTTGTTGACTAAATATATGACATATGTCAGCCTTTCTTAAAAAAGCTTTCCCACAAGGTATTCTCCCATTGTGAGCACTGGTGAGGACGGTTGAGCTCTGGATGTCTTAATAATGAAAGAGTGAGCTCTGTCCTGGCTGTAGACATCCTCTTGGTCTTTACACTCACTATTTCACCATTTGGTAAAACAGCTTGATCATGCCTAGCTTCCCCGTCTTTTTTTCTATTTTGTTGCGACAGACTTAGCTGTGTTCCTGAGAAATCTCAAAACACTTTGCCAGCCTTTTTATAACCTCCAGCACCTCAACAGAAATGCATTTCAGGTAAGCATACGCTGTATACAAAGAAGTGTATTATCTTTTTTAAATCTCATTCACTTTTCACTGTTAAACATCTCGAATTAAAGGGTATCACTTAGTAAGGACTGAGCTGTCCATTAAAGCTGTGCATGGTGTGCACTAATACTGCAGCAATGAATCAAAATAAGGCAGGGTCATAAATCGCATTTCTCTTTAATAAAGTTTATTTATAAAATGCTGTGGCTGCTGCACATGTGTACAACATTTTCAGAATATAAAATAGAAATAAGCCTAAATGTTGACCTTTTGCTGGAGATGGCACACATACTTGTATGTGTGTTGTACTCTTTTTTTTTATTTTGCGTATGGAAAACATCTACTCATTATCCATGTATACACAAGCAAATATTTGCATATATTAATCTGTGTTATCACACAAGTGATCATTTGCAGCAAAAGATGTCAAAAGCAAAGGGCATGCATTTCCTTTGCTTTATTTATTCATGTTCTTAAGATGGAAGGGTAACAACTTGGAAAGCACGAGCCCAAATCAGCCAGATCACAGCACATGCCAGCCATCAACCAGGCTCCTCATTGTGATGCTAAGCTGGTGCAGAAGTTGGTGAAACAGGAAACAGCAGCAAGCCCTAAGGGCAATGTGATGGACTAGGGGTTACTCAAGGGCTTTTGGGATAGGAAGAGACAGATAATGTGTTTTACTCACCTCAGGCTAGTTAACTTTGTCTTGTAGAAGATATTAGATTATCATTCTGTTGCTTCAACCTCCAACCTCATTTAGCTACATTTATGGTAAATTCCATTCAGGTTATAGTTCAGGACTCAAAAACATGGTGGTTTTATTGTTTAAATTATTAAACATTCATATCGTACAAGTGTAACCTGGCTTGACCAAAGTTTATTTAAAAGTGACCAATGATTAAACACCAACATATACTGTATCATCACTGATCGCTTGTGACTCCAGGTTTTTTCTCATACTGAGGGAAAGCACCTTTTTCTAAGGTTTATAAACCAATTGCTGCAGCCACCATCCTTGGAGGACCAAAGCGCAAGCAAGGTCAAAGGCTGTGTCCGAACATGCAGGTTCAGACAAAATATATCAAGGCAGAAGAAAACAGTACAGTATTAATATAAATGGGACCACGCAATGTGAGGCTCACGCAGCCTAAATCCCCTTAATATTACGTGTGTCACATTCTCATCAACAGGGATGCAGACACTGCCTCCATCCCCCTCTTCTAATAGTTTACACTGAATACCACTGAAGCTGATGCAACACAAGTTTGACACTCATATCACACAGGTTACCCAGGAGATCCACCACTGGTCACATGTGACATCAATACTTGCTTAATACTTTAATAACTCACATCCTTAGTTGCTTAGTACTGACATCAGCAGTTATTTAGTGTAAAAGAATTTGTTCAGCCAGTTTACTTTATGGATTATTCTATGAGTACACCAGTTATGCTGCTCCCTAATCCTGTTTGGTTATTGAAGCTCGGTGTATTGTCCCTGTCTAGCCTGGCTCCAGCAATAACACTTTGAGTTCAAGTGTTTTCATTGTAGCTCTGCAGCTGAGTCCGACACCAGGTCTGATCTGGGTTTTCCTATACAAGAGTATCCACATTGCCTCTTCAGATTTATCACAGTCCTACAATTAATTTGGTTTCGGTTCCTGGGGAAAGAAATTCAAAGTAACCAAGAACACTGCCACACTAAACTCAAATCAACCAATTATTCAGTGCAAGAACTAAAACTGCAGGTCCAGAGACAAAAGCACTCACCTCCATCACCTTCAATACTGAAACTGTCCCACAGCCCTGGAAATCCAGAAATGCCCAACCCACCAAAACATCAAACGCATCAGAAAAAGCCACCTTTTTTGCTGCATCCCCAGAGGACCTCTCTTCCCAAAAGTCTTTTAAATCTACATACCCCAAAAGAACAGTGCTCGTATCCTTTTCCAGAAACTTTAGCATCTGGGACATACGTGTTTTGCATCATTGTTAGTCGCTTGAAGACAGCGTGGGTATTCAGGATTGGGGGTGCCGGCCGGCTTGCATAATTATGGTGTTCTGAAGTTGCGCCAGTGCAGGGTAACTGACTGCATGCGTCTTTAAAGATTTAAAACAAACTGCCAGATATTCATGAACATCACTGTCCACGCATCAGATTTTCATTATTTTGTTGTACTGTAATGGCCCTGGTTTAACCGGATTCCAGCAGGTTGGTGCCCCGGATGCTTTTTGGAAAATAACACTGATCCGCAGAATGTAGGGGTGGGTCCATCAAGACTGTCATGTTATTCTCCACCACCTGGACTTCTTTTAACCAGGGACATCAGCTGGTGACAACGCAGCCTGTCAATGACACAATGTGAGTGTGTTGACCAACTGGTCCAGGTATTCCAGGCGGTGACCATTTGGTTCAGGTCCAGTCTAGCAGCTGTCAGCTGTCCGGGGTAGTAGCCAGCACGTGCAGGAGTTGTGCGCCTGTTGAGCGAAAGCAAGGACTTTCCCAAAGACTTCATAGCAGAGGTCCCTCAGCCTCTATCCGTGGCTTTAAATTGTCCTTAGTGTGTGCACGTATGCCTACCCTTTACTAGACGACGTTCTGGTCCAGGGCGTACCCTGAGTATCCCAGCACCAGATGCTTCCAAAACTCCACACTCCAGACTACTGTGACGCTGAGTCGGACAAATCAGTTTTAAGAGAGTAAATAAAAAGTGAGATCCAACACAGTGACAACAAATCCTCCATCCTAGATGAAATTGATCGGGCCTAACTTAGTTATAACAAGGTCATTTACACCCCTGGGGGTCAACTTATACTGGGTACAGCATGTCAGGGTGACTTTTACGTGTTTAAAAATGAAAGTATTGCTGTATATTAATGAATTCTGCACCGCTGTGTAGCATAAAATCTCATCGCAAAAAAATTCGCTGGGAAAGCATCTGCTCAAGCATGTACGCAAACGCAAGCTTGAACGTGTTAAGAGTTAAAAAAAAAATAGTTTGAAAAAAATGGCTCAAAGCGCAAACATTGGAGCAGATGTTTGACAAGTTTGCACCACCAGCTAAAGCCTAAAGAAAAATCCTCATTTCTGATTGACTATGCACTACGTTATTATCTGTCACTCATGGTTCAGGCAGAGTGACAGATTGAATAACAGTTTCCATCGAGCAAGGTGCTTACCTGAAGTTACTAGCAAGTACTTGTACTTAGTAATGCATTACTAGTGCAAAACTGCTCACCTGTATTGAAGAAAGGTGTGAGCAAACTAAACTGTCGTAAATGCGTGTCGCAAATAACGTTCATTTGAGACCTGCGAGAGGGATGGATGTCCCTTGCAGAAGTTACAGCCCAGATGTTTAGAGTTTTAATCAGGCAATCTGTAACCCGCATGCGTGGTTACCTTCCAAGCCCTGCACGTAACCTCTACGCTCCAGCAAGCCGGAGGTACAGGGTTGCCGGCATCCTCGTAAAAGACAATTATCGCTCCTGCACCAGAAACGAGAATCATGGAGACAAGATGTTTCCGGCCCTCTTTGGAATGAAGATGGCGCACGTGTCAGAAACAGCGCTGTCAAATATATTGGCCATCTGTTCAAAAGCAAGCAACGTGTGCATTTGTTATCGAGAAACACATTTCCCCCCCCCTTCTTCTTCTTGCAATGCCAAGCCGCGAGAATAAACAAGGACATATTTTCCACATTTTCATGTGTCCAAATGAGGGTAATAATGCGAAAGGACGGATATTAGTGCCATTCTGATGTCAATTCTGTGCACAAAATAATTGCATCTGAATATCATTTATTTCCACCTCAAAACAAAAGCTATGAGTTCATTAATATCTGCTTCACAGCTTTGATGAATTTACTAAATCCAGAGCGTGCCGCTCAGCTCTGCGCAGTCCTTTGTATATTTCACACTGTATGCACAGCTGATGATGAGCTGTGCTTTGCTTTCCGTGCTAATCCTTCAGCTTGGAATCACTCCGCCGCTATGCTGGCGCCTTCGCAGGGTTCCTCGCGTAGTAAACCGAGCAGCTTCTGGGCCTGCTGGGCACCGGGTGCATCCACAGCTAGACAATGACCCATTTTCTATAACTCACTCAAAAATGACCTCCTTTTGTCAGATTGTTCCAAACACAACACTTAACAAGCAAAAGAGTCCCACACACACACACACACACACACACACACAGAGCTGTTCTCTTTAAAACATTGTTTTTCTCACGTCCACATTCACACAGAAGTCCAACGAATCTCCTTCAAAGTGCCGAGATGCTGTCCTTTCGGCTTGTCTGACTGCTCGACTGGCCCCATCCATCATGAGATGACAGATGTCTGATTTGCTGAAGAACAATTACGGGTCAAGCAATGTGCTAGGTGTTCTGGACAACCTTTGTGTTTGACCGCACCAATGAGACAGTAATTAACAATATCGGGGGGGAGTAATGGTGTGAAGGTTTGGACACTAAAGAGTTGAAAAGTAGGTTTAATAGCAACATGTTGTTCAAGGCTTCATTTCAAGCTTTCATTCTGCAGGGGTTCCTTGCATAAAAGCAGCAACATTTCACATAAGGTAACATTGTAAGTTGCCTTTGACAAAAGTTTCACATAATAATAATAATAATAATAATAATAATAATAATAATAATAATAATAATAATGTCCCCATGTGTGTCCAAGGCCAAAAATAAGACATAATTTAGGAATAAGATATTTAACAAAATATTTGTATACTTTCTGGCTATTCAATATGACAAAGTCAAAAGATAAAAGTCAAACCACTACAAAGTAAAATGTTAAGATATTTATGTTCTTGGGTGTTTTTTGATATTATTTAAGCAAACAGGATGATAATTAAGTTAGAAGGAACACAGAAGTGGCCATATCAATGACATAAGCTTATTTAATATGGGCTGAATGATGCTGTCAAAGTACACACTAAATAACTCACAAAAGCAAGCAGACAGGTTGGCTGAGCAACAGTAGCCAACAAAATGTAAAAAGCCTATTGCTAACTGATGTTTAAACCTCATTAGGGCCCACCGCCATCTAGTGTTGGGCCTTGACTCGGTGTCACAGGTATCTGGATCACAAAGGTGTGCAGGAACACAGCTGGCAATCCCCAAACCCTCTGCAGCCGGGTTGGCCGTTGCACCTTTGATTTTTAATGAAAAAGATCGGATGCAGTTAATGACATTTGCTGTTACTGCCTTCGCTTTGTCACTCCAGAAGGGCATTGCATGCTTCAAATTTTAATGTGACTATGAAGCATGTTATATATTGAGCATTAAATATGAAAAAAAGGACTAGCTGAGACAGTGCAAATGGCAAGGGGGTCTGAAATAGCTCTAATGAGGGCTTGTCTGAAACAAACTGTCTGCAAGAAATGGATTAATGCCTTTTATTTTGTGTGATTTGCTGCATATTGGAGGCCAGATAATTTAAAGCTCCAGCACCCCTCTGACTCTCCTCATCACTGCTCTCAGACTGCTCTCATCACCCTTCTGTGGCAGATAAACCACATCCACCAAGCGCTGCTCGTCCTTCCCAACCCTCCTCCCAAGCAGCCTGTCTCCAAGCCTGCAGAAAGCAAGTCTCATGCCAAGTTCTCCATCGGTTCGGTGGACTATCTGAAACCCGTGATTCGGCTGATAGATCTTGGCGGTGGAAAATGACTCCTTTTGTCGCCCTTTGTCGTAAAAAAACAGCAAATAAAAAAATAATATACGTTATTTATTGGCATTATTAAACCTGCTTTGCGGGAAAGCAATTAAGACATGAGCCAATATTGGATTCCAGACCGCACTGTGGTCCAAAGCCACTTGAGGAAACCATTGATTCAAGCCAATAGTCTTTAGCCCCTGGGCACTGGACTGGAGCCTTGGGAACGAACTTCATAAGTTTGAAAAAAAGGTCAATTGTGATGATTGATAACCTCTTTCACATATATGGTCATAGACAGTGTATTACTTGAGGGTTTGGCTAGATGAATCAGACTGGTGTTCTATATAAAGAGCCATAAACCTGGACGCGAGGTTAGTCTGAGTTATACTCTGGTCACCGTATTCTTTTATTTGACTTCTGTACATGTATAAAACACCCCCAGCAACTGTCAACAAAAAGGCCGCAGAGGGGGAACCGCTGTGGGCCAGTGCCAGGCTGCTACCTGCCTTTTCCTTTACAATCAACTAAACCCAGGGATGACACAGTATTGTTTCCAGGTAGTCTGTTTCTGAACTATTTGGCATTTTTAGCTATGGACATAGTTATTAATCCAAATTACTTCCTTCCCCTTCTTAACTGAATGAGCAGAACTTAAATTTTGGAAAATTTAATGAACATAATGTCCATATTGGCTTCATTGCGATAGTCAGTACATCAAAAATGTTCCTGCATTTACCAAAATTGGTTGGGAGTTTCTCTGTCGCTCAAGAGCTACTGTTCGATGAAAAAGGTTTAAAAGTGTTTGGTTTTGCGAAATCGCTCAAAGTCCTACGTCCTGAATGTCCCGGTACTGTGGCTGATCTCTGGCTAAAATTCCCCGATGATATTTTTCATGAGCGTAACAACTTTAGGAAAAGAAAATGTAAAAATTAGACAGTTACTGAGGCTTTGACTTCTCTTTACCGCATTTTACCTCACTGTGCCGAACAGCTTGCGTAAAGAACAGATTTAATGAAGAGGTAAACTAAACCAGTGCTATGATAATAAAAAAATGAAATACTGTGCAGGAAACACCCATGGAACAAAGCCTTTTGTCACGTCAGCAGTGATAGTAAAGAAATAATTAAGCAGATTCCTCACAAAGAGCCAAACATTACAAAGTGAAATCTGTCTACGGTCTGATCACTTTGTCTCATGGTTGTGTCAATGTCTTGCTTAGCGTGGCAGATTCTCCTGATGTTACAGAGGGACACGGTGCATATCTGATGCGTACCCATGAATTATACTAATTGTTTGGTCTTAACGTATCAGCACAAACCCAACCTGTCTCAGCAGGGTGAAGAAATATATTATTAATAAGAATCGCACGCAAAAATCTTGCACTTCAAACAAAATCTGTCTTCGCCTGCAGCAAAGGTAGAGGAGCATAACTGCAGGAGAGACACACAAGCCTTCTCCCAGGAGCCCTGAAAATGAGCGCAAAGACATCATCCCTTTGCATTTGTTCCTCTACATACAGTACACCCCTGTCATTTCAGGCCAGCAGGGGAAGCAGTGGTTGAAGACACACGGTGCAGTGAGGTGCCCAAGCAGCACTAAATGGTCAGTGTGAGGGAATATCATAGTACAGGTACGGAAAAGCACCACTGAGTCATTACTGACTCCTAGGCAACCACTGACATGATTTTTAAGGCAAGGAGGAATAGAAATGGTTTGCTATTGCCTTCTGCCAGCATACTTTTTCCTTAGAAGGGTACAAACACAGAGGAGAACATGTGAACTCCACACACACCTCTGAGCTTGACTTGAACCCCACATCAGACAAGCAGTCCAGGAGCTGTGAGGCACCAGTGTACCTCACTGCACCACCACAATGGCATACTACAGGTATTAGACCAAAAAGAGAACAACTTCCAGATAGAATCAGCCAGAATACAGATTTAGGGATCCTGTTGACTTTCCAATGCACATTTTTACAGGAATTTGTTGAACTGTCTAAACCCCACTGGCACACAGTTCATAAAATGTCATTTCACAGTATAAACACATTAAGCATCTTTATGGCATAACCCTAAAAACTAACTAAACTGAGGAAGAAAAAGCTAGCATAAAGTCAGGCTTTTAAAAGTAATATGCACTGTTCTATACAGTGCTGGCTGCAAAAAGAAATATGGGGGGGTATTATCACTTATGGAAACATATAGTGCTTAGAGCTGCGTCACTCTGGGCTGAAGGTTGCTGGTTGAAATCCTACTGCAATATCCTACTGTTCAGTAAAAATATCCTGCTACTTAAATAGATATATTAACATTCTCATGTGTAATTTACACTCCTTAGATAAAACATAACTTACAGCTGAAGTTGTGAATTCATCCATAGTCCTTACCTACTTGTCCTGGTCAGGGTTGCAGTGGTCCAGAGTCTATCCCAGAATCAATGGGTGGATAGGATGCCAATTCATCACGGGGTTCACACACACACACACACACACACACACACACACACACACAAAAAAAAGCAGCCTGTTTACATTGACCAGCTGCTCGAAACACATCTTTGGACTGTTGCAGGAAACTGGAGCAAAGCCATCTAGACACAGGGAAACTTGCAAATTCAGCACAGAGCTGAACTCAAACCCACAACCCAAAACAGCCCAGGTGCTCTGACTCAGAATAAAAATATTGTATAAATAATTTATACATTTGACACAAGTTTTTATGTCCCAGTGTCTTCCTCTTGTGCTTGGTAGCTTGTTTAATTGTCTAAAGGTGTCCAACTGCCATTGGTCCTTCATCCTGCCAGTCATCATTATTGATGACATCACCACAAACCTCCCAGCCAATGAAAAGCAAGCCAGACAAAGCATTTAGAACAGTTCGGTGTTGTCTTCTGGATTTTCTGCGCTGATGTTTTCTCTGCTTTTTCATTCTATTGGTATCAGTTTCTTGCATTTGGTTTGCCTGGTTGTGTTTAGATTCATTTTGTGTTTGCTTGTGGTTTTCTGCTTGTACGTTTGTGTGTTCCCCGTTCCAGGCCCATACCTGTCACCTGTGCTATTTGTATGAACTTTGTGTTAACTGTGACGGTGGGAACAGATAAGAATGTCACATGACCCACACCTTCAAGTGTAGAATGTGTAGCCTGCATGTTCTCCCTGCTTTTTGGTGGGATTCCTCCCATAGTCCACAGGCAAATGTTTTAGTTGCATGAATGACACTAAGAATGGATGGACATGTGGAAGTGTAAGACTGAAATTTGCACCTTTGTGCTCCCATTCTAAATGGCTGCTCTAAAGTCTACAGATACATGCATGGGTCACCAGGACTGTGCTTTCTGGTAAAGATGACAGAAGCAATGGGGTAACAGCAGCAAGATAACATCTGGGTCCTGAAAGACCTGGACACTCTTCTGCTAATAAATCTATGTTTGCTTTAAATATGCTGGGGCAGCAGGTGGTGTAGAGCGTATTGCCATTGTCTTGCAGTGAAAGGATACAGCTTTAAACCTGCAGTTGCGGCCTTGAGCAAGGTACTTAACCTCAATTGCTCCACTAAATATTACCCAGGGGTATAAATGATTAAATCATTGCAACCAGTCTAGTATACAAACCTAACAAAGCGACCCAGAACATATATTGGACCAAGGTATCTTGACACTGAAAAAAATCAGTGTTCCTCATATAAAATTATCTTAACCAAATTTCCTGAGAGACACAAATACGATTTGTGGCGATGCAGAACATATATTTTTTTCACATTTGCACAGTACACAAAGTTCTGCTGTTTCACAAAAATATTGTATTATATGCATTGGGATTTATTTTATCATTGTGATGCCCTTTCACTTTCAGGCTGGTGGAAAGTGAACAAGTAAAATTTCCAAACAATGAATGGGGTAAAAAAATCTCTTATTTCTTTCGATTCACATGGGACAAAAACACCTAAAAGCCTCCAGCTCTGTTTTGCACTGTACTTAGTTTAAATCCTTCTGCGATGCTTTCTTAAGGCATCAGCTGGAACCTACAGTGACATCATCTGCAGTTCCAGACGCTCACTTGTCTTTCATCACCTAAATAAGTCGAATGGATTGAATCTTCTTCGCTTGATTTTTCCTCCTAATGGCATTCTTCTTCACAGCTCACAAATCCGCTACCCGGTCACCTTTGGCTTTCTAAATCGGACAGTTTATCTCCCATCGGCTTCATTTGTCCTTTCCTCAGCTCTCAGCTGCTATTGAACACCGAGGAAACGGCAACTGCATTAACAGCCAATGGGCACCAATGCTTAGAGTCACTACCATCCTTCTTTGCTGAAGGGGTGATCTTCTGCAAAATCATTTTCCTTCCCCTTCATACCAAGCATTAACTCTGCTGCTTGAAATCCTCAAGGACGTGAAGTTTCGACCGCCATTGTAAAAGAATAATCATCTCAAAAGAGTGACGGACTGACCTGTGGCGTTTTCCTGTGCGCGTCCCTCTCTTGCCTCTTCCATTCCTCCCAGTCGTGCAGCTACGTTTTTTCCCCTCTGAGGCTTTTAGGTTAACGGCAGTGTAAAAAAGCAGTAATTACAGCGAACCCAGAATAATGATCATCGCCAGCGAGGTGAAGAACTGTCTTCCTTTCGCTTATTTATACCAATGGAATTTGCTGTCTTTTGAAAAAGAAGCAAATAAATCAATTGCATATTATTTTGAAATTTACAAAAGCTTTCGGGAACATTTTGAAACGGCGCCTTTCGCACCGTTGCCAATCTCCAGTTCAGTCATTGTTGTGCCAACATCTGGCATCGAGCGTCTCTTTTTCATGCGAGGCGGAGGGCATTCATCCCATTTCTTTTCTCACTAACGCGTTTTTAGCGGCCCGCGTAGTTTTTTCGCGCCTTCGCGCCAACAGGCTCCATAACGACAAAATGGACGCTTGGCAACCCTTTGTTTCTCACTTTCTAAAGCCTCCGCTTTTCTAATAACCACGTTTATTGTATTTTTTCCTCACATGACAGGATAAGTGTCAGCGATTCCACAATAACACAGAGCATCCAAAAACCGACTCGATTGCACCAAACATTTTCTCAACCTGCATCTGTTGTGTTTGGATTGCGTTTGTCTATAATTTTCATCAAAGGAAAAATACAATCTATAACACCATCATTTTCATGTGCCCATTTCATTTATGTAATCTCATAGTTTTGTCACTTTCAGCGTGCTTAGTAAGTAGACTCGTAGCTACAGTACAAGCAACACATTCCAGTAAGGAACCAAAATGTAGGCCCACAGGCTTTCATTTCCTCTTGCTTATCAGACAAACTGTAATCCATCGTCCAAATGTGGACACAAAGGAGATGCAGCTCTTACTCAGCCTGGTAAGCAGTGCTTCAGGTGAAATAAATAAATAAATTCAGGTACTCCTCTTACTAGAATGTTGGCATTATCAGTCTTTATTTCTGCACTGAAAAAAAACATACTAGTATATTCTGCCGATGATCACAATATTTATTATTTGTTTCTTTTTAACCATTTGAAATAATGTGAAATAGGCATCCGGGATCTGAATTTCTGGAATGGAATACATTATCAGGGATGAATTAGATTTGGATCACAAGAGATTACTGTACACACACACACACCAAGGATTGAAAGAAGAACTGGAAAGAATGTGGAAGGTGGGTACAAAGGTAAGTAGTTCTACCAGTGATAGGAGCACTTGGGATCATGACCCCTAACTTGGAGTAGTGGCTCCATCAGATCCTAGGAATGACAACATCAGTCTCAGTGCAGAAAAGTGTTATCCTAGGGACAGTAGAAGTATTCTTCTGTACCTCCAAACACAGTAGGCAGGAGTCTGAAAAAGTTCCTCCCCACATGGGAAAGCTAATATTAAATATGTGTAAGTATCTTTTGATCTGACTACAGTACATTCTGAGTAGTAAAGTGCAGTGAGGGCTGCTATGAAACACCAGGTACTACAAGCATCTTTTGCTGAGGAGATCAGCTCAGGCTGGAAATCTTGGTGGGTCGCAAGAGAAAAGAGTACAGAGAGAAGTAATTATAAGTACTTATGAGAAGAATAAAAATGCAGTACCAGTACTGAGTACCAGTCAACTTCAAGCTGTGCTAATAAGCATCCCTGTTTCATATTAACAATGGTATGAATTACATTTACTGTCATGCTGACATGACTTCTCTATACACCCTATATTTTGATGTACTGATCCTTTTCCATTTTCATCTATAATGTTTTTATTGAGAAAATTTTATGCAAATATTGATTTATTACACCATTTTATGAACAACATAAAATGACCTGCAATGGACATATAGTAGTGTTGTGCTAGGAGCTATGACCTCATAACATGGTAGCTTCTTATACAAACCCAACACTGTAGGTTACTTGTGAGAAAAGTAGCCACTTCATGAGTATTAATAGTTTTTAAAGACTTTTTTCCAGTATCATTGCGGAAACACAACTAAGCAGTCCTCAGGAAAAGAAAACATACACGCACCGGTTACAAAAACCGTAAAAACTCTCCATTCTTTCCCACCTTCAGCTAACAGACATTCATTTACGGCACGCCGCCGGGAATTACTCTCCCGCAAAAAATGGATAGCAACACTGTCGGCATATTCGTTCAATTTAATCAAGGAAAATGACGGCCGTTCAACCTCCGTAAGTGGCTTCTTTTTTAATCTCTAGAATGTACAACCATAAATTCATAAAATGGAAAAATAAAATAAAAAAACCTCAATAATCAATAGTGTCTATACGTACGTAGCGTTCAATTTTTAATTATGTTCTGGCCGAAATCAATAAGGCTTATAATTAGTAGTGCCTGACAGATTTGGGGAAAAAAAAAAACTAAATATTGTGAAAGGTCCGAGTGTTTCTCTGCAGCAAAAAGTGGGAGCTTAGTAACTTGTAAAATAGAACATGAGCTTTAAAGTTAAAATCTGTATGTTCATCCAACCCTCACTTTAAATTTTGTATTTATTATTAATGCCCTATTGAGACGCAGTATACAATTTGATTAGTAATGTCTTAGGAAGGATGCAGAGAAAAAGCTCTAGAACAATCTAGATGGTACCTGCTGGATGCATGCAGTGCTCTATGGTTTATTTCAAGTTATGTTCCTGTACAGTCCTTGCAGTCAGTGATCCATGCGCCTAACCATAACATGACATGTTAATCTGTTAGTCTTAATCTGTTTCTGAACACCAGACCTAAACCGGGAATAACGTTTCCATTATTTTACACAGGCAAAGTTATAATCTGTTCCAACTTGCCTCCCCTGAAAAAACCCAACCAATTTCCTCCAAATATCACTTAAACACTTTAAAACACATATATAACCAACTCACTCTCACTCTTCCTTCTCCCTGTATAGTAACAGACATTTAGCAGTGACCTTTGGGGGGAAAAAAAAAAACACAAAAACAAAAAGTGTGGACAACCATTTAAAATAAAATAAAAAAAAAAAAAAACTGGCTTCACTGTAACCACCAAACACTACAGGCACCCACCAGGGATGACAGACGCAGGACATAAACTGTCGCACTTCTTAATAGCAGCACATTACAGATGGGGGTGGGGGTTCATTACACAGCAAAGTGGAAATCGTGGCAACAAGCATTAGGAATGTAAATCAGGATTTATTTACCGATAAGATTCTAACTTATGCTACTACCAAATATGTTTTGCAAGAATACTGGTGTAAAATGCTTTCTCAGTGGTAGAAAATATTGCAGCTGCATCTTCACCCCACGTGACGTGGAAAAATACAACTTTTTTTTTATTTCGCTACTCGTACAGAGAAGGTGTTTTGCATTAAGGACTCCATATACTGTATAAAAAAAACCAACAATTGTTTTCACCTTAAAAAAAACAGTTTTACATACACTGCCCAGCCAAAAAAAGTCACACACTCTAATATTTTGTTGGAGCGCTTTTAGCTTTGATTCCGGCACGCATTCGCCGTGGTATCGTTTCGATAAGCTTTTGCAATGTCATAACATTTATTTCCATCCAGAGTTGCATGAAATTTTCGCCAAGATCTTGTATTGATGATGGAAGAGTCGGACCCCTGCGTAAAGTCTTCTCCAGAACAACCCAAAGATTCTCAATGGGGTTAAGGTCTGGACTCTGTGGTGGCCATCACATCCATGTGTGAAAGCGATGTCTCTCTCATGCTCCCCGAAGCACTCTTTCACAATTTGAGCCCCATGAATCCCAGCAGTGTCATCTTGGAAGAAAACATCCATTGATGGAAAAACCTGGTCATTCAGTACATTCAGGTAGTCAGCTTACCTTATTTTTGGGGTACATAATGTTGCTGAACCTAGACCTGACCAACTGAAGCAACCCCACATCATAACACTAAGTTAAATCCAGGTGGTGACCTTTTTTGGCTGGCCAGTGTATTTTGCATAAAAAACAAATTTCAAGATGAGACTGGGTACATGGTCAGCCTAAAAAAGGTTTGATGTAGAATTCTGAACTTGAACTGGATGAGATGTTGAATCAGGAGGATGCAAATAGTGAGAACGTTTACCAGGGGATAGGTGTACTTATACTTCACAAAGACAGGCTCTGAAGATCATGAATTCTTACAACTTTGCATTTCTGCCTGTTTTTTAAATGTTTAACAAACTGAGTTTGATGCCCATTTTTGGGCCAGGATGCTGATATGGAGAACACAGCTGATGAATTATTTGGTGAACCAGCTGAGCCACGAGTGTGCAGGATAGCAAGCGACACCAAGAGAAACACAAAACTAAGCAAATAAACATGGACCCCCTGCCGTGTTCATCTTGTTTGTCTACATGTTGTGCAGTGTGACGGACACTAGATTCCTGTTTTGATAGAGTTTTGATAGAGGAATCGCTTGTGTTTATTTGTGAATCCGGAGCACATTGACACAGGTGAATTTGTGTTCACCCCCAAAGGACAGCCACAGGTGTATCTCGCGTATGTGAACGAAACCGTCTGTTACCCTTTACTGAGTAATGGCCAAACATGAAGCTGATGTTTCGCTCCTACAAGTAACAAGAGGAATCTGACAACGGCAATAACTTCTCCAATGTAAGAGATTTCGTTTTACAAGCAGATTCCCAGAAATGTGTTACTCTTTGCAAAGAGGGGCACGCCTGTGCTGAGACCCACTCACACTTCCTGCGGAGATCTGTGGAGATCCCCTTACCAAAATCTACAGCAGTTCAACGCTCTCAGGAAGGATAATTCCCAAGGAGCATGAAACAATTACAAAAACCAAAGACTGTTGAGGGGATGGGATCTCAGAAGGGATGATCCTGGGCAAACCTGATGCTGCTGGTGAGTTACTCCTCCCACTAGAAAGCTGACAAAATGTTACCCCCCCCCCCACTGTGGCCTTAAAACATAATCACCTCAATTGCACTAAAACTGAGTTGAATTAAATCATTTTAGGACATATTTGACTCTCTATTAGGTCTATTTTTGGCATTGAAAGCAATGAATTTGGAACTCAGTTTCAGAATCATGCCTCTATCTGGAACTCAAGCTATCATTAAACAGCTGTGGGGGGCTAAGTAACCATTCCAGTAAAAACCAAAAAACAGTTGCTGTACAGCCCTGGGTCGGGCTGTGTGTTTGTGCCTCTTTTTTGTTTTCCATCGAGGCCTGTGGAGACTCCAAATGGACATCACTTGCGCCAGTTGATCTCGGTTGGGTGGCCCCACCTCCTGTACCTATAAAGAACCTCACACAAGAAGAGGAGTTGGAGGAGTGTGAGTTCAGTAGCTTTGGCCTTGTGATCAGGCACACGTACGGTCTTGTATTCTTTTGCATGGTTTGTGCGGAGACAGCGGTTTCCAATTCCTGTTTGTGTGTTTTGTTAGGCAGTTTAGACCGGAGCAGTCATTCAGGCACGGAAGATTTCGTTTTGGCTTCGCCACATTTTCTTTCCAGGTTTAAGATGGACAGTTGGTCTTTGGTTCACACACAGTCGAATAGTTGAACTGTTTTCAGTCTGATACCTGTGAGCATGTAAATGTAAATTTATTTTATGTAAATGTTCACTATAAATTGTTAACTTTTCTCACAATAAACTCCTTGGTTTGGTTACTGGTGAGTTATCTGGACGGCAAACCCTTTAAATGCCTTTTTCCATTTATAAGCGGCCCATTTGACCCCTAGACTTTACCAAGTCCAGCTAAAGGAGCATAATACTGTGATTTTGTTCATCCTGAGGCAGAAGAAGACAAAAGCCATTTTAGGGAAACTCGACAACACAAACATTGTTGCTTTTATAAAAAAGACTCCATTGAGACAGAGCTGCTGCCCGGCAAGCGGTGGAAAATCGACTAAAACAAAGCAGACAGCATCAGTAAATCAAGCTGTGGATCCTTTTTGAGTCATTTCATGAATAAGGAATCGGTCGTGTTAGCTCTCCAATAATGAAGCTCCTTTTACAGCACTCACAGGAAATAAGTAGAAATTACATTTTTATGTGCGCTCATTTGCCTTCGGTTTAGACTCGCATTAGGTCACTAAAAGTCTGCAGTTTTATTATGGTCCGCACATATCTGGTTGGCAATAAAGCACCATTTGCTGTCTCCTATTGATTTTTATGTGGATGATGGGGCAGTGTCTACAGCGCAGCCACGATGCTAAATGTACCATCAGCACTAAATTTTTACAACTCTTCCGTGAGCCTTGCATGATAATGGCGGGAAGCTGCCACCGTGGGCGGGGCATCTGGGGACAAGCAACATGAGCGTTTTTACTGTTCGCTCTGGATCCTGCAAATGGTGAGTTCCCGAAACCACCCCTCCCCCCTCCCTGCCAACATTCGCAGAAACAGAGAGCATCCCGTGTCTCCCCAGGGAAGGGCTTTGAAGGAAAAGCAGAAGAGGCTGCTGGACGATCCAAAATAGGCGGGAAGAAAGGGAGCACAGCATCATCCTTGTACCGTAGTGGACAAACAAGCCCAGTGAAACCAAGTGGCAACATCTCCAAACTGGGATCCTTTAACAGCACGATTCATTGCTTACACTGTGTTTTTATTATCCATGACTTACAATGATTTTTTAAAGAAATAAATACTAAAAATATGAAACAGAATACTGGAAATGCTTATCATTACACATATCATTATGTGCTGGGATCTCCAAAAACAAAAATGGTTAAAAATGGGACAGGCTTCAGTGATCAATGTGAGGCATTTGTTGTGAAAGATTTAACAAGTGTTGCTCCAGTGTTTTTATTGTGTTGCATTTTTCATAACAAATGCATTTAGAGACTACCGAGTGCTGTCTTGTTTTTTTTTTGTGCCCAGAGATTCCCAGATAGGCTCCAGACTACTACGATCTGGCCCAGGACTAAAGGGTCAGTGATCTATGGATGGATGGATGGATGTTCCAATACCGGTATCCGATCCAGACCCAGACTGTACCCACCTTAGCCTTGCATTTTCATTTCCAGGAGAGATTCTGGAGCTCTGCAACCCTTATTTGCATCAGAACATAATGATAGTAAAAGAGCAGCCCAGTGAGTAAGTACTCCAGTCCTTATTACTTCCACATCAGTCAGCCTGCTGCTTGAGAGAGGGACCACTATTGGGACTTGAACCCAAAACCTTACTGAAAGAATTAAATTTCATAACATTCCCTGCTGTTTTTAGCTCTCAAAATGATTTATTCTTGTAATGCCATATTGATGTTCCCCCCCCCATGGACCCTCCTTAAAAACTGTACTACATCTAGCCCCTAGTTAAGGTCAAGTAGATGTTCCTATTCTTTCAGAAAATTCATTGAACCTGCCGCCAGAAAGACAGAGGTTTCATCAGCAGAGTCCAGTTTGCTTGTTTCTACTTAATAACAATTGAACGGAACCTTCACGAGTGTTAAGCGGGAAGAAGGTGTCAGTTTAGTTCAACTGCATTTATAAATTATTTTTAGAATTAAAATGCAGTTAACTAATAACATTTTTTGTTCAATTTATAATAATAATAATAATAATAATTATTATTATTATTATTATATCAGTTTACTTAAGGGTCTCAGTCATAAACAGTATATAATTAGATTAATTATTATTGTTCAGAGTGGCATAGTAGCTCACATGGCCTGAGCGCAAGTTTGAATCCAAGGTGGGGTTTGCACGTTCTTTCCATATCTCTGGTTTCCGAAGGTCGGAGTCCGAGTTCAATTCGAAGTGCAGGTTCATAGTTTAGTGCCTATTGCTACCAGGATAGACTCTGAACCACCATGGCCTCGCTCAGAATAAGTTTATTGTTCACATCCCTTATGGTCATGAATGTACGTCACATGGGTCACTGATGACATTCGCAAACGGCCCTAAGACTTCATCTTGTTAGACCCTGGTGGGAAGGAAGGACATGCTTGAAAAGTCTTTCATGCCTTTGCTTAAATTTGTCTTCGAGGTAAGCTTTGAAGAAGGTATGTGTGTTAAATGTATGTATGGAAGTCACCTGAACTGCATCACCACCAACAAGTTTCCATGAGTTGTGTTAAATATGTACAGGTATGTGGGTGTATTAAAGGACAGTGAGCAGGTATCCAGACAGGACACAGACATTGGACAAGTCATTGTGTTCTTCAGCCTGGAGTAACAGCAGGTCCTCCAATCACAGTGTCATACACAGTAAGGGCATCCTGCTCAAAGATCACATTTAGAGTCAAAGCTGAGAACTTTATCCAGGCCATGGAAACCATATCCTGTAACTCTGCATTTGCTTTGTGCTGTGTGACCATCATCCCAACCCAAATTCTGATCTTTGACTTTTTCCCTACTTACTTTGACATCAAACTAAGGCTAAATTCAGCAGCTAAAAAAGGAAAAAACAAAAAGAAGCCGACGCAACATATGGATAAGACTGACCTCGTGTGGTCAGTATTGGCATTGCATAAATCTGCCTAGGAGAAAATTCCTCATCCCTTGTTCCTAGCTGTGTTCCAGGAGGTTCTTTCATGCTCTGAATTTCATTACAGCAAAGTTAATGAATTAGACACGGCTTGTCCTTGGGATCAAGGTTCTAGGTTCACCTTATTATTCTGCTTTATGCAGTTCTACAAGGGAGAATAAAACCATGGGGCAGAGTAACACCAAGCAGACAGCCCGACGACGCAGGAAAATCATCAAATTCACAAGCACTTTGTGTAAAAATGTAGTATTTAATAAAACTGACATTCACAAATACATCAGCAGCTGCTCCCAAATCTAACTGGGCCAAGAGCTTGTTCCACATTTTGCGAAGGATGTGTTTAACCTCTTCGGTCAACATTTATCAGTTACCACAGTACAATACAGCGCATGTGCAGCAGATGCAAGTAAGAATGTGATTAAATGTGAAGTTGCATTTGCACCAGAAGTCAGGACACACGGATGCTGTGTCTGTATAATAATGTTAGAAAGGAACATTTTGTTTCCAAGGTTGCACATAAGCTTTAAATTTATGAGGGCCATAGCCATGTAATACACATGTTAATAGGCCTGGGTCAGAAAAACTCTAATTTGGTAAAGGATAAAAGTTTAACAATATATCTTTTGTAAGTCTATATGTGCCTAAATATCATTTTTGTTCCTTTGTTCCCATGTGAGATGCTTCCTTATGTTAAGCACCCTAATTCACACTCAGAGTTGAACTGAATCGATCATTTTTCATATTCAATTTTATATTCATGTTAATACTGAAAATTTGAATTCCTTATTTTTTTTTGGGACCTTTCACTCTGTTGTTTGACAAAATAAATGTTTATGTTTTCTACTTGGAGTTTTTATTGGCATTGTTCTCTCATTTCCTAGTAGGGATGGTCATATTCTGGCTCCAGGTTTGGATGGAGACCCCTAATGGTCCTGTTCATATTAAACATCCTTGTATGTTGCCAGACAGTAATTCTGCCATCTTGGTTAGAGATGATTACGAGTTCAAATCGGTGGAATAGCTATCCTAACATTGCTGTCGCTGGATCCTTCTCAAACAGCTATGGCTTTATAGACCAGTTACTTTACAACACAATTCTGGCCACAATGGAAATGATAGTGGTTTAAATGGAAATGACGGTGGCAGCTTCCCGCTTTTCTCATCACTTATAACCCTATCTTTATCATTTATAAATTACTACCCATTACTCAGACAATTCCTTACATTTATTCAATGAGCCAACACTTTTCTAAAAAGGGAATTATGGTGTTAGGCTGCTAGTAATGATTCAGCCGTATTTACAGCCAGGTAATTTTTATTCAAGAATTTTAGGGGAAATACATTGTGCGTGACTCTGTGGTTACTGTGTACCAGGGGTGCACCCCACTGCACCTTGCATTTCCAGTATAGACTCCAGACCGCTTAGTTAGTTTGAGAAATAAAGGGAAAGTGCTGACAATATTTCAAAGTTTCAGACTACATCAGAATGGAAAGTCCCATCAAGCCATGTCTGACTCTTAGGTGACCATCGGCATGGTTTTTGAAGCAAGGAGGAATGGAAGTGGTTTGGCATTGCCTTCTTCTGGCATATTTTTTCCTTTGAGGAGTGCAGACTTGGAGGACAACACGCAAACCCCACACACACACCCCTGAGCTGGATTTGAAACCCACACCAGACAAGCAGCCTAGGATCTGTGAGGCACCACCACATTCCCCATACAGGCTACATTACAAGTGCAACTGCAATACCGATATATTGAATTAGCATACAAATAGGCAAATAAATTCATAAAAATTAGTAGTGAGACATTTGTCATAATGTTATCCTTAGCATACATTTCAATATGTGTGAACAGGTAAATCAAAGAATGAAAGGAAGCTGCTGCCTTTTAGCAGTGTCTTTACCATAGACTATTCCAGCATAAACATACATTTGTGTGGACAAATAAAAAGTTACTTTCATATTAAAGATCTATACCCACCGTTCACCTTGTGAAACCACAGCGTTCTTCATCATTGCTTTCTTAGGCAAACTTGCCCATCAGTGGTTTCTGGTCACTGCTGGAGGTCGGGTCTTCGCTGTTCACATTTATCTCTTTCACCCATGGATGCGGCGAGCTTTGTTCCTATGTGCTTCATTGCACCGTCTCCAGGTATACAAGTGGTACTTGGGCTGTTTTCAGATTGTTTGAACCACAGCTTGCTGGAAACTGCTAAGTTCTTACTTGGTGTTGATGTTGCCACCAACTCAGCGAGGTCGAATCCTTTTTTCTGTTCCTCGCCAACCCTGGTATTCCAGTCTCATGTGGCTATAAGCAGGTGTAATTCTGTCACTTATGGCTTCAACTTGTCATTTTAGAAAAAAGCTTGGAGAGTATTATTGGTAAAGCAACAAAAAATTATTTTTACAATACACACATTTTGGCCTCAGTGTACATGTACAGTATATATAATATAATATAATATAATATAATATAATATAATATAATATAATATAATATAATATACATTATACATAGGACACCTGGCAGGTTATGAGGTCATATAAGCTGACATGAAACTAAATGGTAACTTAATAATTAACATAAATTACAAAATTATAACTGAGAAAATTATAAAAAATAAAGACAGCCTGTGAATTATAAGGTAAATGTTGCCAGTAGTTAAATAAATAAGAACAAGGTAGAGACCATAATTTAAACAAAGAGTTAACAACTGAAAAAAAACAAACAAAAAAGCCAAAAACTACTGCTGAAGGAATGAAATACAAACTCTATTTCCATAAAAGTTGTGATATTTTCCAAAATGCAATAAAAACAAAAATTTGTGATATGGTGATTCACATGAAGCGTTATTTAACTGACAAAAGTACAAAGAAAAGATTTTCAATAGTTTTATTGTCCAACTTCATTGTATTTTGTAAACATACACAAATTTAGAATTTGCTCATTGAGTAAAACTGTATTTTTAATATTCAAATAGTATTCTGGTATTTAATGGCATTTTATGCACCGAGTGTCCCTTGCGTTCATGTATTTGTATTACATAATTCACACTAATAGAGGCCCTTAGCTGCCATTTTATTTGTTGACAAAGTTTGACAGTGCATCCCTTTTTCTGACCAAATGACAAAAAAGCTGGAATTTCAGCAGCCAAGCTTGTTCCTTAATTCTGCCGTCAAGCTTTTTTTTTGATGCTCTGACTTTGAACTTGGTCGTAAAATCTGACTGCTTTATCTCCAATGGTCGCTGATGCGGTAACCTGAATAATAGCGATGTTAAACATTATTCAGTTGCTCACTGTTTGCATTGCCTTTCTGCACAATGGAAGCGACACGGTTCCTCTTTTATCGTGTCGGCAGCAGCAGATGGTGCATTTGAAGCCGATCCAATTTAATTCACCAACACCCAACATGTCCATCCTGTTCACGTATTCTTATTTTTCTAGCTTTCAGTTTTCAATTTCCTCCCCTCTGTTGAATGCTGGATGTTTTCCAACCATGTTTAACTGTTTGCTGTTTTTACTTCATTTTTACACATACTTCTGTGTTTTTAGTACTATTGCATGTTAAGTACAGTGATTTAAGGCAATCTTATTGGGAAGGGCACTGAATAAAGCCTAAATTTAACCAAACTGAAATCACAGCATCTGCTATGATATAAGATATAAGATTTGGCCAATAGTCACTAAATATTTTTCTTCAAATTTTATAACTGCCATCAATTCAGACACAGTTCAACGTTGCTAGGATGAAATCAGCTCTGCGGAGAATAATGGGCAGTTTGTGAGGACTAATTTAACAGAGGCCATATTATCAAGTAGGGGTTTGGATTTAATCTTTGGGGAAAACCGTGACACTCCCTATCGCCCGCCTTCCTGCAGGGTGCCTGAGGCAAAGAATCATGAGCATTACACTCTTGACACATAAAACTTGAGAACACAGTATGGGATCACACTTCCCTTAGAAATTACTGGCAAACACTAATTCACTTCAACTGCCCCTAAGTGAAGGAGTTCAAGTATCCTGGGTGATATGAACGAAGGGAGATTGAAAGGTCATTTGGCATAGTATCAGCAGTCAATTTGTGATGGTGAAGTGGGAGTTGACTTTTCAAATGTAGCTCTGGGTTTACCCCTCCATCATCTCCTGTGCTCATGAGCTTTGGGATTGTGGATACAAGCACGTAAAATGAGGCTTTTTTGCAGAATTGCAAGGCTCAATCTTCCTGAGAAGTTTTAGGAACGTTTCAGAGTAGAGTTGCTGTTCGTCCTGATGGGCAGGAGCTAGCTGAGGCTGTTCTAGCAGGCTATATACTGTAGATGCCACCTCTTTCAGCTGTTATACCAGGCTTATCTAACTGGGAGAAAAAACCAGAACAGGCCCGCGAATGATTGCATCTAGCATGGGAATAGCTGGGGATGTACCAAGAAGAGCTTGAGATCATTGCAAGGACCAGGAAAGTCTGGGCCCATGGCCCATGGCCCATGTCAGAGCCTGCTTCCAGCATGACCCTCAACAGAACAGATGGAAAGGAAACTGAAAGGGAGGTGATGGTACTCCAGGGTAATGGTAAAACACTTCCTTGCCTTGAAAGCCATACTAGTGGTTGCCTAGGAGTCAGACATGACTCAGCGGTGCTTTTCAATTCCATATGTCTGGCATTTATTCATATTTTTGTTTCAGAAATAGGTGTCCAAAATCCATTACCTGGGTTTATAAAGCATCAGCCCTTTTCTCCTTGAGAAACATTGGGACATGAACTGCTATGGTTGTTGAGAGTGCTTGTGTTCAAACCGGTCAGATTCTAAAGGTTGTCTATTTGCAGTTGTACGGCTTTGATTTAGCAAGCAAACATCCACTGCAACATTCCTTCATCTCTGTTTAAAAACTTCTTAAGAGTGCTTGAAGTAGATAAGTACTCATTATTACCCTATTTCAGCAGTTTTTCATTTTTCTCTTCGGAGTACGGTGTACTGTATTCAGATACCTATATAGGGGTGACTGAATAGAAACTTTTTATTCCAATGAATTTTCATCCAAGGCTTATCCATAATTTTTAAAAATGAAAACACAAATAAAAATCTAAATAAAAAAAAAATCAACAAATGCCAAAGAGTACTGTACAGTGTACTGTAAATTTAAAAAAATTATGTACAGGTACGTGCCGCATGATCATGTGCTGGTCAATGATGAACCACATATACAATGGTGGTCCCATAAGATTATGTACAGTACATAAAATATGTTTACTCTAAAACAGTATGCTGTGTTAAGCCGGCAGCAGACTCATACATCTCCTGTTTACATTGTCTGCTGTACCATGCTTTACAGGTTTGTAGCCTAGGAGCAATAGACTATACCATATATAATAATAATAAAAATAAAAATAAAAATAAAAATAAGTCAAAATGGACGTGATGTGGCACATGTGCACCCTATGATGTTTGCGCAATGACAAAATTACCTAACAAAGCGTTTCTCTGAACGTATCCCTGTCGTTAAGTGCCGCATATATGTATTGTAATAAACCATACAGTATACGGTTATGAATTTATTCAATGCAAAAATTTTTTGAAACATTTACATGTGTCCGTGCTGGTGTCTTATCAGCTGTTTCCTCTAATTTCTTTTTGTCTGAACACCTTTATGGTGTGTAATTTACTGTGCGCTTCATTTTTAAGTACACCTATTTATTTAAATGCTGACTGGTGTGTTAAACAAAGACATGGACTTCGCCACACATATTTTCTATATTTACAAGCCTAACATCATGCAACACTCAACTCCTTCTCCAAACCCCCCACATGGGACTTCTCATCTCCCATGTGTAATACCATTACACCAATGGCAGCAGTAACACATAAAAATTTCTTGTACTGTACATACTGTACCGTGTGTTATAAACATGCAAATTAATGACAACATTAAGTGATTTCTAATTAGATGTTTAAAGTGTTTAGTCATGCTGAAGTCATTTATTAACAGTTACAGTATACAGTAGGTGTTTTCAGATGGGTTGGGAGTGCATTATTTAATTATTTTGTCCTCCATTTAAAATATTGAGAAATAGGCATTGGGTATTCAAATAAATCATTATTCAATGTGTTTTCAGGGATGAATTAGATTTAGAGTCCAAGGGAGAACTGAACTGAATAGTTTGCTGAAGTGACCCTTATAAATTCCAGCATAGTAACTAGGGGAGTAGCTGAGCATATTTATGCCCCTTCAAGTACCACTACATATAACATCAAATGCAGGGGTTGGGCCCATTCATGCAATACAAGAGATCAGTTTGCTTGGTGAATTTAAAATCATTGTGTTCACTGATTTCTGTTCTCTTTTCTATTTTGTTTTTTGCATTAAAGGCCAAATTAATACATTATCACTGAATATCATATGCATTTGTGTTAGTTGAGCTTTTGTTATGCACAAGGGTGTAACTAACCACTACAAAAATCCTCAATGAATGTAGGTAAATAGCCATACATTATAATATTGTAATTCAAGAATACTGCCATTTTATTTTTGGATTGCTGTAATTTTAACTATGGAAGTAGTTGTGCCAGCTTTGTTCAAATATTGTGAAATTTTACAAAAAGGGTGCTGATTTTGAGGTGCAGGAATGTATAAAAATTATCATTCAAACTAAAGGTAATTACTTTGATTTGTGAGAATTTAATAACTAATAACTGAGTAATAATTGAAGTTTTTGGAGATGAATTACCTTACCTTATTAATTACCTTACCAAGATTTTTTCTAATTTTTCAGATAAACTCCACTTCTTCAGGGCTCCTGTTGCCATTAAACAAAGGGTATCCAGTCTAAGCCTGGCGGATTGTAATGTGTGCAGTAAGGATTCTTTAACTTGCTTAGTAACTTTGATGCTGAAGTAAAAGAGAAATAAGTCTCATTAGAACAACTGAGAGTCCTGAAATTGTGCAGTTTTTTTAATGGAAAATGTCATACTGATCTAACATTTGTTTTATAAATATGCTTTTAACTGCATGAAGCAGTTCATTCCATGGACACCAAGGGCCAGTCTCTAAAAGCCTTTTACACCCAACAGGACAAGTAAAATACTTTTTCTTTTTTTTATCCATCCCTTTTTGAAACTGCTTTTTCTGGTGAGGGTCACAGTTGTAGCAGGCCTGAAAGGGTAGCCCATACTTTCTACTGTAACAGCCTCAACCTCCTGGAGACCACCGCAGGCTCGGAGGCCAAACTGAAGCACAGTCTCTTTTCTTAGGGAGCACACGGAACATTGTGCGCAAGTCTCAAATGGGGCATCTAGCTAGAAGCTCAGACTACCTCAGCTTCTTCTGGTTTTTCCTGAAGGAACAGCTAAGCTGCTCTGTTACAAGAACCTTGGAGTGTTAGCCTCATGGCCACTTGGGGGAACCTAATGTCTTGTGCCTGTACCGGAGATCATTGTTCAGCGCTTGTGACCTTAAGGGAAAATGGGAGTACAGAGAGGAACAACTGCAAGCTTCTACTGATGCTTTCACTCACCTTATATTGCTACACATTAGTCAGTGAAGGTTTTTTAAAATGTTAAATATCCAGATTTACATTTCTTGCCAAGTTGTCTGTACCCATATTTGGGAACAATGGCCAGCAGTCATTCTTGCTATTATTTACTCATTAAATTAAGTCTTTGTTCACTGAGCCTTGAATACCCAGGACTGATCTTCCCATGTCCTTCTTACCATACTCTGGATTGTGCTTGGCAAGGCACCGTATTCCCAGAGTAATTAATCTGTCTTCCTCTATGGAGACTTTCCAGTTAAAAAAGAAAGAAAGAAAAATGTTGCCAGAGATTTACTGTAAGTCTGCAGGTCAGCTATTGTCAATCTATTTTTTGTGATTCTGGCATGGTGGAAATACGAAAACTACAGACAATGGAGCAGGAATGAAGCTGCTGCCAGTTAAATGGTGAAACTAAGGGGCAGAAGGATATAAACAGACTTCAGAGAGCACAAATGGGTGCCCATAATGCCAGCATTGGTTTAATTTCAAGACTGCAAAGGTACTTCTGCCATTTGTTCATGTACAGTCAAATATTGCACCGCTCTTCTGGAAAACTCTACAACTTTTATCATCCTTTTATACATGCATTTCTTTGGTTTGCAGTGGGACAAAGCAAAAAAATAAATAAAAAATCTGTGAAAAGAACTGAATTCTTGCTTATTCCATAAAGACCATCTAAAATGGTCTGGACAATATTATTAATACCTTTTAGAAGTTACAAGAAATTATAATGTTGCAGTAATACTTCAAGCAGGCCATTTTCCTTTAGACTTTGTATCTCTTCTCAGGAGAAAAGCACTCACCCTGTTTTGGGTCACTGTGTGTCTCATACTAAACATGGAAAAGAGAAGGTAAAGCAGAGTTGTCTAAGGAGGCTAGAAACAAGGTAGCAGGCAAGCATGGTCAACATAAAGGCTACAAGCCCATCTCCAGAGAGCTTGATGTTCCTGTGACCGCTATCCCAAGATGAATATTTTACAGCAAGAATGAATACCTTTAGCCCTCATATAACGGAGTCCTACGAAACAGCTACGATGGCCTTATGAAAATACATACCGTTGTTTCATACCACAGACTTATAATTCATCACAATGGCATTTTTGCCCATTAAATCATTTCACCTCGACAACAGATGAAAAAGCGTGAATATAAACACGCCAGCAGCCGCTGTTCTAATGTTATTTCAGATGGCGGCAGGTTTTTAAATGAACATTTCAATCCCAAGCCATTCAGGCTACTTCATACACTGCTAAGAAGCGATCATAAAATGTTTAGTCTATAAAAATGATTAATAAATGAAAGCCAGCTCTCTGTAGTGTGTTAATTCATTATTTTGAAGGAAATGAAGTCTCTTCACGGGCAGCACAGTTGCTGAGCAGCTTTCAGTCTGCTGTGAAAACTGGTGCATGGGTAGCTCAGTAAAAACACATTTTAAACACTGATAGGACAGCTTTAAAAACAGGAAAGAGACTTTCAGCTCTGCAATGTGTTTCCTCTCATGTCTGCAATATTCTTATTCCACATACACCAACACTCCACTCCACTCGCCTTGGACTTAACAGCAACCCCCAAGTTCAAAACCTCAGACTTGTGAGAGTGAAAGTGCTGGTACTGCTCAAAATACCAGTCCTTGACTTACAACTTTCCATTTATAGGAGGGAAATTATTTCATTCGCTTTACAACCAAATATGAGGCTGATTTTTCACCTTTGCAAGTAACAGGACCCAAGCTTGTGGGAATTTTTGAGATTTCACCTTGCAAAGTGCTTTCTAGGAATACATTGTGCTCCTAAGTAGGTGGACACCTGTACATAAAACCCAAACAAAACACACTGTGCTCCATACCTGCTGCAGAAAAGGGGCCTCGTAACAATAATTTAATACAAAAAAGTAGAAAACAAAACATTCATCAGTGAAACACTTTGGAACCATCCAGCTTAAAGGACAAGCTATACAGGGATAGATTAGAAATAACTTTTTTTAAACACAATTTTCATTGTTAGCGTAGGATTACCACAATGGAGGAAAGCTCCAAAGCAAGTTTTCCAGCTGTCATGAAAAATATGCAAAATGTCATAAAAATCTGGGAGCCAAATGATCAAAATGTTCAAATCCAGGGTGTCGTCTAGCTTCATGTCCTGTGCTTCCTTGCACTGGGCAAGTCATACTTGATAATAAATGAATTAAAATATATCATTAAAATACAAGCCAGAAATAATTAGTTACAAATATTCAAAACTATTTTGGTACTACCATAGTCATGCATAAAAATATCTTTAATTTAGAAATTTTATTTCAAGTGACATTTTTCATTTTTTCCATTAAAAAATTATGGTAATTCCACCCCCTCACAATGGGAATTTGCCTGATGGGGTGATTTCAAGGAAAGAATTATCCCTATTATGTGAAGAACGACTATATATTTAGCTCTGGAATAAAATCAATCCATCCGTCCGTCTGTTCCACTGGTCCAGGATCACAGTGCATTAGGCAGGGTTGAAGCTGAATGGGATGCAAGTGGACTGGATGGCAATTTCACACACATGCACAGAGTTGTCACTTTTGAATCACTAATTCACCTGAAACACATCTTTGGACTGTGAGAGGAGGAAACTAGAGCTTGCAAAGAAATCCATGGAAACAGGAACAAGCTAATCTTTGTGAGGCACCAGTGCGTTATTTATGCCCCTTCAAGTACCACTACATAAGCGTTATCAGTGCTTTTCGACTGAAAAAGGGGGCTTATTTAAAAAATAAAAAATAAAAACCTAAGCTGTTAAAGTTACTGCCGTGCTTTACAAGCGCTCTAAAAACATTGTGTGCTGTAAGGAAGGTTGCATCCCTCCCAGCCGGGTACTCTGTCCTGCTGTCTTCTGCACAGGCCTGGTCAGTTTCATATGCTGCACAACTCCGTCCACATCTGCTCCCACAAGACACTAGCTCGTGTGGTAGAAGATGCCAGGAGAACTGGCTGACATTTAACAAGGCCGTGTTCCAGCTCGCAAGTTCTTCAACGTTTTTGCGGTGACATCATTCTCTGGGTATCATTCGAGCTTCAAGTTGAGACTTGAGCAGGGCAAGATGAATACATTTACACGGGCAAAAATAAGGATAGAAGAGTTTATGCAAAACAAAAGCTAGACTGGAAACTCCACGTCAGCTTCACTTACCACAATGGCAATTACTTACTTCCCATGGCACTTAAATCTTGGATTCCCACGGCCATGAACCCCCATCACCCCAAAACCACACACACTAATAACTTCACATTTAGGATGCATTTTACTAAGGACTCTATAATTTTAATTTTATTTTATCAGAACTCTAATATAAACCACTGTTAAGGAAAGCAAGCTAGCACCTATAAAATAATGAGAACGACAGTTAAAGAACAAATTAATAATTTCTTTTTCTTAAACGTATAAACATTTTCTTCTGAGAGTGAAGCAAATGCATTTAACTAAGATGTCCATACATGTAACAGCACAAATGATATTGTTGAAAACATAACAGCAACAGCAACCGATACTGACATCATGTGAAATGTTGGCAAAACTGAAATTAAAAATAACAAAAAAAAAAAAAAAAAAAAAAAAAAAAAAGTTGTTATATTCTCACTAAACCACACCAACTACTAACAGATGCACTGTCAATAGGTCTGGTGGCATCATTCTCAGTTTCCTCAGCCTCGATGTACAGTTTAGAGATGCCTCACAATGTCTCCCATAAAACATCCACCTAAAATATACATTATAAATTCTATTTGTATTTATGTCGCAACAGTCCTTACTAAAATGTGTACCCAAGTGTATGCTGACAATATAACACTGAGGTAAAATGCTACCACATTAACTTGATCCTTTAATATTTATCATAGGTACCTTTCTGAAGTCCAAACTTTTATCTCTGCATGTAATAGTCACTGGGAGAGAGGGGGAAAAAAGAAGAAGAAAAAAAACAAAACAAAAAAAAAAATAAACACAGCTTTCACTAAAAATGACATTGATGAATATTAAATCTCTTAGCTGAAACTTAACTGACCACAACAGATCACATTCTGGGAGACTTCCAAAATGCCACGCAGTGTCAATTCATGCCCGTAGTGAAGTGTGTAGTTTATGAGGGTGTGCAGAAATATGACTGAAGTCAAGGGGCAATGGGTTGGTGGGCGGGGCTAGTGAGACTCCCCGTTGACTGACGATCCCTCCCCTCGGGGCGAAGATGACCTGGAGATCCCCCTTTCGGGGTTGTCAGAGCTGGAGCTGCTTTGACTGTGCTGGTCGCCAGATGTTGCGCCCGAGGCAGGAGATGGTTTAGTTTTCTCCTTAAAGTCTGTAATGATGACAGTTAGGTCCCCAACCGTGACTTCCAGGTGCTGTGCACTGCTCCTGTCCACATTCTTCAATCGCGGCCTGGTTGAGCAGGGCAAAAAAGAAAGAACAGGAACATAAACCTTCATTAGAGGAAAGCTTAAGCAGTACGGGCAGGAGAATACTCATAAATGTCAAAAAACTGACAAAATTCTTCTACAGTCAACAACTAATGTTTGCTGCACTTCCATCTGAAAGTATAACAACACAACACAAATGAAAAGCATGAGCTCACGAAAAGAGCTAATGCACGAAATGTATGACAACTGTCAAACGGAAAAAAATACACAAATAACAGCTGGATTCGAATTAAAACCATGAGGTATGTAATAAATGAGGTATGTAATAAACTAGCATGTAATAAATGCGGTCAACCCAAACAAATATAAATATTTAGACTTGCTCATTATGGAAGGCCACAGACATCCTTACCTCATCTTCTTGTGGCTGTTCTTTTTGAGCGTGGGCTCCTTCTCATTCTTTTCTTTATCTGTTTTCTCCTTCTTCTCTTTCTTTGGTTGCGTGGGGGAGGCGAACTGCTGTGTTACTTGCTGTGCGACCAACTGGGCTGCTGGACGAGGCTTCCTGGAAGGCAGAAACAAAAAAAAAAAAAGATGTGAAAGGCTTCCTGGAAGAGTCAAGGGCAGCAATTACGTACAATTAGACAAAACAGCTCAATAAAGGGCGGCGCTAAAACAAACGCACTGACTGACAGCTGGATGATACCATACTTGAAAAATGCTACCGGTCTGTAAACAGATTATGGGCCCAAATTGTGAGCAGACTTGGGCATGCATGACAAAGAGGGAAGAGTGCAATGCAGAGGGATGGTTGAGAAATCACTCCTCAGATGAGGAAATTCATGCGATCGCAAACATTTATGGGGCGCAGGCTTTCTTCAGTGACATCACAAGGTTGCCATAGGACAACAGGACCTTCAAGACAGCCTAAGCACATCTGTTCTTTATTCCACTGCATGGGGGGGGGGACGACACCATTAATAGTTTCCAAGCATCACTTCACACGTATCATTGCATCTGCTGCATGTTGCCCCTTGCCAAAACTCCACATTAAAACAGTTTGTCTCAAACTCGAAACACTGGCCCCGTGAGCACAAACACAAAAACCTTGTTTCGCAATAGTTTACGAGCAATGGTCCCCGAATTCTCTTTCAGTCGGGTTTGTCTTCGGCATGCACGATCATGACCTGCAATGCGAGCTTTAATGAAATGCTCGAGGAATAGTTGAACTTATCTGACAGTGCAGCTCAGCCTCTCTTTTTTTCCTTACTTTGTCGAAATGAGCTGTTTAATAAATGTGTACGACGCAGTGCATCCCGATTGTGAAACGGGTGCTTCTGAAAAGCCCATCTGCGCCGAGACAAGCCGCTGCAATCATCCCTGGAAGCCATCTTTCATCTCAATCCCTGCCTTGCTGAACGTGGACCTGCCTCTCTCCAGCTGACAGCAAGCAGAAAAGCCCCCACAGGCACAGAGTCAGCACCACGGGTCTGATTTTCCTCACAGCACAACACAGAATGGCTGTAATGGGTTTAATCTGGATAAGGAATGCGGAGGCTTTTCTCAATTATGCCGACGGGATCTCATCAAAATAAACACGACGCCTTTTATATTCCAACCGCCTTACTGGAAGTCTTTGAATTTGCCCACAGATGCACAGACTCCAGAAACACACAGCGCTGGGTTTGCAGTGTGTTTGGCAAAGGTGTCAGAATGATTTCAAAATAATTTAGTGATCTGAGGCTGTCTTGTGTCGCCGTACTGCAGCTCATTTACACACGAAGGCTTCGACATCAGCAACCTACACGGGCTGGGGGGGGGGGAGAAAATAAAAATAAAAAATAAAAAAAAAAGAAGAAGGTAGCAGCAGCTCCTCCACAGAGCACCTCAATGTCACTTCTGCTAGACCTAACTGGCAGGACATTCACTGTTGACCGCTCTAAGACCGCAGAATTACTCTTGATCATCGACAGGGTGTCAGGCCTACTGGAGCCCACAGATGAGTGCCAAAAATAAGGCGATGCGAGAGCCGAGTGGATCTTTCAGGATGATGTCAGGATGATGACAACATGCGCTCGCAGCGTGAAAAGGTGACGTCGAAGCGGTGATCAAAACAAGAACTGCAGCTCCACCGACATTAGCGCTTTACGTTAAAACCACTGCATGCTGATCAATACTGTGCTGCAAAGGCATTTAAGAAAGCATAATCTGTGCTTAATGGAGTCAGAAATGGTGCCAGTCCCATATTAAATGATGTTAAGTAAATGTTGCATTACAGCTTTCCCGAAATTCTCCGCACCACCAAGCAATTATATTAACCCCTCACGTGCACCTAAACAACTCCATATCTTCAGGGTCTATTTCTGCTTTTCTTACTTTGTATAAAAGTGAAAGTGCTCACTTTGTCCACTGCCAAATTTATATGTTCCATCTTGATTCTTTTGCGTTTTTACTACTCGTCACAGCCTGGATTTTTTGCCATTAGCCCGATTTATTTTCATCGCATACCACGAATTTCCTCAATGGAACTGCTGGTCTTAAAAGGCCCTTTTCTACAGCATGTTGTGCTGTTGCTGCACACACTGCACTTCCAGAGTTGCTGCCCAGTGCTTCTTGAGGCTGGGGCATTTTCCAGTGGACAACTATTATTTTGTTTTTTCTTTTTCGCATCTCTTGCCATCATTCCCACACCCCAAAGAATTGCTAAGGAGGGGTTCTACCTCCTCCCACAGTCCCTAATCTTTGGCCGTCTTCCACATAAGGTTATACCGTGGTTAAGACTCAGCACTCACTTCTAGAAAACAGAGCGCTAACTCAAACGGCAGTGAACAGTGTCATTTTAACATTATATCTTATTACTTTGGTGGAAACACAAATACCGTTCAATAACAAACTTTTATTGAATATCTCTTCAGAATGACACAAACTTGTTTTTTTTCAGTTATCCTCATAACTGCATTGTACATGGCCATGAAAAGAGACATTTAAAATGCTGAAAACAGCAAAAATATAGCAATTATATTTATAAATATAACAAAAAGAGGATGAAAGTTCTCCACCTCCTCAGCTAGTTGGCATCCTTGTGTGTTTTATTATAATAACTGCCCATAAGTGCATATTTATGTGCTCTCCTGCCAACTTGTCGTCAGTCCTGTGAGCATCATTGTAACCCAACACACACACACACACACACACACACAAAGCAGGGTATATTGGCATATTACATCTTCAGACAGGCGTTTCTCAATATCAGCACAAATCCACACCCTGCATCTGAAACTTGATCTCCCAGGGAGTAACCAATCTTTGAAACTCATGTGTCAGTTATTATTTTCTATGCACAATACAGCAATACATGGATGGCACAAAAACCACGGGATTCTTTCAAGTGTTTGCACCTTCCAGCAAGCATCTCATGAGACATGCAAATTACTATGTACACCATCACAATGGCACTAACAGTATAACTGTATGCGTTTGACAGTTACGATTTCAATTTTCATGTCTTTAAATTACCAGTAATGCACAATTACACATAAATGAGTCTCTTTCCATTGTGGATGACAATGCCTTCTGAACAATGTTAAAAAGAAAAGGAAATTTAATGCAATTCCAGGGTGCCATTTACAAACAGAAACGTTAGAAATAATTGACAGTTAACGTACGTAGGTCATGTTTCCTTAGATTTTATACCTGGTAGACTCATTTTTTTAATCTAAAACAAGACTTTAAACACTGGATTAATGACTGCTTCCCAGTATGTAACCACTGCCACTCAAGTTCCACACACTGGGCTGTGTATCTGCTCACGATTTGGCACAGTACTCTGACAACTCCTCTCCATTCCACAGGTGTTCTGCTTTTCTTGGCAAGATGAAGCAGAGTTTCTAGCACAAGAACGATCGTCATCCACTTTTAAACAACCAGGGCGGCACAGCGATAGACAAGTAGAGCTACAGACTTACAGCACCTTGGCTGTTTGAGCAGGGGTTCAAATGGAGCTCGGTCTTTGCTGTGTTTATACGTTCTGTCTGTGTAGGTTTTGCCTGGGTGCTCTGGTTTCTTCCCACTGCCCAAAGACATGTGCTTCAGCTTAACTGGTCACTCCAAATAGTGTGTATGAGAATGTGGCTGCCCTGCAAAGGACTAGTGTCTCATCCAGTATGCAGTAGGATATGCGCAGTGATTCCAGGATAGGCTCCAGCCTGCCGTGACCCTTATTAGAGTACAGCGTTTAATGATAATGGATGGAACTTAAACAGCATTATTTCTTCTAAATGGACTTATACGCTCCGAGCTTATTTAACCAAGAAACAAATGAGGAAAATCAAATTCCTCAATCCATGCAAAAGCTACCATGCAACTGATAAAACATCGCATTACGTGGCACATTCTCATAAACAAGTTGTCACAAAGGGCATTACAGCATATTTTCTTTACAGAAACTTTAATTCTCAAAGTAAATGTCTCAAGCAAATGCAAAGCTGTTCAATATTAAGCTTATTTTATAAATATCCACAGGGGAAGACATAAAGGGTATAATTAATGTCCAGAGACAGCGGTCTTATTGGACCGTGACACCGCCTCTCCTTCCCTTCCCATCCAGGCTCAGCAGATCCCTGGTAGGCTCTCCACGTTATGTTGCTTAACAAACAGCTCGGATGTCCTCTCCCCTCACTCCTCACTTCCCACTTCACACCGTCACTCCCCCTGTTTGCTCCGGATTAGAAGGCAGCACACAAATAAACCAACAATTATTGCTCATTCAACCAATTATGCTTTGACTAATGAACTATAAAAAATAATGCATGAGCAGGATGTGTGCTGTGCTGGTTCACCTTCAGCTCATTGCTGGCCCTACTTCACTGTTAAAAGCATCCAGATGAGCGCTTTTCTATTCATGTGACATTTATTATTAAACTGAAGGCAAACAAAGTCGAGTGTTCTGTAGGTAAAATAAAGCACACATTACCCTGCCAGTTCAAAAAGGATTTTACATACTCACACAACAGACTGCTAGGTGAGACAAATGGTTTGGATTCTGCTGGAGACATCTGGATATGGGTGTTAAATAAATAGATTTTAAAAACTTTTATTGATCCCAAAGGAAATTGCGCAATCCTACCCCATCAACACAACACAATAAACACAATGCAAAGTTCAAAGGTGGTGGATGTCAGCCTGCGGGCCTCTAGTCCTTCAAACAAAACAGCCCGCGTTGTCTGAAAACAGGCCTCCAGAATCATACGTTTACCTCAGCTGACTCTTTCCTCCAAAGCAACTTACACAGCTGAGCTGCTTACAATTACCCATTTATATAGCTGGGTGATTTTTACAGGAGCAATTTAGGGTTCTCAAGGGTACTACAGCAGGACATGTGATTCGAACCGGTGCCCGGCAACTGCAAATCAGCGGCACTAACCTTCTTCCTGAATCATCTTCAAAATCTTCATTGCTGTAGGTCATGAACAGTCACTGTCAATGCCTTCACGTTAACCGTGCCATAATTTCACCACTGCCTAGAACTGGATGATGGTTTTTGCCTACATCAGGACCATTTCATGAACAGTAACATGACCCAGACATCAAGAAGAGCATCTGCATGAGCATGAAGCAAACTAAAGAGGCAGCATTATGGTAGTCACTTAAAGGCTTATAATTATCAGTACATTCGTTTCAGTGCATGGCATCCAATTAAACTGTCCCCAGAGTATACAGATCACACTGTTTTATAACAGTACAAAGCACCGCCTGTATTGTGCTGCTTATTAATTGGTGATCCAAATATCTACAAGGCTCTTTTTTGTCCATCATAGCTTTCCCTGCAATGGCCTGCAGCTTTAAGGCCCCATCCGATGAAAGTAGCCTCTCCTCCAAATAGGTTTAAGTTTAACAACAACACAGGTTGGAACCAATACAAAATGGATTTGATTTAACTGCACTATTAGCATTAAACCCTTGTATGGCTAAAGCAATTTTCAGTCTTCTTTGACACAAGCAAGGGACTACGCATGGATGAACGTGGTCTTGAGAGCGAGCCAGTCCTGGAACACAAAAAACCTCATACAGTCCTTCAGCTATTGGTTATCTGTGCACAAACATCCACCAATTTTGTAATAAAGAACCAGCACAGCCCTCAACGCGAGAAGGAACTGCTGAAATGTGCTTTGTGCGCTATTTTTTGAACAAAGCATTAAAAACTAATCTCCGAAAGATTATTAGCTAAAGCGCTATTTTTCTGAAGATTAAATCAGAGTAAAGTCCACAATTAATGCTGTGTTAGATATGTGCCACAAATTAGCTCAGCATGCCTTTAGCGTGCCTTGAAAGTCTGTCTTTGGTCTCCCCTTTAAAAGTGTGTTTAGGGCTGATCAGACCATCTGGTTGGTGTACATGGTTGGCAGTCAACAATGGCATTCACACATAAACAAATGAAGACTGTTATTGTCAAGCATAATCACATGTTCGCCTTGCCATTATGTTTTACTTGAGCCCTCCAGTTGCAGTTCCCTTTCTGATAATCACCCACGATAACCAACTCTTCTGCAGTTAAGTGCTTTTAAAATAGACACGGCTTTGGGTCGTCTTTATATCTTAGTTTAACAAACTAATCACAGTCCCACCCTCTATATGTCCAGTACACTTTCCTGCCACACACCTTGATCTTTCAATCTTCCCGAGGCTTTAATTCAGTTCTTTTCATGCATTTACGTCTTGTCACGCATGCCTTTTCGTTTCTACCTCAAGTGGGTTATTGGCAGTCATGAATTCGAGTATATGATCTAAATTAAACACAACAATATCCAATTACCATTGCAAACAATGGGGCAGGGAGACGGGGCTTCTGAATCATTAAAGCTGTTGTCTCTAAGGTTATCGCTATGCAAGGGACTGAACAATCCTTGCACGAGCGGTTTGATGCCGTGCATCTGGAAGCACACATGTTCTAACACGCGACGCATCCCTGCTGCTTGTGACCGGGTCACCTTGGTCACAACATGCACGAAACTGCTCTCCAGCTGCTCCCCATGCACCTCGGCTGGTGGCACAAAAAAAAAAAAAAAAAAGGCCCCATGAAATTGCAGCTACTGCGATGACTGCACACTGATGAGGAAGCTGCATACTAATGGGCTGCGTCTGACAGCTGCCACGTCTGTTTTGGCAACACCTATAACTCCTACAGGCTGTCCCTTCACCGCAAGCCCTTTTTTTAGGAGACTATGCAGAGAGCAGTCCAACACTCACTCCAGGACTACCCAACCTTCCAAACCTTTCAAGACAACAACCATTTAAATGCTTTGACACCCCTACGTTCTGTTCAGCAGCACCAGGTTGTGTCCTGGTTACAGCCATCTGCTTGCAGCCTGAAGGTACTTACCCTGAACTGATACAGTAGGAACATCCTGCTGTTTACCAGTGAGACTAACACTAATATTCACCTTGTGCAGAAGGACCAACTAAGCAAAGCCATGCACGTAGTACTGATTGAATTATTACCTTTTGTTTTTGGCAGTACACACTTTTAATGCCTAAAGCAATGTTATTTGGCAACAGTGGATGACTGTGTTTTTTCTCGCAAAAGGCATTAGTTGGAGGGCATCATCAAAGCATATCCCTGGCTTCCCTCTACACCCCCACCCGTGAGATTCCTACCAGACCCCCCCCAACCCCTTAAAAAAAGGAATGATGAATGACTCTGGCACGACACAAAACATCTTTTCCGGCTCCCCTGAGATTATAAATGCCTCCCATCTTTGTTACCTCTTAAAGACAAACATCGGGAGGATATTTTACACTCAGATTGCATTGCGGAAATAACTGTGCACTTTGAAATGGGATTAAAGAGATAATACAGAATATAAGTAACTTCTATTTATTATTTGTAGAAATAAGCAAACTCCATACTTTCTTCACGAGGAAAACTGCCAAAGACCAGATTATACCATTAGTAGGTCTTGTTTTTAATATTGGCAGGAACACTTTAAAGTAATATTTAAAGGACCTGTAACATCTTACAAACACTGAGCACGTTCTCTGTTTCCATCATCACCCACTGACAGGACAGTAGCTATACCTTTTTCAACAAGAAACTCAGGCTATTCTGCCCCTTTTCTCCTCAATTTTATGGCACATTTACTCATTTAGGCTTTAACAGGATGTTGCCGCAGATCACGGAGTCCAACACCCAACAAAAAAATCCTCACAAAAACCAAAGTGATTAAACCAACCAGTACAGACCATCTCAAATCTCAGATCATAGATCATTACATCTCGCATCCATTCCAAATGTACAACTTTTAGGACAGCAGGTGGCGTAGTGGTTACAGTTCTGGATATTCGCTCCAAATTTACATTACAAGCATAGGTTACTGTACAAATACATAAATCACTGTGAAGTATATCTGTCAGTCTGTGCTTTACTGGCATGACAAATGTTCACTTGTGTTGCCAAAGCAATTTAACAACAATATTAATAACAACACTGTACAACATCAATCTAACAGTCTAAGTGACTTGGGACAAAGCTGCAGGTTGAATAAAGTTTATTAATAATAATCTGCAGGGAACCTACAAGTGCAATTCTCAACTAAAATATCTTTGGTGGAAATACATATTAAAACTGTAGAGAAACTGTTGCCTTCTAATTTTTTTAGGAGGAAGCCGATGACCTCCAGTTATTGTATCTTCATTCATCAGCAGACTGCACTGTGAGGTGGGGTTACCTGAGTTGGACTGTGTGGAAATAAAGGTGGAGATGAAGGTGACGAGGTGACAACCTCCCTCCCTCGCCCCCCCCCCCCCCCCCTCACCGTGTCGACGTCCCCTTCCTCACGTCACACATCATGCACTTGAACGCCTCGGCGCCGTTCCTAAACGTGCACACGCTGCAGTCCCAGTACCCGTCCTCCGAGGGCTTGGCTTGTCTCTTCGGCCTTCGCAAAACAGCGCACAAAAAACAATAATCATTACAAAACAACAAGTACAACAACAACGACGACGACGACGACGACGACGACAACACAACGGAGAGCAAGAAGGCGAAGCTTAGCACTCGCGATCACGACAGTGCGTGCAGGCGCGGACGTGCACACGCATGCAGCGAACCCGCACACGTATGGAGTCACACATACACACAAACAGAGTCAATACACACGCACAGGCTCTCTCTCTCTCTCTCTTTCACACACACACACGCACACACACTCATCGACGCGGTGCGGGAAGCAGCCAGTCAGTCCGCCATGGTCACCCAGCCAACCAACAGTTTCCTCCGAATCCGCCACCGCACCGTTTCTGGCCCTCCGAAGCAGTAAAAACTGTGTTTAACCTTGTCGGGCTTTTCTTGTCTCCCATGATTCTTGAAGCTATATTTGTTGTACCCGGAAAACGGGGGCAGGGTTTCGGTTCAAAGAGCGAGCAGGTCGCCCCGGAGAAACGCAGCTCCCAGCTGCGGGGGGGACCTCCGGCCCGAGGTCGGTCACGTGGTCCGGCTCGTCCAATCAGAGAGCAGAGCCGTCTTACACGAGCAGGAGATGTCACATTGTCATGCATCCCTAACACATGTCTCCTTCTGATTGATCTCTCTGCGACTTCAACATGTCACATCTTAAAGCAGCTGGGCCCCTCCGTGTGAAAACATAAATCAGCTAACCGTTTATCACCTCGCCATTTGTTTCCGAGGACATAAATAAGCTCCGAAAAGATCTATGCGAAGAAGCGAAAAGTTGCCTCTTACAGTGGAACAACACAACCTACAGCGGCGCTTAAACGTTGGTGAAATGAACCGAGCAGAACCCAAAAGAACGTCAAATTTGTGTATTACGTTATATACTTTGTACTGTGGGAACATATTGATACAGTTGCACACATTGTAACGGCAGGTGGAGTTACGGCTCCCATCGTACTTCGCTGTATGTGCGTAGCTCATGCGTTCAACCATTGTGAGGAGTTAAAGGGAAGACCTGTTAATCGTGTCGGACATGCGCAACAGTAATTCAACCACAGGTATAATTTCCTTATAAGTTGAGTGTTGTATTGAGTAACTATTGTGTAGTTTTAGTCTTTCATTGCTACATTTTCACAGCGTTTCATTTCGATGAACTTGACCTATATTTGAATAAAATCAAACTGTTCTGCAATTAAATTGGTTGTATTTATTACATAAGTATTGTTAGTGCTATAGAATAGGCGGACACTACAGAGAGTGACGCTTACGCCGGCCACAGACAAATTGAAAGACTATGTAAGTTTATAGCCAAACTTTAATAACTTTATGTCACTAATGTGTGCAGCACTCTCTTTGTGTTGTGTATAATTCCTTTAATTTTTATATGTCATATACTTACGTATAGTCAGTGGCTCCTTTAATCGAACACGCTGATGACAACACCCATGCCAACAGTAGTGACGTGCACACAAAAATAAATTATATATCACCAAACTTTGTTGATTTTGAACACAGTGAATTTTGTACATTTACTTGCATGTACAGTGTGTATGGTGTGCATAGACTGACATGCAGACAGTAACAGCAGATTATATCACCAAACTTCTATCTTCCAATCTGTGTATGTTTACAGAGCGTGTGAGACACTAGTGCTTGTATGTGTGGTGTATGAGAAAGTGTGTATTTGTGTGAAAAAAAAAAATCCATCAGCATCACTTAAAATACACACATCTGGGATACACCCTGCTTTGAACCAAATGCTTTCAGCATCCAGTAAGGCAGCATCACACAGCAGTGGACAGTTGGTTATTAAAAGGTGAAAACGTTAAGAGTATTTTCATTCGTTATAGCTTTGTCTGAGGTTTTTAGAGGACATAACCTGTTTTTGCCTGGTGTGGGGCAAAGGTGGCCATATGGGTAAGACAAAGGCACGGAATAGTAAGCTTCTCTAAGAAAAGTTTTATTCTTGAACAAAAAACACGGCCACTTCCAGCCAAAACAAACAATAACTGAAAGACACAAAGCACTCAGTCAAAAGCAATAAGCAAAAAGTAGACAGCACAAACCCATGTCAGAAAGTCCACCAGGCTCACAATTTAGTAGAAGCACTTATATATTCGGCTATTACAGGCTTTCAAGGTGTGTAAGGGGAAAAAACCCTTCTGAGCAGTGTGCCCGCTGTATGTACTTACCTTAGTGTTAGATCATTGTTATCACAATATAGTCGTCTGTTCTGTGGGAAAATTTTTACAGTATCACCACAAAACGCCACTGTGATTACATTTTTGTCACTATATTTGAAATAAGGGTAAAAACAAGTTGAATCATTAAACAACAATTCCATTTAGTTGTTCTAATATTATTTCACATATCAGGGAAACATTTATGAGAATCGGCTGTGGACTGTAAGTATTTATTATATAGTATTTCAAACACTAATACAGTCTTATTCTGGCTTTCTCGCTTACGGCAGAGTGTTTGTCGCATAAAATGACGTATTTTGACTGACATTTACTTGACTAAATGAACGCCTACTATTTCCGGAAGTGACGTCTAAAAAGGGGGCTGTACTGATTAAGGATTGTGGTGGCGTTTGTGTTTCGTTTGGCTTGCGCGGTTAATTTCTTTTATAAATGCGAATTTCAAGTGATTGGGTTTTGCTTGACGTTCATGTATACATGTCGCAGTATAATATAAATTTATTTAACAAGAGCTGAAGTGGGTAAGTTTTTGTTTAAAAAGCGTTCATTAAGTCGCAGCCCTGTGTTGTCTTTTTCTGTTGAGTATCTCGAGGTTTTCGCGTTACTGTAAAGCATTAACATTAACAGTGTGTATAATATAGTGATAACCTGTAGTACTTAACTGCATCACCGTTAGTATTCTACCCATTTTTTCTTAGGACTAGTTTTTCCTGAATAAAATGTTATTTTTTCTGTGCTCAACTGCTTGTTTTAGGTGCAAGTTTGTTTTATGATGACATTATTCATTGTTATGTACTTTCTGCTTTTGATTTTTTTAACTGTTATAAAATTTATATATATATATTACCAAGCGTTATAACGGAATTTTGATTCCACTTTTAAACAGGTTTGTGGTGTTGAATTATTTGGTTTTCATTTTTTTACTCTGTAGGATTAAACATCAAGGCACTTTCATTTGCTTGAAGACACGAAAATACTGGATAAGTGAGTGAGTTTTCTGTTGTTTATACACATTTACATGTACATTTATTCATGCATTTCAAAACAACTAAATAAAAGTGAGATGAAGCACTTAAGATGATGAAATGTGAATGTAAAAATATAAAATATAGAAACATCTTGTTTGTCTGCTCTCTCCACAGCTGCTCTGCAGATACATTCATAATTACAAAGGTGTAACTTCTTAGATGTGTTCTTCTTGGGGTTACTGATAAGTTTAATCTTATAGCTAGTCTGTCTTGGTATGTTATGTACTTAAGTCTTCTGCTTCCCCAGACCACTTCTGTCCTTTGGTACCATAGCTAAGTGCCTTTTTTATGGTTTAATCATGGCAGCAAGGGACTGAGGCTCATGGTCTCCCTTATGGTGCATAGTAATACATTAGTGAACACTCTAAGGGCTTCATTAAAACCAAGGGTGTATAGCTGTTTAAAGAAGGGTATGAAAGCTATGTCACATGTGGAACTCCCCTGATACTACGACAGGGAGGTTGTCTTACGCAGCTTCAAACCACTACTGTAATTACAGACAAGGTGAAACCATGTTGTACCTGTAATTAAGTGTACATGTACCAACCGCTGACTGTAGCGAATCACCAGTGGACCCTTGTTATCCATAATTGAAATGTTTCACAATAGAGTTATGCATTTTCAAAGAGTAACTTTTTTGCAAATTATTTTAACTGCATTTGCTTCACTTACCTGTTTTGTAAAATTTCTGTCTGTTATGGAGTGAAACTGATGTGTGTCTGAACAGCCAGCTGATGACTGGCAGTGAAATGCACAAAAACACTTTTAGGGGTGTGGGCCAGCTGTATTAACTCACTTTCACAGCATTTACAGTGGTCCTGACTGTCATTGATCAGTAATAAAATGAGATGCTGCACATATTTATTGGAATAATCAGCAAAATTGGTATTTTTGGAACCATTTTTGTTTTAATTGTTATGCATTTTAGAGCTAAGAAATATCAATTGTAGTATTTTTTTATTTATTTATTTTTTTAATATGTTCTTTTGTTTGAGACTTTTACTAAACCTAAACAGTAAATGACTCAAGGGACGCATGTATTACTAACCTTTCAGTTGTGGCGGACACTAAAGTTGAATGTGGTGAGAAGCTAATGAACATTGTATACACTTAAAGGGTTGAATTTCCAATTTTAAGGACTGATTAGTGCGTTATATGGTTCGGGACAAGAGGAGTCAGAGACAGATGGTCTTTTGGTGATGCTTTGTTGAACTTAAAAGAGAATGGCACTCTCGGGGCTTCGCTCACCATGTCCAAACTAGACTAGACTGGGCAGGTACAGTCATGTGAAAAAGTTAGGACACCCCTCTAAATATTCCATTCTTTATTAAGGCATATTAACATCAATGTTAAATTGTCATGTAAATGATATCTATAGATAAAGGTGATATAATTGCATCTTCTGTGCAAAAACAAGAAAAATTCATTTATTCAACAAAAGAAATTAACTAAGATGCAAATTCCTACTGTGGAAAAAGTTAGGACATCCTATGCTCTAATAGGAACTATTTCCTCCCCTTTGGCTGAAATACCCTCAATTAGACATCTTCTATAACCATCTATCGATCACAAACATCAACTGGCAGAGATTTTTCCCCACTCTTCAATGCAGAATTCCTTAAGCTGTGTTATGTTCGAAGTGCGTCTTGTATGCACAGCCCGTTTCAAATCACCCCACAGCATCTCAATAGGATTCAGATCTGGGCTTTGACTTGCCCATTCAAGAACTCTCCATTTCTTCCTCCTAAGCCATTCCTTGGTAGATTTACTGGAATGTTTTGGGTCATTGTCATGTTGCATGGTCTACCCCCGCTTAAGCTTCTGGATTGATGGTTTCACATTGTCCTCAAGCACCCTCTGATACGATTAAGAATTCATAGTGGATTCTATGATGGTGAGGTGACCAGGTCCTGCTGCAGCAAAGCAGCCCCAAACCATGACATTTCCACCCCCATGCTTCACAGTTGGTATGAGGTGTTTTTGCACAAAAGCAGTCTTTGGTTTACGCCAAATATGTCATCCTTTACTGTGTCCAAATAATTCAATTTTAGATTCATCTGTCCAAAGCACCTTGTTCCAAAAGTCCTGGTCTTTGTCTAGGTGGTCTCTGGCAAACTTCAGTCTTGCGCTGATTTTTTTTTTTTTTTTTTTTGACAGCAAGGGTTTCCTCCTTGCACACCTCCCATGTAAAATTAAACTTATATAGTCTCTTTCTGATGGTAGATGCATCTACCTTGACATCAACTGTGGCAAGAACCTTCTGTATGTCCCGTGATGACATTTTAGGATCTTTGGAGACTTCTTTCAGCATCTTGCGGTCTGCTCTTGCTTGGATGGCCTGACCTGGCCATGTTGGCAGTTGTTTTACATGTTCTCCACTTGTTGATTATTTTCCAGACAGTGGAATGGTTGATTCCAAAGTCTCTTGAGATCTTTACATATCCCTTTCCAGCCTCATATGCATCTACAATCTTCTTTCTGATGGCTTCACAGAGCTCTTTGGATCTCACCATGGTGAAAGCACTCATTCCAACAATCAAGAGCAAAGCAAATTAAATGCCTGCTTTAAATAAGACAGGTTCCACCAAAAAGCTCTGCAACAATGTTCTAATCATTGTCAGCTAATGTGGTGCACCTGAGACTAGTTCTAGGCATTTCAATTTGTAATGACTGTGAGGATGTCCTAACTTTTTCCCCAGTAGGAATTTGCATCTTAGTTAATTTCTTTTGTTGAATAAATGAATTTGTTTCTTGTTTTTGCACAGAAGATGCAATTATCACCTTTATCTATAGATGTAATTTATATGACGATTTAATATTGATATGTTAATATTTCTTAATAAAGAATGGAATATTTAGAGGGGTGTCCTAACTTTTTCACATGACTGTGTCTTACTGGGACCCTGCTGGAGTCGTCTCATGGTGTTACCTGCCTGATCTCTCCTCCCTTCACATGTCTCAAAAAAAATGAAGATTATATATGGAAGACATAGCAACTTGGTGCAGTTTTAAAGAACAGGTGTCCGTAGCATCTTGATGTGATCTTTGGGGCTTATGCCGAGGACACTGCTGTGACTGGGACCACCTGCTGTCAGTGCTGGTTATGCTGCTGTCTGCAGGGCACGTGTTACAGTTAGGAAATTGTGGAAATGGTTGTTTTAACATTTTTAATGTTTGAACTTAATGTAATGACTAGATCTAAGGTTTTTTTTTTAAATGTTATCTGACCATTCGTATGGCTTAACTGATCTGGTTAGTTCAGTTTTTTGTATTAATGCATCTCTCTCTTTGAAATGCATTCCTTAAAGTGTTCTCGATTTCAATGTCAAAAAAGGATGAATGAATAATGATGGTGCAGCCTACAAAAGGGACAGAATGCAGAGTACATGTAGTTACTCCAAAGAAGCCTTCTGTTTGCAGAGCAAGTCAGTTTCTTTTAACTGTTTCTTTGTTACAGTGGCTTACAGGAAAGAGAGAGGGTATGATTTCTTTCCTCCAGACCGTGGGGTGAGTGAGCTGTACTTTGCACTGTAAGAGGTTATGGTCAATTTTTCATTTGAAGAACCTTTATAACTGCTTTGATAAATTAAATGAACTTTTTCAAAAAGGATATCCAGATCAATCTATACACAATCTGTTTCCAGTTCTTCAAGCACTAAGTAATAAATTAAATACTAAGTAATAATACCCTGTGTGATAATTTTATTTCAGGTACCATATCCTCGAGAGGTGAATGATAGGAGACCTGCTTTTGGTAGACCAAATGGTGAACATATGAGAAACTATGATTATGATGATATTCGCTACTCAAATGGAGGCCCAAGAAATTATGACGGCCACAGAAGTTACCATGGTGACACTGGCCCCTTTATGAGTGACCGAAGAAGTGGCCCACCTCGACGAGTATGTTGGCCTTTCTGCTTGTTTTTTGTATTTCAGATTTTTTTGCCACAGAATCACACTTCTTATACAAACTTGTCACTTCAAAGTTTTGATTTGCTGTATTCTCCAAGCATGACTGGAACAACATTATTGAAGTGCCAGTACCCCAGCTCATTTTAAAAATTAATCATGACTTATCAATTCACATAGTAAAATGGAAGTGGGGTAACATATGACCACAACTTTGCTTTTATAGCATTTTTTTTATAGCGCTTACATTTCATATTGTTCTGCCGTCTGTCCGAAGGCTTTTGTTAGATACGTTTCCTTTCTTTCCCGTGTAGGTTGTTCTTTCTGTTATCACAGTCTGCATAACATGGTAAAAAATTGCACTGTTACCTAAAACTTATACAAATTTAAAATAAATGGCTTCGTAAGAATGAGTTAGTCATGCATCTAAAATTTCATAGCATAACACATGCTGATAGTATGGCTGTGCAGTGTTGCATTAAGATTCAGTCAGATGACTAGCATAACTGTAGATCAGTGAACAACTACGCAAAGGAGAATGGACACCTCATTTGTCAGAACCCAGGATGGATATAATGTTTGGCAATTTGGTGGAAAAAACAAATGAAGGTGGATTTGGGTTGAAGAGAACAATGATGGAAAACCTTATCTTCTGGTGCCAATAGTTTAAAAAACTCTAGTACATACTTTTGTAGAATTGGCAACAAAAAGTTGGTCTAAAGGTTGATCATGTGGCCTAACTTGCACTATTTTCCAGTACATTACAAAATACTTTACTTTAGATTTTTAAAAATGGTAACGGAGACTAATTCATCCATCAGTTTTTAGGAACTGCATGTGCAAACAGTGTCATGTTGTTTTAGGGTCAGGCGGAGGAGACGTAGAGAGATGGATTGGCTAAAATGCTCTGTATAATTATTAGCATACATTTAGCTGACTTCTTTGTTTAAGGCAATTTATAGTGCTTTACATACATCACCAACCTACTTCATTATCCACAATGCAATTTAATATTTGCATAAACACACAAAGGGCAAATTGTTCACCTCTTCACCTGAAAAATGTGTCTTTAGAGGAAACCCACTACACACAGACTGAAGTGGACTCAAACCCATTTCTGAATTCACAGTCTAGGATGATGCACCAGTACTACATACCATCCAGTGAATTTGCAAGTTTTCATTTAGGAAATAAACTTTTGGGAAATGTGCTTTAGACACAGCCTACATACTGCTTAATCTTTTGAGGCTGATTAATCATTTTTTGCTCTTTATTCTTGGTGATCAGTGCTTTACTGTATTTTACTGCAGCAATAATCAGCTGTTGCAGTTCGGTACACTTAGTTTTGTTTTCAATTTGTTAGGTATTGTACATGCATGAGTTACAAGCAACAAAATGCTTGTTATAGTGTGCACCTAAACACTGTCATGCAGAAATTTTATTTTTGAAAATTTTCCTTTAAGACAAAAGAGTCCCGATAGTACGCCCTATTCCCATTGAAGTACTGGCTGGGTTCAATTAAAAATTGCCATGTACGTGCACATCCATTATTTTGTAATGTTTATAGAGGAAAATTGCACGTTTAATACGCAAAATATTCATTCATATTGATTTATCTGCATTAAGAAAGTTTACCTTGCTTAAAATAGAATTAATTACATTTTCACTGCCTTTTTAAATGTTTGCCCTCAACTATCAAATAACTTGATAATCCCACAACAGTACATATTAGCAATAGTATCTGGTTCATTGACCTTGTTGAAAGAAAGGGCTGCTGCACTTTTCATCAGCGTTCCCCCCCCTCCCCCCCCCCAAAAAAAAACAACAAAAAACTGCACACTAGGTAATTGATATTGGATGTTGGGTAGTAATTGATGGTTTGAATAAGTGAATGTCTGCACAAATGAATGAGTCATATTAAGGCACATGTCTTTTGCTGTATTATACAAGTTAAATGTTAATTGTTTATGGAGCTGCTGACAAATGCTGTGTTCTAGTTATGACATAATGAAAAGACCATATGTACATGTGATGGGTTACTTTATGAATTGTTCATTTCCTTTGGGTGTAATGCAAACAATAGATGGAGTAGTGATTTTGTTTATTTTCTTGGAAAATTATTGCTTATCTTATCCAGTGCCCCACTACAGTAAACAAAATAATTATTTGTTGCTTGACCTGTTGATTAATAAATTAACTTGAATAAATGGACTTCTGATATGGTTGATAATTTTTTTTAAAATATATGTATCGGGCTTTACCCCTTTTCCTTAAATATGTGATACATTGTAGTAAGGGTCCAACTGATACTTTAGATGACTTTTCATATAGTGTGGTATAAGACTAATAATACCACACTATATGAAAAGTAAGTAAGACTAATAAAGGAAAACAAAGAAGCACGATGGTGTATTTCAATACACCATCGTGCTTCTTTGTTTTCCTTTATTAGTCTTACTTAAGACCAAGTAGGTTAATAAAACAATTTGAATATCTTGTATTTAAATTAATGTGGCTTGTTTCATACAATTCATTTAAAGGTAAGAGGTTTAATAAATCCTATTCTTTAATGGAATAGTCACTGCGGATAATTTACATGTTCACTAAAAGACATTACAAAAAGATATGGTATGTATTTAAAATAAGGTGAAAATTACAAAATATACATATAATAGGTTCTGTATGTCTGATTGGTGTTGTAAGTGTGCAGATAACTTGGTGTCTGCTGTCCCCCTTGTAGGAAGATGGATTTCAGTACTGCAGAATGGACCCCAGAGATGACCCTTATGGTGGTCGGCATGGAGATTTCAGGTAAACCGCCTCCTTTGATCATGTTTAGTCATCTTTAATTTGTAGTGAACATGCTCTTGGAGGTTAGCCTCTTTATATGACTTGGGAGATGACAGATTACAGTCCACATTAAGGCTATGGGCCAAGCTGTTTTGTTAGTATAATCATTAGTTTCATGCATAAAAAGCTCAAGTTGAAAGATGAATGCAGCCTTATGTTACCCATAGTTACTAAAGGTCTGAAGTATTAAAATGTTTATCCTATTCATGCATTTATCTATGCATTTTATATTCCCCTCCAACCAGTTGAGGTTTATTCTCTGTATTAAATGTGCCCTTGGATAAAATACCATTAATAGAATCCAAAGCTTGGTTTTCTAGAACAGTCTGTGGGAGGAAGAAAACAAGGCTGTGAGGAATGTTACTTGGCACTTCTCTAACGTGGCTGTATTACAAGCCCCTTTGAATGCATCTGAGGCTGCAATCAAAGGCAAACAGTGCTTCTCTCAAAGAAGCAAACTTGAGCATTTTAGTGTGTGACCTGCTGTTTGCTCACAACCGTCATGAAACCCATGACGTGCTTGTTATCAAAGTGAATTTTTTTATGATGGGATTACAAGTTTGGCAGATGCATTATATGACTGAAACGTGTGTGTGTGTGTGTGTGTGTGTGTGTGTGTGTGTGTGTGTGTGTGTGTGTGTGTGTGTGTGTGTGTGTGTGTTGTTCATAACAAAAGCCAGCAGCCTGAAGTTCTGTTAACATTATCTCTTTAAGATATCTTAAAGAGATTTGTGTGGTTTCTTCAATTCAGAACCTTAACAGCATAATTGTCATAGGCTAAGATTGGTATCCATATATTTGTGATGGAAAGTTGACATTATGGCCTTAAATAGAACTTGTGTTTCATAATAGAAAGATTTATATGAAAAGCTTGAGTTTGAACTGAATGAATAATTAGATAGCTGCGCAATGTCTAGTTGGACCATGTGATTGTTGTATTGTCCAACAGGGGGCAGAAGTGTTCCTTGAGTTTGAAAGAAATGGGCTTGTGTACTATGTCGATGGGGTTTTATAAAACTCACTGATCTCTCTGCATGTTAAATGTACCTTTACATAACAGATAATATAAATCAATATCCGCATGATTGCAAACCTCTGTTGCTGCAGTTTTTTTAATGCAGTTCTCATTGCAGTATGTTTGCCCGATCACACATGCCCCCCACTGCCACAGTACTTTTGAAATTGTTTTTTATGTCAAAAGATGAATTGTCGATGACAAGTCAGTGTGTGTCAAGGCAACCAAAATAAGATTCTTGATGGTGCTCTTGAACTTTGAAGTTTCACTAGATTTAAAATATTTTGAGTCAGCACAGTAATGACATATTGTTTATAATTAGATGTAATATTTTGATAGATGTGTTTCTCCAAAGTGTCAAAATTCATTGTATGCAAGTGATCAACAGCAGGGTGAGAGCAGTCTCTTTTTCATGGTAGAGGCCCTAAAACCTAGATCTGTAAAATAAAAAAAATTGATCTGCATACCATTAAATCACATCTTCCTATACAGTGTCAAAAGCAATATTTCCCATACACTGAAGACTTTACGGGGACATGGGCAGATTTTTGATGCAGAAATCTGGCAGGCAGCATCTTCTCCTCAATACTCATACAGCTGAAATGCCGATAACACCCCCCCAGACAATAACGGTGGCAGCCTAGGAGCCTAGGATTTGCCTTTTATGTGGCACATGCAGTCTGCTGGCCCATGACAATTTTGCAACAAGTGGAGTGCATCAATCACACACAAACACCAGTGTCTGTGCAAAGGTGGAAACTAAACTACAGTAAATGGGAACTGCAACTGGAGACTGCAGCGGTAGCTTTGTTTCTGCTAAATTGGTACCTCGGAGTCTGGCATCTATCTTGCGGTAAAGCTCTGTAGAACATTACAAGATGAATGTGTTGCTGTGTCTCTGCAGTGAAGGATTTCTGCTATAAGGAGTCATTTAAGCAGCTACCTAACTGTAGTGTATGTTGTTTAATTTTAATTACAAGACTGCACCCTCAATTGTTTATTTTTAAATATTTTTGTGAATAATCTATGCATGTTTGTTTGCAACTCTTGAACTTGGAAGCAATCCTATGTACCACGACTCGTGAAGGGACTGTATTGAAGATGGTTTTATGGGCAAAGTTCTGGGGCGTTTGCCAGAGCCCATCTGGCTCTGCTTTTTCCGCTCTCAGTGTGGTCAGAAGGTTGATGGTCTCATCCCAGCACGATGGCTTTCAGGAAGCCCCTGACAGGAAGTCTTAGGAGTCTGGCCCCCTCTGCTGACCACAGGAGCTTTGTGGCAGGACACCAAACATGCTGCATGGCTTTCCATGTGAAGCCAGGAGTCTAGCTTCCTGGGCCTGGGGCCCAGTTGAGCTTGCTGGTATTAGTCACTTTCAGGGCCCCCACATTAGTCAAAAGCCAATGAACCAGTTAGACTCCTGGGGGGGGCTGGGGTGACCTTGTTAGCTCAGTCGTGGCTCTTGACCTCATGCAATGCATTTTAGATAATGAGTCAAATAAGGGTCTTACAGAGGGCCTAAAGTCAGCTAATTCTGAAGTTGCCCCCCCTCCTTAACCCTTCCTTGTTCTACTTTTAATGGATTTTTTAGCCTGCAATTATTTTGTTTCTTTTTATGTTAGTAGAGAATATTAGTCCAATTATAGATTAACTGTTTATTAACCCCCCCCCCCAATACTATCCCTTTTGAGAAATGTTATGAAAGAAGTTGGTATAGATTAAGGTGGTTGTGTTATGGCACAAGGGTATGTGTGTTTTTGTACCTAAACTGCACGGCATTTTTTTGTCAGAATAGAATGCTGCTTTACATGATTGTCAGAGTTTAATGAGGTTCAAAAGAACATTAAAATAGTCTTCTGTCCATGGAAAGAATCCAAAACTGTTGTTTTAAGTTTTATTCAAACAAATACTGAAAACTTATAACTGAAAGATGCTTTTGAAAGGTTTTTTGTTAAGTGTAGGAATGCCAGCCTCATGTTGGGGAGCTTCTGTCTTTTGGATTCAGATTTGCTCTTAAATCTTTTGGTTATGCATTTTTCTTTATACCCGGGACCAAGTCTCAGTGGCTTATAAAGTGTTGCTTCAGCAGACCTGCCAAGAGGTAACATAAGATTTCTTCCCAAATTGAAAATCTCTGTTGGCTGTATGAGTGAGTGGTGTGGATTTCAGCAGAATGTGATGGGTCAGTACGATAAGGCTTACATTTAATATATTTCAAAGATGGATTTAATCAGAAAATGGTTAAAAAGAAAATTTAGCTTTCTTTGCTGACCTTTAAATGTGGCTGCTTTTTCAGCTATTGTAGAACAATGAATAAGGAAGAGCGACCAGTTTTGGGGTCTGTTGTAGTTGGCGATAGCATCTTGGAAGAACGCCTTCTTGACTGATAGCTGGTTAGATATATAGTTATACAAGCTTCCTGGTTGTGAAATAATACTGCGTAATTGGCCATTCACCTCTGTTTTTAAGATGTCTTTGCTACCCCCACACTTGATTCAGTATGATTACTTTTTAAAACCTTTAAAAATAATACTTTGTACTAAATTAATGCATAGTAACATAAATCTCCATTAACTGGCACATAATGAGCTTAAAATAGTTTGCCTTTTAGTCCTGTTTCAGGTGGTTAAAAATTGTATTAAATGCATTGTACTGGACTGGACATTTAATGTGTTGAGATGTTGGAGTACCAATTTATATTATTGAAAGTTAAGTTTTGTACTATCTTAATGTTTTGTAGATGTCAGCCAAAAGATTGGTTGAATGTCTTTCTCTAACTTTGATAATTAACATTACTGTACAGTTATGTAGTACTGGGAAGTGGAGCATAAAACTAAATTTTGGCAGAAGGGGCACTAAAAAGGTAAAATTTGTTGTAATTTCCTATTTAGGCAATGGACAAGCTAAGCTTTGGTTATTTAAAATGGGACTTGTAGTCATAAAAGCTTCTAAGGTCACACTGAGTCCCTCTCTTTGTGTAGGATGTGTCCTAAGGTCAGCCAAGGGTCATGCCAGCCAGGTGCCTTTAATGCGTTTATGCCCACATGGTACGGCATGTCGTATAAGGGTGTGTAATCGCTTTGGTACTTTAGAGGGATCTGAAGTCAAAAACAGTGGCAGCCTGTGAGTAAACCTAATGATTTTATTGCAGTCAGTGCAGCATTTTGTAAATAAGGTGGAATGCCTCATGGCCATGGGATGTCTGAGGTTGTTTAAAAAGGAAGACAATGGAATTTGAGGCCTGTTACTTGTTTCAAATTATATTTCACCCGTAAGACTTATTTATGATCTTTTTGTTTGTGGATGTGCTTCTACCCCTTTTGACACTTCCGTGTGTCTTTGAAGTTTTTAGGTCAAATAGATGAGTCTTCCAATATTTCTCTCCAAAGAACATAGGTTTTCCAAATTAATTTAGGCATCCTTAAAAAAATACTTTACATTTTATCACGTAGCATTACATTACTCTCACCTGAAGAACAAAAAAGTCTACAGCACTCACAAGAGTGTCAACATGGCTGACAGCTGCCCACCTTGCATCATTGTTCCCTCCTAAGGCAGCAACCACTGTGAGTGGGTAATGAAGACTGGTTGTCTGCAACCACAGTGTGCATGGTACAGAGATGCTTTAGGACATCTTCTAGTTCTGAAGGTACAAGATTTAAAATTTTTTGATAAATTTCCACAGTTCCCTGGTTAAACTTGCCTCCTGCAGTTTATCATCGCAGACATAATTGTCATTGTTGAGAAGTAGCATTCGATCATTTGTTTTTGCCAAAAAAGTAGATATTGATGTCCTTATTAGGGGAAAATTTGGAGTTTTCAGAAAGGCTGTACATTTTCCCCCATTTAAAGTAATTAAAAATGGGCATTCAATATAAATGAAATCAAATGAAATGAGAATGCAACTACATCACTAAAATACTCTAAAATGCCTTGTAGCATGCAGGGATAGATGTACGCATGTAAAGCACACTGCCTCGCTGATGTCACACGACGCACCACATGCACACCTGGGCAGTATCACACAGGTTGTATTGTGCCCGTAACATATGCTTTGTACCAGTCCCTCTGCTCACAGTAGGGAGATCAGATGTGCAGAGATGTAAGCAAGGACTCCAGTTGTTCTAGAGTTGGATATCCTGTCTTAATTCTTTTCTTTCAGACCTGCATCTGTCATCTCTTGTCCTACACACCAGTGCATTTGTCATTAATAGGTATGTTTCTAGGCAGTACATTTTGGAAACTGTCTTCCTGAAAATTGTCTTCCTGATGTGTATCCAGTAGACAGCAATAACAATTCAGTAATGAAATTTGTTTGAAAGAATTGGGTAAATTACCGTAATGAACTGTTGTACTCACTGACTGAAGAGAAGAACAGTTGATTGACTTGTGGTGGGTGGATGAGGGAAGTGGCAGTCATCCGTCTACCATGCACACTTTTCTAGCCTTCTTGCCTACATTCTTTTCAGCCTTTTGCTTTTGTGCATGGCTGCATTTTGTTGGGTTATTTATGAGACTAAAATGGAGACTGCATAAATGTGTTGAAATGAAGAGAACAAGGCAGGAAGCTCTAAGGATTATTGTTAATGTTTGCCCCTTTGAGGTTGTCATACTGCAGAACTGTGTGTGTGTGTGTGTGTGTGTGTGTGTGTGTGTGTGTGTGTGTGTGTGTGTGTGTGTGTGTGTGTGAGAGAAAATTAGAAGTGAATGAGGCGGAAGAGAGAAGCTGCGGTAGAGTTGTGTTAAATAAATGTGCACATTCACAAAACCAGAGTTGTGTGCCATTTACAACCATAATTAATAGACATAACATAACAGAAACCAACAAGAAACAGCAGATGGTATACTAGTGCCAAATACAGTACATTACAGCAATTCTGCTTCAATACAAGACTTTCAATTTTGTTTTGGACATGCTTCAGTTAAATTTAGGTATACTGAGTTTTTTATTTCAGAAATTGAAAACTAAGTATCAAAAGCCCAGAGGCATTATACCAAAATTTTACATAAAGAGAGCTGAAAGGGTGTCTGTAGTTTGGTGGTATAATCCTTCAGTCTGTTTTTCTGGATAACTCTGAACAATTTTCTTTGAAATTCTTGTGCTTCTTACCATTTTCAGCTTTGTCTTTCATTTGCCTTTTTCACTTGTTTTGATTTTTTTTCAAGGAAAAATTGAAATTGGATACTATTTTTTTCTTTATAGGTTTTTTTCCCATTTCCATTTTCTGCTTTTATGTCATCTTTCATGGTTTTAGTAAAAGATGAAAAATGGCCACTTGAGTAAAAAGGTGTTGCAACAATGTGTGAAGATCTGTTATTCATACGTTAGCTGATCAGTTTATTAGTCACTCAGAAGCCTCCTTTAAGATCACTCAACATTTGCTGTTGAGTGTTTTTTTTTTTGTTTTTTTTTAAACTTTTGACTGTTTTTCTGCCTCTCAAACAGCAGAACAGGTCCCCTACCCACCGTCAATACTTGGGGATTTTATCACCAACCAAAAGCATTGCCAGTTGATCAGGGTTGTATTGCAGCTTAGAGCAGCAATTTATCTGTGTCTCAAGAGTTGGGATTTGGATGGATCTTAAGTTGAGGTCTAACCCTGCGATTCTTGGCATGCTTCTTATGCCATATGGCTGACTTGTTTTCAAGTAACTAGACCTGCAACTTTCATGTTTCATGTTTCCCCTACTACAGCTCTGTTTCTGCCTTTGGAAAGGTCACACTTGATATAATGTAAATACGGACCATATAGCATAAGAAACTTTAAATATTCATATTTTTGTTATTTGGCTGTGTGTCCTCTTCTCCAACTTGTGCACTTTACTGTTGTAGACCTTAGCTGGGATTCATCTCAGTATGATCTGTTTTTGATTTCTTTCTTAGGGATTACCGGGATGTCTTTAGAAGGAAAGTACCATTCCCTCCTCAGCGAGAGCGTTCCCCTTTCAGAAAAGACATACCACCATCACCTCACAGCCGTTCAGGTTCCAGCCTGAGCAGCAGGAGCTACTCACCAGAGCGGAGCAAGGGCTACTCCTACCAGACCCAACAGAGAAAAAGTATGTTTCCTCTCAAGAGAGTTGACAATAAAATCTACTATATAGGATATGTAGTGCATGAACCTGACTAAAACATTTCTTCATAGACCAAGGGGGTGAATGTTATGTTTTCACATTTAAAACAATTTATGTTGAATTTATCTACGGTTTCAGTGTCAGTAACATGACTCGTTGCGTTGTGTCCGTTCCTCACTTCTGTCAAATATGCAATTTTAGGTTATATGGTACTACTTCATGTATCATTTAAATACCCCTCTCATGGATTCAGATTAGCCCTCCTTTAACCGGTAAAGTATGTGCTATACAACAGCTCAGTGTTGCACCATTTTAATGTGATGCTAAAGATGTCACAATTTGTGCCATAGGAGCTCCTGGCATTTAGTGGTTACAAATTATTAGTTGCACTGATTGGTAAAATTTGCAATAGCAATGCTAGTTTCCTTTTGTATAACAGAGTCCATTTACAATTAATTTTTTATAAGCAAATACAATTTGTACCTGATAATTTGGAGTAAAAAGCTGTAAAATCCCATTTAGAAGAAACTCCTTAAAAGAAGAGGCATTTTAGCTCAAAATAGGCGTTGGCAACCATCACATAACGGGAACAGAATTCCCTCTGACAAGTGCCCTGGCTTCTGCTGCACGTCTGTTTCCAGAGCCATGCATCAAGCATCTTGGGAATCTCTTATCATCTATAATTATAATCTGTCCTAAAGCAAGAAAGTTAAACAAGCAAACAAGAGGCTTATGTAAAACTTGTAAGTGTTGAAATGCATGGAAGGAAGAAAGAATAGTAGGAATGATTGTATAATTTTACTGTATTTTAATATTTATTGCGAATTATACAAGTAGCTCATTATGGCAATTTTGAGAGTTCTTGGTTAGGTTGCATTCTAATTGTGTTTAAAAGCAGCTTCTAAGTCAGTGTGCTTTGTAATAAAATGGAAATATTTAGGTTACAGATCTAAAGGAATTTAGAGTAAATATCTATTTTTTTTATAACAATGTTCATTATCAGTAACCACTTGTACAGTGCAGACATACACACTTGCATACATTCATACAAACATACACTTACTAAGGTCACTTTAGTCACCTGAAACACTTTTTTTTGGTACAGTGGGAGGAAACACAGGGGAGACCCATGTAAACAGGTGGAGAACATGCACTCCACAAAGGGTTCATTTGAACACACTACCCAAGACCTGTGAGGCTCCAGTGCCAGCCAATATGTCATTGTGCTGCATAAGAACAACAGAATAAAGTGGCAAAAAATAGACTATAGTGTGACAAATGGGAGATAGGTGCAATACAAAAAGATGGAAATGTATAAGCAATTTTTAAACTTGGCTGTCTTAAGCCTTTAGGCTTCAATGGGTCCAGAGGAATTCATATGTTCTGGACTTAGTTTTGAATTTGATTTTTGCTATTTTAAGAAGACAGGACAGGAGTATTGCATGGATGGCATGCAGTGTAGTGTACAGTAGCAGCAGTCCTAAACAGTGTGCACACGTGAAACTACAGTCAGTCATTCTTGTCTATATTGATGGTCACAGATCATAGGTGCTGTAGAGTTCCACAGACCTTTCAGTTATGGTGTTACAGATCAAACCTTAGTTTTCCAATTTAATGCTAATGAGTTTACAAGCATTCACTTCATGTGCAGATTTTTATTAATGTATTATGCTTGTTATGGGAGGGAAACCTTTTTATGTAAAGTTGTCAGCATACATGAGTATTCAGAATGGTCTAGTTATTTGGCTTAGTGCTCTAGTGATTTTGTCAACTTCAGTGCTTTCATCATGGAGCAGTCTAGCCTGTCAACTAGTTCATAAAAGCAGAATGAGTAAAAAGAGAATCCTGCATTGTCATTTGTGCTTCCATTTTTTTTAGATAAATGTCAAGATTAAGCATTCTTTAGGAATTAAAGTGTAGAAAGAGCTGTGGTAATGGATTATATTAGTATAAAAACAAAGCTCCTTCACTTTTTTTCCTTGTATTTTTCAGGATACGAGGAGTCTTACAGTCAAGGAAGAGAGTCGGGTAAGTACATTTTAGAGAATTGCTCTTCTATTAATTTGCGCTGAGTCCTCTTCTTATAAATGCTCAAATTACAAACTTCCCATATATTTATAGTCTGTTTACTTGTCTCTTCCCTAAAAGTATGTATTTCCCCAGCCTTTCCACATCCTGTGGAACACGTGCCCACACAGCACAGTCATGACAGACTCCATTGTTCCACTCACTTGTGTTTGAGTGTCAGTGATCGAAGAAAAATGACCGACAATATAACAATCTTACATGTACTTATGGAATAAATCAGTTGTGAATTGATGTCAAATTAACATGACAATCTACACTGCCCGGCCAAAGAAAAAGTCACCACCTGGATTTAACTTAGCAAATAGCTAAGAGGCTTCCATTGGATAATTGTTGCAGTTCAGCAAGGTTATGTGCCCAACAAATGAGGTGAGCTGACTACCTGAATATACTTAATGACCTGGTTTTTCCATCAATGGATTTTTTCCCTTGGACAGTGAGACAGTGTCAATCAGAGTCTGTCTGTATGCCTTGGATGTCCTTATTGGTTTGTGTAGTTGTTGGTTTGGCTGTTGTTGTTTGTTGTTCATTTCTTGTCTGCTACTTCTTGTTTTTGTTTGCTGTTTCTGTTTACTAACTTCTATGTACTGTATCCTGTTTACCAACTTCTAACTTTAACTTCTATGTATATTTTTATATCTTATTCCTTATTTATTTACTCTCCTTATTTATTTCTTCATTATTTATTATTTAATTTTCTTATACTTTATGTATTTATTTGCTGAGGATGTCTGGAAGCAACATTTTTCATGGTGACAACACTGTTATGCTGCTGTTAGTGCACCCATGACAAATAAACCTTGAAATTTGAAACTTCTTCCTTGATGGCACGGGCATATTCCAAGATGACAACGCCAGGATTCATGGGGCTTAAATTGTGAAAGAATGCTTCAGGGAGCACGAGAGAGACATTTTCACACATGGATCGGCCACCACAGAGTCCAGACCTTAACCCCATTGAGAAGCTTTGGGTTGTGCCGGAGAAGACTTTACGCAGTGCTCCGACTCTCCCATCATCAATACGAGATCTTGGCCAAAAAAAATTTACGCAACTCTGGACAGAAATAAATATTGTGACATTGCATAAGCTTATCGAAACGAATGTGTGCTGTAATCAAAGCTAAAAGCGGTCCAACGAAATATTATAGTGGGGCTTTTTTTTTTTTTTTGGCCGGGAAGTGTATATTTTAGACTTTTACAGAAATTGTAAAATGAATCAAAGTACATCTCTATTATTATGCATGTATTGAATGAATCAATCAATGAATGAATGTTTAAGTCAGAAAGCCAAATAGTTTTAAATCCAGTTCAACTTTTTAATTTCATCATTATGGTTAATTCATTAATTGAACTGCAGTTTAACAAATTCCTTTTCCCATTTTCTTTGTCATTTGTGGACCCAGTGGATTGAATGTTGCCCTGCTTTTATTTAGCTTGTCGGAACCTTATATATATTTCGAGGACAGCACAGTTTATATACATGAGCAACATTCTGTGAAACATTTCTTTCAGTACATGTGCATATAGCCACTTTCTCATCATGACTGGTTTTAAATGTTTATAGGCCAGTTGTTAGTCATCTTTCATGAATCTAACTCGTGAACCTGGTGTTACGTTTATTGCGTGTTTTCATAAAGAGCCTCATGCACTCAGCATAATTCAGTAAAACCTCAGCTGTAAGACATTTTTAACAAAGGATTTGATCCGTATCCCCTGCAATATTTAGATTTCGTATGTGTGGGACTGCAAAAAGACTTTGGTAATACAAATGAAGGTGATGGTATGTGGACCATGAAAGTGAAGAGGATAAGCTGTAAGCAACTAATGGTTGTTTCTTGGCTTGACATGTAGCATTCTATGTCTTGTTCAGACCTTTTCTTAGTGTATCGGGCTGTCTGATTCTTTTCAAAACGTAAGGTCTTCTTTTTATACAAGTTACTACATGTCTATAACTTGGTTTCCAGGCACACTAGAACTGTATCAGAGAAAAGTTACCAGTGTGACTATGAAGATGCTAAAATATAAGTGCAATTATAAAATTTCTCACTAAATCGCTTATGCTTACTACTTGCTTTAAAATAGAAAGCATCAAGCTACATTCTTGGAAACCCAGTATTTAAAAATTTGGGTTGTATTTAATGAGGTTTTTGGGTTTGTTAGAGCTTAAGCATACATGACAACCATTGTTGTGGTACTATCTGTACCTTTTTGGTAAGTTATTGAGATGATGCAATAAACTTTTTTATTCCCTCTCGTTGAAAAAGCAATCCTTAGTTAAAAGTGAAGATTCCAAAGAAATGTACATATCTACTCGTTGCAAATAATATTATGAGTTAAACAGCCATAAAATTTGGATTTATTTAAAGGGGGGGGGGAAAGTCTTTGTGAGTGGGAAGAAAGGTGACACCAGTCAAGAAATAATGGAAGGAATAGGAAGTGAGAAATGTGGGTGAACCTCCAAGGGTAATGGGTAAATCTGATACACTGGTGTTCTGATGCCACATACCTGTATAGCCTTTAAATGTCTTTGAAGATCAGCTCTTTATGTATAGTTTTATTTGGTGTTAAGGAGGTCAGTGTTGGATTTTTTTTTTATTATATATATATAAAGGCTTTTCAATTTAGTGGTCATTTTACATTTGATCTGAATGTTCCAAGTTATTTGAAGCGGCAGTAAAACTGCCAGCAGTCTGCTCCCCCTTCCCGAACAGGACTGGTGTACCAATTAACCAGCACTTCAAAGTACGCAGAGTGTCGTCTTTTACCAGAAGGAACAGATGTTGACGTGTGCCGGGCTGTGTGGTTTCAGGTTTTCCTAAATAAACATCAGTCTGATGACTTGACCTGATTTTTAAAAATTACAGACTTTTGGTGCCTTATTCCTGCTTGGCATAAAAGTGTGAAACTTGCTGTCTCTCTGTGTCTTGGCATAATTAGATGGGTGGTGTACATATTTCTGGAAAAGTGTAATAGTTTCTGAGTGCTGTGTTTTAGCTCTGTGGATGGATATATTTGTTTATATATAGCAGGCAGTGTAGTTTTGCTGCCACCCTGCACACGAGGGACCCAGGTTTTGAAACTCACCTTCTGCTTTAGTGCCCCTGATCAAGATGGCCACTTTGGAGAAAAGTGTCGGTTAAATCAGAGGTTCTTGTCAGTTAAGCTGAGGACTGGAATCAGGCAGTGGATGTTGCTTTGCTGGACCAGTGAGCTAAATGATTTAATGGCAAAATGACATACTTTACACGGCAGTGCACCGATTCTATAAGGAATGGTATTTAAATATAAAAATACCAATATATGATTAATGTCAATAATTGTTTGCATTTTAATGTCTCAGTAGTTTTTTCTTACCTCCCACTCATGTTACAACTCTCTTGAACAAGGGATCTCTCCCTCTAGTAAGCTACTGAATACCCGGTGGTATGGACAATCCATCTTGCTGCCGCAGGCTATGTGATGGCTCTCTGTAAACCTCCCAACTGCTGACCTGGAGCACCCCCAGCTCTCCTTTGTCCATTCATTAAATAGGGATCTACACATGGATCATATTAATTAGACATTGACTTTTCACTGCTGCCAAAATAGCAGTTTTGTTGCTTGGGAATCTATGAATGTGTTAAACTTTAATAGAGAATATTTCTTGCCACATGTATCATTGATACTTTGCAAGGAGTCTTTATTATTAGATACTTTTTTTTTCTGATGATAGGAGCTGGTTACTCCTAGTAAGATTTACTGTATGGTAAATGATCAATTTGTGTAGCTTACTGTTGTCCATAGGCTGTTTTTTTTTTTTTTTTTTTTTTTTTTTAAATCAAATTTTAAATATTTTCCTTTTCAATTTGAGCTTGTAGGCATTTCACTGAATATTCTATCATGCTTTATGTAAATGTTATTTTAAATTTGATTTAAGTCCTCCTCAGAGATATTTGACTTTCTAATCGATGAACATCTGAATCCTTCTAAGAATTTGCTTTTTCAGATCTTTTTCTATAAATTGAACTTATTTACTTGTTTTTTTTTTTAAATGTGTTTTCTATGTATGTCATTATTGCAGAACATGGATTGAGGACAGACGTCTTAAACAGATGCAATAAATGTACTGTAGCAGCCGGTGCATTAAACACGCATGCTAGGAATAGATATGTTAAACAGGCAGAACAGTATGGACATCTTCTGCTCAGTGGAGTGAGAAGGAGCAGACCACACTCTGGGCTTGTGTTCAGCCACGCGACAGGCAAGGGGGAGATGACCCCGAGCCTCCCGTTGCTGTGTTCGCGCTGCAGCTCAGCCCGCATCAGTTGCGTTTCATGATGGGCTCATTGCTGCTGTCCAACTTCCAAAAAAAATAAATCTAATCCCTGAAGCAGCCTTTATGTAAAATTTGCGTGGTGAGAAACGGGAGGGGGGCAGGTTCTGTCATGAATAATTTTTTCCTTTGCACTTGATAGAAATTGTTAGTTTCAAAGTAAATGGGTTTAGTATTTGTGTGCTTTTCATAGAGCTGAGTCTTCCTTTTCCACTTGTGCGAGGTTGCTTAGGTTGCATGCTTTTTTTGACCGATTACATTTTATGCATGATATTTTTGTCATAAGTGATCCGTTGATCTGTTTTACTTTTCACTCAGTGACATACTATGAATGTTCACTACAGTAGAATTATCAGACTTCTAAACCTTGAAGGAGGATAGGGTAGTTGTGCTTGGCACTAACACCTGTGAACCTGTTGTTGCTCCAAGTGACTTAAAGGGATTTTTTTTTTATGCTGATGGCTCACATAAATGAAGTAGTCTTCTGCCCTGTATGTTGTGTGCCTCAAAGGAGCCTTTTAAGGGGAAAACACAGCAATGATGACCTTGCTTGCATGTTTATTCACTGTACAAAGCAATAATTACTGACTGTATAGTTTCTTTTAAAGTGGTTTATTGCATATGCCGGTCCTCCCCCTCACTGTGTCGCGAGTTGTGGAATCCCTAATGAGTTTCCATGTACCTGTCAATGCATTCTAAACACACCCAGTCCTCGCCTATACAAGTCATCTTGTCCTTGGCACTTTTGACAGTTTAGTTGGTCAGGTGCTTCCTGTGCCGCAGCCAGATCAGGGGGTTGGGAGGAGTGCTTACAGACACGGACTGTAATCTCACTTGGAAACAAATGGAATTTCCTCTCGTGCTGCTCCAAAGACTTGAATCAAGGTTGTAAGACCACTCACTTTGAAAGGACTAACAACAAAAAGCTACTTTTGAATGTGTGATGACTCACAATTCCTTTATAACTCCTGTTTAGAAGCGCAGAAAGGAGCATTTTTAAAAACGAGGCCGAAGCTTCGTTTTGATTTTATTTTTGCTCTGCCTTGTGCTTGTGAGAGGCCCTGAACATACAAACAAGCATCTCCAACTTGACCATATTTGTTTTTATGGATGGACTGGAGTTCACCCAGTAACTGTGTGAGCATTAAACAGCGGAAAACCAAGAAAGCAAACTGAGGCTTCTCTTTATTTTCTTGCCCTCTTTCTGCACCCTGCTCCAATCCTTGAATTATGCTTGTGCATAGCCTAAATTTGTACCTGGTCATTTCTCATTTATCTTCAGCCATTTAAAATAACTTAAAGATTTATGTCAAGGACTGAGCTGTTGTCCTCAACACTGCAATGTACTATACAGTGATTTTTTTATTTTTTTTTTTAAATACTGGAATTCAAACTTGACTGTAAAGACAATGCTGAGGTGTAATGAGTCAATTCCTATCCTCCCTCCAGAGAAAGACCGCACCTCTAGCTACTCTGTAAGTGCCTCTCGAGATGGATCTCCTCAGAGCTCCTCATCAGCATCAAAGGTGAGCTTTGCTTGCACTGTTCATCTCACACTGCTTTGTACTTCATTGCCACTGTGTAGTTTAAAGGCAGTTTTTTGCACAAACTCCATACAGTCTAGCAATATTTCTTGTATATCAAATTTGAAAGGTAACCTCAATTAGATTTTGAAAATGAAGCTGTTTGTCTTTTTATTGACACATAAGCTGTGTAGATGTGCAAATTATGTCCATATTACTCTTTCACCAGGTAAGCACTGACAAAAGCAATCGGGCCTCAGATCCCCATCCAGCCGAGGTGCCAAGCGAAAAGGCAGACAAACCGACGGAGGCCACTGACTCTGAGGCTCAGGAGGAGATTGTAAGTTTCCCCTCCACTCAGAAAAGAGTAACATTTGTGGAAATCACTCCTCATTTTCACTCTTGCACCCTACGACTAGAACATCCTAATGTTTTGCATGTTGCACAGCTCAATTCCCTCCTATGACCACAGTGTACTTTTTATCCACAATAATGTTCAGTCTTCCCTAAACATGTGAAGGTATAACCTATTGTAAGGGAAATTTTCATCTCTAAGATATAGTGACCATTAGTCTCAATGACTAAAATATTTATTCATTCCTGAACTTTAAAAATGATACAAATTTGTGCTGAAATATGGCCAAATCCCATAATATATGCTTTGAAGTGTTTGTCACGGGGTGAATATTTTGAATTTCATTTTTACTTTTGTGACCATTTCATTCCGTATGCTCATCTGAAATTGGTCACATATTCTATGTAAAAATCATGAAGTGTGCATAACATAATTAGATCCTATGCTCAGTAACACTGTCTTGGAAGTGTATTAAAGGGAACTTGACAGTAAACAAAATACGCACCCTACTTTAGCCTCCAGTGGTTAAGGTAATTTGTTTACTTGCCGTAAACATTCCCAGCTCATTGCTCATGATGGTTTGAGGGCTTGTTTTTTTTTTGTTTTTTTTTAAAATTATAAATCTAAGCATTTTTTACCTGGTTTCTTGTGTCTGATTCTGTTACTTTACCAGTTACTACGCTAGTTCAGTATCGGAATTTATTTATAGCCAAGATTAAAGCAACACCTGTTTGTATATGGATCTTCATGGAGATTTAGCATATTGTCTGTTTTCATCATGTAAGAAACAAAGCTCAGGTTGAGGCTATTTATTTGAATTGCATTTTATTTGTGTAATATTTTGACTATAGTATTTGTATTAATGTTAGTAAAATTCACCCTTTCATCTTGGCTGCTTTGGAAATGGAAAATTGTGCTCCTCCTTTTTTTTTTCTTTTTTTTTCCTTCCCTTTTCTTGTAAGGCTCTGTTCCATTGTTTTATGAATTGGGATTCATTTTAGCCACCACTATATGTGACCATCTTCTTGTCCAGCTTTACGATTAATAAAGGTGGTTATGGTAATAAAATCCTGTATACAGCTAGACAAATATACCCCCCCAAAAAAAAAAAAAACAAAAAGACTGTTAAAACCAGTCTTTCTGTTTGTTCTTCTGGGAATCTCAAACCCAAAATGATTTTTATGTGATATCACTCCAAACATTAACTTGTGTGCAATACTGGAGATTGGGATGGAGTGACTTAAGAACCTGTGTTGTATGGTTATCCTTCCTTGTTATAATAACAAATCTAGCAGCAGTATTCTGATTCTACTGCAGTACTTACTCTTTCATATAATCTCCTACCCTTAATTGTTTTTTTTCCCTCTTTCTTGTTGTCACCCTGGAAAGCACTTTGAGCTGCAGTTCTGTATGAAAATGTGCTGTACAAATAAATGTTGTTGTTGGGTATAGTCTTATGGGGATAGCGTGGTAACACACATTATAGTTGTCTATCCTGCTTGAGAGAAAAGCATGAACTAACTTCTTAACATTTGCCCGGATAAGATCTTTTTTTTTTAGCTATATTTCTCAACTGAAAGATTCATGATCTGTGCAGCAACACAAAAAAACAAACAGAACAACCACTTTTTGTCAGCGGTAGCTTTGCTTTTAAGGTATGCAGCTGCAAAACACACAACTTTATTTTAAAAAGTTTCAAAAATCTAGTACTTGCCATCTCTTTGGGAAACAGTCGCTAACTGTCATCACATATTGTGACAAAAAAAACAAATAGAATGAAAATGACTTGGATGTTTAGTGCTTTTGCATGGTTCTTCCATAGGTTCATTCTATTGCACACTGAGCCCTTGTGGCCTTCTCTCCTCTTTTCTCAATCAGCGTGAGCCCTCCTGCTCCTCGCCACCTCAGGAGGAGGTCTGCCAACTTGAAGCAGAGCAGGAGGCACCACTGACTTCTGAAGAAGAAGCTGCAAGGATCAAGAGCGACTTCCAGGAACGGCGATCTCAAGCTATTGCCACAAAAGCTCGTGAGATAGAAAAGGTATGGAATGTAGTCTTCAAGTTGAACTTGGTATGTTTAAGCTATAGAACACACTGAGTACTTCAAACAGATTATGTGAAAAATTACTGAGGTCAACAGGTTGCAGTGCTGAAAGTGTCTCATTACTTTCCCCCCCACCCCCCATGCCCCCAAATGGTAATGTTGTCATATGTCTTACAGCAAGAATCCACTCTGGTATTTTGTGCTGTGTGGCTGCAAAGTGTCTTCAGTCATTTTAGAGATTTCCTCTGTAAGAGCATCTGTTTCAAATCCTTAAAGCACTCTCCACTGACCCTTCTATGTTGTATAACTATTTGTACTACACAGAGTTTGTGTGAGTCCTTGAAATGAATAAAATTTGGGAAAATGTACTTAAAAGTCAAAGTTATTGTAAAATCCTATAATCCCTTTATTTCTTAGTGTAAAATGTTAAGTTCTAATATGATTGCCCCTATTTTATTTCACATAAGCTTCTGTTGTCACGAGCATAAGCATGTGGTGTGTGTTTTACCGATTTAGTGTGTGTGTATCACACAGTTCAAAGTTAGCAGTAACAAGTGGTTTTTGCAGTATAGGTTGACAATCTGCACGATGAGTCTGGCAGCACAGTTTATTATTTGCAGTCATATTCACCCTGTTCATAAATTTTGACAATGTTACATGGCCCACCCCTTGAAGGAAAGAACAAAGGGCTTGTTTCTGAAAAGCAAAAAAGTTCCTTGAAAGAAATTGAGGATCTTAGAGATGGATGTTGGCCTTGATAAAATTGACAGGTGAATTTGCTTCTTCTAAGTTAATGGGAGAGCATTTGTCATTAGTCAAGGGGGAAATAAGTGATTCAGTTTAAGGTAATGTTAATCATTTGGTTACTGTCTACTTGGCTGAGGTCAGTGCAAACTGTACTATAAGGCTACATTCAGTAACCTGGTAAAATATTAAGTGGTTACCATCCTCTCATAGTTGTATTTTGGTTTGTGTGAGAACCACTTTTGTTTCAGTGTTTGCAAACAGTAATTTAAAATGACTGCATTGGACAAAATATAGGTTCATCCTGGGTTTTTAAGATTTTGCTGTGAATATTCAGCACTAGAGTGCTTACTTACTTATTTATTTATTTATTTATTTATTTATTTATTTTTTAATTTTTATTTTAAAGTCCTGTTGTTTTTTTTGGTTTATACTGGATAAGTCATAAAAAGTCCTGGAATTTGACGATGACTAGTGTTATGACCCCCATTCAACACCACCCTTAGCCATTACCTCTGCTGTTTCTATCCTTCCTCAATCTGGTCTAGCCATCTCTCACACTACCACCCTTCTGCTTTTGCATACAATCAATTCTGCTTGCTTTACTGACCGGAACAAGACAGAGGTTTGTACACCAGGAATGGGAGTGCCAGTCAGGCAGCTTTAACTTCCATTGGCAGAGAACCAGTTTTGTTGCTTTTGGTAGGACAAGTTTTCATAATGGATTTCCACATTTAGACTCCTGTTCTATCTAGGGAAGTGACCTTCCGGCTTCAGTGTTTTCATAATGTGTCATAAAAGTTAAGGTAAATGTATGTTATAAAGGACATAAAGTCCATTTCAGGAAACACTGGCTTAATTTCTGATTTATTTATTGATTGACATTTATTTGTTTTTGCTGTGCTATGCTGAAGAATGCTGAGCTTGTGTGGTTGAGAGAGATTCATGGGCTCAGAGACCTCCAGGTACGGTTATTGTGTGGCAGACAGCGTAGATCATGACCACACTCTGATGCAGATGGGTAGACTAAAAAACTGTGTGGTGGTGAAAGTCTCATAAAATTGGTTCTGTAATATCACTCCCCAGCCTTGCATTGCTTGGTAAATCCTAAAAGAAGTGAGCACTAATGGTGATTTACAGTTTACATTTATTTATTTAAGGGGCTCTTTTCAAAGAGTGATGTACACCTCTGGGAAAATGGGTACATTTCACTGTCCAATGGAAAGGTACAGATGCAAACACACAATTTAAGTTCAATCAGTTGGTCTAATACTACTGCTTTTAGCATGCTTACAATACATGTGTTTCAGTTGTTGAATTGGGAGGTGGTACTTTTTAAATTAAACATATAACCTAATAGTGAAGATTTATGTGGCACATAGAAGATTGGAAGGGAGTCAGTACAAAGTGACCATTCTTGAATGTTCACAGGGATTCAACTGTTCTAAGTGAAAGAGGATGAAAACGAAGAACTTTTGAGTCCAGGATTTTGCACCTGTTCTGTATGAAATCACCAAGCATCCAGAGGTGGAGGAACATAGCAATCTGGCTGGGGTGTAATGAGCAATGAGGTCCTGCAAGTATCGGGAGTATAGATCTATTGATTTACTGGAAGGTTGTAACCAGAGTGATGATCTTGATACAGAAAGCTACAGTGAGACAATAAAGTGAGATGAAGTGAGGATATACATGGCAGGTCAGACACATCTCAGGCAGTGGTATTCTGGTTCAATTGGAGAGGCATGAGGATGGAGGCCAGGAGACAACGCAGCAGGGCGTTGCATCGGTTAGGCGGCTATTACCAGAGACTGCATAGAATGTATTTGAAGGTAAGGGCAGATCCTGTGGATGTTATGCAGGATGCATCTTCAGGACTCACTTAAGGCTTTGATGTATTGGTAGAATCAAAGACTTTAGTCTTTTTTTTTAATATTTTTACTGATGAGGGAGTTGAAAAGAGCGTATTCTTCACTTTGATTCGAGTTCCCAACAGGTTGACAGGCCCACCGGGAGCTAGAGAATCTGTCTTGGAGAAGTTGTTGCAGATCAGTCATCTAGTCAGATGTCCGAGAGGCAAGCTGAGAATTCGAGAGGAAATGCCTTTAGCTGCGGGGGGAGCAAAGAGAAGAAGTAGTGCATATCGTTGACATAGCCATTTTTCTAAAATGGAGTTGTAGAAGCATAAAAGAAGCTTTAATTGTGCTCCTGTGCATATGAGGTTTATTGTAGTTTGTGTTTTGTTAATTTTAACATTCATGCCCTACAAAGTCCTCTGGTCCTCTTCAGACCTTGTAAACTGAATGTATAGTTTAAACATCAGTGCTGGTATTTTGACTTTGGAAGAGACTTTTAAAACAATCTTGCTTTTTTTTTTTCAATGATGGTACCACACAGTGTTTTAGCAGGTAAAGCTGCCATCAGTGATTGGTGGATTTGAGAAAATGCAGTCCGTTTACAGTCTTGTAAGCTACCGGAGCAGGGTTGTCATAAAGGGGTGAAAAGTGATGCTAAGTATGATTTTTGGCACCCACTGGGGAATTTTTGAAATGCTTGTATTGGCTTCAAGTTCCCATTTCATTATTTGTCACACAGATTAAAATTGGAATTATAGTTAATATGATCTGTAATGAAGGGGAGCACTTTTATGATTCAGCGCTATCAAAACGATCTCCTTCTTTTGGGAATTGGGTTGTCTGCTCTGACACTTTCAGTTAGTCTTTGAGAAGTTCAACATAATTACCTCTTCTTTCTTCTTACTCCTGGGCTTTGCCAAAATGGTTAATGAATATTCTTTCTAACAACTGCTCTGCTTGGAGGGGTTTGTGTTTTTCAGAACATTTCAACCTGAGTCCCATGTAATTTTCTGCTTTCTGTTTTTGGTACTGGATCTCTGTTTTCTACCCAGAATATACAGGAAGGGTGGGCAGCCACTGGCACTGGCCCAGAGGTTTATTTTTCCCCTCCCTCTGAGTGCCTGAGATTTTTTTTTGTGTTCCTCTCCTCAATTGCCAGCTGGCTTACTTTGTAGTTATGAGTAAGGATAATAGAAAATAATAAAGTGATACAGGTATTTATGCAAAATCAGTTTAAATGAAAATAAGGTGACATTCAACAATCCTAGAGATGCCAAAGCACTGTTTGGTGGTGGTGGTATTATTATTATTATTGTTGTTGTTATTGTTATTATTATTGTTATTGTTATTATTCAGGAGCCTTTTTGGCAGATGTAAAGTCAGTGTCGTATCCCTCTTTCATTTTCACAGCATGTCTACTCTCTGCAGGCTAACTACTGAGTGTTGGTATACTAGCTAGCTGAGTCAAACCAGAGACACTGCACACATCTTTGACTAACTTACCAGATTAACTTTTCAGGGTTACATGGAACGCAGCGCTGTTAAAAATGGAATTTTATCCCACAGCTTTTAAAATTCTCATGGTTTGGAAACCGTGATGTTTTTAATTGTGCTTAAGAGCAAAACTGGTTAATTTCAACATTCCTAGTGACACCAGAATGTATTCATTGCTAAGGGACCTCTTCTGTTAAATATTTCAGTTGTGTTCCAAATTCCCAATGGTACATCTTCACATAGCTTAAAAAAATAACAAGATCTTACTTTATTGTGCTCTGCAATGAATGTGATTTTTTTTTTTTTTTTTTTTTTTAATGCATCTACAGCCTGTTGTGCATTTTTGGATCATTTTCTATATCTGAGAAAAAGTAATGCTTGTTTACCAAAACCCTACTTAGCCTCAGAATGAATCCCTGAAACTCTGTACAGTTAACCAAAGGGTCTTTAATTTTCTTTTTTAAACATCCTTTTAAAGTCCTTTTGAAGTCATTTCTAAATCGACAGAACAGAAAACTTGCTAAGATGATTCAGCATAATTGGCAGCATTTGTGTTGAGGTGGTGGTTAAAGTAAAAGTCCTTGGAGGAAAAATTTCCTCTGCTTTATTGATTTGTTTAAAAGATACTTTTACAGTTTGACTATATGATAGGTTATTTCTCTCTTTACTCATTTCTAGAGTTTAAAGATACAGATGGTGTCCGAGTTACGATTTTTCAACTTTACAGTTGTGTGATAGTGATTCACATTCAGTAGAATCCATACTCTTGAGTTTTGAATTAAGATTTTTTTTTTTTTTTTTCCTGGGCAAGCAATATGTGGTACGATACTCTCTTATGATGCTGGGCAACGGCAGTGATCTGCATCTCCCAGTCTGCCATCACAGTAGCTAGTGTACACAACCAATACTCTACAGTGTTCTGTGTTGCCAGAATTTTTTTCGATATCTACATTATTTTCTGTATTCATCATGTCTATGAAACGTGTGTCTGTGTCTCCTGAAAGCGGCATGAAAGCAGAAAGCCTGTAATGACTGTTAAGGTAGGCTAAGCTATGCTGTTCAGTGGGTGTTACAACGTGGGTTGGTGGAAGCAATTGCGAGACCGATGGTAATAAGTTTAAGTTCCGTTAAACTCTTTACTGAGCGTTTCCAACAAAGAGTGTTGCTGTTAGCCGGGAGCTAGCGCTAAACATCAGCGATTGGCAGTAAACAAAAACGGAAGATACCGCAATTCAAAATAAATAAAATAAAAGGTCTTAGCAAGACAGTGGTTACAGGAGAGTTCACAAGGGGGACTGAGCACTGACAGGAAGTCCGGGTAGGAACTAAATCCCGTCCACGATTGGTTCCTATGCCAATTAGTCACCCAATCAGTGTGCAGTCTGAAGATGGGGGTGGAGAGACCGCCTACATTTTGTTGCTGAAGCGGCCACAGGCATGATCGTAGGTTAGGTGTATTAAATGCATTTTCGACTTATGATGGGTTTATTGGAACGTAAAGACATCCGTAAGATGCAGACCATTTCGTACAAGGATTTCTTTGCCATTTTTCAGCCTAACTGATTTCCCTACTTTATAGAACTTGCATACATATTAAAGATTACAATATAATGTATGGTTGACATGCCATGCAGAGTCAAAGTCAAAAGTCAAAAGAGTTTATTTGTCAAGTACATGGTTGTGTACCATGTGTTGAAATGTGCTCCGATCTGATCCAGGAGGACTGTGCAAACAATCTATAATGGAAAATAAAGCAAACACACATCCAAACACCAAGAAGAATAGAAACAAGCAGCAAATAGATAAGTAAGTAAGTAAGTAAATAAATAAATAAATAAATAGGTAAAATGGTAAAGAAACCGTTAAGGTGCCCTGGAAGGGCAGTGACAGTGGGGGGGGGGGTGGAGTGGAGTGGTCAGAGATTATTGAGGACCCTGGTCTGTGAGGGTTGTGATATCATGTCCGGGTTCAGAAGTCTTATGGCCTGTGGGTAGAAGCTCCTCCTGAGCCTCTCCGTTCTGGCTATAATGCTTCTGAAGCGTTTGCCTGATTTCAGCAAGATGAATAGATGGTTGCTGGGATGAGACAGGTCACCGACGATGCTAGTCGCTCTGGTCCTGCATCTCCTGGTATAGATGTCATGTAGGGACGGCAGATCAGATCTGGTGCAGCGTTTCGCTGCCCGGATCACTCTCTGCAGTGTCTTGATGTCCCGAGCACAGCTGTTCCCAAACCAGGAGATGATGTTCTGAGTCAGAACAGTTTGTACAGCACCAGAGTAAAAGGTTTTAAGGATAGCTGGAGAGACCTGTAGCTTCCTCAGCTGCCGGAGGTGGTAGAGCCGCTGCTTTGCTCTACTGGCTTGAGCTCAGATGTGTACAGTCCATGTCAAGTCCTCAGTGACATGAACGCTCAGGTATTTGTAACTGCTCACCCTCTCCACTGCAGTCCCGTTGATTTTAAGGGGGGTGTAGGACCGCTGCTGGCGCCTACCAAAGTCCACCACCATCTCTTTAGTTTTGCCGACATTCAGTTGGAGGCAGTTCTCCTGGCACCATGATGCCAAGTTTTCCACCTCCTCTAAGTATGCTGTCTCATCGTTGTTGGAGATGAGGCCCAGCACCACCGTGTCGTCAGCAAATTTGATGATGGAGTTGGAGGCGTGCATGGCCACACAGTCGTGAGTGTAGAGGGAATAGAGCAGAGGGCTAAGTACACAACCTTGTGGAGCTCCTGTGTTGAGTGTGATGATACCAGAGGTGCAACTACCGACTCTCACCACCTGTGGTCTGCCTGTGAGGAAACTGAGAACCCAGGCACACAGGTGGCAGTTCAATCCCAAGTCACTCAGTTTAGTGAACAGTCTGTGGGGGACAATGGTGTTGAAAGGTGAACTATAATCAATGAACAGCAGTCTCACATAGTTCCCCTGTTTCCTGTCCACATGACTGAGGGTGGTGTGCAGGACGTGGGATATGGCATCATCCGTGGATCTGTTGGGGCGGTAGGCAAACTGAAGTGGGTCTACAAGGCTGGAGATGGATGCTGTGATGATAGCTTTGATGAGTCTCTCAAAGACCTTCATGACTACCGAGGTTACTGCAACGGGCCGGTAGTCATTTGGGCATGAGGGCTTATTGTTCTTTGGTACCGGGACAATGGTGGTTGTTTTAAAGCACCTAGGGACTGTGGACTGAGCCAGATGGTTGTGAAAACTCCGGCCAGCTGGTCGGCGCACCAGCGCAACAGGCGCCCGGAGATGCCGTCCGGCCCCGGCGCTTTCCTGATGTTGACGCGCTTCAGCTCCCTCCGCACATCGGACTCAGCGACGGTGATGAAGTCACCACATTCCTTCGTCAGGCTGCGGGTCTCGCTGCTGTCGTGGGTGACTTTAGCGCAATCGGGCTCGAAGCGGGCATAGAACGCGTTGAGTTTGTTAGCGAACCCAGAATCGGCACTCATAGCCACGCTAGATCTCCTTCCAAAATCTGCGATGGTGCGCAGTCCTTGCCACAATTTGCGCACGTCACCCTGGTGGAAAAGCGACTCGACCCGCTCCCGGTATCGGCCGCTTCGCGTCCTTCACTGCACGCCGAACGCCGTATTTAGCCGCTTTGTAAGCGCTCATGTCGCCGGCGGCGAGACCTGCGTTGTACGCAGCAGTGCGCGCATTCGCAGCTTTCCGGACCGTACCGTCGACCCACGGTTTTTGGTTGGCAAAGCTCTTAATCGTAACCGTGGGGACAATGTTGTCTTCCAGCACGCTCACAAAGCTGACCACTACCTCCGCGAACTCGCTGACGTCATCCGAACTTGTCCTGAACATGTCCCAGTCGACGTCATCGAGCGCGTCCTGTAGCGCGGCTTCCGATTGGGCAGACCAGCGCTTGACCTCCCTCGTGGCCGGAGCCTCAAGACGAGACTTCTGTTTGTAAGCCGGCACGAGGAAAACAGCGTTGTGGTCCGACTTCCCAAACGCCGGCTGTGGGACAGCTTTGTAGCCCTGCTCGTACGGCGTGTAGCAGTGGTCCAGCGTGTTGTCCCCTCTAGTTCTGCACTTGACATGTTGGTATAAGTCCGGCATGACTTGTCTGAGGTTCGCAAAATTCTGCGAGTGACTGTACTGTAATCCCTGAACCCAGTAAATAAGATTTATGCTCATTTAGCGTCACATTCTGTCCTCCATTATGTTTTTGCCCATACTTTTGTCCTGGATACTAATGATGCTAATTATCGGTACGCTCATTTCCCGGTTCTTTGCTAAGGGCCTACGTGTGACCCGTACCAACTTAGATGTTCTGGTAGACAAGCCGTCTCGGTGGCTTTGCAGTAATTGCTAATAGTCGTGAGAAATTTGCTTCTCAAGTGCTTTTTTGTCTGCATATGGAATGATTCGTACGTGCATACAATCTGTGATCCTTAAAGTCTGAAGTTGGGAAGGAACTGCAAATGAAACAGTTGGAAAGACTTGAAAAATATTCTTAAATGAGTGAAGTTGTTTAATCAGTGCAAACCAAACATGCACTCGGCCTTTTATTGAGTGCTGAGCTCTTAGCTTAGCAGCCGGAGTGATTAAATACTTACTGTTGCCTTTAATGCATCCTAATGTGTACCAGCCCTCTGATGATTATTCCCTCTTCCCTTGTTACTGCGGACCTCCCGCCTGGCTCCGTGTTCATACTGACGCCTGCTTGCGGAAACACTGGGTCTCGCATGTGTAATGTTTTACAGACCTTTGGGCCTCTATTTAAAAGTCAGCTCTCAATGTCCTTGCTATTAAATTGGCCTTCCTGCCCAAAATCGACACTCCCTCCTCCCTTGGCTTGTGCACCAATGTCTGAACCAATCCCCACATTCTGGCCGTCAGCTCTTTCTGTGTGGCCCTCTGGTATCAGCCCTAGAGATCAGGCCTCCGGTCCCAGAATGGGATGTAGTCTGCACACACACTCAAAAAAAAAAAAAAAAAGCCCACCAGCGAACAAAATGGTGAGCACACAAATGTTCATATCACCCTTCCTGTTTGGTTAAGTGTCAGGGAGGGAGTGTTGCTCTTTTGCATTCTCAGGTTATAAATACAACCCATCTGGGTGAGGCTCTTCCTCTTGTCGCCCCACACACACACACACCCACGTGCGCACGCGCCATGTCATTGGCTTCAGTTTAGGAAAAATGATCTTAACATTTTCTGTTGAAGAGTCATGGCAAACCATAGCACTGAATGTTTCTAATTACTTTTATCTTACATTTCATTCAAAACATTTTACTATCTGTGTTTATAACTTGTGTGACAGGCTTGCATATATTTGAAAAGCTTGTTGAATTCCGCTTTTAAATGTGGCCGACTTCACAACCTTTTCCGTTTAATGCAGGTATAATGAAATAATAAACAGCTGTCATAGAAGAGAAGGAAAATATTTTACTTCAAGAGAAGCAAACACTGTAATACTTTTATTTAAGATTTATTTTTGCTAAGCGGACAGTTTTGCAGTGGGAAGAATTTTTTATCCTTGTATGAGGCTGAAGGTGTCCAAAAGAGAACTATTGCCTTTCTTTTTGTATGGGGTGAAGGTATGTTCTTCAGCCCACAGACACAGCCAATCTCCCATTCTCAAAGTTCTGGAGGAAAACTTTCAAATGAGCTTATTGTCCAGGCATAAGTAACTTATTAATCTCACATAATGGTGGATTTTCCTTTCTGACATGCAGTGCTGGTATTCCTTGCCCTGTGTTTCTTAATACAGAGTAAATTTGCCTCCTGTTCCACATATTGGCTTCCTGTGTCTGTTGGGTCTGCTCTTCCTCTATGGGGTGTTTTAATGAAGTCTCCCCTCCTCATACCTGTCTTAATGGCTGCTGTTAGCGGTTGTAGTACACGCTGTGCAGCTTGGCACCCGTGCCCCCCAAGCCAGGATGCGTTTTCCCACCATAGCTGAGCTGCACTTCACCTGGACCGGGCTCTTTACAGCTTGTAAGAATTTTGCATCACGTTGAGAGCATTTACAACACATTTGGTGAACCAACGGGGTGAGCTTTGTTTAACCTCCCCCCTACTGTGAGCATAGCTGTGTTTTATTTTCTGAATTCATTCCTTTTTGTGGTTCTTAATCAGAAACATGTTCTTCCCATATGGTGTTCTTTTTCAGTCTTCTTAATGTGTCAAAGTTACCATTAGTGCTGTTTTCCCAGAAATATTCTGTTGGGACTCCAGCTGTAACATTTTCATTTTTTGAATGATGAAACCGCAATGACACAGAAATCTCACAGAGAAGCTCCTGTGGTTCATCTGTGCGTCACCTACAGCGTTTCACAGCTGGCTGCGCTCGTACGCTGTCGCCCGGGGCTCGACTCGGCCACGGCAGCAGCAACCTGCCTCTTAGGTCATGGCAGGGAGCCAGAGCTGCTTCGGCTGCAGTGGTTTGTCCCTGTAGGAGGGTCAGCGGAGACCCTTGTATGTCTCCCAGCTGGAAGCACATAACTTCCTCCAATTAAGATTTTAATGTTTGGCTTCTGTAGAATTGGGGATCGCCCCTTCTTGTGTTATTTCTAGAGCACATAACTGATAACGCTGGACTTTTGTGAGCCATTGGAAATTTCCTGTAGGCCACACAGCACAACTACTGTTCTGCTATAGATGTCGCTGAACTGTATTACTTTAATAGTGGATGCATTTAGTACATAAGTATTGTTAGTGCTGTTGGGCAGACAGGAAAGAGAGTGACACACTGCTCGTAGTCCAGTGTACAGGAAAAAAGTTGTAATAAAATATTTATTACCCTTATTAATTGGTAACATGCACATTGTTTTGTGTGTCACGTATATACAGTAGCTGCCAGCCATCAGTTTGGGTCCTTGCTCCAGCACACCTCCCTGGTGTGTGCGGCCTGTGTGGTGAGCTTTGTTCTCATTCTGACAAATTAGATGGGAACTGCTCAAGACGCATGCTTCACTATTGTTTGTCTTTTAAGCAGAACCTTTACTTAGAGTAAGAATTACCTGTGTGGTAAATTTGAAGTCTGTGCTTTGATGTATTTTAATATTAGCATTGTTTTAGAGAACCCCATATCTTTCAGCTTAGGTCATATTCCCTTCACTCCCCCCCCTCCCCCCATCAACCTAAGGAGGTTAAAGGAAGTGTCCCCCAGTATCAGCCTGGTATGGGGTGGTGCATTTCTTCCCTCTTTCTTGCTCATTCATTCCTTACCCTGTTCCTCCTCCCCTGCTGAGTTTCCTCCAACTTAAATGTTTAGGCGGTCCCAGTAACCGTTTTCTGTTTACCCTTTGCCCCTTTTCCTGCTTTGTACAAATCCAGCAGGAATGTATTTTTTGGTTCTGTGAGGGGAGCTGTAAATAACTTTCGCAGGGAGCTTGTGCTTATATCAGTTTACATGACAGCACCATGTTTTACCCCAGTGAAACCCAGGCCTAAAGATGTTTAGATTTTTAAAAAGTCACTTGAAATAAAGGCTGGAATAAAAGTGTAAAAAATAAATACATTTTTTGTTGTTACAAATCAGTCTGAGCAGCCCTGGACATCAATTTTTTTTGTCTGAAGAAGTGGAACTTAAGACTCTGTGATTTATTGTGATTCATTGTAAAGCGAATTAGTTTATATCCAGGTAACTCCCTAGGGTTAGGTAGGTAGGTAAACCCTAAATTCAGATTTAAGTGTTTCAGGCCACAAAATCCCAAAAGGAGCGAACACCTGAGGTGTTTTTGCCGCATTTATTTGAAAATAACACAGTTTGAAGAGTTTGATTATGTGTGGCTGTTTGAAAAGGTAACATTCACAGCCACCAACCATAAGGCTTCAGGGGCAGCAAACGAAATTTGTTTAGACACCTAATTTGCAAACAAAATGCCACCTGCAAACTGCCAATAACGGCCGTCATTTTGGGGGGAAATGGATGCTTTTTATGCTCAAGAGAAGTAGAGCAAACAGGATGTGGAGCAAATGAGTTGGAGCCAGACCTCTGCCTTCAAATGAGCGTCGGTAGGAAGGAAACGGTGTGCAAAGCCACAGTTTGTACAGCAATCGGCACAACATTGTTTTTATTTATTGTTGTTTCTAATTCGGGCACAGAAGGCCAAATTGAAGTGCTTTTTCAGGATTTGGAATTGATGTTCAGCAAAGGGAATTTAGTTGAGATGGACCGCTCGCATGTGTCATCTACCATGTTAATGTGCCATCTGCATAGGCTTGATGGTGCAGTTCCTCAAAATTCAGTGTGAATGAATGCTCAAGTGTTGCTGATTCAAGTCCATATTTGAACGTTGAATTAATCTGTGGCCAACAGGTGTACCGGCAGGACTGCGAGACCTTCGGCATGGTGGTTAAGATGCTGGTGGCCAAGGACCCCAGCCTGGAGAAGCAGCTTCAGAACCCTTTGAAGGAAAACCTATCCGAGATCCGGGAGCGGTGCCTGGAGGACCTCAAGCACTTCATCTCCGAGCTGGATGAGGTGGTGCTCCATTCAGAGTCCCTCCACTAAGTGGTGTCTCCGCATCTTTTCGCCCCTCTGGGCAGATTAACATCGCCGTTGAGCAGCTGTTTCTGCTGGCCACAAAACTCTAGCAACGACCTCCTCAACATGCATGCGTTCGGTCCGGTTTGTCCAAAGCCCAACGCTTGGCTTCCCGGCACGTTCATTCATAAATGTGACAAACCTCGGCTCAAAGTCAAGGCACCACCAGATATCGCGAAGACTGGAACTGTTTTCTCTATTTGCAGTATGTATAAAAAAAAGCTATTGTATTTTTGCGTTCTATCATTTGGAGACTTGTGTTTTCTTACTTATGATTGTTTTTCAAAACTGACATCCAGACTTCTGTCATTTTGATATGGTGACGTAAGTAAAGAAAATAAATTTCCAGTTGAATTAACCGCCGTGATGTCGTTGGAGCCGACTCGGCCTTTTCCCACAATCCTCCTGTGCGTAATTAGCCTAAAATGCACGCCGTCAGCCGGCAATCAGAGGTCTCTGGTTCAAGACCCCTTTCTTTCTGACCATAGAAATTTGCCCTGAATTTTTGGCTCTGGACCACCGGTTTGCGAAAGTGGACAGACGGGCGAATGACTGCGTTATGGCAGTTGCCTTGGTAAGTACAGGTATGTGCCGCGTAACCACGTGCTGGTCAGCGATGGACCGCAAATACGACGGTGGTCCCGTAAGATTGTATTCGGCACATAATACTTGTGATAAACTGTCACTGTCACTCAATCCAGTGGCCATGTTTGAATTGACAGCCCAGCAGTTGTTTGGCACCTGCCCCCCAAAAACAATAAAATGGCAAAACAAAGGGAAATAAACTGAGGTGAAGGAGATGCAAGAGCACCCAGAATGCAGTGTTTCCTCCTGTTTGCAAGGGAGAGGCTCGTGGTAGAAATGTCTCACTTTCAACCAATTTTGAACTTGTGCATCTTAACCCTGGAGTTCAAGGTGTCCAAAGCGGTGCAGATGCTCTGGATTGAGATACAGTAGGAATTCGTACACTTTGTAGGAAAAAGGGTTGCGCTTCTGTTGCTTGGCAGTGCATTTCCCTCAAATTACTAGTTCACATCAGCAGGAGGTCTCCAGTATATGGGTGGGGGGGCTCTATGTTTATACAAGTTGATTTGCTTATTGTGAAGGGGCCCCCAATGTCCACTCCATTTGAGGAAAGCAATTCAGATGCCTCCTTGGAATTCTGTGTGAAGCTTGTAAACTGCTTAGGATGTGGAGACAGTTGGATGCAACTCAGGGAATTAATTCTGTATGCAGCTCCTCATCCAGTGTGGGACTGGATTAAGTGACCGTACTTGGAGAAGTGTAACGCCACATCTCTTCGCGCACACTTGTGCGTTGGAGAGGAGCACAAGGTCAGCACCGTGACAGCTGTGCAGGTTAGGAGACGACGGTGAAGCTCATAGATGCCAGGCTGGCGGACAGCCCTCCCCTCGGCTTAGCCGCACGCCTGCGTGTCCGAGTTCCCTGGCAATGCGCTGGAAATAAAAGCACAGTGAAGAACCTTGGCCAGAGCTCGGGCAAGATGTAGCAAAGCATCTCTAAGTTTGTAATGGCATCTCTGCAGTCAAGCTTAGGTGGTTTATCTACTGTGTGTGTAGCAGGATTTACCTCATCTAATGGCTTCTTTTTCACCTTAATTCTCCTGCTGTGATAAACTGATCCACCCACCTGTGTTTTTATAGATCACCTCAGAAAAAGCGTTGGTGAGGTTTGGTTTCACATTTTTATTATTATTATTAACTGTGTTCCAGTTTTTACATTTATACAGATAAGTGATCTGTTTACAATAGGAGTCATAAATAATACCTTTCATCCCAAGCAAACTGCGGTTAATACAGGTGGGTTGTTGGAACCCCTTGACAAATGAAGGCTGAATACCAAAAAAAAAAAAAAAGGCAAATAAATGGCAGTAGCAGTGATTGTTATATATAAGCGCCTTTGCCGGGCCTCTGCTCTTCCTACCCACTTACCATAAATTGAGATTTTAACTACTGAATTCATCCAATACAATTGAAAAGATTTCTTCTGTTTAAGGAAACCAAATTTGGGCTACAAAAATATCAGTTTTTAAAATCTTTACATATTTACATCAATCATTTTCACCGTTAAATAATTACGTCTCTAAAGGCTCCTTTATAAATAGTTTTCCGGCTTCTGCTGTTTAATGGGAACACTGGATAATATCGCTAATATTAATGAGCTGCTAATAAGATGACTTCTGCGGAAACCATGAGGCACACCGAGAGCAATTTGTTCTGTTTTGTTAAACGGCTGCAGTAACTTCTCTACCTTCGAGTAAGGTCAGCGTAAACATGACAAGGCGGGAGGAGGAGAACGCGTAAACGTATTTGCCAAATGACGTCAACAAGTGTAGAAATGTAGCTTTGTTGCTAAATTGCGAGTAAGGTGAAACGCGTCGGTTGAGAGGAACGCTCCTGTGTAGGCGGCTATGAGATTATACAGTTCTTGCCTTTGTGGCCCTTTTTTTTGGACTTTGAGCGAGGACTGTAGGTCGAAGGTAGCACCGGTATGGGGCTGGGAAGGTCGGTATAAAAATGGTATCTGTGTGGCCTGGCCTGTGGGATAGGCTGACCCAAGAAGAAGCCCTCTTCCTCCGATTCGGAGGAAGAGGAAGAACAAGTGGAGCACCAGTCATCGTCATCCTCTGCATACAGCCCTAGAAACCTGTCCACAGCAGGGTTCTGCAGGCCATAGTCGGAGGTGGCGTGAGAGCGGGACTGGGACCGAGGCCTGTACAGTTCCCGACCAGGCAAGCAGGCCCGAGGATCCTGAGCACATGAGGGTGGGAAGCGCCTCTGGGGTTCCGGTCTAAAGCTCATCTGGGCCCGCTCCTTGGGGACCATGTGGAGGGCGTTGTCTGAGCGGGACTTTCGGCTCCGTCGGCGCTGGTGATTGTGGTGATGGTGGTGGTGGTGGTGAAGGCGCCCGTGGTGACGATCAACCTCCTCAAAGTGGTAAGCGCGCCGACGGGTTCGCTCGCTCATTGGGGGTTGCCGCACCTCCAGTTCCTCGTATGCTCCGCTGTCCACAACATCATCGGAAAACGTGACCTGCTGCGGTCGGGACTGAGACCGCGTTCTCCGCAGCATGGGCATATGTGCAAGATTGGCCTTGTCCTCCGGGAAAGAGGAGGCACCTTCATCGTCCTCCTCCTCCTCCCCTACCTCGGGCTCTACCTCGGATATTAAGCTTTTCAGGGAATTTGTACTCCGGTGCAACACTGAAGAGTTCATTGTCCCCATGTTGCTCATCTTCTCACATTCTTCGGCCTCAAGCTCCTTGTAGCTTTGCAAGGAATACAGCAGCGGCCTCTCCTTAGCGTCTCCATCCACAGAGGCTGCAGGGAAAACAACAATCAGTAACTTTTCATCTTAATGCAAAGTGACCACTGCTTTAAATGTTGTGAAATTTTAGATGCAAAAACATTGATAACTTCTTAAAAAAGATGCACAAGTTTCAGCAAGACGTTGACTAAGGGACGCAGGTTTTCTTACCGGTAATATTAGAGAGTGCTAATGAATCCATGGAGTCTCTAACATTCTGGTCCGGCTGCTTCAGTTCGTCAGTGATGCACTCCAGGGAATCGTCATACCATGTTTTTTGATCTCGCCGGAGGCCAGCTGTACCGTGGTCCAGCTCTAGCTCCTGCATCTTCCGGCTGCTGGCAGGGCCCGGGTGACTGCCGTAGGCCGAGTCCCCGAGGCCATCTTGCGACTGGGTCCAGTACATGTCCGCTTGGTACTTCTTGCTGGCCAGGCTTTGGATTTGGCTGCCGAGTTTCGTTTCGGTTATCTTGACCTCTGGGTCTGACATCCAGCATTCGGTGGGCCCAGCATCTTCGGCCGCCTGGAAGCCGTCGTGTCCTCCGAACTTAAGGAGCAGCTGCGTCATGTAGTCTTCGTGCTCGGCCCACTCCTCGTGGTCCTCCAGCGCCTCCTGCTCTTCCCTGTCCTTCCAGAAGTGGTCGTGTGCAAAGCGCAGGTGTTCCAGTCTGTGGGTCAGGGTGTCATCGACGTTGCCGGAAAGGCCAGGATACTTGTAGTTGACGGCTGGAGAGAAAAGCAGTGACTGGCGACACTGGTCAGATGAGCGGCTGCTCTTCCCCATCCGCACGCTCCTCCGCGATTCGCGGGACCTGGCTGATTGGAAAGCAGAGTCGGATGAGTCAGAGGCGTGAACGTCTTCCCCCAAGCTGCAGGCCTTGGAACAGAAGATCCTCCCCTGTCGGGGCAGGAAGGGACACCCTAGAAGTGAGGTCTTGCACTGGGTGCAGCAGAAGCAGGTATCTGTGGCATGCCAGTGCAGGCCATCGTAAGTCATCTGTGCATGATCCACACCTGTCGGTAGAGGAAGAACCAAATTACCCTTTCTGCGTTCCTTCATGTTGAAGCATTTGGCGCTGATCTGGTGAAGGACTTACCAATGTGCTCACTGCAGGCCTCGCAGTACTCGGCGTACAGGGACTCAAAGCAGCCGCAGCAATAGGGGCGGCCATCTTTCATGATGTAGCGTTGACCACCTAGCACGGCATCGCACTCGAAGCAGCAGAAGTGCTTCATGTGCCAGTGACGTCCTTCGGCCTCCGTGCACTCGTCAGCAAAGATGATCTGAGAGTAGGAAGAACAGCTCCACTGAATGACTTACGGGAAACGAAACGGGACTCCGAGGTGTCGCTGGAACAGCGGTGCTAAGTTTAGTAGCAGCTGCCGTTTCTAAGACCGACCTCATCGCAGGCAGAGCAGCGAGGCTTCAAAAGTTCGGCATGGTGTCTCCCACAGTGGACCTTCCCCTCATGGTAGAAGTAGATGAGGTCCACCAGGAGCTCGTTGCAGGTGGCACACACAAAGCATGTTGGATGCCAGCATGAGCCAGGCCCTGCTCTGGAAGCAAACACCACCATCTCTCCTCCACTGATGTTTTCCCCACACTGAAAACAGACCAAGGCGAGAATGTTAGTCACACAGCACAGACAATCCCCTAAAATGGCTCATTATAACCAACATCTACAACTGTGACTGTAGACAACTATGAAGCGGAGCGGAGACAAAGACCACATGACTCTTTATGGGGGGGGGGGGGGGACAAAAGTTCCACACTTGCCAACACACATTGCCTCTCCCTAAAGACATAAGTGATTGAAAAGCTTAATGGAGCGTAAAGAAATATGCAGTTTCAGGTCTTTTTATAACCAAGGCTGCTACAAGATACAGTTCCCAGCTGTTCCCCATTATACCAACATGGCCTTGGCTCAGGGAACCGGGGTGTCACATGACCCTAAAATTCTCTTATGGAATCGGGTGCAGAGAGCTGCGGTGTTCTGCTCCATCCGGGCAGACTAGGGGTGGCATCTGACATGGGCCGTCTGGAGGAACCACGACCACAGTCTTTGGGCTTCCCCTGTGGTCACTTTTTTTTTTTATTTTTTTTTTTTTTTTTTTTTTATTTTGGGGTCCCCTTTGTGGAAGTGCTCATGCAGGCCTGTTTAGCTCTCCTCAGATGGTGAGACCCACAGAGCTACACAGATTGGCATCACTTGCAGTGTAAACATTCTGCAAGGAGATGTGTTTTGACAGACTATAATGGTTGTCCCTAGGCAACTTTGGAGTGTTGCAAGTGCTCAATACTGCAAACCATGTTGAACTCAAAATTAATGCAGCAACTAATGTGGGTTTTCTTTTTTTAAAATGACAAATTATGCTGTATTCTTTACACTGTGGAACACCTGTGAGCCCTTCATGTCCACCCCTTTATTCAGTCCTGGTGCAACAGCTTCTGTGTTATCTAGTAATTTCTGCAGGCTTTAAAAGGGTGAGCAACACAAAATGGCCCCAAATAAGCTGAGAAGCCTACGTGTTCGCAGACGGTGTGCATAAACGCCCGTGGCAGGAGCTTGAGGGTGCCTCGTCCCAGGGCCTCCTTCTTGCGCTGAGAGCTAAACATCTGCAGCTCTTTCTTCTCCTCTTCGGTGAGTGACTGACAGTACCGGACCTGTGGGGGCGGCATGGACACCAGGAAGATGAGACACCAGCGAGCTCACAAAACTCTTCCCTCCAAGTTGGCCTCAACAAGAAAGCCCCCGACCTGCCCCACGCACATGCCTCAAAAAAGTAAAGCGGCCATCTACAAACAGGCTCAGTGCTTAGTGAGCAAAACAATGCACAATAGACTCAAGAGCAGACGTGTCATGGCAGCCGACCGACGTAAACAAGAGCACCACACATAGAGCTCTTTCGAGCAGTGTTCATTTCTTTCGCCCCTGCTTGTAAACCGCAGCTATGCCAAGAATGCCCTCCCAGCCCATGGCAAGGCCAGCTAGCAGCAAGCATCAAAGTCATCTTGTCAGAAGTTTTATTGTACCAACACCTACGTTCGGTGTGAGACAACCAGACTGTGTGGTGCTAAGGACAATCTCACCCAGGCGAGCAGCAGCATAAGGAGAGGCCCATCTTTATGGCAGGTTTTATGATCACGAGGCTCTTAAAAGTGGGACTGCGTTCGCACTTTACAGTAAATGTGAGCTGATCCACCATCAGTGGCCTCCCCCCAAAAGGACCTCTTCAGCTAACCTGCTGCTGTGCTGTCTCTGCTTTTTTTGGAAAGCATCCCGCACTCACTTCGTTATCGTGGGGTGGCAGCTGGTACAGAAGCTGCTTGATCCTGAACTTCTCCCCAGGGCTGTTCACATAGGGCACCTTGTCTTCTGGCAGGCAGGAGAAGTACAGCTGGACCTGGAAGGAGGAAGGTAGGCAGGCATGAATGAGTGTTTAAACAGAAGAACTCTACAGTGGAGTTTGTAACTAAACAGTTTTGCAAAGTCGATTGTGAGGATTTTGGTCCAATTGTCTTTCAATACAGAACACAATAAGCAAGATCCAAAAAAGCAAAAAAAAAAAATAGTGAAACAATATTTTAGTTGGTCTTCCATCTAAAGGAAGAGGGGAAAATTTTTGTTTACATTTGTTAGCCCTGTAGGAAATTGAAATGTGCATAACTAGTATGTAATACTAAGAGAATAATATAATAACAATAGAAACTTTCATTTCCTAAAGAAATTATCTACAGTAATCTGCTTTTCAGCCACCTTGTCAAGTCCTTGCAAAGTCAAGAATGCTTTAAAGAATTTTAACTGTCTGCATGCTGACCCTCTCCAGTCACAAACTCTCCTAGGTGTCCCAGAGCCTGGGATAGTTCTGGTGGGGAACTAGGAAGACCGGAATCTTCTACATTATGGCCAGGTGGTTTGTCTTTAAACATTTGCTACAAATTCCTCGACAGTTACATGCACATAAGTGGAGCAGTAATCAATCAAAATGTCAATCAATTTAGAATACTGAAATGCCCATATTCAAATTCATTCAATGCTTCTTCACCCAGTTGATTTCTCCGTTATTACAGTAAAATTTTACAGCATTTCCTTAGATTGACTTTTTTTTTATACCGCTTACATAAAAAAGAACACTTCACTGTCATAAAAATAGTCAACTATAAACTGGACTGAAAGCCCCAAATGAGTCACTTCAGAATCTCAGTCCTCCTCCCACAGGCGCATGGGAGCCAGCTGCCAATGCTGTTATATCTGAATTTATTGCTGTGTGCTCCGTTGTACCGTTTTACCATATTTACACTCTGATTGCATGCCAGTTCTATTTACCAGGTTTTAAGCTGTTAGCAGCAGGCAAGTAGCATAGGGGTGCAACTTTTTCTACGACAGCATCAGTAAAGACCCTTCCAAGAGGTAAACACCAAGCCCTGGAGAAGAATTCATTAGCAGCAGTCATTAAGTACCAGATGACTCTGGGTGGAACAGATCGTGGAAGTGACATGAGAGTGCTGATGCAGTCTTGTGAAGTGCAGATGGGCGTGAGGTCAGGACATCGCAGTAAATCCTGAACGAGTTTGTGCATCCACATGTCCATCTAATCCAAGTAATAGCCACTGTAAATGTCACTCACCTCACATACTTCGGACATGGACCTGCTTGTACTCTAATATTTAATATGCACATTACTAATGTTTCATTATAATAATTGCTGTAAATGGCCTGCTGATGCTGACGGGTGGATACACCCTGTCTGTGTGTAAGGGGTGGTTAGGAATGCTGAAATTTATTATGTTGACAAAACTATTTTCCATATGAGCTCTTATGTTTGTAGATATCGATCCACAAATATTGCTCTGTCAATTTAGTAACCTATCAATAGTCAATACTGCAAGTTGCGTTTGTGTGACAGAATGCCTGGAGATAACAGCAGCACATAACCACACTGTGCCTTTTCTATCTTGTACACCATTAGCACAAGAACAGTAAGTGGAACAAAGTCAAACATCTTAAGTCAACAGCATTTCAAATGTGACCAGATAACTACCCCACCCACAAGTGGAGCACATCCTCACCAACCTACACATGTGGGGCATAATAGGTACTGCATGGTAGTTTCAGGGAAGGAGCAAGACCTTTAGGGGGAGGACCATATGATCTGCTAGATCTACTCCCCTCCAGGTGTTATACCCATATTCATGCTCCTGACCTACAACCTACATTTTATTACTCTACCAAGCATCCCTCCCCCAACGCCTCAGCCCCCGGTTTAGGGTTCTAGGAGCAGGCTGGTGTGAGCAATGCTACAGGACTCGCTCACTAGCATGGTTGCACTCATTTTTTTTTTTTTTTTTTTTTAATGTGACACTTTCTTTCCAAGCAAAGTAGTGTGTGACTACATAAAGTGACGTGGGCAGGCAGAGCAACAAAGTCTTACCTGATCAGGGCGCAAACCAGGTGGAACCCAGGCATATTCCTCCAAGGCACATCCTGAGTCATCATCTGAGGTTGAGCTGCGCTGGAACCCCAGGGTGAGCTTGCTGGCCTTCTGCTCCACATCTGGGCCCCGGGCTCCAGGCTGGTAGCCACTTGAGTTGTCCAGGTTCATTAGGAAGAGTCTCTGTTGATTGGATGCAAAACAAGAAAGTCAGCCTTTTGTTGCTCAAAAGATGCTTAAATATCCATCCAATATCCAAGTAGGAAGAAATGTAGTTCTAAGCCATGTCTTTTGTTTTGGAGATAAATTTTTTTCTTTTTATCCCCCCCCCCCCGACACTGCAGATGCATCTTCTGAGCACCACGCATTTTATTCCTTCAGCAAAGATCAACTCCTGAACAAAAACACAGCAGTGAGAGAAAGGGTGTTCACACTGCACAAGTGTGCTGTGTAACATCTCCATCTGCCTTATTCGAGTTTAATTTCTCACCAAATGGAAAGTTGCTCTTTCAGCCAATGTTCATATTTTCTCCCAGCATGTTGTTGAAGCTGTCTGACCGCATCTCATTCGGACGAGTGAGAAAACAGAGGTGATGCTCATCTGAGGAGATGGCTTTGTGGGAGGCCAGAGCATGGCTGACAGGTGACAAAGATGAGAGCAGACTGACGTCCAGCTGGATGCAAAAAGTCAGGGAGTAGAAAACAGACTTCGGAGATCAAAGGCTCAGACAACAGGCCGGACTCCCCCGTGACGCCATTGCGGACCACCAGAAGGCATCTGAACGTTTGGCTGGCACAAGCAGCGTTATGGAATGGTGAAGCAGAACGACTGTACTGTCACCTCTCGTATTGTAATGGCTGTCATTGTGCCAGGGCATTTGAGGTCTCTGAACCCCAATTACTCTGCCTTTGCTTTCAAAATGCAGCCCAAGTTTACCCACGTGGACTTTGGCACAGATCACCTCTGAATAAAAAGCAGTTTGATGCACACTTTCCCCAATAAGTACAGTATTGTTAAAAATAAAATTCTGGGTGAACACGGAGGTTTCCGCATGTTCGCCTTGTCTTGTTCCTAGAGAAAAGTTAAAGGCAGATCTGGTGAAGGGATGACCTTTGCAGTTGTGGCCATCTTTCAAGATCTAAGAGCCTGGCAGAGTGGGGTCAGCACCCCCCCTCCCCCTTAATCCCACTGTGACAACAGACTGTTGAATAGACAGCTGAGAAAACCAACCACCCTCAGGCACAGACTCCAGGGCAAGGAAGTGTGATCTAGAGCTTCTCTGCTGGAGCTTCTTCTACACATGAATCCTGGAGTGTGACTGCCTGAAATGTCAGACAGACAGACTCAAACCCCAAATCACAGGCTTAGATGCATACTCCACACCCTGTCCTGGTTAACAGCATCCCCAAAGTTTGACTTGCCATCACCCCACAGTGAGGAGACTAAACCAAAACATGATCTTTTCAAGAGCAGGACCACATTCAGACTATTTAAGTAAAGATTCAAGATTTAATTTGCCACCTTACACTGGTAAGCAACTTTGGTCTTTGCTGCAAATAAAACTAACAAATAAACACAACCCTTGGGTCATCTACAATTATTCTTTTCTGTGGTGTATACAGTGTATAAAATTTATCTTGTCCACTGGAAAGTAGTGGTAACACCACCACGTAAGTGGGACGCTATTTGGTCCGGCATCCTTCGCCAAATGGGCCGATTCAGAGGGAGGCAGGCACTCAACACATCTTTGGGAGGGTCAAACAAAATTAGGGCTCCCTTCCTCCTCCTCCTGTCACTACTTCTCCACCTTCTCCCTTCGCAGGTAGCTCCCACCTCCTGCAGGGAACTTTTCCTCTGACGGAGAGCACGCTGGAACCTGCCAGAAAGCTGGTGACCTCCAAACTGCCCCCACGCCCCCAAGCCCGAATTGTTTAACAGCTCCCTCTTTAGTCGAAGTCCTTGTTAACGTTTTGGAGGGTGGATTGGGGCGATAACGCAGATAGTCAGACTCCGCCCACGCTGTGCTGCCAGCCCCAAGGTGCCATTTTCACTGAGTGAAGGGCTGGAGAAACCGATTCACCCACTGATTGCTGTCATGCTAATGAAGCCCCTCCAACATCAGAGAGGAGCAATAACAATGGCATGGAAGTACAGCAGGGACCTGTCACCTACTGTACATGCCAGAGAGAGTAAACTTAACTCTTCATTATCAGAAACTTCAGAGTTTCTGCTTTTCAGTCACTGCTGATGCCTTTGACAACGATACTTCTCAGATAGGAATATTGAACACATGCAGATGGGAATACGACTGACCGCAAATGTTGCCTTTTTCTAAGAGCAAACTCAATCTTGCAGCATTTGCTGTCCTAATCCCAACAACTGTTATACCCACACCTCACAGATGCACACCCCCCGGGGAACACATTCACTCTTCAAATGCATGAACCTGCATGTGTGCAGTTGTAAAATGAAATTGGAAACGAGGCTGCGGCACAAGCCATGATCACACCGCTTCCAGCTTACAACTGTTAAGCCCCCCATTAGGCGAAACCAGATGTGCAAAAGATGTCTTCACTGACAGTGTATAGACTCACTCAGCTGTATACTTTGGGGAGGCATACATTTTACATGCAAAGTTCTCACCATGCACCAGTATTTAAGTAAGCAAACCTGTCTATGTAAGAGACATGAGCAAATTAGTACCTGCATGAACAGCATCCATGCTGCTGCCCCCTGGTACCTTTGTACTGAGCAGTAACTGTAGTGCATTCACAAACACTATAATGTTTACCGTGTGTCTCTGATGCAGAATAGATGTTTGGTTTGACATGGGGAAAATTTTCAGGTGATGTTTGGGGAGATGGAGACAGCTGTGGATGCATGTAATTCACACCCACAGTACTTCTTGGCCAAATACCTTCAGTATAAACAAAACAAAGGTGCAGCACATGCAGGTACTCATCTTACAGCTTCTCACCTACCGCCGGAGACAACGTGTGCTTTTGTTCTGAGCAAACTATGGAAAGAGGGAACACATCAGCCACTGTGTGAAGCAACTGCCTTTTTTTAAATGAAAATTACCCCTGCATTACTGCATCTAAATAAACCTCCAAGTGAATGTTGCTTCTGTGGTGGATGAAGCGGGCTGAACACACAGCCGCTTATGTACAGTTAGTCGTTCAAACACAACTGACCCGTCAAAATCCACATTCTGTTTGGAGACCTCAGTCATATAACCATCACCCACAAGCAATAAGCCAAGGTGAGCACTACAGTACAGTGCATTCATGTTACAAGCACTTGGCAGACTCTTTAAAAAAATAAAGAGATCCACAACTTAGAAACAAAAGTGCACCCAATGAAACCAAAACCTTAAATAAATACAAACAAGAAATTATCCCAGTGCAGATGCCACCATTTCCCTGGTACATATTACTGAAGCGGTAACCTACAAATTTGAGATTCAGAAAGCAAATGCATATGTAAAATTAACAGATGGTGATGGAATAATTCACAAAGCTGTGAGGAGACTGGGAGAGAAGTGCAAGTGGGAGATGGGTTTGAGATCCTTGAATGAAAGTTGAGAAGGGGAGGGGGGTGGCTGCAGTTACCTTTCTTGGAGAACATTCAAAGCCAAATGGGAAGGGGCAACTAGTACAGCATGCATAGCCCTGGCACTGTGGCCTCTTCCACTCGCATTTAAAATCAATTACAGAACTTTCCAGACGTGTGCTGTCAGCCTTCAGACCGGCTAAGTAAATGATACCCTGACATTGAGGTTACTTCATGCAAACAAGTCATTCTTGGAATCAGACTCTTCATAATCAGCATTCCAAATGCTCTTTGATGTCATATAAACATGTTCAAAACTCCAAGCCATAATCCCCTCTTTGAACAAAAGGAAAAGCATAGAAGGCACCAGTAAATAAGACCAGGATGATTTCACAGGAGCCACTGCAGTCTTACCTTCATCCCACCATCAGCTCTGTTTAGAAGCCACAGCTCTTCAGTAACTACACTCCTACTAACTGCTTGGCTTTGCTTTGGATGTCCACAAGGATGCAGATCCCTCACATCTACCATCATGCAACAGGCACTTTCCCCAGAAAGCCCACGCATCTGATGTTCAGAACCTGCACTGACATATCAAAGCGAGACTGAAAACACATACACACATAGCCCTGTGTCCTAGGAGCAGTGGGCTGTCCTCCTACGATTCCTGACCCCAACCCCTCCCCACACTCCTGCCCTTCTGTGCTTCAAACACTTCAGTGTGAAGTGCTTGGAAGACTGCCCTGGGGTCCAAGGACCAGAGGCTGGCCACAGATTCCCTTATGACCATTATAATAGTTGCTCATGTCAGTAACTTAAAGCTGCCCAAAAAATCAACCATTTGAATTTTTTGTTTCATTTCAATATCAATTGTTCCATTGAACCAAGCAAAATTAATTTTCTGCATGCAGGGACCAACTACTTTAATTCAATCATGTTTTAAAATGTTAAATCTAAGTAAATAACTTTGCAATAACAGATAAAATATTGGATATGCATGAACACAAGAAAGGACTGCCACACACAAGCATTTTGAAAGTAGTGTCAATAATGCTTGTTCAATTTCACCCAAAGAATGATGTTCTAGCTTTGTCAGCAAGTATGAGTATAAACAATTGTAACACCCCCCCGCTCCAAAAAATGTTACTGTGAAAAACAGATTAGCATATGAATCAATTCTAGCTCAAAGAGTATTTCTACATGGAAACTTCTCTTCTTAAAAACCATTTTCTTTGACTGGTTTTTATGAAATAGTAGACAATACATTCCGTTTTAACTTGTAGAAAATGGCTATCGGCTGTTTTAATAATTTGGTCAGCAGCAGTTTTTGTGGTTAAGGTAAATGAAAGCAGCCAAAGATTGTGAACCCACTTTTCCCACAGAAAGGACCTCATCCAGAGCTGCACTCTACACCAAAACTCATGCCCTGATCTGATTGGAATAGCAAAATTCCAACTTAGTAGGAATTGTGGGGGGAAAAAAAAAAAGAATAAACACACAACACCAGGGTCCTGCTGGACCATGCATTACTGATGAGAGAATTTTTGTAAATATCCCACAAAGTGAAATTCTACTTAAAATTTCTTCTTCCTGTGCAATTTTGAATCACCCACTATCCTCTCACTAAAAACAGAGTGCCAGTTGTTTTGAATCACATCTGAAACTGTATACAAAGATGCCACGCAAAGCATTTAAATAAGAGACTGGTGAAACTGCAGTGTGGGTGTCGTTTAACAATGCAACCCAAACGGCCAACCACTTAACACTGGAATTTTGCACCCCATTCAGTGACTGGGCAACAGGTGTGAAAATGAGTGATGGCCCATAAATTTAAATACCTTCCTCACAGACAATGGATGATATTAGGAATTCAGATTTGCTTAATTTCACTTCCCCCAGCAAATAAAAGAAGAATGGCTACCCTTGCTGGCTCTTTCGTTTAAAAAAGGTGTAGCCACTCCTGCTGTTTGACCACACAAACTCCAGAGTTCCCCCTCAGGTCTAAAGCTCAGTAGGTCATTTCCTTTAGGGAAGTGAAGTCCTTCATTTCTTAAGTTCTTAAAAAAGGATGGACATTTCTTCAGTCAACATGAATATTAATACAAAATCTGCTATGTCAAATACTGGACACACCCTTGACAACTGCTGTCCTTCATACAGATAGTTCAAAAAAGCAACTTGGTGCTCCTGCAGATCTTGGCTGAACCTCCACATGAAAGACCTTACAAAAAAGTAAAAAAAGCAAAAGAATTTAATTGTGAGCATTCTAAGTTCAGTTTGTCAAGCACTGCACCTTTCCAGCATAATGCTAGTAATTACCCACATTTAGAAGTGGTTTTTGTTTAAGCTCTGAGAAACAACTCAACTGTTGCCTGGCCAGGAAAGCAGAGAATCTCAGCAGGTTTCCAGGGGCTGGCAGCCCCCATCCATTGAGGGTCACTAAACTAGCCAAGTAAAGGGAGGCAGTCAAAGGCCTCTGTGAAGCCATTCTAGAAGCAGGGGGGGGGTCCAACCTACATTATAACATTATTAACAACTCATTGTACCTCAGCTGCCCTTTGAGATGTTAATAATCTTGTTGAGTGAGTCAAGGTGAAGACATAATACAAAATAGCCAACAGACTCAAAATTATGTTTAAAATTCACATGTGGGCTACCCTAACATTTTACCCTCCCTGAAATAAAATGTACAGTCATCATCTCATGATATAGAAGTGAGGTGGTCACCAGTTCAAATGAGTATCATTTCTGATAGGAGGGGCAGGCATTTTTACAACCCTGCAACAGACAGTCATCCTATCCAGGGTGTAGTTTCATAACCTGGTGTCCAATAACTCTAGGATGGGCTCCAGACTGCCATGGCCCTGACCAGGATAAAGCAGTTAATGATAATGAATGGATGGCATTTTTACAGTTGCTGTTGTGTTGCTACAAAAGGAACCAGGGAACTGTGAGCTATTCATGCTTGAATAACTGTGGGGACTCTGGCTGGTTACATTTCACTGCAACAGCTGAGTTGTACACATCATGGACCCCTTGCAAGGTCTGATGACAAAATGGCTCTCGTGGCTGTAGTCAGGTACTATGTGATGTGTAAGCAAAGGACAAAAAAAAAAATTAAGCGAGTAGCTTTGAAAGCAAAGTATTTGCTAATCATTAATCCAAAAATTTAAAACATATTTGGAGAGCTGTGAACTACAGTGCACACAAACTCCAGTGACATACATTGTAAATTTTGGAGTATAATTTATATACAAAAGATGCTAACCAACAACTCTTTCTTTAAACATTAAATAAACTCAGATCAAAATCTTCTAAATTCAATATTCATTCAATCGCTAAAAGGAAATCAGTTCCAACTTTTGAAAATCTTTTGTCAATAACATACCCAAGAGGAACTGCAAAATATACACGTATGCACGGTGTTAGCTAAAAATTGTGTTTTGCAAGCTGTATGACCTTCCGTACATCATCAACGTTCCAGATGAACCATCACTAGAGGTTTCTAGAACATGATTCCTGACCTCTGGTCTTCAAATTGCTATTGGTCTACAAATCTCAATGGCATGGATTTATGAGCCATTCCATCACCTTCAGAAGAGACCAAACACCCTTCCGCACCTGACTCGCCTATTTTCCCCAAAAGCAGCTGTGTACCCAACTTGGCCCCCTTACTTAGTGTGTCTAGACAGCCCACTGCGAGCAGAAACCTGCTGTTAGCCCAAATTCTCAACATAGCCTCTTGGGCCAGTACCACATGCTGCTGAAACCAGGCTCGAATGTGACACGAGGGTCTCCTTGACAGTTAGAACATAACAGGAAGAAACAGTGAGCTCTGTATATACAGACTGTCCCCCCGCCACCCTGAAATAAACATGCAAATTCAGATCATCTCACTGTAGACCAATCCTTATACCCAAAATGTGGCTAGTGACACTGCACTTTTAACCCCTTAACTCTTTGACTCAGAGCCATGGTCTCCTGTGTTAAGGCATCTCATCCAACTAAATCAGGTCTGTAGGACCTGAAGTCCTTCAGTTAATTCCTTCTGATGGGCCCTGGAACACACACTTGGTTAGGTGGGGTGGAAGGGTCACAGTGGAGTGACTATTCAGGACCATTGTGGAGTGGAGCAGCTACCAAAGAGTGAGATACCGTGCCATAAAACTGGGCTCAACCTGAGACTATAATGGCCTGCAAATAGGCGTTATCAAGATAGTATAACAAAGAGCAGTAAAACCAAATAAAAGCTAACGTTCTACTGTAATCACTATCTTTCAGCCCTTGAAAGAGAAAATTCTACTTAAATGACTTACAATTCCATAGACAGTCTCAGGCCATAAAATGTGCTTATTAGCCTCATCACCTTGCGATAACCCCATTTTTTCCACACTTGTAAATCTAAAACAGCAAACATAAACCATATCTTTTGTTTCAGTTTAGCAATGGTTAGGACTTTGAGGAAGTTCAGCAAAGTGAGGAAGCAAAAGTATTTGAGTACTATACTTGATGCATTTTATAATTTATACATAGGTCTAATTTCAATTTAAATTCTTGGCTTAAATTGTAAAACACAAATGACAGCTCCAAATGATATCATTTGTATTAAAACAAACCCAATCATTACTAACAAATAATCAAACAGCATTTGCAATAAAACAATTTTAATGGATTATAATATGCAGCATTAAGATGCCCAAATTTAGGCCTCTGGTAATAGCATGTCTACAGGATTAAGAAAAATACCATTAGGTAATATTTATGCCAGTGCTTTAATCATTTTCACAAAGACTTATAGATGGATTCCAACCCATAAAAACACTCCACACAGCTAATACAGGCTGGACTGGTGTGACCAAGTCTGCAAACCATTTGTTATTAACAGCACATTCTTAATAGTTTGAAATTAATCCAGGGCAATCTTTTCTTTTACTTCAATATTCTTTTACAAAAAAAGACCTTAACATTCAAAGTGGGAACTGCAAAAAGGTCCAGCAGACAACATAGTGCCCAAAGCCATCACCTTCAGCTGTGAAGCTGTTCCTGCTATAGTACCCTTGAGCAAGGTACTTACCCTGAGCTGTTCCAGTACAAATTACCCATCCCTCTAAATGGTTTAGCAAGAATAATGTCTTAAGTGTACTAACCTAACATTTTAAGTCACTGGGGGGATAGCAAGCATTCTTGATGATTAGTATAATTCATTCATCCATCCATTCAAAAATAACTAGAATAAGAGTTTTTAAATGATATATTCTTAAACAGATAGACAAGAGCTTTCAGGGCAACAAAGCATTAAAATCTTTGGCACTTTTTTGTAGACCACTAAGCTGAATCTTAAGACAGGAAATAAAGATCCCCCCCTACTGGGTTTCTTACCTACAGCTGTAAAAAGCAGGACCCTGCTGGAAACAACAGAAAGTGTAAAGGGCCAAATTACCCAGGCTGTTAAAGGGAGGAAGCCCTTTTCAGTGAGGACAATGTAATGAAACAAAAGTGTATGGCAACTGTCTACATACTGTAGCACACACTTTGTTTGAACAAGAACTGGTGCCAGCGCTTTGCAAAGAACCATTACTTCAGGGATATGCATTATTCATTTGAGGTACTGTGGCCCATTTGACCGGGTCAGACCAGTTACAGATGATGCACCAATGTAGTAGTAAATTCTTCACAGGAGCCACTCTAAACTGCTCATTATCTACTTTGCTGTTGCCACTTAGCTGACATTTTAAACCAAGGTGTCTTGGAATTTTACTGACCTATACAGCTGGAAGCAATTCAGTTTAAGGGCTTTGCTCAAGGGTACCACAACAGGACCCCTCCTGAGCCATGAACTGAGAACCATCAGGTTACAAGACCATGTCTTTTACCACTGCAGCATCTTCAGATAAGTCTTGAGGAGGACTGCAGACAGAAGGCTCCTCCAAAGCTCCTTCCCTTGCTCTTTTTAGTCAGGTGTACTACTAGCATAATTTCTGCAAAAGATACCAAATACAGGTTCAGCATGGCTGTATGACAGACTGCCAAAACCCGCCTTTATGTTCTGGACACAGCTGACTGAAAATGAAGCAATCAACCCCAGGCTATTGGCAGAAACGTGAACCAAGCTTCATGATCAGGGAGGCAACCCTAAATGATCTGACAAACAGAACCTCTCTCTCACACACACACACACACACACACCATCCATCGTTCGCCACAAAAGCCGATTGTTAAAATGTAAGCCTTTTTAAGCCAAAAGCACCAAGTCAAATTTCTGAAAACAGCCAGATTCCCCCCTTTACACCATCAGCCACTCTCAAAAACATATTGAGGCCAGGATTTGGTCAGCTAGGTTTTTCAGGCAAATCCCAACACATACCACAATGCCACACAACCCAAATCCTTCCTTTTTGTTTCATCTCTGAACCTCAGACAAATTGTGCAAGACGCCTACTGACATTAGGGTTAGTACAACCCACTAAAATAATCCAAAAGCCCACAATCCAACTGTACCCAGAGAGCAGTTTACTGCCATATCAGGTTAGTAGAAAACATCCACTCACTGATGCCTTTAATAATGAGGATTTATACAGGCATTCATGAACACCAGAGAAAGAAAAATACAAATAAATGTTCTTAAAATATTAAAAACACCATTTTGGAATAGTTAAAATTTATGAATTGCTAAAACTCACTACACTTTGTGTTTCCCCAATTAGCCACTCCATGGTACTGAACAAATAATTTCAGACATGCTTGGGAAGTTTAATAAGTTGTGCATCCTACTATAGATGCAGTTGTATTCTATTTAATTTCCCTTTTATTAAAAAAAAGGCATTTTAGCTGTATGCTAAACTCTGCAAAGTACCACCACGTACTAAACACTGTGAGACTAGAATACAGTGAGTATGAGTAGTGTGTTCCCTTCAAAGTTTTACATAGAAACTGTAGTCTCTGTATTCACTTCAAGGCACCTAAATAAAATTTTAATTTTGACCATTGCTGTCATGTGACAGAGCTGTGTTGCATCTCACTGTACATCTGGCCATTTCTCTCTCTCTCTCACACACACACACACACACACACACACACACACACACACACACAACTTCCTTCGCTCAGAGATGCAAACAGGAAGACAGCATGAACATTCCAGACAGGCAGAGGGTCTTTGATCTCCCCCTGCTTTCCTCAGCTAGTGCGCAGGCCATGGTCAAACAAGCAGTTTGTGGGGTTACATTGAGAGCCAAGTCCTCGGTTGGTTGCTCTTGGTCATTATTGGCTCATCTGAAGAAGCCTCAGGGTTTACCTTCAATGTGGAGAAATCACATCCACGGTTTAATCATGAAACTCAACCTTAACTACGCAGAAGCTTCATCCTGCAAATCGTCAAGGATGATTACAGAATTTGGATTTTTTGTGATGGCAACCCAACACACTGAAGAGGTAACCTTTCTTTCTAATGACACTGCTTTAGACAAACTACTCCAAATTGGAAAGGACAATCCCAGTCTCACTGCCAGCTCTGGTGAAGCATCACATCATAAGTACGGTCTTACATGATTACACGGATACGACTTCTCTGTCCTGCTCTTTATTTACTGAGTTCAAAAGCCTGGCACCACCTTATATCGCTGATGTTCTCATTACGTGCCAGGTCATGCTCTTTGTTCACAGGATGCGGATTTGGAATGCTCTGCTTATTGCGAAAGATGCCCCTCATCACCGTTTTTAAAACTAGACTCAAATCCTGTTTCTTTAATCTTGTATTCTATTAGCTGATTCTAACTGCCATACTCAAGTAGTTCCCCCTCCCAAAGGCACTATGGTGCTCTGGAAATAGCACCCTTAGACAAGACCCACAGTGGCATTAATCTACTGTTGTCCTCATGATAGGTCACTTGCTGCTCAGAACCCACAGCTGCCTTCCATAGCCAATGGGTTCTGTACCTACAACCCAGTGACTGCCTACCACTACCAACAGGATCAGTAGCCATGGGTCTGGACAATGAATTTACTTTCCACAGACAATAGCTCAGTCCTGAAAGAAAATAATTTAGTTGCAGTATACATATCCACACAGGTCCTCTATTGGCACAGTAGATTGCCTAGAAGGGATAGGCAGGCACTGGCATCCACCAAAGTTCTCTCCCCTTTGTTATTTGGGAGTTTTTTTGTTTTCTTTTCCTCAGCTGTCAGTTAGCTTACCCTATACTTAGCTATAACTGTTCCCTTTCTTTCTCCACTGCCACATCTTGTAACACGGCATTATTTCCTGGAACACTTAAGCATTCTGGTGAAAAGAATGCTATATTCATTTAAACTGAATTCCTCTAAGCACTGGACAATATTTAATTTTGGGTAAAAATATTTGCTTAATTAAGTGCAATTGATTCCTTGAAGATAGCTGGAACAAACACTGTCAACCACCAGAGTACAGTTGGCCATCGACAAGTTTGTTTTTTTTTATGCGAGTGTAGAAGTGTTTTTTTTTTTTTGTGACTAATGAGAAATGCTTATTGTACAAGGATTCCTAGAAAAATAAACCTTAAGGGCTAAAAGGATAAAGACTGCATGGCAGAAGATAAAGTTCCAAAGTCACTTGAAGACAAATATTTCAACAGGTCTTACAAAGAGTCACCAATGAACAAATCCCTACTTGACCTGACCTGCTTCTCATGTCTAAAGAAACCAGGTTTCCAGCTGATGGATATATGGGAGTTAACCCTTTTATGGCACCTGTCTCATCTCCTTTTCTGGTTTTCATTCTTGGGTTTAACATACTTTACTCCCATCAAAAGGATGTCCTAAATATCTGTCTCAATGCAACCTGCAATACATCAAATAATGTCTTAGGTAACAATTTAAATAGTATATAACAACTACATGAAAAACCACAAAACACACCAAATATTTCCAGATTAAAAATTACATTTGATTTAAATTCATATTAGCTTTTTCAGCCGGTGACCTGTGAAATTGCCTTTTCGCTACCATAAATACCAAACCATGAATTCGGTTTTGGACGGGGGAGGGACTAATTTCATCATACTAGCCTTAAAAAAAAAAAAAAAAAAAAAAAAAAAAAAAAAAAAAATTCAGCTACATGTGCTAAGGACAGATTCTATTTATTTTTAAAAAAAGATTTTTTAAATCTAATACTCTAATCCAAAACATTTTCAGCATTTGCTTCTAATATTTGGCGTGACCGCAAAAGCAGGAAACGTGGCAGCTTGTTTTGAACTTCTGGTTATTTTCAACCACGGAGAATTGTACAAAAAACAAAAATTCGGGGCTAATGATCTAGCACACCCAGTCACATCAGGGACCGATAATAAGATTATAAAGGTTTTAATAATCCAAGTAGATTCTACAGCTGAACAGACCCAGCTACTCACCAAACCTGCATTTCCATCACCTGTTCCAGAAAGGCCCTTGCAAAAGTAAATCATTTGCACAAAAATTAAATAAGGCACCAGGTTGTGACTGAGGACTCAACTTCTAACTGTATTTCTTTGTGGTTAACTGTTACTATTTGATGTGTTCAAGTCCTCTGATTTCCAATTCTGCATACCAACCCTGAATATGAAGAGATGTTCACATAGTTTTTAAAATGGGCAATTTTCATCCTCAACGATTCATCCCATTTCCAAAAAAACTATCTGGGCAATTTCAGTTCTCTGGAGGCTTGCAATAACCCTGGCAGCTCCTGCCATGTCTTAGCTGCTTTTAGACCAAATCAAATTTAAGCAGTCGCATGTGCCAATTGGCCGTGTGACCTAAGGAGCCATTTATGAAGATGGTGGCTTGTTTTCCCCATTCTTCCAGAGCAATGTTTGCAGAGGTGGAAATATTTACACGTTCCAATTAGGCACTCAAAGATTATTTTTGGATGCATTCAGGATTGAATGGATCAAAGCAAACGATGGTAAGGACTCGGTTTCTTGGAAAAACATTTCTCCCCAATGAACGATACTAAAGGGGGGCGTTCAAAAATTTAAACACACAATTCATCCTTTCAAGCGCCAACTTCAAAAGCATTCCACCAATGCCGAGCTGACTGCAGTGCCCATTGCAGAGGATGTGAAAGAGTCCCTCGGCAGTTTCTTGGCTTCTGTCAAAATCTCAGAGGACAAGTGACATCTCTGTTAGCAGAACACTTCAGTCCTCCACACATAGGGTTTACACAAGATGGACTCAATTTCTGTTCAGTGGAAACGTTTAGAAAGGTGAAGAGAGCTGAGAACATGCAGAAACAAAATGTAATGGCACTTAACACACACAAAGTCTCGTGGCTTATGTGTCGGTAAAATTTCAAACGTTCAAGTTCTTTCAGATGAGCTAATCCACACTTTTAACTGATTACGAAAAACTTCACTGGTATCGATTTAGCCTGTTCTGTCAGAAGTTTTACAGTATTAAGATGAACTGCAATGCCTCCAGAGGGAAATATTCAAGGATAATGTTTTAGGGACACAATAAGGAAGAGGTCACTCCATCACTTCATCCAAGCGGTCTTGTCCTCAGCGAGGAGCAGACGCACAGCTGAAGCACAACTGTGCCGTGTCATGTGGTTCAGTATAAATAGGCCATGTTTTGGAATGCCTTGCCTTTTTTAACCCCCTCCATTCTCCTGCTTATGTGTTCTTGTCAAGTGGCATGATTTGCCAGGGATTATCTTTACTAGCTGTCATTAGAGATAACCAGATGTACCCTGCAGCAACGAAAAGGATGTCACAGAAGAATAACAAAGTTTCAGATGACCACAAACACATACAGGGTGATGGTGTGCAATGTGAATTCTTGCATACAATTCCGGATACCCCTGTCCAGCTGGGAGAAGATAGCTAGAACTTTAGAGTCTGAAGAACAAATTGTCATATGGAGACAATTTTCACCCACACATTGACTGCTCTTGGCTTTGTCCCTCACAATTAGCTGGAATTCCTGACATGGCTGCCTAGGCTGCAAGAATGGTGATGAAACCATAAGCGTGTGTTTGAGGGACGTGGAGGGGGGCACAGATTCATTCTTCAAGCCAAGGGGTCGAAAAAGGCATAAATGAATAAATGATCTCTTTACACCATGCAAGGGCAATGCAAAATGGCACTTCACAGCAGGGACAATGCATCATTTTCATTTGCACTGTAGAAATGTATCGTTTAAAAAGATGTCTAATTTGGACACACTGTACCCACAGATGGTCGCCTCTGATCTTATTTGTACTCACAACTTCACTCTCAGCTACAGGCTGTTTGGAACGAAATAAACAAAAGGTCCACTGGCGAGGACAAGTGTTTTTTCTTGTCCCCCTCAGACACACTAAAATAGACAAACATCTTAATTGTGTCTTGTTTCAAAGCATTGCCACAGCAATAGGATTCACATGGAGCCGAACACAGCGGGAGGGGGAAAATGGGACCTTCAAGCTGACAGACAAAATTTTTTTTTTTTTTTTAAATAACTGACAAAAATAAACAAAAGTTAAAAAGTGTAAAACTGCAGACTCAAATTGCTAACATATTCAGCTAACAGAAAGCCCACTTAAAACTGTAGTTAGCATTAAAGCTACAGTGAATTTACCATTACTGTCGCCATTGTGTGACATTAACAATTCAACTGCACAGAGGGCAGAATCCAAACTGGGTGAAAATTTTTACTCAGGTGGTCCAAGTACAAAAACCAGCAGGAAACATCTGCTTTCATGTCTATATTGAGCACAAAATGTGACATACAGAACATAAACAAGCATATTTTGACAATTAATTGAATCAATAAGTCAGGAGCCACAGGCATCTAGTAGACTGTGCGGTCTTTGCAAAAGTAAATAAATGGAACACTGCTGGGTGTGCACATCGAGTAGGAAGCAGCCTACGTTTGTAATGCCATTTCATGTTTATTTGTAGTAAAACATACCCACAGCCTGGCCATTTTTATGGAGAATTTATCCATCTACAAAAATGTTTTATCAGCATGTGATCATTAACAATATTTAAAATTCTGGGCACCATGTGCTCAGAGAATGTAAACTACCTATTGGGACCCAAGACAAACTGTACTTTGTTACAGTTTTAACATACAGCAGAAAAACCAGTTTACCACATGACAGACTGTTGCTCCACAGACTGCCTACAGTTAAATTCCAGGACCCCTGCTGCTTGCTGGCTATAAAGGACAACTTTATTCTAGCACGCCGGCCACACGGAGGATACCTGGCTGTCTTTTGGCGTTTCACAGGGAATAAATACACACCAAAATGTTTGGCTTTAATTTGATTTACCAGGACTGCTGTACGACCACACTCATGTACAAGCATTGCTTTGTGCAGATTTGTGGTGTTAAGTCAACAAGAAGTCAGATATAGCTGTAGGCACCAAGCGTAGGTCTTCGTAACTCACTTATGTAGGTAGACTATACATACAACTTATGAGTGCCTATATTTACATTTTGCACCGGATTCATTTATTTAATCTTGGCCCAATTTCTGCTTTAGCTCAGCATTCCAAGTAAAACACTAATAATGCCTGAGAGTTCCACTGTCGTGACACTATCTGCCAAATAAATATAATTGCCTTAACAGAACACTGTAAAGCAAACTGCTCTGTGCTAACACTTGCCAGCTGTGGGAAAGGAAAGGGTAAGTTTTAAAAATACATAAACTCAGAAGATGGTCAGCAAATCATGTAAGGTTATGGACCTCGCTTGTCAATAACTGGGGGGGGGTACAAAAGTGAGAAGTCTACCCACTGCAGTGTTTTAAGAAATCCCCAATTTCACATTTTCATAGAAGTAGGTATTTTAAAAATTTTATCTCTTTTAATCTCTTTTTTAATCACGTATAACAATTATGACATCAAACATGGGGCGAAATATTTAAAGAACTACATTATCATATGCAAAGTTGAAATGGAAAAATCTTGTGAAACGACCAATTCAAAGAGTGTACAGTTGGAAAATGAGGCTGCAAAGTGTTTCCAGGAAAGATACCAAGAGCATCAACACAAACTTCACTTTTTCTGCCTTTGTGGAGCCAGTTTGCATTTAAAAAGGAAAATCTGTTTGAGAATTAAAATTAACTGAAAAATTTGACCGTCTAGAAACACTTTTCAAAATGTATCACCTGGAGGGAACAGAAAGAAACCAAAATTTGCTTTGTTGAATGAGCACTGTCCTAAATTGCTTTGTGACTGCAGGCTATTGTCCGCCCAGCCTGTTGGAAAAAGAATCACACAACACCTGGCATGAATCAGCTGACTGGGTGCTTTTGTACCACACTTTGCAAGTAAATTTCCATCTGGAACCTAGAAAGCAACTTATGTCTGTTGGTCATTTTACGGAGCCTCGGAACCAGAAACTGACCGAGAAATATTCAATTCCTCCCCCCTACAGTGAAAGCAGTGTGAACTTACAGACGGAACAAATAGTCAGTACACAGGTCCACACTGAGTAAAACATGGGTAAATGGGTCCATGGTGATTTGATCAATGATGTTGTCCTTGTATGAGTTAATGTGTAAAGACAAAAAGGTACAAGAGATGGATTCCAGTGACATGAGGCATAGTTGACTGTAGTTGTAATGGCTAATGTATTAAACCCTGTAATACATATCATACTTTCAGTCCAATTACACCATGTTAATGAGTAGCGGATGTTAATCTGATCATTTAGCATCTTAAACATTTCATCTGGCATAACTGCAATGGTACAGTCAAAAACCACTTGGCTCTCATTACGTCACAAATACATACTGTGACCCCCTCCCCCCAAGATATTGTACATGAGTACTGTACATGCAGGCAGCATCCTGGTTGAAGCCATGTGGAAGAATGTGAGTGGCCTTCACAGAGCCCTGACGTCAAACCCCTCTGAATGAACCCCAACTGCAAGCCAAGCTTTCTCGCCCGACCTCACCGATGTTCTTGTGACCAAATGGCACAAATTCCCACAGCTACGCTCCAAAATCTGGTGGAAAGCCTTCCCAAAACAGTGGCGGCTTTGCTGTTATAGTAGCAAATGGGTGAACAGCTCCATATTAATGCCCATCCCATTTGGAAAGCAATTTTCAACAAGCATATATGAGTTTGATGCTCAGGTGCCCACATATTTTGGACACACAGACACATATACACACAAAGTTAGATAAATAAATAATCTGAAAAAAGTTTCTAAAACTGTTAATTACCTTAGACAAAAGTACAACTAAAAAGCGGTTAATAATTCATGCAGTGGGAGTTACATGAGAGTCACTACGCAAGCCGGTCACATCTCAGTTCTCACCCTGAATTCTGGACAGCACAGAGACCAATGACAACCACCACCATCACCACTGTCTGTTTACACAGATTTTTCTTACTTTTACCCATTTCTCTACTATTTATTATCTATTGCGGTACCATCTACAGATAAATATCTATTTATTTATCCATATCACCCATCTACCTCAATTTGTGTCTTGTTTAATGGAATGTGAACTGCGGTCCAGTACAAACTACATTTCCTTAAGTGCAGAATGACAATACAGTGAACTGTGAATTGATACAGTAAGAAAAGCCTGCTGCATAAAAGGTTAAATACTTGCAAACTGTATTAACCAACACTGCAAGCTCTCTTAGACAAATGTCATCTAAATAAAAGAAATACCACTGAAGACCTGAAGAATAAATGAATGATTCAGAGGATCCAACACAAAGCTGCCCTTCATGTCGGATTCAGTCCGCAGAAGCAGCCGCTAGGTGACACCATCGCCATAACTGCTGGGTCCGGGGACTCTGTCCTACTTTCCGTACAGGAAAAATCCGCATTTTCTTAAGCACCAGAACTGCACTTAATGCCATTTCTGGGCGTGAAACAGGTTTTCACAGTTTGTTTATAAGGAGAATGTTTAGATTCCCCCTTTTTCTTAGACATCTCCCCTTCGGTGCCCCTCGCAAATAGAAATAAATTAGTTTTAATTCTTAAACTTAAGGAATGACAGCAGGATTTGGCCAGGTGTCACACAGACGCACATACGCCTGCGAATCCCCTGCAAAGACGGCTGTTCGCACTACATTGTTGTGTGGGACAGAAACATATATTTAATATACTTAATATTCATGTTAAGGGATTCATATTTGAAGGTTTCCCCTCCTGTGTCACACACCCCCTCCCCAATACTGTACCTGTGCGTTTCTAGGAAACCCCGTTAAACAAAGTGAGGTGAAATTTTTCGTTTGTGCTTCAGAAAACAGATTTACAGTTAAAAACGTGCAATAAAAAGAACGAAGCGGGAAAACCGAGGAAAGTTGCGCTAGGGGCCAGTAAGGGAGACGAGCGGCTTTAACCCCCGCAACTGACGGGGTCCCGCAACAACCGTTTGTTTGTGCTGTTTTGTTTTCGCCGAGAAATAAACGTTTTGTTTGTCCGGCGAAATGTGACAAACGCCCGGAATTAGAAGCGTTTAAATATTAGCGATTAAGCGGGTTTACAGCTGCGGCCACAGAGGCGCAGACTGAACTTCTCAAGCAAAGCCCGCGACTTGCGCGCGACAGCTGACGTACTTTGTGGAGTAAAACAAAGTAAATTATTCGAAAGACGAAGGAAAGCAGCTCTAAACACACGGCTAAATTCGTGCACTCTCGCAAACTCCTGTACTGGCACCTTGCAGAAAACGGTTAAAAATAATTTATCAGGTGTTAGCCGTTCAAACAAGGGGTGTGCATGTGCAATTTCCAAATTTCCCTCAAAGGGACTGACAGCCATGCATAAAACACCTCAAAGTCGGTGTTGTGACTTCCCACCAAGTTCATTATGACAGTCGGTAAATTTACTGAGGTAAAAAGAACGGCTCTGCACCCCGAAAATGCGGAAACTGCCCAGTTATTTTTCACGTTCGGACACCAGTACGACGATTTAAAAAAATAAATTAAAGTCTTACCTTGAAGCAATAAAGCGAGCAAAGTAAAGACTCCGGTGTCTCTTATTCCTTTAACCGCCTTGAAAGAATCACATTCGGTCTCATTGGAGTCCGTTTAAATGTCCAGCACGCAGGCAGCGCCACAAGGCGTCACGGCGCCCAGGAATCGCATGTCAGGAGCGGGGACCACTGTACAGGAAGCCGGAGCTCCAACACCTCCGATCGGACGGAAAGCGAGCGGAGGCGGCTGCAGAAATGGGCTACGGGCTTCACGCACAGCCAACTGACATTAACGTGAATCTCCCAGCCTTTGGTTTTAAAGGAGGAGCCCCCTCCCTCCGTCCCCGCTCACCGAGCCTCCGGAGACTGACAGCCCCGGTTGTCCGCAAAACACGGAACGTCCGCTTTCCCCTCTCTCAGGCTTTTCAAAACCATCAAGTCTCGCCGGTGCCCGATCCACCGGATCCGTACATCCAGGTTTCATTCCATCACTCCAAACCCGACTGCTGTCCCCAGAGATGCAGACAACGCTTTGATTTTAACGTTCCTCTTCGCACATTTGATCGGTAACAACTTGCAACAGCTAACTCAAACCAATGCCTTTTGAAAATGTCCTTATTTTCCACCAGGATGTCTCATAAAATCAACCTGTAAACATTGCAGAGGCAAACGAAAGCGAGTTTAACTGGGGCCTTGTAACAGATTTTTTTGTACAGTCTCACCGTCGTCCAAAAAATGCGTCGCTCTTTATTACAGGAAGGAAATTCAATACACATTAAGAATTGGGTCGTTTATGTTAAAAAGATATAAGTATGACATCCCTTTCTTTTCGGTCCTAATGTTTATTCCCAGAACCTGATTCTTATTTTGTTCAACAATGTCATAAATCACCAGCTTAGAGAAATATTTTTTTAAGCTTTATTTAGCCGCCTGCGTTGTCCAAGGTGACTCACTGTCTCTGGTTTTTACAGCAATAACCTTATATTTTTTACCCATTTACGCAGTGGGGTATTTTTGTAGCACCTTCGTCAAGACTTCAGTGCCACTCTGGGAGGGGTGGGGGTTTGAACTAGTGACCTTCAGAAAGCCGCATGGGTGAACTGAGTTGAACTCAAATCACTTTTTTAAAGGTAAGGTATACTGTACACTACAGTAAACCAGAAACACTGCCGCAAAATGAATAAAAATATGTATACAAGCATTACGTACATATTTTTATTCATTTTGCTGCTCATATGCAGGCTAAACTGCATGAGCTTCTTTAGGAAAACGTATTATCATTGTTATATTGTGTTACACTTGGTTTTAATGAGTCATCTGAAGCAAATGCATTCTCTGGTTTTGACTAATCTGCACTTGAAAAGAAATGCATGCAGCCACTTTCACCCAGAGTTTAGCAAACGCCTCCATTTTTCATCAAAGGTTGTTTTTTTTTTTTTGGGTTTTTTTTTGTGAGAGGCGCAGACTCTCTGAATCCATTAAATTCAGATTACATGGGCAAGGTCAAAGCAACGGGTAGCAAATGGCCAAACTCATATCCCATATACATTAAGAAATGCTGTATATGACTCTCTGTAAATGGTTTTCTATGCTTCCAAGTGGAAAATTGAAGTGATGTCTGCCTTCACACAGGATGTGTTCTTCACGCCAAAGCACTTCGGCTAGCTCGGAGCTGCTGCCCAATTTACTGGCGACTTGTATCCCAGTCAGCATGTTACCACAACTCCATTCACTGGAGTAACAAGGCACCTCAAGACCATTTAACAGAACAGTCTTTCCTGATCCGTTTGGTCCTGTGGCTTCCATTCATATGCAGCTCACCGTCGTTTGTTTGTTCAGCACAAAAAAAAAAACCCAATACGAGCCCTTGTGTCTCAAGCAGACTGTTTCTTCAAGGGTCTCTCATTAATCCCCGGGTTAATCTCCCCACTACCTACCCTGCTGTGGCTTCTCACAATTGCCCTCTTCACCCTTGGAAAGCACGACATCATAGGTTGAAACCTGATGGGCCAGCAGGACTTTTCTCTCCAGCCTTGGCAGAACAGGTCATTTACGAAGCCCTCTGTAGCTGTGGCCTTGCCTTCTTTGTGCCAAAAGCAGATGCTAGACCATTAATCCTATTTACAGTGTGGCCTTAAGGGGTAACCTACATGCGGTACTGGGGGAACGGCATATGTGAGCCATATCAGGTCAGGACAGGAGTCAGGGGTCAGACGGCAGCCCCTTGTTTTCATCCGGGGGAGTGATTGCAGTTCACGACTTTTATGTCGAAGATAATTCAAAAACACAAAATATGTTTGTTGACTTCTTGGGCTTTTATTGTCTGACTAATGTTACTTAAAAAACAACATTCCTTTCCATTCCTCTGTTCCTAACTGCTTGTCTTGGTCATGATCACAGTGGTCCAGATCCTATTCCAAAATCAGTGGTCATTAGGGTAGGAGGCCCTGGATGGGACTCCAATCCATTGCCGGATGCATAAAAAAACAGTCTTTTGGATTTAACGCTGCTTTTGCTGCGACGCAGCTTGAGTTTTTGTTGAGTTTCATTCGATCCGAACCCCCCAATAAATGAAACCCTGTGGTCAAACTTTAAAGAAGTGCAGTCCTCTCTAGTGTATCTCCAGGAATGTGCATCATCAGTGAGTAAATGTTTAGCTAGATGCACACGTGGTACTTGACTCACAGTCTGCTTCGCACTGGTGATGGAACATGGGGTCCCGACCTACAGACTGACTGTGTTTTTTTTTTTTCTTTTTTTGAGTGCGAAAGCATCATAAGTGGTACCAGGTTTACTAAGCCAAAACCCATCCATCTGTCTTGAAGTCCATGCCAAAAGGATCACACTAAGAATGTAATGGAGAAAAGTAATTGATTCTCCCAGTGTTATTGCTATAATGTCATCATTCAAATGTTCCACGCATTCATCTCTGGTCTACCTAGAACTTGTAAATTACCAATAAATGCCTCTTATATCTGTCTCTGTTATCCCAGAAATGGGGTTCCTTATTATTATCACGGCATTCCGTGAACTATAGGGCACCAGAGTGTTGAGGAACACCCGGGCACAGCCAGTCATTCTATCATCTTTGGTGTTAAGAAATCCAGTTACTTGCAGGCACTTTCGGGCGACTGTGTGGTAAATTAGACACAGTCTCTTTATGTTCTAGATAAGTCAGCCATTCCTGCAGAAATGACATGACTCCATATATCATTCCAGACAGCAGACTTAGCTTGAACCAAACTGCCCCAGGACTGGAAGGGCCAGAATGTTTAAGCAAAATGTCTCCTTCTTATCTAACACTTATCTTTCTGAACATTTATGGCTGTCTCCAACTAAATCACTCCATTATAAATCAATGAGAAAATCAATGTGTCTACCTGGATTTTTACTTTGCTCTTCACCTTTATCTTCAAACTCTGACGTATGACTCAGAAACGTATCTGGAATAACACGTTTATTTTCCGTGTTTACTCCCGAAAGGATGGTTTTTTAAAAATCTAAAGCAAATGCAGATTTCATCAGTTCATAGATTTTGATTTCTTCCTTTCACGTTTACATTTAAATTTACATTTTTCATTTAGCAGACACATTTTTTTCCAAAGCGTTGTATAATTTATGACAGGCAAACAGCATTAGATTCAGACCCCCCAGATGCAGAAGTACCTTTTCTTCATACATTTTCGTCAGTGTGCATAACACATGCAGCTGCTTGTAGTCCTGAGCCACATGGAGGTGAACATGACAATATGACACACGTTTATGGAGTTGTTGGGCGATCAGGATCGAAGTGGGCGCAAAACACGTTTGCGTGCTGAAAGGGATTCGGGAGGTCATTCTAACACAAAAGGTAAAATTATGAAAATATGGACTTTTGATTCTGGACCACCTGTGAGTGTCGTAGAGTAGAAGAGCACTTCCTATTATATGAATTCAAGGTTTCAAGTTGCAAGACCATTAAGATCAAATTCTTAATTATGATGCTCCATATTGCCCAGCATTTAATAGTTGTTGCCAAAGAATCTTTATCAAGTTACCGGTGGTAAACACACTCGTCCACTTTTCTAAGAGGGAGACGGCTTACCCTTGGACCCCCTCTCTACTTCCTCCATTATCTTCAACAACATACTTATATGCACCCTCTGCTGAGTAGCACTACTGATGCCCCAGTCCAGGGAAGACTTCCCCCTTAATGTGGAACTCTATTTTTTACAAATTTCTCCAAGTAATTTTTGGAACCCCACTGAGAAGATGTTTAATGCGTGAACCTGGCTGTGCCTAGGAAGACAATGGCTAAGCAAGCCCCATCAGGCCCACACAATAGCCCTCTGTTAGTTACTGAAAGGAGCTACTTGTTGCCCACAAGCATTTGACAACCTCACAGGGAGTTTTGAAACACTTGTACTTAAAAAATAAAAGTTCAGTAAAGAATCTGAGAATTTAAGAGCAATAATGTCTAACCACTATATACTGTCCATTCCATATTGGTTGTAGACCTGTAGAATGAGGTCAGTGTTTTTTTTTTCCCCAATTTGTTGACCTCTGAGAAGCAAAAGCATTTATGCTACCTTTTCAAATGTATTTTGTGACTACTGTACCTGACATGGACGCCCCTTGGCATAAGTCTACAAGCAAAGCATCGTAAAAAGGTGCATTACCGTCCAATTGTGTTAAACAGAATCTGGTTTCACGTCAACTCTTTTATTATTGGGCAGTTACAATATTCCGGAAAGAAACTTGTATGTTTTTGATGTTAATGAGCTCTACTGTGCAACTTATTCTGCTCAGATCAATGGGCGATTATGTTAACAGCAAAACTATTTAATTTCAAACCTCCTTATATTTATCATCTTCTGTGGATATCACCAGTTATAAAATATTAAGCATCAGAAAGTTTAGTTTCACTTGGGAGAAGACCCTCAGCTCAGCACTTATCCAGGAAGAACAAACAAAGCCAGGAAAGCAAACAAATTGGCAACCAGAGCCAGGCCCACGTTTACCAAATAGAGGCCCCATCGGAAGAATCACTTGGTTTCCCTCTCTGCTCAAACGCCCACCCAATTAGGACGGACCCCTAAACTCCAAGAAGGTCTTTCAGCCAGTTTACTTTTCTTGATGCCAGAGAATTCCATAAAGGCTGACAAACAGGCTCACATTGCTGAAACAAATGTGCTAAATCTCTGTTAAAAACTCAACTTTCGAAAGCAGGTTCGGCACCTTTTCAAGAAACTGGAATGTATACCAGTGAATTTATTTGCTTTACTCCCTTGGTTCCCATCAATATTACAAAAATGCCATAGTAACCTAACACACTGTATTACTAAGCACTTAGTATTCGATTCTGCAGCAACAGAAATGCTGCAGAATGCACAAAGCAGCAGCACTTCCGCTGCAAGTAGCTGCTGGGCTTGACACTGAATCTGAATTTATCCATCTCAGAAGGTGTCTGGCTCTTGGACAGGAAGTGCTTGACAGAAGGACAGAGCGAGGGTCATGCTGCGAAATGTCACAGAACCCCCAGGGCTGCGCAGTAGGTGAGATAAGGGAACCACCAGGAAGAGGAGAGAAGGCAACCAACCTGATAGGAGCAACGACAGGAAACAACAATGTTGCAGCCACTGAAATGGGCACCTTTACAAGGAAGACCCACAAGCAGCCAATGAAACGGTGGGTAAATGACAGGAAATGTAGTAAAGTACTATGCTCTTCTTGCAGTTAGGTAGGTCCGAGAGTAAACTGTTTTGACAGATAAATGGGAGCTGTGGGTTTTCCTGCAATTTCCAGCATCTCTTTATGAAAGGGTCCCACTGGGCTGCTAGTAGACACAGAAATGCACCCCTGGTGTTTTTGGACTTCACTATTTAAGGAAGCGTGTTCAGTTAATGTCTAATCTCTGGGGGTGATGTTTATGCTGGAAATGAAAGATGGAAAACAGAAGGGAGAATTCCCAAAAATAGACCAGATAATGAACTTCCCAAAATAAGTACTGTCAGCAAAATATCACCAAGCTTTTTGTGCTGCAGAAGAGGAAGGTCGAGAAGACACTCATCGCCACAGAATCTGACCTCAGGTGCACGGACACTTGCACACAGGCACTCGGGTTCACAAATGTGCGTGTCCCTACGGAGCAAAGCTCGTGCGACGCGCAAGCAGAAACACATGCATGTAATTTGAATGGATTGTTCAGGAACACCTGCAGATCCAGGGTCACCTGGAGGCACACGGCTCCCACAGCTTGGCCACAAACAGCCAGCATGTCCGTTTGCACATCGCACATAATTCATTCCCGCTTGACTATATGTAAAAGTGGTCCAGGTTTCCATTAGAACGTGCATACGTTTCCTGTTTTGGCTCGCTTTCGCTTCCAGCCACAGATCACCAGTCCCCCTGCTGTGAACGGTGCAGGGAAAGCGTGTAATCTAGGTGTCAGCCTAAGGACAAACAATGACCCCCCTATACTGGGCAGTTCGGACTGGAGAGCTGCCAACCAGAGACTGGGCCCAATAAATAAGCTCCAGTTTGTCGCTTCAACCTAACAAGGGAAATCTGGACTTGGGCTTTTCTGTTCCAAAAAGCTATTTAAACTGAAGGAATTCACTGTGCCGCTTGAAAAGGTGAGAGTGAATTACTCCAGAGTTTTTTTCTGGAGAGTAAATTGGGTTTGTTTTGCTCTTCTGCTTTACTGTTGCTAGTTTACTTGGTTGCCAGCCTACTAAACTCACATATATATTTTGTTCACCAAAAAAGAAGATAATTAAACACTGAAATACAGCAGGATTTTTGAGGGATTTTGTTTTTCACCTCTGTCCTAGCTTCTAATTTTCTCCCCAGGGCAGGCACTGTTTCCGGTATAAATCCGCTAAGGGAGCCTGGGACTCCTTTGTGCGCCGCATCTCCTCAAAGCCTGCCTTTCTGCAGCCTGGAAGATAGCTCTGCAGAAAACCTTGCAGACAAAGACTGTTCCTGGGGTTTATGCCGATAAGCCCAGGAGAGAAATCTGTCTTTCCCCCAGCCAGTCGACAGGAGCTAGCTTCCGTCTAACTCGCTTGCTATGGCACGACTTTGGTTCCTCGTCCTTTCAGCTTTGCGGAGCTCTCTGGCTGAGTGAACTTTTTTTAGAAACCGTTGACTGCAAACTTCTGAGAGAACGTGTTTGCTTTTCACGTCATCACCGGCGTGCGCGGAGTACTGCCTCGCAGATCGCATTTGCGGCCGGGGAGGATTCAGGCAGGGCCACTCACAGCTCCCATATGAGCCGTAGCATCCAAGCGTCAACTTGTGACAGGATGAAAGAAGTCCAAGACAACTGAGAAGGATGGTGCGAATGTGACACACTGCTAACACTACCTGTTACGTAAAAGCAAAATAAGTTTGCGGCATCGGTTTTTTGCTGTCTTTCAACATTACAGCTTCTAATGCGATACAGCTCAACTTCCATCACATTACATGTGAGTAGGTAACTACTGAACTATATCATCTGGAATCATCTACAGGTGCTGGAAAGGGCTTGAGTAGATTGTAGGCCACCTTTCCACTTTCACATGTTTATATAACCTCTTTTTTAGCACCTCCCATTGCTGTTACACCTGTTAATCTGCAAGGTAAGAAGTGAGGATCCCATCCCGATGGCCAATCTGCTCATTGGGAGGCACATGGAGAGATGTAGGCGGACGCTTAGCGCTTGAACTTAGATGTCTTACAATTGAATGACTCAAGTAGTACAGATGGCTGTACTTAATTATTGGCCTTGGTGTTATCATCATCGTCATTATCTGGTCAACATCACCATGCACGGTGCAGGAAATGTAAAATTCAATCCAAGGTATTAATTCTTGCAAGCAACTTTAAAAAGATTTCTTACAGTGGCTTAAAGAAATAGCCTCCTTCGTGCTTTGGAGCGATAACCACACCAGTTTCCTTATTCCCTGAGAAAATTAGATGCACACTTTAGCTGAACAAATGCAGGGATTTCGGAAGTGGGATAGATATAATGTGCACGTTTTTGGATTGCGGCTTCTGGTTGCACAGTTTTGTTCCAGAAGGAAAAAATGCAATGAAATAAGTTAAAATGTTGATGCCCAGGCCTCTGAGTACCGCTATCTTTAACACCCAACCTTCAGAGTTGTATTGGTCACAGACTAAGAACTGCTATATTTACTGTACACTATTAAACCCTCCTACCCCTCCTATTTTTCCACATTTCATACTGAAAGGCACCACAAATTCTGAAACCCAAACCCGTGAAAACGGTCCATCATCATGCGGGCAGGAATGCGTCTCAGGGTCTATCCGGATAAATGGCCTGTGTGCTTTTCCTTGGTGTCAGTCTGGCCAGGAAAGCGTGGGCTAGAGGTAAGAGCCCCCAGCAGAGCAAACCCGCCACTAGCGTGCTGGCCCGGCTCCAAGCAAGAACATGTGCTCGGCGAAAGTCCGCAGGAGTCCCAGGTAGCGATGCCAAGGGGCCCCCACTCAGATGAGCAGATCCTTATCGGGAGTCTTCTCACCGCTCTGACTTGTCTCCTTCCTTTGTTTTCCTTCCTTCAAACCGCTTGATAAATTGGGCCAAAGTGAAAATTAATGAGGCAGCCTGACAACCCCAGACCATAAATTACTGCTCAAAACTCCGCAAGGTGCCATGAGAAATTATCATCACACAAATCGCCTTATTTAAATGAACTGTTTAACTGTTGGGATGTATATGTCTGTGTTTGCCTGCGTAACATCTCCTGGCGAGGACACTTGGCACATTCCAAAACTCGCCAAGAGAGTCTCGCTCTTTTCACATTGCTAACATAATTGCTTAAAGACTATTTGTACGCTGGAAATATTATAGCAAACGCTCAGCACTTTGTCTCAGACTCCAGGCTGGATTGAAGTTAAGGTTTCCAGATCAGAACTAACCTAACCAAGTAGCAGCATCACACATTACTATTTTGCCGCCCCCTTAGGTGTTCTAAATTGTTTTTGTAAATGATAGATATTTCAAAGTAAGAAATCCATGCTTAACTTATGACTTAGTTTATTTTTCTTTTAATAAATGTGCATATAATTTCATCTGTTCATTCAGACCCCAACACATTTCCAAATCTGTTCACAGCGAGTACATTAGCAGAAATTATTTAAAAAAAACATTCCCTGGTTGTTTGCCCTTTGTTACGGCGCCAAAGCAGAGTGAATCACAAATATTTTCAATAAATGCCCCTCTGTTCCATTGAGTCCATTGTGTTTAACTGCATATTTAAGGTGGCAAACAATAATTAGACGAGGTAGACCCTTGTGATCAACCTGTGCCACCTCAGTCCCACACTCAGCAGTGATTCATAGGCAGGGAAATACTAGCAGAAAAGATCTTCTTGTTGTCTATTCACCTCCAGGGCATTTGAGCCACTTCTGCTCATTGAGCACAACCTGCCCATTGTGTTTGGTAGGCCTGACACTGCAGTGCCAGATGGTGTTGCAGACTGCCGGCCATGTTCTCCAGAAAAGCGCATCAGCACCTGGGTATCCAGCAGCCACCTCACTTCATAAACTGGACCTCAGAAATGAAAAGTTCCAAATTCAAGTCGGGATGGGAAGTTTGGTAAAACAGTAATGTGTAAAACTGCAACCTGTGCAAAGTGCTTGAGACAAAAGTGTTGCTATGGCTATAAATAGTAATAATAACCCAGAGTGTTTGGAAGACTGAGACTGTGGTTTGCTGTGTGTGTCGGGCCAGCAGTCTGATGTGCCTCACCTCTTGTAGCACAGCAACTGACTCATAACTGGGAGCAGAGCAAGCAGCTGGGGTGCCATGTTGCCAGCCAAGTGCTAATGACCAGATGTGCTCCACTGAGCAGCAGGCCGCAGTTGGCGCCAGGTGGCGATTGCTGGAGCCAGCATGCCACCGTGTCCCTCTCACCAGACAAGTGGAGGAAGGTGGCTTGTGCTGTGTCATGTGGTGCGTATGGGTTTCTCAAGATGGGAGTGGAAGTGGCTTGTTGTTTGCGCCAAAGACCCACGGAGGCTCTTACCTGCAGTATCCTTATGGATTTGGTTGAGTGCCAGCTCTGGGATCGGGGACCAGAAGACCAGAGCTAATTTTATGCACGTTCAAGAGCTGTCATCTTCTGGTGCCTCCATTTCCTCTGCCCATCAGCAACAGAACCTTTAAAGGACAGATCTAGCCCTATGCTTCAAGTGAAATTTGTACTTTCATTTTGGTTTTTGAAGCCATTTCAGCTTGTACGTTTTTCAGTGTTCAAGTGCACTTTTCTGTGCTTAGTTATATAATTTTGGTGCTAATATAGTTGGCTCTACTGATAATGGACTTTTATGCATCCAGTTCTGGACTTCTCCACTCAGTTATAAACAGCAAGTTTCCCCCCACTTTCTGGCAGTGATGCTTAGACTCAATGTACAGTGCTTTGCTTCCTGCAGACTCTTCCCGCACTCTCAGTGACCTCCCATGACGATGGTTTGCCTTTGTCTCGCTACTGACTATTAATTCCAGAGGCAGCAGCCTACTGTAAATATCCTACATTTGGTTGTGGCAGGTCAATACCCTTTACGGGCGGTGACAATTGTCCGAGGCAGAGTTTATGCATTATACATAACTGACACTCGCTCGCTGTATGTTTATGAACCTGGCCTGTGTCACTTGGCATTAAGAGGCATTTGAAAGCTGCAAATACACATGTAGTGTATTAAAATGCAAATGCTGCATTAGGAAGCATGGTATCCCGCCTAAAGCTGATTTGCCTCATTGCCTGGATTACACAACAGAGCGGTGGGTGACACGTCTCCAGCCTCCCGAGACAGCCATTGTCACGTTCATTAGAATATTTATGAAGCTCACAAAGGGAACTTGCATACGTTTGTGGAGAGTTTCGGTGAGCTAACAAGGAGTCCGCTGTAGTGTGCTAGACTGCTTAGTGGTGCCTGGAATAATTCATAAACTCATGTCATTCATAAATTGTTAATTTTTTAAACTGGGAAGCTCTTTGTGCAAAGCCTGCCCTAAGGAGAAGCTGCTTCGTATTGTCACACTAGATGGGATAAAATTGCATCCACAGTGTGTGAGATTCATTTTTCAGTGCAGTAAATGTAGAAAATACTAGTTAACCAATATTAAAAAATGACAAGTGCATGACTAATGCTGACATATGACACTGTTGTTTACCCCTTTACAGATCTAATCTAATACCATTAACAGTAGTAAAAAAACCAATATAAGACAACTAAAATTCCATTCATCCATCCATCGATCCATCCATCAATCCATCGATCCGTTCATCCATCCATTAACCACTTAATCCTGATCTGGGCCTCAGGGGTCTGGACTCTATCCCCAAATGAATGGGGCTATGAAACTTCCCTTCAAAAAGATGTCAACCCTTGGTAAGGCAAGTATAAAGATCATAATTTAGTTAATTTCACTGATACTTACTTCAGCTTCCAAGGATACACTAATATTTGTGCAAATACCTTTAGGTAATAGCTCACATAATGCAGACTTAATGGATTCGAGCCCCATTATTCTTGGAATGAGACTCCTGCCCAAAACTCTGTCGCAATATTCTTCTGACACAAGATATTTTGAACTTCTGAACATTCAAAAGCACACCGATGGAAGTTCTAAATCCTTGCAGAATTTAAAATGTGCTGAAAGCACGGAAACCCCCGTCACTTCGGAGGTCTAACATAGTTGCGCGATGTGCCACATGTATACTGAATATCCCTCTCAGCTGACATTCCTATACTCTCCATGCACTGCACTCTGTTAAAAGCATCCGTCAGCAATGTCAAAAACGACTTCTTCCACCCATCTAGTTATAAATATCAACAGATGGATCTACGGGTGATGGATAAGGAGCAGTGGGGGGCCTCAGCATCACCGTTGGTATGGACCACCTGACATGCTTACCTGCATGAGTCACGGTCTCTGCTTTTCTCCATCGACCCTTCAGAAACTTCTCGCTGAGGAGTTTAAGGTTTTCCCCGGCAGCTTGAGGGTCACACCCAGAACGTCCCCCGTAAACAGCCAGTTATAAAGCCTCACATTCATCCTTTGCTGGTCTCTTTTCATGCAGATTGTAGTTCATTGTGGTTGTGGCTAAAATTAAACTAAACAGAAGGGGCGTGGCCTGTCTCGTGCTGAAATATGTGACAGACTGGGAATGTTTTTTACTGATGGGCAGCACCCATGTCTTTGGTGTTTATTTAAGCAGCTTTAGAACGAGAAGAATCCCACAACAATTGAAACCCTTTTTGAAAGTACAGGCGAGCTCTTCAGAAGATTCAAGAAGCATATTTAAGCCACAGCTTCTGGCTGCTGGGATTTGCTGGAGGGCAAAGGTTAAACAAGTCTGAGCTCAGTCTCAAAGCTGTGGGGTTTCTGGTCCTCGTGGGCTATTTCTCACGTCCAGCTCCTCCTAGAGGCAGCTGTCCACTTGCTGGACCTCCCACCATTAAGTGTACAAGGCACTCTTGTTGACCTTGTGCCGACCGCTGTTTTCAGCAGACCAGCAAAGACCAGCCAAGCCCACAGTAGGGTTTTAGATCATCACCACCTGGTTCGTGCGCTATGTCATTGATTCTCTGTGTCAGAAGAGGGGTGGCTGTTGCTTATATCCCACCCCCTTGTTCCCTGGCCTCCTCATCCTGTGGGGTGAATGAGGTGGAGAAGCTGCTCTGAGACAGGGCTGGGGGTGAAAAAAGCCTGAGCTATTACAATGGTAAGTTAAGGACAGACTGAGATGTTCACCACCCTGGGGTGAAGGGTTGTTTCTGCGCCAAACAGACTTCTCATAAGTGTCTTCACAGAAAAACCGTAAGCAAGGTTGGTCAGTAACCGTTTTAGTTTTGTTGGTAATGGAGCAAAAACATGAAAAATGCAGCCATACTATACAGTACTTCTGCACAACTAAGAGATCACCGTGAAGCCTCACAATACAAGCTTACTGGAAAATCTAATAATTTTTAGTACTCAAAAGTATATGGAATGAAAATAATTTGTTTCTTCATTCATTTACTACATATTCTGCATTCCTTTTGCAAAATTTTAGATCAGATTATTGATTTGCCTCAACTCCACTGAGTATTTCCAAAACATGCAAATTTACAAATCGCACCCCTGAAAGAAAAGGATGGAGTAAAAGAAAACGTCGTATTTACTTTTGGATGCTGTCGAAGTAGCTCAGCTGAATTTATGAATGCGAAAAGGGCACCCGTGAAGGGCAGAGTTATTCCAGCTCCTTGTTTGAAATACAAGAGCACAGTGTCCCTTACATGCGGCATTATCTCGTCCATATTCCACATAACCGTTCCACAATGCAATCGATAGCCCACATCCGGCATGACTAACTAGCTCTTGTCAGGTCCACGGTGACAGGAAGAAGCTGATTGTGGTAGGCTGTCTGGGCCTCATGTGGGTGGGAGATGATATCACTTTGCAGGGAACGGGTCCACTGTTTCAGCATGACTAACCGAGCGCGACGGTCTGCAGACCCCAGCATCAGCACCCTCTCGGCATCCCACCGTCTCCCACCCCAGCACTGAAGTTAATGATGAGCCTATCAATCTACATATAGCATCAAGCATAGCATGATGGTTAAGTTTGTAAAAGTCACATATGAGTTAAAAAATAGCTTCTTAGCATTTTGCCTAAGATCAAAGTGTATTATGTTTTAAGAAATAGGTTCTTTACTATAAGATGAATGATTCGCATGTTATTAAGCCATAGGAGATGTGCCTTGTGGATGCCGCTGGCACACCGGGATGTTGTTTAGTTTTTTTAGAAGGTGAAATAGTCAGCAAGGAATTTCTGTCCAGATGCAAACTTCTTGCTTTGTCACAGCAGGGGGGCTTTTGTTCAATTCCAAGATCAAACCAGTCACTCGAGGGTCCAGACTCGCATGAACATCAGTGGGATGGTGGGGAGAATTGAACCCTGATGTGGATGAATGGTTACAAGGGACAGCCCTGTCAAACAGACCTGGCACAGCAGCAAATGTGCTGCATCTGTTTTAGGAAAGGCAAACAACCAGCAAAAATTTGTCCCAATGTGAAACTCTGAAGCTTTTTTTTTTTATTGGTTCTGCCTTGCGCTGTATCTCCCCGGGCAAAAACAGGGCAATGTTTCCTCTCTCTGTGTCTTTTTCTGGGAATACAGCAGACAAACATACTCCAGATCCTTGCCGCAAAAGGACAACCTGGTGTCCTGGTTCCAGCAGTGTCCTCCTCGTAGTTTTATTCTCCTTTCCATGTCTGTGCTCTGGGGCAAAAAGCACCCGGCGAGATCTGATGTTATTTACTTCAAGCACGGTAAATTGTTGCAATTATGAATGTACAGTGCTGGACAATGTGTAAATGGTGTGAACTGCCTCAAAAATAATGTAATAATAGCAACCCAAATAAAGAAAAGCAATAATAATGTAAGTGGCCTGACCAAGAAAGTATGACAGTTGTATGTTTTCTCACTCAGCTTTGGTAAAAATGCTTTTTCTTAAGGGGACAGTATAAAAACACGTCACATACAGTTTGATATTTGGGCTGTGCAGGACTGCAATAGCTGGGTTCATAGGGCAGCCTCACAATTCTATATCTTTTGACAGCATCTTTCAGCATCCTCAGAAATATGTAAACAGGCCATCGGCCAAAGTTAACCACCGTTTGTGTAGGAAATGTAATCTCTCTCCACGTCACGGCTGGGGAATCCTGCCTTCAGATACCGCAAGAGAGGGCAGCCTGCTCCATTTAAAATGAAAACGTGTCCTCTACAAGCCAGCCAGCAAAGTGCAACCAGTTGTGTTTTCCAGGTGGAAAACTGTCTGATGTTATTGACACCTTTTCCAAACTTGTGACATGCTGGTAAAAATGGCTGCAGGGGAAAAAAGGCTGCATATGGTTTCACTTAGGGGTACAATTTAAATCCCTCCTCCTGCTCTTGCATGGATTCTGCACAGGTCGCAACTGCGCAACATGTTTTTCCACTTCATGCGACAAAGCTTTTCCCGTTTTTTAAAGAACCATGGAGCAAGATCTTTTCAGGCAGCACATTTAGCGAAAACGCAACACTGCCGCGTCACACATCTGTGCAATGTTCGGTGGGACGTGTTGAACTGAAAATCAGCCAGGTTCAAGTGCAAAATTTTGACACCAGCTGATGAACTTATGGATTTTTGTACAGTCTGAAATAGTACATGCAAATATACTTAATACAAACCATGGTAAATCTATTAAAGCCAACTGGACATTGATAAACACTGGTGTAGGAACATGGGGCAAAGCGGCATGAAGGCTGCTAATGTCGCACACCCAGTTCGCTGGCACAAATCCCTTGGCCAGACATCGTTCCCGGCAGGAAGTCAAAGCTCGAAGCAAGACTTTCCTCTATAGCAGCAGTTGCAGCCCGAGAGGCTGTGATATGCTGTGAATTACGACTTGTGTTAAGCCACGTGGGCCAGCTCACATCCAAGAGGAGCGCAGCTGATGTACAGTATATACAGCATGGTTTACGCACTGAGCCCCGACAGACACACTCCAGCGGTCCACATTTATTCCCGGCATCTAAAGCGGTCTCGCCTCCGAACTAGACATGCGGGACTCTGTGGCTGTGTATTTCTCTCAAAGTAGTAACTCTTTTCTATCTGAGACAGAGACAAAGCAAAGCCTTCAGAGATGCTTCTCAATCCCAGATGACTACACTTGTTCCTCTGAACTTGTACAGGCTGTTGGGTAATTACCCAGAGACACCTTTTGTTCATTTGTTTTTTTTTACACAGTTGCGATTTCAACTAAAAAAAATCAGACTAAACCCTTGTATCAGGTGAACAAAAGCAGGGTGCCTCCTTGGGTTTGAACCTGCAACATTCAGGTTACAAGTGTGTGTTCGTGAGCCACCGCACCAGCTGTGTGCCCATGTGCATAGGTCCATGTGCAACTACCAGTAATGTTCAGATGCGTTCCCATGATGGTCCCATGTCAGCCAGGGAGAGAGAATGGCTCTTAACACGCAGCTGTGTTGACAGGTTACAGCCTGCTGAAACCGTGAATGGTCTAGAAAAATGTGTGAAGTGAAATGGTGGGCCCATGATTCACTTTCTTTCAGTGATGCATCAAGAGATGCTCAGCTTGAAGCCGCAGTTAATCGCTGTGTTCCTGTTATAAATGACACATTGCTTCAGCACCGACCACATTTCCTGGACACGTCTCAGCTTAGGCTCCGCGAGGCTGTCACTCAGATGCTGGTATTCGAGTCAGCATAGACTCACAAAAGCTCTTTACTTGCCATACACCTAGCATAAGAACATCAAATGAATTCCACATTAAACCTTTCTGTACCAAAGAAATCAAATGAAGTCTATAACTGTCTATAATTCTTATTTACCCTTAACACATAAATAAAAAGTAATGGGTATGTGTTTTAGGAAGTTATGGACAGACAAGGATCACATCCTCCCACTTTTATTTTTTCAGTCACTGTCCATTCTTCAAAGACTCTACATTAGTATTCATCCACAATAAGATCTATGACCTTGGATATGTCCCACTAAAAAGCTTGACCTGAACTTACAAAGTAGGGCCATATATCAACACCAGTGGATAAGGAAGCCCTGAACTATTCCATCCAACATGCATCCCTCATTTATTTAATGCAGTCGCCATTAAACTCTGATCTTGTCACTGTTCATTCGGCGTCTAGCACCTAAGCCCGAGATCACACTATAGTTTCCCAGTTATCCTCTTTTGATAAACCGCAGAGAAAGGTCTTCTTTCAAACAACATTCCACGGAGAGAGGATTTACTTACACGCACCTGGGCCAAGGCTGTTGGTTTGATATATTGCGCAGAAATGTGGCCAAAAAAAAAAAAAAAAAAATCAGTTGGTCAGAGCTCCTTCATCCTGTGTTGAGAATTTAGCTCCAATGAGATTGTTCAGGACAGGTTAGGAAATAGAGCAAGAAACTATATAAAGCGTCAGTTTTCTGGTCCTTACTTACCTAACGCATTATTTATTCCAGGCACACAGTGAAGCCCTTCAGTAGAATGCCATTCCAAGCTTAGTTCAAGCTTTTTGCTTGTTCTGCTGGAGTCAGAGGGGAAGAAACATGCAAGTATTCCACGACTGGTTGGGCTTGGTCAAGTTAACCAGAGTTCCTACTGTGTCCTGCCTTCTCTTCTCAAAGGCGTTTTAGGCACCACGGGGACAATAAAATCCTACAATAAATGACATTCTAACCTCAGCTTAGAAGTACCCTTTGCATCAGTGCCTCTTCACGGTCTCACAGCAGGACAGGAATTGTCAGGCCTCAGCTTTGTTGACTCTTTGCTGGTGATGTGAGCTAAGAACAATGCAGGCAATGCATTTATTAGACCAGTAAACAACCCCTTCTCATGCATCCAATAAAAGAAAAAAGTGTCGCTGGCATGGGCAGCAAAGTAGTAACATTTGAAATGAACTCCCAGAGCAAATTGTCATGGTCCAGTATCGCCAAATCAAATACCAGGGGCGTCAGAAAGAGAAGATGGCAGAGAGCTTCATCTTGACCTGCCTGGCCACTGGCTGTGCAGGTGTGCAAATGCCAGGCCTTACACATCACAAACATCAGGGTGCTGTGAAAAGTGGCGCCCTTTGTGTTTGTGGGTGTATAACATCGCCTTAGAATCACATCTTTAGGGTATAAAGATGCATTCAAGGTGAGGTGATTGTCTAATGTTCTCACAGGGTGCTGGAGGTGCACAAGCAATGTAGTGCAGAAAAATGGCCTTCATTCTGTTAGTGCTCTGTGACTTATACATTTATCAGTAGTATTTTATTTTATAACCTTCCTTAGGGTCAATGTATATGAGTCAATGTAAATAATAATGATGATAATATACATTATTATCATTATTATTTTATTATTGCTTATTTTATTTTATTTCTTTCAACAGCTAGAGTTCTTGGTTTTTCAAACCATTCTGGAAAATGGATTGCAGGGTATTTTGTAACCACCTTCTTCTAAATGTGTGCTATATGAAATGTATAAAATTTGATGTACTGACTGATTTATTGAATTATTTTGCAGGTTTGCCGGTTCAAATCCTAGAGACCATCTATGTAAGCTTTGGTATATTTATAAACGGAAACTTTTCTTAAAACAGTTCCCTTTAGATTTAAAAAAACAAGAAAAGAGGAATATTAGAAGTAAAGGACATCTGGAAACATCTTGATTTCATTCGCAGTGCTGTTTCCATCAGTAGACAAAACTCCCAGAGAGTCGGCAGAGAAAGTAAGATCTCCAGTCCCCAAGAAGATTTATTTTAAATGTGTTTTTCTTCCGAGCGAGACAGAAACTTTCTTGAAGAGCACCCCAACAAGAAGGGCTTTGAGAAACCTATGCTGGCATCCACTATCGCACTTCCCCTACCTCCGTGGGAGGAAGCGCATGAAATCTGTCTGCATCTTCACGTAACTCTGGCCCATATTTTTCCAATTTAATGTACGCAATGTTTATAGAGGTGAAATGACTCAGTCAAGCAGGCATGTTATTCTTTTATTTATGGCCCTGCATTAACAAAGTCAGCGGGTTTACACATAAACCCCCCAATGTTTGAAACTCAAAGAACTACTGACGGCCCAAAAACATACAGGCGACAGCATGGTACAGTTAGCTGCACCAAGAAGGAGACATTCAGACACTCCTGGAGTCAAATGCAGCTGATACAGATCATACGGGCTAGAAAATGGTGTTCACCAAGGCCTTTTTCTCCTGCGTTAAATACTTTCACAATAAAGCATTTTGGACTTGGACTGAGTTTGTATACCTAAGTACAAGCCAGTTTTGAGAGAAGGAGGACGATTAAGACCACACAGGTTTTGGTTTGGGGAAATCCATGTTATTTAGTGCCAAGAAAAGCAAAATGGATGAAGAAGGAACAAGGTCTTTTTTTTAATGCAGGACAAACAGGCCTTTACTTCTTGCGGGATGACATTCTCCTCACTTTTTAAATGAAATATTTTAGTTTTGCTGCATGGGTAATAGTTAAGGGCACCCAGAGTCAATGGTTCTTGTTTCACGGGCCGAAGTGACACTTAAAGACAAAATCATAAATCAGTTGTCACGATAATTGTGGTGATTTTATCTAAAGTGAGTTACAGTTTTACCTATTTGTACAACTTGGTATTTTTACAGAAGCAATTCCGGTTAAGTATCTTGCCCAAGGGTACAAGAGCAGGGCCACATTTTAAACTCCTGGGATCATCCACTGGCTTTTTGTTACTGGTCCACATTCTCAGCTGCTGTTCTATAAATCTGCTGTCCTGTACACTTTCATATTATAAATAACAGATATATAAACGTCTCAGTCATATAAGTCTTGTCCAGTGAAAACAGTTTTTAACAGAGCTGGTGCGGAATGCAGCATTTTTGAGTGCAGTTCGTGTCTTATTTTGGGTGAAATACCCCCTCCCTTTGCCGGTTTGTGACCTGGTCTGAACTCCCATTCAAGCAAACTTTTCCATATTTGCATACGCTGTCAAAAACCTCATCAGGTGTTTCTTACTGTGAATTTTGTGAAAGGCCGATAAGGAGGCGGCCGCGATTTAACAGAATTCTGCTGAAAAAGACAGAGGAGTTTCCGCGCTGCTTCTATCTGCCTTGTTGTGAGTTACAGTACAGTCATGCTCCTCCATCTGTCTGGCTCACCTCACCCTGCCTTTAAAGTCTGTGACTCTGACGGGAAGTCAGAGGCCCAGGAAGAGGGGGGAAGAGATAATGTACCAGCAACACGTGGAAATACAAACGTGGAACAGAAATGTTTGTCACAGCAGGCCTGGGATACAAAGCCACGGCAGGAGAAAAAGACCTTAGATGTTGCATAAAAAGCCTTTCATGGTCCATGTCCACCTACGTTGCTGGCGGAACGAGAACTAAGCGCATTTAGTAGAAAAAAATGAATTCCGGCAAGTAAAATTCTCATGTGTCATTTCGTTAAATACTGTAGTCGATAATAAATATGTCTCCTAATGAATATTGAAATAACCAGGGAACATAGGACAAGCCTACATTTCTCATGTTCAGCAGCAGGCAGCCTGGCATTCGGTCTCACTGGCATGTAACTGAGTGGTTCTGGCACGGACGTGTGTTTACATCGAGGACTGGGTGGATGTGCATTGAATAGTGGGTTTGTGGGAATTGCTGATTGAGTGTTTATGCATAACTCCAGCCCCCAGGGTTCAGCTGCACCCCCTCTGCTCCGCACCCACCAGAACACTCCAACAGAGCCATTTGGGTGCACTATGGAGCGAGCCCAGAGGCCGGTGGGGTCAGAGGTCAGCAATCCAAGGGAGCACTGTGGTGGCGTCAGGGAGGCGTGGAGCGATGCTGAGAAATGCAGACTGGCTTCATTGCCTTTCGCATTTGTCTTTGTGGCAGCCCAACCTTTGGTGCCACTTTGAGTTTCATACACACTCGGCAATATTCAAAGCGCATTTGCCATCACTCCTCAACAACTGAGTCTGATCACCCCCTCAGCCCAAATGCAATCCAGTAGATGTTCTTCCCCCTGAAGATAAATCTGGATGGTTGAGATATTTGGCATCTAACATTTGTCAGCGGCATCACGTGGCTTACGGTGGGTGATCTAATCCTCTGGACTGACTGCAAGAAGCACTAGAGCGATACACGGCGTATCATAAATAAATAACAAATGCCATTTTTCCAAAACAATTTGCTGTCATTTTTACAATAAGCTGTAAGCTACAAATAAAAGACACCAAAAACCTTCAACTGCAAACATCGTCTGCCCGAAGTGACGCTCCCGTACGCCGGTGACCTTAAGGTAGGGTCAACTTTTTGTTTGTTCCACTTAACATGCAAGAAATTACCCAGCGGCCTAAAGGAACAGCTGTAAGTATTTACCAGCGGTTGAGATGCAAAGAGATAAACTTCTTTTTTGTCACGACTACATCCCGCCCTTTCAAAGGGTAAAGTCATCCGGAGACACGCAGGCTGTGATGACAGCTGACAGATTCATTGTGTGGAGTGTTAGGAGTCACAGCAGCTCCGCTGTGCTAGAATTCGGTCGCCGATGTGGGGCAACCACGGTGCTTGTCTTCATGTGCGGTCACGTTTTTAAGACACATTAATAAGTTATATCTAGCGTACTGTACGTTAGACTGAGATTAAAACAAATACTCAAATCCTTACTTTGGAGCCTTTACCTGTGTTAAACTCATCTAATGTGTTAAATTTTAAGCCGGAATTGCTTCTCTCTTTCTATGATGAAATTATTGTGCTTTGTCATAATACTTCGGATTTGGCACCAGTCATTAAAATACATGCGCAAAAGACCTTGAGTGCCGCTGTGAGTCTTTTATAAATGCAAGTCTTCAATGCTGAAAAATATTATTTAAATATTCCTGGCGAAAATGAACAAGCTTCACCATGTAACTCCTGTTTATGTCCCTAGGTTTTGGAGTCTCCGATCAGTTTCAGCAAAGCAAGAACAGTTAAAAATGCAAAAATTAAAAATGAGTTTTATGGCAGGGAGGGGAAAAAAAGAAAAAAATGTTGCACTGTGTAAACACAGCATTCAGCACGGTTAGTGTTTGATTCTCTGTGGAGCCTTGCACGATAGTCAACAAAAGATGCCGTGCAGCTGAGATGTTCCTCGAGGACGTGCCGACAAAAGGTGAATTCAAGTAGCTCTCTTGAAGCTCTTAAGTTCTCCGTTTCCAAAGAAGCTGTAAAAATCGCAAAAGAAAAAAGCTCTTCAGTAAAGCATTTAAATGTTTGTGGCCATGAGACTGATGGGTCGCACCTGGTTACTGTCCTCAAGTAGCCGCAGCATGTGAAACCAAAGCAGTTCCAAACCCTAAAAAAGCAGTTTTGTACATCGGACAAGTGCTACACAACACACACAGCTGTTTAAACATATAATTTCTCTCCTGATCATTATTGGTTTGAAAACAATGTGGCTGTTGTGGTTTCAAATTGGTTTGATCCCACATGTATTTGGCTTGAGGGTTAAATTGTTAAAAAAGCATCCTTTTTCAGTAAATGCAGAAAATTTCGATTACAAGTACTGTGAACCATAGTTTCTTTACATACAGGCCAAAGATTAGCTGAAACAAGAAATTCATCCTCAAACACTCGATTCTGGTCAGGGTTGCAGTGGGCTGAAGCCTATCCTGGAATCCCGGGACACAGGGTTATGAAACTAAGCTCTGGACTGGGGTGGCCAATCCATCACAGATTTGCAGCAATACCTAAGGCATCAAAATGAAAACAACACCTTTTTATCCAACTGAAAAATCCATCTAGTGTCCATCTAGAAGGGCATCTGCGCTATTGTTGAAAGACAGGAGCAAATCAGATTACATGTATAGAAACAAAATGGGGACATGGACGTATCAGTAAGAGCTGAAAGCTGGACCTCACTGTCATAAAATTAGATCATGAGAATAGAAACATACCTAAGCATTTTTTCCTATTATTTTTAATACCACTGATCCAGTTTTAGGCTGTCCTTTGGTGTCAACCAATTTGATTTTGGATTTAGGTGTGTTTTCAAGAGCTAAATAGATGGGTTGTTAGCTTGATGGATGTGTGTTTCCCTGAAAAAACAAAAAACTTAGTTTGAAAATAAACCCTACATTATTTTCAATTGGTTGAGGCTACGAGATTTGAGATAATTAAACCCTCAAAGCGGGAAAAAACAAGTTGCATGCAGAAAGTGGCGGGAGGAGTTATTTGCTCCAAACACGTTATTTTGGTCTGTGCTCTGAAATAACAGTCAAACAATCGACTTTAAACTTCAAGCTCAGCCGTGCTAAAAGTAGTGAAGTATTTTAAAGAGGACAATGATTTGTACATGTTTGGACTTTGGAATATGGGCATACAAGGTCCAGGCCAAAAGGGATTTCTTTACAGAGGCCACAGTATTCCTATCTACATAGGATTGGATAAATAAATTACATGAAAATATTTAAAATGCATTTAACACCTATAGATTCCCTATAGCAGTGCTTCCAAATATTTCATGATATCGATGCACAAACATAAAAATAATAGGAATAGAAGTGCTGCTGTTTTATATAAAAACAATACCATATACTGTGTCAGTTCTTCAGTTAAAGCATGTATACAGATTTAAAAAAAAAAAAAAAAAAAAAAAAAACTATGCGGTTTGAAATATAGATAATTATTCAAAATGTGAAAATAACCATGAATATGACCCATAAGATGACCAAAATCTGACCAAGGAGGAAAAATTCTTTAGTTTGCTAGTTTATTGGATTCATAGGTCACTATTTAAAGTAAGAAGGTGGCCCGCTTGAGTATAGCAAGAGTCAAATGAAAAGTTGTCCCGTTTTTTTGTCCACATCCAGAGTTTGTTTAAATAGAGATGGAGAAGGAGAGAATGTCCATATATGGAGATGGCTTGACTTGTGTAAATGGAAAGACACTCACAAGGCAGTCCTCTCGTTCCCATATCAACAGTTCAGTGTCACCTCCCTTTAAAAAGAGTGCATAAGGGTACAGCTATATGCCAGGCTTTAACAAACAGCAAAAGTTCAAAATTGGAGTGAGGAGAGAATTGACCCAGAATAAAAGAAACCAAAATCTGATGAGAAGTTTTTTTTCCCCTCTTTTGTATTTCATTAATATTATTAGCACAAGCCAATAACCAAGCCCTGTCTCCGGGGATGAGCAAAGCCAACAAAACAAGCAAAAATCCCTCTCGTTTTGGTATCAACTGAACTACCCTAACAAACAGAAACAAAGATTCACCGTTCTCCCCTGGCTCCTTAACTACAGTAAACCCAGGTAAAATCTGTTCAGAGTAGACAGCCTCACCCCCTTCTGGTAGTTGGTTAATATTTACAGGCATTTACGAGATCAACAGGCTTGAAAGACTTATATGTACCATTTACAAAGATTTAACGCCACCTGCACTGTCGATACCTGAAAACAACAACACTGCAAGTACACAATTCACCAGTGATAACTCATGAACACAGCACACAACTCCCTCTGGAACAAATGCTACTGTCGCCACCGCCTCCTCCTCCTCTCGTTCAGATGTCCTTCTTCTCTCCTTAAGTGCCTTCTCCACAATTGGCTGCCCAATGGCATTCTGCCCCCAATGTACCACCTGTTGATATGAGACACAGCACACACACACACACACACACACACACACACACACACACACACACACAGAGTCAAGGCCTTCTGACCAAGGCTGTAACAGCAAGCCTCAGGAATGCAGTATAATTGTTTCCTATCTCAGAGGCCCCAGGATGACAGACCAGTATCTGTGTATTCATGGAAACCAATGACAGGAGATCTGGGGTCCAATCAGTGTGGGTGTGGTCTAATGGAGACAACAGGTTGACTCTCACAACTTTAGTTTTTGACACCCAACTTTCTGAAGCGGTCCCATAAAAAGAGGGAGGCCAGAATGTTGAGCGAGCGACTGAATTCATACATCTGGCTGCAGGTTGTTGTCTTAATTTCTTCCTCCAACACTGGCTTAACCCATATTACTTGACACCCGTGACAACTGTGACAACGTCCATCACTGCTGTTTGCGTTAAAGTTCCTCATACATGTTATTGCCAGTCTTTCCAGTGCTGAGAACACCATTGTGCCTAACTTTGGGGGAGGGGGGCATACAAGTACCGCCTATTCTCCACATAGTAAATGTAATACACATGGAAACAACATTTAATACTAATATAACTTTGCCCTGTACCTTATCCTGCCACAAATAGACTTATTAATAATTAAATAATCTTTAAAAGAGAAGTGCACAGGTGCTACTGATATTTCATAGGCTGTGTAAACAACTTGGATAAGAAGAATTTCCTTGGTTACACTGGGAAAATGAAAACCATCTGTGTTTTGATATGGAGAGTCCCAGCATACAGGGCAGAACAGAATAAAGATTCAGTGAGACTGTGCAGCCTCAAAGTATGTGAAGCGTAAAAGGCAGAAAGTGATATGAAGATAACCTGAAACTCTTTAGTAGTCACGTCAGTTGATCCGGAAACTTTCTTCAGCGGTCACCTCCATCCAGTTCAGTTCAGCTGAGCTTCCATTCGCTTGTCCTGCTGAGGGTCACGGAGGAAGGAGGCTGAGAAGGCTGACCCAAACCTTCCTGTTTTCAGCAATAATCTACAGCTTCTAGAGGATCTCCAGGTGTTCCCAGGTCAGCCAAGAGATATAATCTCTAAGTCGTGTCATTGGTCTACAGCCATGCCGACCTCAGTCCACTCATCTGAACAACCATGAAAACCACAAACAAGAGTGAAGACAAAATACAGCTGTGGCAGAGGCCAGCACCCACACCAGACAGGTTTGTGTCAATATGGAGAATATGGACACAGCGCACACTGCGATCATATAGAGATTGGATAGCACACATCAGCAGTCCAAGTGCCCTGCAGTACCTCCCAAAGCATATGGTGAGGGACACAATGAAACACATGCAACTGAGTTAGCATATTTCCATGCCTCCGTAAAAATATGTGCCAGGGAAAGGAGTTGTTCCACTCTTCTACTGCCAGGACAAAACCCATTTTGTTCCATCTGAATCTGAGGCTTAGCTATTGGAATGAGCCTCCTTTGCAGTACTCTTTTGTAAGTTGCACCAGGGAGGCTGAGGAATGTGATCCCCCTGTAGTTGGTCCCCTTTTAAGTACAAGAACCAGCTCCAGTTTGCCAACCCAGAGGTATCTTACCTGCCTTCCATGCTACACTGAAGAGTGATATGAACCACACAATCCCATACTCTGTCCACTGCTACAGCTCTACCACCAAAAAGTCTTTGCACAACCATACTGAGTTCAGGAACAGTGATGGTGTTTACTCCACCAGACGATTAAAGTAGTGCCTCCTGATATAAGGACATGTCTTTAGTGCAGAGTAGTGTTTACGTGTTTCTGCGAACCGCAGAGCCACGTTGTCCCTTGGAAAACAGGGTTAGGTGGAGAGTCCAGTCCAAGAATGGTCCATGAAGACCCTCATTCACAAAAAGCAAATTGTATCTTACCTGGATTGTGGTTATTGAGATACCCCCTGACTAATGTGGTGCCAACTTGTGGGCTCACCACCTGCAAGGTGAATAGTGGCAGTCGAGTGTAATGCCAAGGGCAGGCGTGAGTGGTGTGGATGTAGACACTTTGGACCCTAGCAATAGAAACTTAAAACTAAGAACTCCTCTGGTCCTTCTTTATATCTGAATTTATGTGACAAAAACCATCGTAGGTTTAAACATTCTGTTTAACGCTGGACCTTAAAATGAGGAATTATTTTCCATCCATCCATCCATCCATCCATCCATCCATCCATCCATCCATCACCACCTGTCCAGTTCAAGGTCATAGTTTTCCTGAGCCTGTCACAGAACCATAATGAGTGAAGTACTGTGTGGATGGGGAAACCAGGAAATTATATATTCATGAATTGTTTTTATTTAATGCTGTAAGTGGACCAGTGCCAGTAGAACAGCAGGGTAGGACCCTGGAAGGATGCCTCAGTGAAGGAGAATACAGTGCTGGCTTTCTATCTCCAGCAATGGTTGAAGGTTGTGTTGTACATCCAGCAGTTTACAGAGCAAACCTGCTGTGGTTATGCAGGAAGCAGAGGTTCATAACGGCAGAGACATATCGCCATCTCCAAGACACGGCCCGCACAGCCATGGCTCTGTGTCGCGGCAGGAAGGCAGAAAAGGGCTGTCTGGAGAGGCCGGAGCTTGTGGTGGAGAAACCTGGTGGGAAGATATTTGGACCGGAAGGTTGCACAGCCACACGAAGGATCTGGGAGCTGAAGAAGGCGTGATGCCTTATTTTAGTGCACACGCTTGAAGCAGGAGGCAAAATTAACCTCCTTTGCTTGGTCGACCAGAAGCAGAGTGATGGACTAAACGGGTGATCAGCGAGGCAGCTGCTCCGCTTCTTCTGCTATGAGCTAAGACCTAAATCCAAATGTTGAATTTCACCCTGTTTGTGCATGTTAGTTGCTTTAAGTAATTCACATCTACTGCTTCTGTTTAGCCACGATAGAAATGATCTGATTATCATTTCTAATGTAAATGCCCCCTTCCTTTCAAAATCAACTGATGTTAAACTTACTTCCCCCATTTGTTGTACTATGAGCAATTTTAGTAAAACCATATCTGACTGGCATAGACATGTACTACGTGTTCAAAGGCCAGAGAAAAGAGTAAAACTGGCAGGAGGTGCAAGAAAAGAAGTAAATTATTTGTGCAAAATTACAACTTGTTTTAGTTCTCGGGCATTAAAACTGAGTTCAACTTTTGATTTCAATTCTGAAATAATGACCGCCCCCTTTCGCAGATACGTTTACAGCTTTATTTCAAAAGATGGAGACTTGCCAGAGGGTAAAATATCCAGCCTTTGCCTCTCAGAAATGTGCCTTGTGAAGTCCAGAGGCACCCTGTATGAACTCAGCGGGCTGATATGATTTGAAAACCCCCTTGTTTTGGCAGCCCTGCAAACGAAAGCAAACAAAGCACAGCTGAGCTTGGTTAGCGTCAAACCCGTACCAAACCAAGTGCAGCTACGGATGAGCTCGCCTTGCCTGTCCTAACACCTGCAGCTTGGAAACAACTCAGGGTGGCATGGCAATGCAAAGATTCGCGTGTCAGGTTTTGAGACAGTCAGTGGCAGAAGAACAAGAAGGGAACTTCTTAGAGGACTCTGGGATCTCCTGGTGAGGGTGTGATCAACCATGCTTCATCCTTCGGTGGCTCTGAGACACGAACGCCATGGCTTTCTGGAGCCAAAGATGCCTGGACGCTTAGATTTGTTGGCATCGCAGCTGCCACGGCTTTGGCTGGACAACCTTCCAGGCCCAACATTCCTCCCGTGAGGACGCACACCACCTTGCTCTGCAGCACGGCCCATGATGCTCCAGGTGTTGAGCCGCCATTGCACGGAGTACTGGCACTTTGCCTCCCCCTCTGTGTCCTTAGTAAGCTGCCAACAATAAAAGATGAATTATTCAGTTTTCTTCCTGCATGATTCTTTGGGGATTATTCTGTTTAATCAAATAATTAAAAGTCTAATCCATCAGATTCTTTCTGTTGTGCTAGCTTTGCTTTTGACTTATATTTCAGAAATTACTATTTCTGCTGGGGAAAAAAAAAACTCATCCATGCCGAAGCCAACCAGGCTGGATGTCAGCCGCAATTGCTTGACCAATAAATCATGTTAAAAACCAGGAGAATAAGATTGAAACTAATGCAACAGTGCCATCGGGGTGAAATTCCCTTTCAGAGACTTTTGCCGTAGATTTGGTAGAAATGATGCACAGTCAAAAGCGATTTTACATGCATTTATTGGCGTTTACTGAGAAACGCCGGTTGCCAGCTGTCAATGGTCTTCCTGTGACCCCACACTGATCCGTGTGCAGATCTACCACTGTGAGCCCAGACTAAAGCGTCTTTATGTTTTTCATGATTAAATCCAGAACCAAAGAACGTGACAGCGAGTGTGAAATCCGTGTGGTGGATTACGGTAGTTTGAGAATTAGTATATAAATATTGGGCACTTTTTTTATAATCCCAAAGCCACAAATGTAACATAAACCACCATTCTGCACATATTAGAGGGACTATGGTCTAGATCCTAGCAAAAACATTCCTTAACCACAGAGTTATAATATAATCACACACTAGTGCTGCATGATTTATTTTATATGTACATATATATTCATAAAAATTCACTTACTGCAGGTAATAGCTGATATTTACCAGGCTTCATTTAAAAACCTTTTACTCTCCTACGCATTAACTTAAAAATGTGCTATTAACACAGGTAAAAAGCTAAGAGCTTAACAAGAGCCAGAATAATTTATTCTTATTTGTAAAGTACTTTAATGCCAACTTGGGAGTGGTGGAATATTTTTTCATGATTTAGTTTCAGAATTTCAGAAGTTCTATAAAAAAACTGATTAAATGAACTGACATTTTGCTCCCATTCCATTGTTCCTTTTCCAGTTACCAACATCTTCTGATGGCGATGAACGTATACGACTCCCTGAAATGTACATTAAGGTAAAATTTTCTATTAGTGTTATTAGTATCTTAGCGGCAGTGGATGGAGCCATGGCTTTTCCATGGTGCACTGCTACTACAATAGTTGTGTCTAACTGTAGTGGGGAAGTGGGACTGTTGACCCTCTGTGAGCTCACTGTGTTTGACAGCTTTGGGGTGGATGTGTTGTTGCTGCTGTGAGTGCCAGTGTTTAAAAATGTCGTCACTTCTTCACGGACATTTAAACCTGCCACACTTGTGTTTCCACAGTCCAGTCTCCCCACCCCCCTTTCCATAACACTGCCGACAGCATGGTCCAAGCAGATTGTTACTGTATTATTATTCTGTCAGTAACAGTAAATATGATGTTTGTCACGTCCACATTTTGTTCGTAATAGCTGGCTCAATACCTGCATGTCTTATAAAAAGAAATAGATGAAAACATTGTTCTTCCTTTTTCTTTTCGCACAGAGTAAAATCGAGTGAAAAATACTGTTTCTCACTAACCTTGCAATAAGGTGACCCCTGGATTTTAAATACAGTAGCTCCATTTTGCAGGCTTCACTTATAGACTGCTATAGCGATGATGAGCAGAGTATCTTGGCACTTTTCAACCTAAATTCTGACACGCAAAAACATGCAAAATACACAGTATAAAAATAGAATAAATACACCATTTTCTAAAATATTCCAACATATTTAAAAAGCAAAGTTATTTGGCCACTGAAAATGAATGAAGTCATCTAAACCTTATAAAGCAAAGACCATTGCCCTCGGGAATATTCTTTGTTTCAATGAAAAGTGCCCTTATGATTAAAAGTCCATTTTCAAAGGGTCTACTGAAAGACAATGCTGATACAGTATTTCTCAGCTTTCAATTCCAGAATTAGCTCTTAACCAGTTCTAATTAAGTGTTCAGTAAGCTTGTTTTCTGCAACGCAACAGAATTAAAAGCATCAGGATTGAGATGGGTTTGTCAGTGCCCAGAAGGGTTTAATCCCACTTCAAGGTCATTCTAAGGCAAGGTCATGCTTTCTCATACGGCAGCTCTGTTTCCAAGGGAATGATCTGGGAAAACACCTTACCTGGACATCTTTACCGATATCATTCTGACCAGCAACCCGCTGTTGTGCTTCGCTTGGCTCACTTACGGTGTCACAACATGGGGCGAACATGATGTGTTACACTATGAGTAAAATGAATAAAGAAATGGTGCTCTAAAATCAATAAAGATTCTCTGGGGAAATCAGTTAAATGTATCAAGACTGGGTATCCCCTTCGGGAACACGTCTTTCCAGCCATCTGTATTTTAAGCATTTTTTATGGAAATTTGTACTGTAGCTGAAGCTGAAAAACTGAGGACCGACTTGACAGTTTTGTACATTTCGGCATCATACGCAAATCAGCAGGGTAGTTTCTTCATGTTCCATTTTTTGTGCAAAATATGGAGTTCTGCTGTGAATAATTTAAAGGCTCTTGAATAATGTAGTTAAAATTTTTTTAAATTTTCTAAAGAGCAGCAATAACTCAGATGGGTCAGCAAAAAACAGCTCGCACACGTTTGCGCGTAATGATAAATACGGACGAATCTTGGGAAACACTGTGGTACCGCATGACTGGACACAGGATTGATCCCCATTCTGTGAGGAGTTTTGGGCTTTACCCCTGTGTTCATGTGGGTTTCCTTCACCAAGCCAAATAAGTGTGTCTTGGGTGTGTTGGGGAAATTAAACATCTCGTAGTGTTTGAGCGGATGAGGAGTGCATACCCTGAAACCGACCCATTGGCCCCTGCTTAGCTCAGTGTCCTACGCTTCCAGGATAGAGTCTGGCCCACCATGGCCCCACCTTAAGGTAAGTGGTTACTGAGAGTGAGTCATAAAGGTCATCAAAGAGTAAATACTTTTTTGCAGTTATTGTGCAGCATTTAAACCACAAAGCAACACAGATGTCTGGGTACAGTAGAGCTAAGGCAATAAAACAGTCCGCAGTGCGCAGAACAGCCTTCTCTTACAATTCCTATTTGACTGACAAGTTATGTCATCTATCCACAGGCATACAGAGAAAATGGAAACAACTACTGTGTCATAAACAAGATTTGGGTCATCAAGCATTTTGCAGTTTCTTTTAATAAAATGATGCCAACTGAGTTGATAAGATATGGTCTCGGGCTTTTTTACTGCACCGCTACAAACAAAATCACACATCAGAGTGATTAGGAATCTTAAGAAAAGGCTTGCGTGCAAGTTCAACAATTCCTACTCTTGCAACTATTGTGCAAATCCAAATACTGTATATAATGCTTAACCTGAATCTTAGTCTTAATCTTAATAGTCAAATGTGCCAATGCATAAAAGGATGAAACTGAAATGTTTGATTATTTGTTACTTTTGTTGTTAAATTATTTATTTTACTGTTGTTGATCATATGCTGTAAACTCACCTGTTCTACTTTCATGCCCCTGGGTGCCTAGGGATGCCCTGTAAGTGATCTCTGTTTGTACAAAAGAGCATCAGCTGACCAGATGGGGAAAGGCTGGACAACAGCATGACCATTCCAGCTACCATATTTATGTTATAATTTTGTTATAAGTACACAGTGTTATCATGCCGAGGATTTCACAGTGAGGTGTTTGGCTTCGTCCCCTCCATTTATTTCGCACTTCTTCCCACGATAGTCTTTAAAGTTACAGCCTTGATGTTATTACTCTGAGAAATTGTTTTTCTTCTTTTAAGCCCTCTGATTTAAGTAGTTGGAGAAAGTGGTAGGCAAAAATAATCAATTCAAACTAAATCTCTGCTTCTTTTATTCAACATGAAACTGTCGCATACGCTATCCTGCCAGGGGAAATCACTGCACAGACCCGTTTTGTGTAAAGCAGCTTCACCTCTGTCATTGATGGGCAGGGGTGGACAGCTGTCCTGCTGAAAAGCAGACAAAGCATTAATCCAGAGCGTTAACCATGCTGGAGCAAGAGTGGTTCCTTCTCCCCCAGTCTCCAAAAAAAGGCAGACGGGTTTTTTTTTCTCTTTTTTTTTTGCACAGCTCCTGGGGGCCTAGGGGTTAAACTCTTAATCTCCCCCGATTCTCAACGGCAACAGGATTAGCTGCAGCAACATCTGAGGCCTTTGCCCCCACACCTACCTCCTCCTCTGCCCAGGCAGTACGTAGGCAATGCGCTGTCCTTCTCTACCCCAACACCAGACTCCTCCCATCTCTGACCCCAACCACAAAGGAAAAGGCCTGCCTGGACTAAAGCACCATGTCAGGTCTGCGTCAGTTCACAGTCCAGGCTGTTGACTAGTTGGATCCCTTTCTGAGCTGCCAGCAAGTGGTATGTAAATATTTAATTGCCCATTTTCCCTGCCAGCGAAAAAGCCCTGAACATCTCTGCCAAGCAGAAACATATTTTGGGAAGCGGCACAACAAAAATCTCAGGGAATCCAACACAGAAATCTGATCTGCATTTTTTTATTTTGTTCCTAAATAATAGCTGCAGTGCCATAATGACAATGATGAAAAGTTTATGGACTGTCCAAACCCAGCAACAGCACATCAGTCTACATGGCGTGCTTTTCCGCCGCTGCTAAATGAGAAGTAGGACTCTCAGCAAAAAGCAACAAATCAGGGCCGAGGAAATGGATTTTTTTCCTGGCAAAGCAGTTAAAACATATTTATCACTTGGATAACCATCCGCAGATGATTTGCATCGAAATTTTGCAGACTGTTTTTCAGATAAACCGGCGGATTTTTAATTTTCAAAGTGCTTCATTTAACCAGATAGCATTAAACACTGGAAACTGTCCTCATCCATACTAATTAAATGTTAGAATATACTGTGTTTCCTGATATTCAACTTTTTTAAAAGATTAATTTTAATGTCATGGCACGCGTTTATGTAACAGCCAGGTGTGTGTTCGCAGGATGTCACCCACGTCAGTGTGTCAGTGAAAGACTTCCTCACCTGATATGTCTTTCCAGCTTGGTGATATTATGCATAATATATTATACATGTATATATAATCATTAATGCACCAAATTATTAATTTAAACAAAAAAGAAAAAAACATAAAAACTGTCAGCACAGCATAGTTGACAGTACAGACATACATATGAGTCCTGTCTATATATTGTAAGTTGCCTGTATTTTCAATGCAATGATTTAATTGTTAACTGTGCATTAAGACTCTTTCAGGGTAGGAGTGCCGTGTCAGTCACGGCTCAGTATCTGAAGGTTCTTAGAAGAAACCCTGTGAAAAATCAAGCTCGTTGCTTGAACTTTTTGCAATATTCCAACTGGATAAAACTACACACACACACACACACACACACACACACACACACACACACACCCCCCCCAAGGTGTTATTGATGGTTTTAGTGCAATTTCCACCGCTGCTGTGTAGCTGCTCAACTGCCAGGATGCATCTGCTGGAGCTGAGAATCAGTCAGGTAGTTTCCTAACAAAATATGACAGCTTGATTTTTACAATGGCAACATCTGTCATTGTTTCATTCAATACAGCAACTGTAAACCAAACTTTGAAGCCCTTCCTTTTTGACTGTTCTGCAGTCTTGCTTAAATTTTTTTCTTGTCTGAAATCCAGCAGCAAGGCTTGCTGCTGGCTCTAGAAAACACTATAACATCCACTCAATTCTTCACTGCCTCTATTGGCTTCATTATATATGAAATACATTAGCAATGTAGTCAGTGCACAAATAATCAATTACATCCGAAACATTTTTTTCCCATATTGTCCCACTATAGGTTATACCAACTTAACTATTCCTTCATAGGGGCCCTTATTGTTGTTAAACAAAACAAAAATAATACATTCAACAAAAAAGTTTGCACTGACCAAGAATAATAAGGCTCATCATTACTCATCATCACTCGAGGCTGTGCAGCTCATCCCTGATGCATTATTGCTGTGCGTCACATCTGTGTCCTCTGGCGCCCAACCCATCTCACCCACCGTCACTGCACAGCAAGTCAGTGAAAGGAAAGGGCCAAAATGTGCAGGCTTTACTTGTAAAACTAAACATAATTGACCAAAAGGAGCTTAGAGAACAAAACGTTTTTTTTTACTCTAAAGGGTTGTGTGTGACAAGATTAGATTTATGTATTTTACTATTTTGCTACACTGTATATCCATTCTGCGTCCGTTCTTCATACATTCACGTGTGCGGCAATTTCCACCTTGTCTCACCACCGAGAGCAGAGCTTAGAAAGATCAGAGTGCCCTCCAACATATACACACATAATATGTTTGGATTCTGAATTGTATTTGACTAAATTTGGTCACATGCTGTTCCCAAACAATTAGTGTAAAGTTTTACAGAGCTGTGTTGTTTCTCAGAAATGTGCGCTAATCATTACAATCCTACACAGGATAGCCGATCTACAGGACTTGTTTGACACAAGTCCATACCACAGGCAGGGTGCTGAGAGTCCCATTACTTCATCCCTGGGATCCTGCCAAGACATGGGTCTGGTCCTCTTAGATCCTATTGCAGTGCTGCTCCACTACAGCTGTAGCAGGTTTTCTGGCTCTCCCTACACCTCTCTTCTGCTCAGTTCAGTTAAATTGGCTTTATTTTCACAAAGTGCTCTTCTCACTGCTAAGCAAAGCTTGAGTAAACTTTGGAATGAAAAGAACAGTAAAGGCAACATGAAGTTTTCTGTTAATGAAGCGTCTGATATAGTTAACTATTTGGATTAACCAGGTTTCAGATGAGGAGAGAAAAACAAAACAGCTCCCAATGCAAAAATAAAAATAAAAATAAATATCTATGAATCCAAGTACCAGTTGAGACAGATCACCTTTCTATGTTTAGTGTGAAAGATCAGTATGTCTGTCAAGGCAGAGACGTAGGTTGAGGATATAAAGTCAATATTCAGGCCTATGTTCACTGAGATAAGTTCAAATTTCTAAATCGCTTGGATTGTAATGAAAATTGACAGTTAATATAAAGTATGAATGTGTATGATTCAAACAGTGACTAGAAGGAAAGGATAGTACAGAACAGGCCAAGAGTCAGGTCAGGTATAAAACTTTCGTGCATGAACATTTGTCCGTTGCCAAAACAATGGCCACACCAGTAGAAATGAAAATACAATCCTTTATGGCACATAGGGATACACATCAGAAAATTTAAAAAAATAAAAGGTCACATCTTCCAAAAAGTGGAGGGATTTGTTGTCATTCTGTGGAAACGGTGATGGTGAAGGGTGGCCTGAGCTGAACTATCTGAAACCCTTGTGTAATAGAAAGCTAAAAGAAACAGTAGGAGTATGGACACAGGAGAGGAGGCTTTTAAAAGGCCTTTCAAGTTGTGCTGAAATCAGAGCAGTGCCTGTCTTGGATGGCTGTTTATTACCATGAGGATTAGGGAATGGCAGAGTTAAGAACAACTTTGATCACGATTGATGCCCACTGGAATACACACACAAGCTTGGAGTGAATCCAAGAGGCCAATTACACAGCAGTGAGGGGGCACTTGAGACAGAGCGTAAAGAGCGTTCCTGGCCTGTCTGGGTTTCTCTGATAACATCTCTCTAGCTGGAGGGCCTGGTCAAATTCCCAGAGCTGAAAGGGTCATTGTCAGGGTACAACAGTGTAAAAACTTAACAACAACAACAACAACAACAATAATAATAATAATAATAATAATAATAATAATAAGAAGAAGAAGAAGAAGAAGAAGAAGAAGAAGAAGAAGAATAACAGTAGCGGGTCTTATTACTATGCTTTTATTAATTGTATAGATAATAGGCAAACTGAAAGTGGCCAGATGCTGAGGAATGTGGTACATGTTGCTTCAAATTATTAAAAGACCTACAGTGGATGAGCATCACCCTGTTTCAGGCTCGAGGATTGTAGTTGATGGAAATGGAATAAATACAGCTCTTACCACAAATTTATAATCCATTACAGCCTTATTTAGTTTTTTTTATGAATAGTGGCTGGTGTACAAACTGAAGGATTTCTGCATTGCTACAGTGCTCTGCTGTTGGGCTCTCCACACTTGACTACATGCAGATGCCAGTTAACTCTCACTAGAGTAGTATGTATAACTGCTTATTAAATCACTGCATATGCTTCCAGTAAAGTTTAAAGTAGATTATTAAGTCTTACACTTGATGTACAAAGGAGTAAATGGGCTGTGATTTAATCACAGTGAAGGACCTGTGAGTAATAAGGTATCAGGAGGAGGAGGAGGATGTGCCTTTAGCTGTACAACACCTAAGCTTTGGAATAGTCTGCCAAATATTGTCAGGAATATCCATTCTACCTCAGCCTTTAAATCCAGGCTTAAGACTCATCTGTTTGCCTTACCATATTGGACATGAATGATGCTGCATCCTACATGCAGTTCATCTGCACCTCATCTGCAAGTGTAAAATCCTCTGGTCTCTTTGTTTTGTTAATTGGTCATCCTCTTTTGTTTTGGTTGTGTTTCTTGATATTGTGTAGTGGCCTGGTTGCCACTGCTGATGCAGCCCGTTGATTCCCCCTGAGGAGACCCAGATGAGGCTGTCTGTAGCACCGGCAATTCATTGCAACAGGAACTGATGACTATATTCCATGATGGATGAAACTACCCAGACATTAGGTTCTAGTGACATTGTAGTCTTTTTAGATGTTCCTTTTGGCTTTCTATTCCTTTTCAGAACATCCAGGAGGGACAGGCAGCCACTGGCACTTGCATCCTAAGAGATTTATTTACCTTCCTCCAGCTTCTGGTCAAGATTTTTTCTATTATTTCTGTTTTGTTGCTTGTTTTCTTTCATCTCATGTTAGCTGGCTAACTTTTGAGTTTTTGTAGCTAGTATAGTCCTAATGGTCATTACCTGACTTCACATTATATCTACTTCTACCATGTATCTTAATTCTTTCTTCAGTCCTCTGCATCACTGTGTGAGAAGAGTGCACTATGAAAATGAACTGAATGGAATTAAATTGAACTGAATATTATTAAGCTTTTTACTTAGTGTCATATGGTGGTTGGATGTACTGTGCAGACAAATCAAGTTACAGTCAGATTTCCAGCAGTGTTTGCAGGTTGAGCACACAGCTCCCATTTTCCTCTACTGCTATTTGCTAAAAACATTAGTGTAGTTGGTAACCCAGGTCCCTCACATACCCCCTGTGAGTAGGGTATAGACTGCAGTTTGGCTCAGTGTGGCGCTTACCTATTCTCCTTGTGTCTGCAACCCAGAGACGTGCATGGAAAAAAGAAATGATAATCCACTTCCATATCCTCCCATGCCACATACATTTTTTTACCTGTAAAATATGTACATGGCCTCTTGCGTAGCAGAAGTTGCCTTAAGGACAGTACCCTGATCCACTCTCTGTAGTTTCCCTCAGCTAAATTACAGTAGCTAAGGACATTAACTTCCATTTTGCTATGGTCAAGGATCTCCAAAGAAACTGCTTTCAGATAGTTCAACTGTCATGACATTATTTGCCCTTTCTCCAGAATAGGCTTTGGTGGGTTTTAGGCTATAGAGGATGCAACATAGGTATCTGTGACATCCTGCTTTTCATGCTGGTGGGGGTTCCATACTTTATGTTTGAGGTAACTGTAACCTGGTTGGTCACGAGTACCACACACGTCAGAGTTGCTAAGAAGGTCTGGGACATTCTCAGCCAGCAAAGATAAAACACTACTATAACAAGAGGGAAAAGGGAACATTAGAAATTTGCTTTGAAAATAAAGGTTTTGGAAAACCAAACCCTTTGTAATTCTCCATATCTTAGTCTCTTTTATTTACATAGGTTTTTAGAGTTAAGGCTCTGGGACAGATACTAATGTTTCCTCAATCTGTACCTTTCTTCAGTCGAGAAGAATCTAGTTGAATGATGCTTCCGTCTCTGTTTCCCCTTGTAGCTTTACTGCATGTAGAGCTGTATTTCTGTCAGTGCTGTCTCTTCAGTGCTGACTGTCAGCATGGGGGCCCCCCAGGGCTGCGTGCTTAGCCCCCTGCTGTACTCCTTGTTCACGCATAACTGCGTTGCCTCGCTCAGCTCCAACACCATCGTCGAGTTTGCTGATGACACCACGGTCATCGGCCTGATCACCGACGACAATGAGCGGGCCTTTAGAGAGGAGGTGAGAACCCTGACCTCATGGTGTCAGGACAATGACCTTCATCGCAACGTCAGCAAAACAAAGGAGCTGATCGTGGACTTCAGGAGACAGCGGGGGAATGGCCACGCGCCCATCTCTATAGCCTGCGCGGCAGTGGAGAGCGTGAACAGCTTCAGGTTCCTCGGAGTTAACATCACTGAGGACCTGTCCTGGTCATGGCACACCAGCATTGTCATCAAGGCGGCTACTGAACGTTGCTTCTTCCTCCGTTGGCTGAGGAGGTTCGGTATGGATAACAGGATACTTGTCGATTTCTACAGAACAACCATTGAAAGTATCCTGACTAGCTATTTCACAGCCTGGTATGGCAGCTGCAGTGCTTCAGACCGTAAAGCGCTATAAAGAGTGGTCAAGACAGCACAGAGCATTACCAGGACTGATCTGGCAGCCCTGCAATACCTCTACACCCAGCGGTGCAAGAAGAAGGCCCATAAGATCCTGAGGGACCACAGTCACCCCAGCCACAAACTATGCTATGCTGTGTTAGTTCATCCATGACAAATAAACCTTGAACCTGTCAAAACCTGATGGTTGTGTTGAGTGTCAAACCATCTGAGCTCTACAGACTCTAGTAATGTTTATATGTGATTTGGATTTGCTGTTGCTGCTATTGTTTACCAGCTTTACCTAAGCCATTGTTCCATGTTTAATTACACCTTTGGAAGCAGCACTAGTACACTCCAGTATGGGGTTTTCACAATGTCAAATTTTGAGCACTACCAGCTTAATGTAAAACTTGAAGCCATTAAGCTACCAACAGAATACTCTGAACTTAAGCTGTGTGGACTCTGGCACTAAATGACCACAATGCTAAGATACACTCCATGCTTTTCTCTGCAATGCAGTGTTTTTACACACCACCTTTTCTTATTTATTTTCTGATGACTAGGGATTTGTCTCTTGCACCTGTACAAATTTTTCAAATCATCATGCATTTGACATTGTGCTTTCACAAAAGAAATAATATTACCAATTTATGTTTTTATGTACATATTTATGCACACATTGATTTATGTACACATTTATTTAGGCACCAATTTATGTTTTAAGTGGTATACGAAACTGTTTCAGTGTCCATTATGTATTTGTAAAATGTGCAAATAAAAGTACTAAACCACATCAATGGATGCTAAAAAATCATTCTGTATATATTTTACATTTTATTACACACAGCTAACATAAAATGCAACAAAAAGGGCGAAAGAGTGGGTAGGCTAGGCTGATGTTAAGGTTTCAGTTTGGAATGGAGTCAAGGTCATTATGACAGTACATACCATGCACAAAAATTTTAGTTTATAAAGAGCAACAACAACCAGAATGTTCTGCTTGTGTGCAAACAAGCAATGGAAAACCAACTTATAACCCCCTCAGGCTGAGTAAGACCACTTAATTACTTCATAAAATACGGATTTAAGTTGGTTTCCAATCACCATATTTAGCTGCATTGTATCCATTTCCAAAAAGCAATCCCATTGAACAAAGAGTGTTGTGTATACAAAAAATGCAAAGCCACGGCTGCAGACCTTGTGATGTTATGGCCAGGGCGGCACATATAAATTATAGCTATTTTCTGTGCTTTCAGGCTGAGATGTTACACAGGCTGACAGGATCATGCAATGTGCAAAATAAACAAAGCAAGTCCCATCTGACAGCTGCACTGTACCATACTTTGTAGGCCATGACACACTGAGGAAAAGAAGCATTTCTACTTTGAGTTACCTAACATCTGAGTACTGAATTTTGCAAAATGTGAACATTTCCTAAAGTATTAATTTTTAATTTTGATCACCTTTCTATTTGCTGAAATTTCTCTGCTGCAGAGTAAAAATGGCCTGTGTTTCAACTTTCTGCCCCTAGTTGGCAGCAAAATGCAGAAAGGGGAAAGGTGGTGGGTGAAGGAAGTGGGCAGAAGATGATGCAAAGGCAGATGATGCGAGACTTTGCAGACAGTTTTTATTAAGCACATTTTTTTAGCAAGCATAGATTCAACTAAATCTAATTATCAATTAAATTTTGTCAGTTGATTTGTTGACTGTCGGAGAAGTTACTTTTTCACATTGGTGATGGAGGTATTGTATAAGTTTGTTCCTTAAATGAAGCAGAAATTTAAAAATTGTTAGGTGTTAGGCAGCTTTAAATAACTCTGTTACCAACAGCACGTGTAAACCCAAATGTGTCACAAAATAAATTGATGAAACTTACACAAAAAAATAGCTAAACATTTTGCAAAAAACATCACTTTCATCAACCACTTGTCCTACTCATGGTTGTCTCAGTGCCATACCAACGTTTCCTGGGTGAGGGTAGCGCTGCCCGAGGTGGGAGCATTTTGCCCACAGATTGCTTTGGTGACAAAGTTTCTGACACAGGAATATGGTGCAGGTGCAAGGTTTACTGTTTTTATTTGCAATATTTACTACTTACAGTATTAAAAGGTCCACACAGATAGCTAACATAAAACACAGAGTACATGGGCTCTACAACTGTAAACCTTCAGCATTAAAGGCATCACATTGCTCGTCTGCTCAGAAAATTTTTATAAATCAGCACCCTCCTCCTTTGTAGATCATACCATTATCATAAACTATAATGGTTATACTTAAATGTAGGACACAGAACATTTAAACACACTATAGATACAGTATAGACATTCATTTAACGCAAAAACCATAGTCAGCTCACATCCAATCAGATATGCTATTAACACAGTGCAAGCCAACACATACTCAACTGTTTTGTATTAATAGTAGCTTCCGAAGGTAAAGGTGGTCAGTAATATTCATTTGAAAGCAATGCCTCTGTTTGGCACTACGGAAGCAGAAAGGAGAACCGAGCAATGGAAATATTCAGCACATTGTCAAAAAACCAAAAGGTGAGAACAGTACACCAAATATACATATTTACAGAAACTTTAGCAGAATTTCACCTGTTGAATAATGGTGGTGGCATGAGCTAAAGCTGTGTTTTGCATGCAAGTTGTGGCAAGCGGCAGTGTAGCTTCGTGCACCATGAACCACTGCCCTTCTGGGACCTGAGGTTATTCGAAAACTACGCCCTAGAGTCACTGGCAGGTCAGCCACGCATTCACGGCACTCTAGAGAGAAGCATCTAAACAAATAAATGTAAATGTTACAGACTGCACGGCTGCCAGGACGTCTGTGAAATCCAAATATGATCCTTGTAAATAAAAAAAAAGCCTTGTAAGTTGAAGTGCAGTTATTAAATAAAACCTCACAAAGGGCACAAAGGGAGATTTCTCTTCACTTGGATGGACATACAGTATTTGAATCGAGTCAGATGGGTAAGTTGATACCGAAGTTAATATGTTATAGACTTGGTCCTCTGTTATTATTACAGCCAGTTAAACAAGGATAAGAGTTACTGTGCTCTGATGTTTTGACGGAAGCTCCTGAGGTTGTTAGGATCCATGTGCCCCTCAGGAAAAAAGAATGTAAAAGTCGTAGCTTTCCAAGCAGAACAGAACATGAACACAAATGGAAAAACTGCAATTATTGAGACCGATACATTCATAACAAAGATGAGACAATATTTATCTTTTGTAAATGTAACACTGACAAACAAAATTACACTAAAAGTTGACCTCTGAGGGATCTGAGAATATCAGATTATGGCAGCCAAGAAGAACCACTTCCTGTGGAGGCCACCACCAGCTCTGACCCAGCCATTAGCACCGTTCCTGCTGTCAGCTGGAATGTGAAGAATGAACCTCGGTCCGTGATGCTGGACACGCCACTCGGTTGAAACCGATGAACGCTGCACATGTTTGAAGGTTGAAGTAGTTGTTGAGAGCGATTAGGAAGCTGTGGAAATGAAAAGAATCTCAGAGAAATTCCAAACACACACTTAACCTTCACCTCTTTGTAGTGAGAATTTGAAGGGCCGGCTTAGGGGAAACCCACATCCTGGTCTGCCTTCTGCATGCATGCCTGCGTGAGCTTGACTCTACTGTCTGACTGACTGATTGAGAGGAAGCTGAAGCAGCAGTCTCCGAAAATTCATTCTGTGGTGAGCACATTCTTCTCAGGCACAGTATCACTCTTAGTATCTGCAACAAGGACAATTATCCTTTTGGGCCATATCTTCCATCTCCGATTGTAAATCCAGTGCAAAGAACTTTATTGTACATTGAGTTCTGGAGATGATTATATGGGTGCCAGAGTGCTCTTCCTCACGGTGGCAGTAATTCACGAGGCGTATGGAATGTGGAGTGATGTCCCCAACAATGGTGAACTGTCTGCTGATAAATTAACATCATGTATTTAAGAAACACTGCAGCCAGTCTGTGGAGCTCATGGGGATGTACGCAGCTGAACGAAGCCACATTTGTGCCTGCTTTATGTGGACCCATTGTGCTGTGTCTGTCGCAGAGCTCAAGCTCATCTGGGAATTCTTTATGGGGTGCGGCATTTGTGGGGGGATACAGCTGATGGGATGGACCCTGAAGCTTGAAATGTTGGAGCCTGTGAACAAGAAAGGTCTGCAGCGATTTAAGGATTTATTATTTTTTTTATTGCACTCCCAGTCAAAGAAGGCACGTGAAGGCAGATGGTTCCCCAGAGATTAGACCCAACTGGACGGCTAACCCTCTTTCCACACTGGTTCCGAATCAGCGTCACCAGCATTAGGGTAAAGAGGGCAGCAGAAGCTTCAGAACCTCAATAAGTTACTGCTCTGCATTTTGTCTGTCGCCGGTCGTTGTCTTCAGAAGATGAGTTTATTCATTACACAATCTTCTGTGTCCCAAGAGTCTGCACCTTGGTATGTTCCCCGGTCCTTCAAGTTCTGGATAAATCTCCACCATTCCTTTGTTCGGTTTAAGCCCTGCACCTGCGTTCATGCCTCCAACAGGTCCGTACGACAGAATCCTACGAAAGCATAAAGCCTGTTTCCATCTCTGATTATGTTACCCAGATAATGGCAAGAGAATGCAACCTTTTCTAACACCTATAAATTAAGATTTTTTGGACTTGGATAAGATTCTTTCTACTCCCAACAATGTTTTTTGAGGTTAAGCAGAAGAGCCAGGTCATCACCTAAGCACCAATAACCTTAGGCTTACACACTAGAGGTGGGCCTCACGCACCCAGTCCCTTCACCATACGAGCCCATGAGTAAAGGGATTTCAGCTGTGATTGAGCAGTGGACATCACCCCTTGGCCATTAATTGTGGTGTCAAGTAACCCAGGGTGATCTGAAATGTTATTTGAAGTCTTTGAAGTTATGATGTTAGTGATCAAGAAATTACCCCAAAAAACTGCAATTGAGAAATACCTATTTCTGACTCAGTGGATCTGTGAGCAGCATTGCTGCTTCACAACACCTGGTTGGTGAAACGTTAGTTCGACTCCAACTCACTCTGTGTGAAGTTGTGTTTGTGTGGGTTTCCTTTCGGTGCTCTGATTTCCTCCCACGGTCCAAAGACGTGTTTCAGGTCAATTAGTCACTCTTAAATGCCTGTAGTGTGTGCATGGGAGAGTGAACAAGTGTGTGGTCACCTTGCAATGGACTGCCATCCCATCCAGGGGCAGTTTCACAACCCTTTGCTTTGAGGATCGATTCTGGCCCTCCAGGATCCTTTTCAGACTAAGTGCCTAGAAGCTTCCAAATTACTTGTAAAAAGCATGAACATTTTTTAGTTCTGAGTAATATTACATTTTGCAGTTTTATTGTTATTGAATGTGTCTAAAATATTGCACTCGTGTTATTATTAAGGCCAGAAGTAATGTGAAATTTTGTTTAGAGTACTTTAACACTGAAGGTATGCTTTTAAAATATGTCAGACTCCCCCAGATATACTTGCCCTGTTCTGTACAAAACAACCAAAGAGGAGCTCTGATATTCGATCCTTTCAGTCAAAAGGTCTCAAAACACAAAATATTTCTGCATGTTTTGTTCTGCCTGAATGCCACCTGCAAAAAATAAAGCAAAGCAGCAATTTCACATGACAGATTTTATTACCCCCCCCCCTCCTCATTTCTTTATCCCAAAAGGAATGACACCATTCTGTAGACGCTGGAAGACAGAGAAATTTCATCTCAAAGAAAATCTCTTTGGAAACTTTCATGTCATGTTTTCGTACGGGGCCATATAAACTTGTCAGCGTCACACATGGTTTTGTTTTTTTAACCGAGCATAAATGCAATGCAACTCTCCGTGTTTTATGAAATCTCATATTTTCAGCCTACCACCTCAGTGCTTTTCTCCTCATTGATCTTAGATTTACTGTACTGTTTGATATTGGCTCTAACTATAAGCAGGCCAGGCAGAGGCGCATGTACAGTCATTTGTCAACATGTAATCTGAGAACATCATGAATCCGCATATACTTTTATTTAAGAGAGTGTACGCTGCCTCTTTGAGATACCAAAAAAGAACTCTCCTGGTTTGTGTTAAGAGGAGGATTGACAAAACTTAATTTCTTTCCCCATCACATTTCTACTCGCTGTGCTGCCTCTAAATTCTTAGGTTGCTGGGCAACATCTTGGCTGAGTCAGAATTTGTTTCCTTTATTCGCTTACAACACTGTAATGTTTTATGCACTATAATTGCTTTAAGATGCTGACTCCACAGAATAGAGAGGTCCAGGATGCAACTCTTTGCAGACTTGAGGAAACTGGAACAATGTGTTTATCTGGCAAGAGCTGGATCTCTGCACTGTTTATACCATTGCAGCACTCATGTGTAACTGAGGCAGTACCGTGATTCAAAGTGCAATTCCGAAATATACCCTGTTGCACTAAAACCCTCTCCAAATGCAGGCATGTCCTTTTTTTTGCTAACTGAGCTAGGGTGCCCAAAGGGTGTCCACCTCAGTGAAAGATTTTTAAAATAAGGACAGACACCACAAGTATTTGTCTACCCTGGGCTCTGCTCAGCCAGTTTTATAAATCACCTGAATGCTGGGCAAGCAAGGCGAGCCAGACTGTCCCACGACAGTGCACTTTATGACTCATAAAGGTCTGGATTATGAACACCTCTGCAGTGTCTTCCAAACGCAATTGCAAAATTCCCACAAAGCCTTCCTCCACCTTATTAGCCTCAGCCATCTCCCCAATGTGAGGTGTCATCAGTTATTTCTTTTAAAGCTTTGCTAGCTGGAAAGACAGATAATACAAGAGAGGCAGATTGGCTTTTGCCCAGTCATCTATTCTCTTATAAGAATCTATAGTTTTCTTTTTTATGTGAACCACTGACCCTAGCCATACACCATCTTTGTTGAAGCCACTTGCTTAATAAACCCTCCCTTGTGTGGGCCTCCAGCATGCTTTGGTATTCCAACCAACAATCCTCTGTTTCATGCAAACAAATGGCCCCCCCAACAGAACCCAGAAAGCAGCAAAAATGGTGGTGTAATGAAACAACATACTCATGGTAACGGAAACTAGAGCATGAAAGCAGACTGATGAACCTCCATGTACATCAGCACACATACAGTAGTGTCACTCCCTCTCATATCTTACAGGAAAGCTCTTTCTGCAGCTCGGTCAACATATTACTCAAGATGAATTAAAAAAACAGTAACAACTGTTGCTTCTAGTTCCAAATAATTACCCAATTCAGGTTACCCAAGAACAGCTATCTATCCAGGAATGTGGATAAAACTGAGATAGTGTAGATGGGGCTGAACATTTATTGCAACATACGGTTGAATCTCAAGGCCTAAATTTCAGCACCACATCATTTGCAAGGCGGCTCAGAATTCTTACTGACCCATAACAGTTTTACAGATCCTCTATTGACTTAGTTGTGAAGAGTCACTACCTGCAACTAAGGACAATTGCTAAATTAAAGCACTTTTTTAAACCGATGCCTTCCTTTCTAGTAGGGTTCGCCACTCTCCTAGTTCCTGCTCCTAGTTGTTTGGCTGCTCTGTTTACACCATTACACCCTTCAGCTATGAAATGCTGCAGCCAACACTGTCACCAATGTATTAACTGGCCGAAGATGGCCGACGTGTCACCAGAGGTATAGCTGTGTTACTCAGTGTCAGGACTCCTGCCTGTAGAGGGACATTCTGGGTACTGCAAGGCCATGTGCTTCTCTTTAATTCAATGTGCTCCTTGCCCCACCTCCCCCACCTGATCTCCATTATGACCCTCATTATTACCTCCCGTGTTCCTCCGATGGCCCGTCTCTGTTGTTTATTGTGTAGTCCTGTGTTTGTGCCAGTTACTTGTTAAATGTAACCATGTTTTTGTGGCTCTTTCACTGGTTTTGCCTGCTGAATTGTATTTCCCTGTATCAAATCTGTTTCGCTTCATTGAGTCTGCAACTGGGTCTTTACTGGTAATCCCTGACACTCAGATTCTTTGACCACTTCACTGGCTACCCATCCCAAGTAGATGGAAGTTCCTCCTTAGATAGCAAGATCACATAGAAGGCACTCAAGGCTCTGACACCATCTTCCATCACTAAACTTCTCACCAAGCCAGGTCACACCCTGTGTTCACAGGACTCCAGTTAGCTTGTAGCTCCCAAGCTTCAGTTTGAAACTATGTGTGACGGAGCCCAAAAGCCCTTAAACCAGAACGATCTTTGTGATGCAATGAAAGATGCCCCATTTGTCACTATTTTTACAACTAGACTCAAATCCCTTTTTGAATGTTGTGCTTTACTGCCTGAGCTTAACTGATGCACCACTGTTTTTCCTTTTCCTTTCTCCCTGAGGTGTTACAGGCCCTGGGAGTGCCAGACCTCCAGCGAGGCCCTCAGTGGCACAAGTGTACTGCTGCTGTCTGGACAGGTGACCTGTTGTCAGTAACTCTTGACTGTCTTCCAATGGAATGAGTAACCATGGGCCTGAACAAAGATTGTAGCTTCCGCAGACTTTAGCTTTTCCTTGACAGATACGTCGTTTGTTTGTGCTTACCCATACACACAGCCACCTCCTCTGTCACAATATTAAAATGCCCAGGTTTATTTTTCTCCCCTCCTTCACAGGTGTGAGTGGTTTTTTTGTTTTGTTTTTGTCTCCTCATCTGCCAGCTGGTTTACCATACCTGTAGGTTCTATTGCCAGGACAGAAATTCCCTGGGGGAATTCCCCAGATTCTAGGATTCCCTGTAATGTTGCTCAGTGCTCTGTGTGACCCTGGTGAGAAGTGTACTGTGCAAAAATAAACAGATCGGTCCCCTCTTGTAATGTAATGTTATAATAAATGTAATGTTAATCGTTTTTCTTTAGCCAAAATTATTTTAATTGTTTTTGTGCCATCTGAAATCTATAAAACTGATAAAAATGGTTACCTGGGTTACAGGGAGAAGATAGCCAGGATCAGCCTGGGCAAATGGAAGGCTGTGTCGCATAGCATTATATGCAATCTCAAATCCCTTTGGCTGGTAGATGTAATATACTTGGCTTTTTTTTCTCTAGCATTACTGTATTACCTTTCTGAGACCGATGTGGTACTTGTAGATAATACAATTTCAGGAGACTGCATCTGCAGGGAAATCTATGGAAAAAAAATCATCTACAACATCTTTGTAGCAATTCTTGGGCTAAACGTAAGATAAAGAAAGTAACAGATACCGAGTTCAAAAGGAAATAGCAAAGAAAATGCACCAAAATTGCAAAATAGTTCTTAGTTTCAACCCTTTCGAGGCAACATGCAAACAGGCAATTCATATGTTACAGTCCAGTCCTTCTCCAGCATGGCTGAGCCCCAGAGAATACTTAAGATGATATATATACTTGTTCCATTAAATTGGCTTTAGTCAAAGTTTTAGACCAGATTCAAGAAGTTAAGCAGGAAACATGGAGTCGCTTACGACACTTACTGTTATGAACTACAGCTACATAAAAAAAGTGCATTGCAATATGCTGAAAAGCTTTAGGGCCTCAAGACAGTCACTACATTCAGGGCACCTAGCACATGAAATAAACATTGGGTTTTCATATTCCCCTCTTTCCCCTTTTTCCCTGTCTTAATAAACTATTGAAAAAGTGTACAAATAAATGCAAGTTCATAGATCGCCTCTTAAACCCAGTTTCACCGCTCAGAAAGCAAAAGTAATATTAAAGCAATAGTAACTATAAAAACTATAAATGATCCCAGTTATTCTGCAGTTCTTTGTTTCTGTATAACATCACAAATCCTTACAGGCAACCTGGTTCCATGTCTCTGCTGTCCACCTGTTTTGGAATTTCAAGGCCAGTATGACTGAGGAGAGAGAGAGACAGATCTGGCCATGGACTTGGAAGAAGTCAAATTCCTGTGAAGATACAAGAAAGCAACAATAAAACTGTCCATTTTAAAGGATCCTGTTTTGGCTAAAATGGTTTTGTTTACATCTTTCTCTAAATTCTTTCCGCCACATACACAGATTATTGGTCTCTGCTTCAGGCTCCAGCATTTTCCTCCCCTTTTCCGCCAAATCCACTTCTCCGAAATTCACCAGCAGGCAGAATAATCAGCAGCTTCATTTTAAAGCCCATGAGTTCCGTGCTGTCAGGCAAAGGCACCAAACCACTGAGCCCCAGCATTGGTCCACAATGCAAACGTTCAAAAAATAAATTTTTTTTAGATTTGCCTACATGGTTTAAGAAGCTTTTGATCATTTGGAAATATTTTTGATGCATGACTCACATTTCCTGTGCCTGTGACATCTGTGCCCATCTAAGCTCAAAGTGAATGCACTTTTGCTCCCAGTGCTCCTCAGCAACCTTCTCTCAGGCCACAGCAAGAATTCTAAATAGAGTGGCAAAAAGCATGATATTTCATAGAAAAAAGTCCTCACAGATAAATAAAAATGAGGCAATAGCAGATATAATAAATAACCCTTCATAAATATTGCAGATTAATTTTATAAAGTAATATCTCACCATTCAGCCTCAAGACTCCAAGAAACCAAAACAGAAGACAAATAAACCGCAGCTTCAATGCACAACCCTGATAAAACTTCAGTTCCCGTGCTAGAGACGTTCCTATCATTTCTCCAGTGTGCTAGTTGAAATGGAAATAATCTCCTTGCTGTCCTCACTCAACACTGAACTGGGACAGCCATCCAAGGCAAGTTGTCTGTTAAGCGAGGAACTTGTCATACATCTGAAAGCATTTGAACATGCGGCAATCAGTAAAAGGATTGCTCACATCCAAGCTGAGGAAACGGTATTCGGGGATTAGGCAGTCGCAGATGTCTTTGTGGAAAAGATGCAAGATTTACGTTTCGGAAAGGGGAGCGTGTGTGATTCCACTCTGTACAATAAATGTAACCCGGGGAAGGACCAGACAGCATTCTTCAGACATTAAGTATGGCCCAGTCCATGATCCATGGGTTCACATTGGAAGTCTAGAGGAGCTTATCCAAGTAATCTGGGAAGGTGTGACTTTGAATGAAAGGGAAATGGGTGGGTTTCTTCAGTGCTGGTGGGTGTCAGCCTCATATTGACATACATGCATGACACACATACAGTAAAAGATTGTCTGAGAACCGGGTTTATTGCTTTGGTTCTCCCAATTGCTTTGGGAAAGTATCAGTCAGAAGGGAGAGAAAGAGTTTAAGCCATAGACTAGTAGACCAACATCTTGGCATTGAGTCTGTGATGAGGCAGGCTAGGTCTTCAAAGAGGGTAAATGAACACCAAAGTAGAGTCAAATCACAGTAAGGACCTTCAGGTCCACCACTAATAAATGCCATTAGAGATGCTGTCAAATCCTACTCCCCCACCCCAATCTACCGAGGGTTGCGCTTCCGGATCAATGATTTTTTTCAGTTTTTTAGCATAATTTCAGTTATATATTAAAATAGCTGGGATGCTGAACAACAAATTCAACCATTGTAATACTGCATCTTAACACAACAGATCAAAGAAAATGTTTGAGCTCATTAATTGCTGAACAAACTCAGTTGGTAGCCTACTTTTTGAATATGGAACAGCTAAAGCAAAACACTTCCTCCTCTTAAAATTTTCAACATTGTTCTGTGTTGGAACACAATTTCCATCTGATTAAGAGTGGGACGGTGCGATCCAGCACCTCTGTTGCATCACCCTGAGCCGCACCGTGTATGTCATTAGCGGCTAGGATGCAACATCTGATGCTGCGGCTGCTTCCCAGACAGACACCTGTTCTCCTGCACAACCGTGTCCTCCAGGAATCTGTGATAGTTTTTTTTTTTTTTTTTTTCTCCAATTAACATTACTGGGTCACAACAACAAAAAGACATTATCAGCTCACCAAGGAAACCAAACGCAGACCGATTCAAACCAGACACGATGAGAACGTGCAGAGTCCACAGAGGCTGAAGCAGATTCGAACTCGCGTCTTGGACCATCTCGCATGCTGTGAGGAGGCGGTGGCACTTCTCACTGCTGCCCCCCGAAAAAATGCCATTTTCCCAAATATTAAACTGGGTGAAGTTAAAGAAAGCAGGTCCTCTCTAACTTTCCGCTCATTATTAAGTTGACTTTATGTGGCTGAGGGCGGACGTGACAAAGATTCTCAAATATCCAAAGCTTCAAACTGTCAGTTAAAAGGGAGAGCACCAGTTAAGGCCTGGAAGAACATTCAATTGCACTTTACAGTAATACAAATACAAATATGAGCTTAAGCTGCTCAGGAATATTAGCTGAACCACAGCTCCTTAAGATCTGCTGCTGTGTTTCCTGATAGCCGGTTGAAATAAGTCTAAGCATAAAAATAAACATATTATAGAGTTGCTTTTGTTTGTGGGAGACATCGCTCAGATTAAATCGTTGTAACACATCAAACCGTATGTCCTCTGGCCAACGGTGTACAGAGTGGGGTGAGGGACTGTCTGTCTGGGGTACCAGGGCTGCAATGAATGATTGTGTGGGAACTGGGGGTGGAGTGGAAATTTAGTGTGACTGAAACATGTGAAAACACTCATGAGAAAATTTCAGGAAACTATTGAATTGAATAAATTTAACCATATACAGAAACTTAATTATTAACATAAGGCAACACTGAGGGATCTGCTTCCGATCATGTAAGTAGTCTCATCCAGTTAGTGCCTTACATTAATGGAAATTTAATAAACGAAACGGCTTTTCAGCTTTTAACCAGTGTTGACTTGGTGTTTCGTGACTTGCAGGTTTTTGCCCAATAAAGCAGGATGACTTGGAGGGTAAACAGCAGGTTTATAGGCAAGGCAGCTGCTATAACTGCTACACTAGAAGTACAGCTGCAGAGTAGAAGACATGGGCAGCGATTTCTTTTTTTTTTTTTTAAACAAAAACATCACAAATCTTTTACATGTCAAAATCTTTGTCCGGCATACCCTGGACTGCAAGACTGATTATGATCAATTCCTATTGATTATGAATCAAGTTATAGCATTAGAAAAGAAGTTAAAAATACATAGTGTATACTTCTGTTTTGTTAAGCATAAAATACCTTTTTATTCTGATTTAATTCAGTTAGGTGACTTTTACCATAAATAATGGCAAATTGACCCCCACGATGGGAATCTGCCTAACAGGATGATTTCGGGAACTGAAATAATGCCATTATGTGTGCAGTAGTAATCACTCATACAGCGCCAGTGGCAGCATTTTAGCTGGCAGTCGCGACCCTTGGTGCATTAGAGGCCCCGAAAAAGAATGCTTTTCACAGCCCGATGACTTCTTAAAGGTTAATGGATGCCGTGTAAGATGGTGGCTTATTCTGCTGACTATAAATACCAATACAAAGTGAACCCTTAAAATGCTCCAGCACAAGGCCTACAAGTTCAATTCATCATCACTCTTTGTTCCGGCAGAAATTCACATTACAGGAGAAGGAAGAAGTTTGTGTTTAAAAGATAAAACGGGTTACGAGATAATACGGTTTTGAAGAATTGAGTGCAATTTATTACCCAAAGAAATTAAACCCAGTCATTTTGTTCCTTTGCCAGCGCAAAATTTTGATTTGTTTCCTGGTCATGCAGTGTACAGCACATTAATAGAAATTTAGTCTCTCACAGCAGCTAATACGTATATATTTGTGTGAACTTTGAGAATTTTTACATTTGGTTATGAGCCTATGGTGTTGTATAAAAGTAACTTAACTCCTAAATAAGGATTCCTTGTAAAAAGGGTGCAAACAAGTCAAGTACCACTTCAGTCAGCCTTCTGATATCTGCTGTGGTTTACATAAAACTTCCTATGCTACACTGTGAAGTGCATGTTGGAGGAAGCTGAACTGGACAGAACTCTCATTTGTTTTTTTGTTTAAAAAAATTGTTCACATTTTTTTTACTTTAGCGCAAACCACAAAACTGGAGTCTGTCACTTTAGTAACGGAATCAATAAAAGCCCCCAAACATTGCATGGTAATGCGCTGTCACAGTGTAGTTTGAAATGAACCACCAGCGGGCTAACCTGGTGACGGGAAACATCTGCGCGGAAGAAGTCTCCATGTCTGCGACGACAGTCCAAACCGCAGCAGGAATTAAGAACGTCAGAACCAATGCCTTTTGAGGAAGGCTTTCAGAACCATGATGTGAAGTCAGTTGGCTCATAAACACACTAAAAAATACTGCTGCTATGCAACTGCTTAGTCAACATTTTTATCTACATCTATCTTTATTTACGTTTATTTAGCAGACATTTTTTTCAGCCCTTTCATGTTGTATTTAGCCAACACCTTTTTGGTAGATACACTGCTGTATAATACCCAACCACTGGCTCCCTTGTTCACAAGAACAAAGGGACACACCTCATACTATAGAAAATATAGAGTCAACATATACTGTACTTGAGAAGATCTCATTGAAGGAAACTGGAACATCTGGAGGAAACCCACATGAACATGGGGAGAACATGCAAACCTACACAATCTGAAATGGGATCAAACCCAGGGTGCCCATTCCTCATCCAGGTTTTATTTGCTGTGTCACCTTTTTAAATTCCTTCTTAAAAACTGTGCATATAACTTCTTGTCTGTTACTGTTACTGAAGACCAGGATGGAAAGGTTTAAGGACACTGCACATGGGCAAGTCAGCAGGTCCTGAGGGAAGCCCACAGGATGTTCAAAGCATGTTCAATTCAGGTCTCTTTTTCTTGCTGGTAAGAGCGCCATCATTCTGAAAACATCCTGCCTCATCTCTGCCCTGAAGAAAATGAAGTTGAACAGCTACAGACTAGTGGCCTTCATCACATGATATGAAGACACTCAAAAGGATGGTGTTTGATAACATCAGACCTCTTGTGAGAGACCACTTAGGCTCCCCCAAAGTTTTCTTATCAGGCTCACACGGGTGTAGATGATGTGATCATCTATTTGTTCCACAAGGCTTAATCCCACTTGAAGATGGATGACATCACGAGTGTTATGTTTTTTTTTTGTTTTTTTTTTTTACTTTTTTAGTGCCTTCGGTACTTTCAAGGCGCTCCAGTTAAGGAACAAGTTCACCAACATGACGGATGCACTGATTTATCCTGGAATTTAGATTACTCAATGGCAGAATGCAGTTTGTCAGGCTTAGGGACTGAGTTTCTTGACAGTTTTGAGCAACACTGGAGCACCCCGGGGAACAGTGCTGTCTCCATTACTCTTCAGCTTCTCCACCACTGACTTCAAATACAAGTCTGGACAGTGTGACCTGCAGAAGTTCTCTGACTGCTATAGTTGGTTGTATAGAGAAAGGTGGTGAGTGCAGACATCTGATTTGTTCTATGGTCTAAGTCAAAGCATCTCTAAGTGAAAAATCAGCAAAACAAAGGAGCTGATGGTTCATCTTTGCTGCTTTATAGAGCCCTTGCACTTTGTTACTGCAGAGGATGCAGACATGGAGGTTGTTCACTCCTACAAGCGCTTGGAGGGGGGTCCACATCAACAACAGATTAGACTGGCCCCACAAATCAGATGCACTATACAAGAAAGGACAGAGCAGGCTGCTCTGTCTTTGAAGACTTGGGCCCTGTAACATCTTCCATATGTTCCTCCAGACTCTATCAGCCAGTGTGATCGTTTTTGCTCTTGTCTGCTGGAGGGAAGCATCACATTTGATGCAAAACTCAAAAAAAAATTTTTTTTGCCATGGATCGTACCCCTGATTCAGTGGAGATAATGGCAGAAACTAGCATGATGAAGAAGGTTGAATCCATCATGGGCAATGGCACAAACTCCCTAAAACAAAAAGATCTGACTGGGTGTTTTTAGCCACTGGGTTGTTTGTGATGTCTGAAGACAACCACACCATTTGCTGGACTGTAACACTGACTGACCACAGCGGTCACGATGATGCGGTACCCATATCTGCTGCTGCTTGGGTGTCCATTAGCTATTATCATTCTATATTATTCATCAGTCCTTTTTCTTCAGCTGCTTGCCCTTGTGAGGGTCTTGGCAGTGCGGAGTCTGGATGGAACATCAGTCTATAACAGAGTATTTTCTGTATTACCTGATTAAACGTTAGTATGCCCATTGAGGGTGTACCAACTTGCCTAGCACTCAGTGATTCAGGAATGGACCCTAGTCACTCAAGACCTTCAGTAGGAGAAGAGTTTAATGAAGACAACTGATAGAGTAAACATAAGTGCATTATTTTTTGAGTTCTAAAGGCTTGCTGTTTCCCAGTGTTTGAGTGTCAAACAGCCTTTTTTTTTCCAAAAATATTTTGTCAACATGTTTGTTGACTTGGCATCCCTCACCCCACCAGGGTCACTGATCCCAGGCTGTGTGTTGTTTTCAGCATGTGTAAGAATTCCACTTTCTTCTGCCCCCTGGAAGTTATAACATGTTCACAGCATTCTTACAAAAAGCAAGCAGGTTCCCGAAGACAAACTCCAGGTCCAGGTCTTTTTTTCACTTTGCTATTTTTTCTGGTTTTTCTGCTTCCTGTTTCTTGGCTTTCGCCAGCAGATCTTTTATGGTGGCTAAATAAAATGTATCTGGCTACACAACAGCATTGTTTTATAGATGAGCAAGTATGTTTCTCAAGAGTACAAAATTGTGGCTGAAACTAGAGCCAACATTTTTGAGGTTCTTCACCACACTTCCAATAGTCTATGTCTTTTTTCCTAAAGGCTCTGCAAACGTATCTGTTAAGTGTTTGTCAAGACAAGAGATTTTTTCCTCCTTCTCCTGAACTTCACATTAGCAAACTTTCGACTAACAATTCTTACCAACTATGCTACCTGGTAACCTCTGAGAATAATCTTGTTGTTTTGTTTCCATTCAGAAGACCCTGCCCACTTCACCGAAGGTAGTAGAGGGCAGACTATAAAATGCAACTAGAAACAGCACTGACAGTCTTACTGACTGCAGAAAGAGGTCAAATTTTCTGCTCCAGAGGAGTAAATGAGCAGAGCAAACATGCTACCGAGGAGCGGCAAATCCTTCCGCTTCTGTGCCCTTCCACAAACGCTACTCTGGACATGCTGGGCGAAGTGATCAGCAAGATGACGGCCCCCTCTGTACCCCACCCTGCTTTGTGCCACACATTCCTGAGTTAACTGTGAAGAAGACCCCCATCAGTCCCATGTTCGTTCACATCCACCCCGGCTGTATTTAAATGGGGCATCACTCAGCACCACACTCTGGAGGCTGGGAGGAAATGGCGCATGAAAAGATAAGGGGGTTTTGCACAGTCCTTAACACTTCCATATTTCACCATGAGCATCTGGTGAACGGTTTGTCTGCAAGATGGGTCTCGGGGTTTAATTCTAGCAAGACATGAGGCTCCAGCATCTGCGAATTAAATGAAAAATGTTAACCTTTTAATTATGGTAGGTCATACATTAGGATATTGCATTTAATTTTTTTACATATCCAGTACTGAGAACTTCAGGCTGCAACTGTGAAAAAACCCATGAGAACACCAACTACAGCACATAGAGGGCCTGCTGAGAATATGGATGTGACCCATGATGGTTGCAGGTTTAAGGTTCACCTGTCACAAAGTTCAGCTGTAGTGACATGGAGCACATTGCTACCATGGAAAAAATAGAGGTATTTCAGTTCATTTTTGGGACTATACAGAGTTTCTGGATATGGCACAAGCCCAGAAAATTAAAAGCGTGATTTTTTATTACAGTGCTGTATCATACTGCACTGTGTACTACAGTAACATCTTAACAGTGCAATGACCATGTAATGTGGTCAATAACTGTAGCTGACACCTACATACAGACAGTATGCTGATTTACATGCAAAAGCAGAGTAACACAGGGACTAGGGGGCACTTTGCCCCCTTTAGGAAGCTAATGAATGCATGGTTCTTTTTGGGGCACAGAATGAAATATGTTTATAATATATTGTGCGTAAAAGAATTTTTTTCTCCCAAAAGGTTAAAGGTCAAATGTTGAATGTTCATGTTTCTTTTATGTTGTGCTAAAGAAAAAGTTTTCGGTGTTTATGAATTTCAATTTTTTTTCCTGAATGATTTTTACCAGTAGTCCATAAAACTGAGGAAGGGCTGCAAGAGTAAATGTGAGATACTGCAAGCTGCATTTTGTTAAATAATGAAAATCACAAAACATTGAACTGTGCCATTAATGTCAGGAGACTGGGTCGGGGTTCAAAACTAAAAAGTATGGCTTATGAAACATTTCAACTGAACATGATTAGCGGTTGGAGGAAAACAGCGCAGTCCCGTTTCAGCAACGAAAGCTACGTGAACAAAATTGGTGTTGCTGGAAATGCTGCAGAAGCTCCGTTTCCCATTTCAAGCAGACTGAAAAAGTTTTTTTGGGTGGGCCCATTTAATCAATGTATAAATTTTAAACATTATTATGAAAATATAACTTGGCTGAAATGCTACATTTATATCCCATCCTAAAGGCAAAATTTGCACTCAGGTTAAACATTAATAAATCCACTGCCTTAATGCGAGATCAAACTCGGTCATAAGGCAGAAAGAGCCACATGTGGGGTCATTATAAAACGGGGAAAAGTTCTTGAGTGTTCCCTTCATAGTTCCATTAACCTCTAATCCACCTAATATTAAACAAATACAAATTTAATTTTAAGCTCGTGCATAATTCACAATGCTTCTTTTTGGTGCATAACCTGTGCAGCCTACTGGCAGTGACACTGAAAATATTGGGGAACAGAAATGATATTGACTTTTGTCCCTAATTGGAAGAAAGGTTCCTTGGATAAGATGTCAAACTGTCACGCAGAGACACGGAACTGCATGATTAAGGGGGCTCGGACCAGATTGTTCTAGATAATCTCATTTGTGCTGTGTATATTTTTAAGTGTAGCGGGGGTTCACATTCATGCAGAGGGAGCATCTTGAAAGCTTCTCTTCAAAGTTCAAGGGTTGGTGCTTAAATGTCTTCAGGGTTCAGCGCTCAGAAAAGAATGTTGGCCATCTTCTGTCCACTGTCCTCTGGAATGCATTTAAAATGTCTGACACGTCCCCCAAAAATGACCCCCCATTGCGACTTGACCTTGCGTCACCCATGTTGGGCGACTTTGACCTTAATTTGACGGCGGTAGCAGCAACTTGCAGTTGAATGTAATGTAACCTGCTGTTGTAAGGTTGTGAAGGTGAACCTCAAGACCCTGGCCATGGCATTTCCCTTTTCTTTGTCCACAACACTTGAGATACACTCACACTTTTCTGGAACTTTCACCACCAAACCCAAAAAAACAGCAATATACAAACACTAGCGTTTGTTCACACAATGGCAACCAAGAGAATTTTCAGTTCATGTTTTACATTATAAACATCATGCAAGTAGCATGCATGTAGACTCACATATATCTGTAAGAAGAAGATTACGTTTTTCAAAAGTTAGTACATAAAAAAAACTTAGGACTTTATGAACTTTTGTGCTTTGTAACACTAAATTTGACAATTGTAATAAAAACAGAGTGGATAAATTTTTCTGCTACTTCAATGAACGAAACAGCTGCATTAAAATAGTCTTTTAAAGTATAGTTTTTAGTTTATTACAAGTTTAACAAGATTAGGCAAGATGTGTAATTTTTTTGTGAGCTCAGAACTCTTCCATCTGGTAGAATGAATAAAACATCAGGCACAAGGGGCACTCGGTCCAAACATGAATGTAAATTCCCGAGGGGAGAAAAAAATCGCCCGAGAGCCATTAATCCCACCCTCGCGCAGTCCTGGCTGCCCAATTCTTCCAATTAAACTCCACTCTGTATCCCTTATGAAACATTAAAACAAAGAAAATAATGCAGGATGTCTGTGCAGTTTCAGAAGACCCTTTTTAAGGGAATTGTGTCAGGGAAATGGTCTTGGATCTGGAAGGAATCCTGACCGCGATTTCACAGCAACATCTTGAATCCAGAAAGTCCTGAGGACACTAGAAGTCCCAAGAATTTTTAAAAACATACAAAGTCCATCCATCTTATATACACATGTGATTACAGAGGTTAATGTAATGCTTACTATCATCGGAAACCACTTTAGATTTTTTAAAAATTGCATGAAATAGGCTGACATACACTTATTTATTTATTTTTTTTTTTACATTTCAGCATGTATGGTATGGAAATCACTGTGAGTGTAAGTACTTTTGGCTTAGACTGCATGAGTCAATTTTTGTGCAACTCAGACACATTATCTACTTACCATAATATACTGCATAATGCCATTATAATAAATTTATTACAACACAATCACTTTCCAGTACTCCAAATATTGCAGCATTTGTACCCTGAGGTACACTCTTTGGCCAAAAGTATGTGAACCTCCCCTGTGTTGAGTTGTTTCAGCTGTATCCATGTAGCATAAAAACACATTTTAGACAGTTGTGTGTTTCCAGCTTTGTAGCCACAGTTTGGAGAAGCTCCTTTCCTGCTCCAGTGTGACTATGCCCACCCCATACACAAAGTGAGCTCCATAAACATATTGTTTGCCCAGGTAGGTGTGGAAGAACTTGAGTGGCTGGCAGTGTCCTGACCTCAACCTCACTGAACACCTTTGGGAAGAACTGGAACGCTGACCATGAACCAGGCTTTCTCGCCTGACCTCAATGATGTTCTTGTAGCTGAATGGGCACAAAATCCCACAGCTGCACTCCAAAATCTGGTGGAAAGCCTTCCCACAAGAGTGGGGGCTGTTATAGCACCAAGGGGGGGGGGGCAACTCCATACTAATGCCCATGGGGTTGGAATGGGAAGTTCAACATTCACATATGGGGGTGATGCTCAGGTGCCCACATACATTTGACCATGTAGTGTATGCCAGTTAGTTACAGGAACTTGACTACTTTTGCTTATGAGGCGTTTCTTTGCATTTATAATGGCTGAATTTGGATTTTGCATGCCTCCTAATAGCTGAATGACAAATTTACTGTACACTTCAACATTTACTCATTCAGTAGAAGCTTTTCTCCAAAGCAACATGCAATGGTTATGTACTATCCTAAGAGCTAAAACATTCATCCAAGGTGGTCTATTATGCTACATGCATTATGCTTCCTACAATCATCCACTCATTTATACAGCAGAGCATTATGACACATTCATGCCCACATTCATGTATAATATGCAGACATGGTAAGAGGAAACCCACACAGACACAAGGGCAGCAGGCAATACACATAGACTTCTTGTTAGTTACAAAGTCAAAGTCAAAAGAGTCAAAAGAGTTTATTTGTCACGTACATGGTTACTGAGTATACCATGTAGTGAAATGTGCTCTGATTCAGGATAGGAGACTGTGCATAAAAATTTACAATGAGTAAAACAAACAAACAACCAAACACCAAGAAGAAAGGAAACAAACAGCAAATAGATAAATAAGTAAATAAATAAAACAGTAAATAAACCTTAAGGTGCACTAGAAGGACAGTGACAGTGAGGGGAGCGGTCAGAGAAAATTGTAGACCCTGGTTTGTGACAGCTTGGCTCCTGCTGGTTAAGATCTCTACATCCATTATCCCTCATTTCCTGGGGTCACCTGTTATAGTCTGGTAATCTCGGTCCCCATTTTGACATTTTTTTTTTTAATTTACATTAATGGTTGAATTAATTTACAGAATATCACGTGTATATTGTAACAAGTACCAGTCTGGGCTCGGATGGAGGAAATGAGGACATCACGGCAATCTCCATAACACAGTCTTTTATTGAACCCAGGATATCAGGGGGGAAGTAACAGCCAGTCAGGGCAATGGAATAGCTGCTCTTTTGGCATCCACACTGAAGCTAGTTAACCACCCTAGCCCCCTTCTACAAACTAGCGGAAAAGGCAAACCCCAACAAACAGCACAACATCCCATCCACAGTTGGACCTAATTAAGTATTCACATACGCGATACCGACACCGATCAATAGGGATGCTTATCCGTAGCGCCCGACACTACAATATTTTGCCCATGAGTGTTTAAGTGAAGAATAACTGCTGAACAGATTAACTGCAGACCACCATATAGTTTAACAGATAAAATAATGGAAGGGTTGGAATGGTCTTCTATTATGTTGCATTATAGTGCAAGTAATCTTAACTGTTGAGGTAATTCTATTACAGTTAGTTTCTTTTTGCATTCACTTTCTACTTTAAGTGCCTTACTTCAATCCTATTACGTTTTAACTGGATTTGATGATTTTTCCCCAAAAATAGGAGTCAGCTGGGGGGCTTGGGGGATGTGTACGTCTTTTTACTCTTTGAATTTAATGTTAATTTCATTCTGCATTTGAGAACACCCCTCATGAAGGAATTTTCAGGAAAGATCGCCTTTGCAAGGTGGGCGACAACTGTATGTGGAAACAGAAAAAGTTTTAAATCGCCTGCAGGAGAAAAGTTCTGAAAACTCCATGAACTCCATAAATGTTTAACAGTTTTAGATTGTACAGGAGAACAGATAAACATGTCAATAAAATAGAGTTCTTTAAAGAAAAGTGTTGTTGGGTTAAACTCAACTCATGGTGTCCATAGACACGGTTTTCATGGTGAGGGAGGGCATGGTTGCCTAACGTAAGAAGGCAATGGTAGTGTTTTTGGGCACAAAACATGGGAAGAACATGCAACCTCCCAACCTCCTGCAATGGACTTGAACAGGAAGCTCAGGTGCTGAGAGGCAATAACCGCTGTATTTATTCTTGCATAAATGTTGCCACATGAAAGCAGAGTATGTGGCCCACTGCAGCAATGCACATAACATTCACAGTGGAGAAAAAAGAAGTGCAGGAGAGAGCAGATGTAGAACAACATTAAGTAACATATGCAAATATTAATAAGCACTACATGAGCAAAAAAATGTAAAAATACATTTGCCCTTCCTGTTTTTTAATTTAATTGCAGATATTGCGACTTCAGCAGTCCACCGGTTGCTCTGACCCAAGCTGGACAAGAAGGTAATGTTGGGTGACAGTATGCCCACAGGTTGCCCTCTGGAGATGAGCTGTGGTCCACAAGGGCAACTCTTTGAGGCCTGGAATCCAAATGGGTGTCACGGGCAGCCTGGCAGCTGGTACAACAAAGCTATCGGGTTGCTAGACGTTCTGTCTCGCCTTCCACGGTCGTTCCTCATCTGGAGTCAGAAAATCCTGCTGGTGTTGAAAAGTGGGGCTTACACACATAACATTGGTTTACTGTGCGAGAGGCTTTGCTCTCCCGTCATGTTCCCCATTCGTAAACACTTCACAAGCACCTACTGGGATTCAAAATGAACAGAACTCAGCTATTTAACTGACGGATTACAGCAGGTGAACAACAGGATGAGAATTCATATACTACAGCTGAAGAAGCCTTTCTAGGAGTAACTGACGCCTTCCAAGAATGCTTGAAGTGTCTCAAGTGTTTCTGTTCTGCGTGGAATTTGACATCCCAGGACTGTGCTTCTCACCAGTTCATGGGCTGATGATCCTTCAAACTTACCTCACAACCACTTATACCAAGCCAAACTTTATGCTAACATTAGGATTCCAAGCTGTCTAGAAGGTTAACTCCCTCCCAGGAACGAGGTCCAGGTGTAGCAAAACTTTACAGAACCGCGAACCCTCCTCGCCCAAAATATGTCCATTCTTTGAATCGTAAGCCAGTCCCACTCACTATAATCTGCAGCATGCGCTTTCTCATCGCACACAGCTGTCAAACTCCCCCATCCTGAATAGTTAGCATTCTGCTCTCATTTTGCGGGCCCTGTGGGCATACGCATGAATCCATTGAGCGTCTATAAAAAACAGGTGCCGTGTCTCACCAGCATCCCAAAGGATGTGGAACAATCCAACACGGACACTAAAACTGCGTACAGTTAAGGAGTGCAAAATCAGCCTTAGAAGTAAATTGCATAACTTTGGCCACTTTTGCAGTCCTGGAGGACGAAAAAAACCATCGGAATCGCTAACCGTTGATGGAGGTGGACACGATACCAACATGTAACACCTTGAGGTTTGATGCTGGGTGACAATTTCTTCCTTGTAATAAAGAATCTTCATCCCAGCCCTGGTTTTCGTAAACAGCATGGAAAACATTATGGCTTTATTTTTCAGGCCCATAATCCCATTAATGTAAGTAATACCACTGTTAAATCTTGGCACTGAACATCAGGGCTGCCTTTTGAGATCTGTTACCCATAACACATAAAGATACAATATGTGTATTTTACATAATTAAAATGCAATATGAAAATGTGCATGTATACAGCCTGTGTCGAAATAGGGGCCTTGATATCTGCTGGTGCCTTTGTAATACTCACTGCTGCCTTGCCAGTAGTACTAAAAAAAAAATACCTGAAAAGTGCACTTAAAGTACAATTAACTGTTGAATGCAAGTAATACAAAAATCATTTCAATTATTTATATGAATGTGGTTTTTGGCTCACTGATGACCACAAACACCAATGTTTACTTTTAGATCAGTACATCCGCACATCTTTAGTACAGTAACTATGGCCATAGTGTCTACATCTAGCCATTCTGGTTGAAAAAGAGGCCAGAATGCCTTAGGTGCTGCTCCACCCCAAAAAAAAAAAAAAAAAAAAAACTCAAGCTGAAGTGTTTTTTTGGATTATTGGGGGAAATGGGGCTGACGTGCAAACTTCATGCATCCTCAGCTGGGCTCAAACTTGCCCCTAAATAGCTGTGCTTTAATGTGCCATCCCTGATTTTCTTCTTTTTTGGTTCTGTTAAATATTTATAGGAAAGACCTTTTATTAATATACCAATTATTATTAATAGACCTCTGGTGGGAAGTACAGTGCAGCTGAGGGGTCCGTTTGTAACATAAGGACGTGTGTCTGTTGCACAGGAAATGCCAACAGATGATACCTGTGTGTTTCTGCTTCAAGGAGTTCCTTCACATCCAGGGCATCGGTGAGCTTGGCTGACATTCAAATGGCAGGAGTTTATAACGATATAATTTGGTTTATTTCACAAAAAATTAGGAACACCATCTTTCAGCACCTTCATACACTTTACACAAACATCAGCTGAAATATTGACTTCAGAAATACCACAGTTGGCCATTGTTGTATTCTACAGGATTTTGTACAGTACTGGGAATATTTAATTTGCTTTTAATTTGCAATAGTTTAACCAGCAAAGACCACCATGACTAAATCAGATTTGAACCAGACACAAACACGAGGAGTAATTTGTTTTCTGGGCTGGCAACACACCGACTCCGCTAGCCACAGCCAAGTCAAATGGGAAACACATTTCTGCCAGATTTAAATTGGTGGAACTCACTTTGCATTCTTTTAGGAACATAATGCAATGTGACTTTTACTGTTACATTTTTAATGTAAAATGTTTGCTTCCAAAGCAACAAAGCAGGCAGCCAAAAGGTACAGGCTATACACTGCAGGCCATCAGGTAAGAAATGGTGAAAGTACTATGGCTGAGACGCCATACCCATTGCTGATTCATAAACACAAAGTGCTAAGAAGAGAATTAGCATTTCAAAAGGCATCCCACTTCCTAATCTTCATCCTAAGTATTTGTCTTACCTTATCCTAACTTGTAAACCCCACAGTCAAACCCACAGCAAACCCATCTAGCCACTATGCAATGGTTTGTATATCCTTAACACCCAACATTAATCACTTATACCTTCAATCCCGCACCTGTAGCAAAGTGATGGTGCAGTATCCCATCCAGGTTGTCAAGCGTGCACCTCACTTCACAGGTGTTTTGTTGAGCTAGGCCCACGACACCTCTGGAAGACTCAACCACAGCTTTTTCTGGAGTGCCACCCACTCTTAAGTGTGGTGCAACACATTGCAAACTGGTTTTTGAACCTGAAATATTTCAGCAATGATTCAGGGTTTTTTTTTTAGTTTTTTTTTTTTAAATGAGTCATATTTGTAGAACTGTTAAATCAGGACTTAAATGAGGACCTCAGTTTTCACGCACGTCCTTATAACGCACTGAGGGAGCCAAGGGAGTACACAAGTTATAATTTATAAAAAAATTCTACTCTCTTAACATCTCATAACAAGACCATACTACACTTTTGAGCATTTTTACCACATTTACTTCATGGTGAAAACCAGGGCCGTACTTTCATATCCGATGCTGCGGACCGAAGTCCCCTCAGGTCTGACCGAGATAGCAGCTTGAGTAGAATGGACTCTTTTCATACTCGAAGCGTTCACACCGAAGGCCTTGGCCACGCAACACTCAAAGGTGTCAAATACAACCCATCCGTGTTCACATCCATTAATTAACTTTTCGCATCTGTTCCACATTCTCTGAACCCAATTAAATTTTTGGATGGTGGTCCTTTGTGTTCCAATTAGGTGTCTGGTACTCAAAACTATCGTAGGCATTTCCTCTTGGGGCATCTCTTGTGAAGGGGTGATGATGATGACACAAGGTGTTAATACTAATGATGTTTTTTGTTTGCAAGCCTCCTTTTGTTAACCAGAATTAAAGCTGAAGCTTACGTTGACTCACGTTCCCTGATCTACTCTATAGCACAAAGTGCGCGATATTAACATTTTGAAGGCAAATGAGTGAATAAAGCAATACGACGAGCCTTGTTGAGCAAAATACTTTGCGTCTGTTTTCTGGATGTCAGCAGTCTTGCCGTCGTTGACTATGCTTACTTGCAGCTTGCATAGTTACTAGAGGGTGGAGGAAAATCAGTTGGGGGGCTGGATTACCTAAAGCAAATGATCTATTATCTGTGACAAACCCAAGTTAATCCACACATGAAAAGGGTCTGGCATTTGGGTTAAATGTCTGTGACAGGCGCATTAACCGAGTCCCCGGAGCACCGTCCCACAAAACTTACAAACCAATGTCATCTTTTGTCAAAGCCCCACACCGTTCTGACTTTTGGATGAGGCTTGGGTCTCCAAATGGCGTTTGGGGGATTTGCAAGCCTTTGGAACAAAGCCACCTCTCCGAAAGTGAGAGAGCCGTTCGGTAGCAGGGCCCTCCTGTGGGTCTGACATCCGGCAGAACATTTTCAATCGGTACCCGCTGCAGAGTCTCAGAAAACGTGCGTCTTCGGGGCTTTTTGGAAGCGCGAACAACACATAATTTATCCACCAAACAGCGGGTGAAGAATCGGTTCGATTACCCTTGGAACACCAAATATGTTGAGTTGTTGCAATTTTTCATTCTTCTTATCGGCACAAACTGCCAAGAGGGACAATGTTTCAGAAAGAAGCTTCTGAAGTCAGCTACCTTTTGGATTAAATGTGTGCCAGATTAAAAGTGGTTTGATCTAGTTTACCTTGTACCATAGTACTCAGAAAATATTGCTTTACATCACAATGCTGTGTTTCTCAGTTTTTCTGGACAGTGACTTACTTCATCATACTGAAATGTATGTATACTTAAATCACAGATTTGAATATATTATGCTAAATGAAATTGTTTTCAACATTTTTTTGTAAAAGCAGTATTCAATCACATATTTAGGGTCCTTCAATAAAAATTTAAAAATGTGTGCATTTGCTAAGTGACTTGGCATGCATTTATGCTGAATACGCGTTTGCTCCCTAGGTTTTGTTAACTGCTCATCCTTACTCAGTAGTTTGGAGCCTCCCCTAACCTGCTGTGCACTGGGCTAGGAGGTGTACCCTGCTGGGATGTCCATGGTAATAAATGCAGTTTCTTGTGAACTGTTTTGCTTGCCTGACTAATTTTAAAACCCAAAACCCATATTTTTTAAAAAGGCCCCTGTCCACCTAAGCCGGTGTTTCTTTGCCAGCATTGGTAGAGACTGGTACATGGGCACCTTGCAACTCCTTAGGTCATGTGGTCAAAAATTGCTGTGACATTTCAAGAAAGCCGATCCTTATAGATACTGATATCAACAGATGACATCTTTGGAAAAGGAACTGTCAGCTGCTACAAGTACAAAGGTTGAGACCTGAAAAAGCAACAGCCTGGAAAAAAGCTAAATTCTTCCCTGTCTGATCTTTATATCAATTTCGTTAACATTTATGAAACGGAACATGAACCACCTATTATTTCCTTTACATAATCCCAGGACAGGTAGCTAGCAATTCCTTGCCCTTTTCTACCCCAAGATACACCTGGTTGTGGGCTCATGACCCTAATTGTGCCCCATTTCAGCAAACTGCTGGCCCTATAGCTGTAACACCATATCGCTTACTGAGTTCAAAAGAAATGGACATTTGACAAACACCATACTTTTGCTTATGAAAAACTGTTCAAAACTGAGTTAGTATTGGCCCTACTTTTTGTTTGTGCACTTAAAATAAAGAAAAAATAAACGTTTTAAATGGAGGACCAGGTTCCATTCCCTAACTGTTCCACGCCGTGGTCCATCACAGCAACACTAATGTATCATAGAGAATTCCACAAAAAAAATATGTATTTGCTTTTGTTCCTGCTGCAAACAAACACAGATGGTTTTATCATCTCCAGTCTCAGTTCACCTTTTTTCTACCCAGGTGTGTTTATGCCAGTGGCTTACTGCTGTGAACATGGTGTATATGCAGTATAGGTAGTGAAGCCGGTAGTGCTGTTCAGTTAGTGTCCCAGAAGGCTACTTGCATCGTAATTCTTACGACTAAATTCCCGATTTTTCCAAGAAATTTAATATACTGCACTAGAGAGACCAAATCTTCCTTCCTTTCTTTGAAGAAAAAGCAGGACCTTCTTGCATTGTATGTTGTCTGTGTAAAGGTACACAGATGCATAAGGGTGACTTGAGATTTTCTTAACTTCTCAGGTTATGTTTGGCGGCCCGTGTGTCTCTTTGTCGCAGCTGCTTGAGGGCGGAGGGCTAAATTCCTATTTAAAATAGGATTGGCTTTCTGCGGGGATCTCTCCGAAATATTTGAGCAACTGCATCTTCTGCTGTGCGAAGGAGACGCCATGCAGGCTAACCCGTGCCTGTTTCTTTCGTGGCATTAAGCAGAAACGTCTTAGAAATTAACCCCTGGTTTAAAATCCACCGTGTGTTTGCAAATACATGCATGGGATATAGGCGTAAATATTTAAACGCTATGCTTTAGTAGGTTTACCTGCGCGAATGATTCAGAATTTATTTAGTTATTAAGAATTTATGAATGGTTACAAATTTTATGTGCCTTTCACCATCATTGCAAACTGCACTGCAAGACACTGGTGCATTCCAGCTAAACTCCTGGAGGACGCCCTCCTATATGGCAGAAGGGGCCAAAAAGACATGACATATCGAATGTTTTTGCTTCTCGCATCTGTTTCATTTCCTATTCTCCCCAAACCCAATTAAATACTTGGACACTTGATAAGAGTGTTCTGACTGGATGACTAAGAAAAAGTAAAACAAAGCCATAAAAACAAACCCCCTCTATGGAGATGTACGCCCAAAACCTCCTGTAAGCCAACAAACCAGAAAAAAGCCCGTCAAAGTGTTTTCAAGGAAGCTGACTGTTCGAGCAGCTGGCACATTTCTTTGGTTAAAAGATTGTTGAGGTTGTGTCTGGGTGGTAGAGACGGGGAGGGGTGGATGTGATGAGGTGTGAATCGAGGATCACTTGTCCCACGAGGACTTGGGCTGAGATTCCTCATGTTGCCCGGGAACACCGGCAGCCAGCCTTGATGCTCCCTGTACAGTGCGGGCCAGGGAATGCGTGCATAAAGGACTTTGATACCGTATCTTCTGTCCAGGAAATTAAACTCAGAGCTTACGCAGGAACACGGGATGGATGGAATCAATGCACAGAGCATATCGGCAGCGCACAGAGCAAACACTCACATAATTTAATTCTAATGCCACATGGCAGCTGTACTGACTAGCGGTTTTGGCCCACGAAGACAGGGGATCTTAAAACAATGACTTTCTTTGTCAAAGGCAGATAGACCGGGTTCTGCAATCTGCATCGAATGAAAAAGTGGCTTTGTCTTCAGGAGGACAGCACAAAATGATTCCTTGCTCGTGATGGTTGCGAAGAGTTCATAAGGTGCGCAGTCATCCGAATTTTCAGCTATCCACGCTCCCGATCCAGCATGCAGTATGCAAAGTGTTGAGCGTAATTCTGCTTTTCTCAAGTCAGTAGAAAACCCCTGCTCTCATGGTTATTGCAAGTGTTGGCTTTGCCACCTGCATGCTCGAAGGAAATAAATGTTTAACACCGAGTGTGCATTCATGTGGAAGAAGACCAACATTTTAAGGAACAGCTTAGCCAGTTCAGCTAGAAATGATGGTTAGATTTTGCTCTCGGACATAAATCACAAACGCAGACCCCCCCACTATACACATGAAAGCGCCCGGAAGAAAATTTTTCTATTCTCTCCCCCTTCTGCCAAAGGAATTCAATGAAACGCAGCTCTACAGTCAAAGAGACATCCATAAGTGTTGAACCCTGATTTTCTGACAATATGTCCTCCTGTACTCTACGGTTCCTTGCGTTGGCTTCCAAGGATGAGAGTAAAATTGCTTCACAAAAAAAAGCCCCAAAAATCACCCCATTTGTTTCACTTTGGCAACTCTGTCTTCTTCCCTTGAGGCCATTCATTAAAAATCCCCAGACACTTCACTTACCATCGTTTCTCCTGTCTGACTCTTCTGTCGTTCGCCAAGCCGCACAACCACTGTAGTCATGACAGCAGCTGTATTATCTCACTTTAATAACAATTATCTTTTGTGCCACGACTCCAAAGTCAAGCCTCCCCTTCTCTGCTCTCACCTGAGTGAAACTTTGTCTTGCGTATTGTAATAATGTCTGCTGAAGGCACCAAAGTGGAGGGTTTCTTTGTCACAAAACATCATTGACTTGCATGCCTGCATTGCAAGGCTCATTTTTCTAACCACAGCTTCAGCTTCTGCAGCATCGTGTTTTTATTCCTTATCCATCCCTTCATCCATTTGCCCGACTACCTTACCATTCATTCCGAGGCTAGGAAAAGTAGGCAGAAAGGATAAATAAATACAGCATAGCACTGATATCAATATCAAAGATATTAAATTAATGTAGCTGACGCCTGCTTCTTCGTTTCCGCGACGACCGTCCAGCTGTTCATCTGCAGACGTTTGGCTTCCAGGATTTTCAAATGAAAATCTCATTTGTGGGCATAAATAAATGCAACCCCTTTGTGGAACAAAGATGTCAGAACGCTGAAGATGCTGTGACTGCCACCACAAACAAAGCGAATTAAGTATCAAAACTTTATTATTTTTGCAGCTGACTGTAAAAACACGACTTTAAACTTTTCTGCTGTCCTGCAAAACAAAGTGTGTGCCTCAAGCTGCCCAGCTTTCATTTTAAAACTTAGCAAGGTAACGCCACAGTATTTCCACAATATTTTCATTAAAAGGATTTTTTATTTCCAGTTTGATTTGGTGAGGAGGTTTTACATTTATGAAAGCCTTCTAAACAGCAGTGGATGTTGCTTAGTTTGTCCTTTATCATTCAGTTTAGGGAGAAGGTTTAGCACCTGCTAGGGCGGAAGGAGAGCTTGAAGTTTGCTGTGTCTCACGCGTGTGCACATCTATAACTTGGAGATAAAAAATAGCTGCGGAAGCAGATGAGAAGATGCATCTAGACATTTACCCTTATCTGACATAACACAGAATCTTGGCAATGAAGGCTCTGTGTGTGGGCCTCCATGCTGCTGCTTTTCTATTTTCTTTTTTCCCCCATTACATAATATTTTTTCTTTTTTTTTTTTCTTTTTTGCAAAATCATAAGGTTATATAAAATCACAATTCTGGGAAACTGCATAAAAAGTTATTTTCCTTTGGTCTTTTACTGCATTAAGGTTGCCATTGTTACGACTCATAATGATGTTTGCACACTTTATGCAAAACTTTGCCAATTCTCAGGCTGCAATGCTGGAATGAAGATAGCGGGAGTGAATTTCCCATTCAGAACATCATAATCTTTTCAAAACTTCATAATCCATTAACACGGCTGGAAAGAAACTCCTGGATCAAAGGCGCTGAGATGTCGGTGTCAGATGTCTTCAAAATGATATTTCTCCTCGGGCCATGCAATACGTCCGAATCCCAACAAGCGTAAATACTGAATTAATTCGGTTAACCTGGCTTAGTTAACAATTTCCAAATAATGACAACTGCCTCGTATTACATTTGAATCCTATTAGGATGCGGAGAGCAGATAATTCTGCAGCCCTGAAAGCAGAAAACTTGTGAACGAGAGGTAGAGAAAAGCCTGTTTTACACTTTTTAGAGGAGTAGCCAGGCAACAGACCGATTCAGACACGGCCCTCGACCTGTGCTTTTAACACGAATTCAGCTGCATTTTAAACACAGAGCCCGAAGACACTTCTCAAGCACTTTCCTTTATTGATTCAGCTCACACGATTGTCCGAGAAAATGCACAATGCCAGGTACGTATACTAAGCCATTTATAGCCATTTACACATTTGTCACAGCCGGGCAACTTTTTAATGGAAAAAAATCTGGGTAAATGCCTTCATCAAAGGTACAGTGGCAGGAGCCTGAATTCAAACGCAGGTATTTTGTTTATACCGCATGTTGCCCCACATCAGGCTAACAACCAGGTGACACAGCCAGATACCAGCTGTGACAAATCCTTCCCATTTGGCCGCAAGGCTGCACGGATATGAATACTGAGCTCACACTGTGTGTCAGTTTACTTCTTCCATAACTATGAACACATTGAAATACATTTATGGATATTGCAAAAAGTTTTCATTGCGAGTTGCATATAAATAAAGATGGCACTGAATAATCAGCTGAGAATATGTCAAATTTATTGCACAAAGAGAATTATGACTCACCATTGTAATTATATTTATTCTTCTTTTTCTGTATAATAATAGTGTTTTCTCCAGACACAGAAACATTGTTGGAAAAGAACAAAATAGCACACGAAATTGTTTTTTGAACAATACTGCAACTTTGTTTGGGGATAAACAGGCTGCGTTAAGGCAAATTTGCCAACTCAATCCCATTTTCAGCTTAACCCCCAGCTGAAACATTGAAACGATGCTTAAAAATGGCCCAAAATCCATTGCGACTTCAGTGCTGCATTGGTTTCCTAACCTGATCCAGCGTGCCATTCAGTTCCCTTTCGCCGGTGTTTGAAATGCAGAACCGTTCTGAAAGTTCAATCCCGAAAAAAAATGTTCGGCTCAGACATTTAAAACGTGCGGTTATGACAATAAGCCGTGATGCTAGTTTCATAAATAACTGTATGGAGATGTGCTTATAATTTGCTGCACAATAAGTCTCCATTTAATGTTTTTTTTTTTTTTTCTCCCAAAACACATTGACAAAAGCATCTATTTTTGCTACAAGCAAAGAATGGGAACCTAAATTAATGCTGAATCATGGCAAATATTTCAACCACAAAAAGTACAGGCACTCACCAATTATTTTTACAGTCCTTAGGAAACTTTGCTGAAGTTAGGCGTGCACTTGTGTCATAATTTCAATTTCTGGATCTCATCGTGAAATGTTTTGTTTATTTTTTATGCTAGTGTTATTTTTTGATTATTATACTAAAATCAGTTGTTTTACACAGGTACACAGATCCAGTTTATAGGATAGCAGGCTGCACACTGAAGCTCACAGCTGTAATTCTTACATTGATAACATTTTCATGTAGATTTTTAAGGCATGTGTCTACCAGGTTTATCTGCTCAAGGAGGTGAATACATTTCTCATTTTTCAATCATAAAATCAATGCAATATTAATATTGATAAGATTGAAAAAGGTAAGAGGTACAGATTATGATTCCCCTTTAAAGGGCCACATTGTGCCCTTGATTTATCTACACAGCAAGTGCACAGATAACTGTTAGTTTTTACTTGATCCCTGGTGTTTAAATGAAGCCTTCCAACCAGTGTCACTATTGTTACACCCGTTGGTGTGTCTGCTTTGTTTTATTTTTTATTCTCTTTATATGTCCACTTCTCACTTGGACTGAACAAGACATCCATTCATCATCAGTGACCCCTGGAGGTTGCCTATGATTGGCTGGTGAACCAGAAGCAGGGTTCTTCTAGAAGATAAATTATTTTCTGGGTGAAGTTGACTGAGACCTGCCTTTTGCTTTTTACCTTCTACCTTTGGCTTGCTATGTTTTTGCCTTCTGCCTTCTGCCTTTTGTTTTTGCTTTCTGCCCTTTGCCTTCTGCCTTTTACCTTTTGCCTAATGCTTTTTGCTATCTGCTTTCTGTTTTTTGCCTTTTGCCTTCTGACTTTTGTTTTTTGTCTTCTGCCTTTTGCCTTCTACCTATGGCTTTTTGCCTTTTCCCTGTGGCTTTTGTTTTTTGTCTTCTGCCTTTTGCCTTCTGGCCATGGCTTTTTGACTTCTGCCTTCTTTTTTTTTGCCTATGGCTTTTTGCCATCTGCTTTTTGCCTTCTGTCTACGGCTTTTTGCATTCTTCTTTCTACCTTCTTCTTTCTGCCTTTTGTTTTTTGCCTTTTGCCTTATGTCTTTTGCCTTCTGCCTATGGCTTTTTGCCTTCTGCCTTCTGCCTTCTGCCTTCTTCCTTTTGCCTATGGCTTTTTGCCTTCTGCCTTCTGCCTTCTTCCTTTTGCCTATGGCTTTTTGCCTTCTGCTTTCTGCTTTTTGCCTTTTGCCTTCTGCCTTCTTCCTTTTGCATATAGCTTTTTGCCATCTGCTTTCTGCTTTTTGCCTTCTGCCTATGGCTTTTTGCATTCTTCTTTCTACCTTCTTCTTTCTGCCTTTTGTTTTTTGCCTTCTGCCTTTTCCCTCCTGCCTTCTGCCTTTTGCCTTTTGCCTTTTGCCTATGGCTTTTTGCCTTCTGCCTTCTGCCTTCTTCCTTTTGCCTATGGCTTTTTGCCTTCTGCTTTCTGCTTTTTGCCTTTTGCCTTCTGCCTTCTTCCTTTTGCATATGGCTTTTTGCCTTCTGCCTTCTACCTATGGCTTTTTATCGTCTGCTTTCTGTTTTCTACCTTTTGCCTTCTACTTTCTGCCTTTTGTTTTTTGCCTTCTGCCTTTTGCCTTTTGCCTTCTACTTTCTGCCTTCTGCCTATGGCTTTTTGCCTCCTTCTTTCTGCCTTTTGTTTTTTGCCTATGGGTTTTTGCCTTTTGCGTTCTGTTTCCTGCCTTCTGCCTTCTATCTTTTGCCTATGGCTTTTTGCCTTCTTCTTTCTGCCTTTTGTTTTTTGCCTATGGCTTTCTGTTTCCTGCCTTCTGCCTTCTTCCTTTTGCCTATGGCTTTTTGCCTTTTGCCTTCTGCCTTCTTCCTTTTGCATATGGCTTTTTGCCTTCTGCCTTCTACCTATGGCTTTTTATTGTCTGCTTTCTGTTTTCTACCTTTTGCCTTCTACTTTCTGCCTTTTGTTTTTTGCCTTCTGCCTTTTGCCTTTTGCCTTCTACTTTCTGCCTTCTGCCTATGGCTTTTTGCCTCCTTCTTTCTGCCTTTTGTTTTTTGCCTATGGGTTTTTGCCTTTTGCGTTCTGTTTCCTGCCTTCTGCCTTCTATCTTTTGCCTATGGCTTTTTGCCTTCTTCTTTCTGCCTTTTGTTTTTTGCCTATGGCTTTCTGTTTCCTGCCTTCTGCCTTCTTCCTTTTGCCTATGGCTTTTTGCCTTTTGCCTTCTGCCTTCTTCCTTTTGCATATGGCTTTTTGCCTTCTGCCTTCTACCTATGGCTTTTTATTGTCTGCTTTCTGTTTTCTACCTTTTGCCTTCTACTTTCTGCCTTTTGTTTTTTGCCTTCTGCCTTTTGCCTTTTGCCTTCTACTTTCTGCCTTCTGCCTATGGCTTTTTGCCTCCTTCTTTCTGCCTTTTGTTTTTTGCCTATGGGTTTTTGCCTTTTGCGTTCTGTTTCCTGCCTTCTGCCTTCTATCTTTTGCCTATGGCTTTTTGCCTTCTTCTTTCTGCCTTTTGTTTTTTGCCTATGGCTTTTTGCCTTTTGCTTTCTGTTTCCTGCCTTCTGCCTTCTTCCTTTTGCCTATGGCTTTTTGCCTTCTTCTTTCTGCCTTTTGTTTGTTGCCTATGGCTTTTTGCCTTTTGCTTTCTGTTTCCTGCCTTCTGCCTTCTATCTTTTGCCTATGGCTTTTTGTCTTCTGCTTTTTGTTATTTTGCTGTTACTTGTATACTATTTGTTTGTTTATTTGTTTTGCAGCTAGTATAAAGCAGTGTAGCTAACTAGGCTTCAGAAAGCTGCATTTTATATAAATAGGCCTTGACACCTGTTTTGGCTTCTGGCTGAAATTAGTGGTTTAATATAAAATGGTTAGAGCAGTTAAATTTCTTTTGTTTTCTTCACTTGTCACTTCTGGGTTTCTTTTGCATTTGCATTGACCATCACTGTTAAACATGTCTACTTGTCTGTTACACACTACTGTCCTGTCGATTTATCACAAATAACTTTTTACAATTTATGTCTCACTCTTCCATAACCCTGGAGACACCTTAGCAGCCTTAGGGTTGCAACCCTTTCAAAGAGTCCCTCTATGACCACATGAGATCCTTCACTGAACCGACTGGAGTTTAATGGTTACATAACAAACAGCTCAGTCATCCCCTTAGTTTAAAAAAGTTACTGTCTCCAAATTGGTATGAAGTAACTCTGATTAAAAAACAAAGGATTGCTTGACTCTAACTTATGCAATACTAAATAGTTATATTATTTTGAACCTTTTAGTTTTTAACTATTTTTATACAATAACCCAAAAAGTGATTAAGCGATCATGCCCTGCACATCTGTATTTTTATCTCTGACACATTCGTAAGTGACTCATTTCTTTGACTTTGTAATGTTGCACAGAGTGCGTAGAAACGCCTACTTCCCAAGTGAGAGCCACACTCCAGCTGACGAAAAAACGGCATTTATCAGCATAAATATGTGGTTTCCATGCTAGAACAAAAGCATGACTCACATTTATCCAGAATGTTTTCATAAATCCTGCTGCAGAAGCTCCCCACTGACTCTAATTTCAGAACAAACTGCATGCGTAGCCTTACTCTGGGAGGGAAAGCTAGGCGGAGATGTTCATTCTTATGTTTTCAAAGTTAATCTCATGCTGCTAATACATTGCAAGCCAGATGAGAACTTTTTGAAATTCCAGCCCTGCTCAGGGTCTCTCACCAAGATGCACAGACGAGACCACGACCGTCCTCCAGCACCCTGCTCTCTCTTTCTGGCCGTGTCTCAGACAGCCAGGTCAAGACGGTCACTGGCACTCGTCCCCGTGTTAATTTGCCTGTCATATGCAGCTGTAGAATGAGATTTTCTGTTTTACCACCATATGGTGCAGTAAAAGGAAGTAAGCTCTTCACAAGAAGCCTCGCGTATCCTGGAAGCAAATACTCTGTAGATAAATGTGAATATTACACTCTCTTATTATTTTTAATTGTTTCCTTCTTGAAGACTATCTACCTTTCCACCTCCATTCACAGAGAATTATTTCTTTCTACAATGCATGTAATGATTTATTTCATTTATACTTTTGCTATTATTGTTGCTGTTGTTGGTATTAGTAGTAGTAGTGACAATATTTCACAACATCCTTACAGATGAACACCCTCTGAGCATTAAAACACTGTGTGCTGAGAGGCGGCAGTGTCAGTTTCCTTTGAATGAGCAGCAGCTCAAGAAGCTGGGGTAGGAAGATGGATGTTGTGCAACCTAGACACAAGTCAAGTGGGAGCTGAAGGTCCCGGGTGCTTGGTAACCTTCTATTGTCATGCAAGCAGGGGAAGGTGGTGCTCCGGTGGGAGGGATAATGACATTGACAACCTTCTGATGTGGTCTTGAAGCACAGCGGGAGATGCAGCTCTTGGCAACATAGATACGCTTAACCTTTGACAGGGGGCACCACGCCATGCTGCCCCAAAGTCCCACCCCCTCGGGGCAAAGAGGGAGTGGTTTCTCTCATGGCTCTGGTGGCCATTTAAAGGCGATGCCTTACTGGGTTGTCAGATGCAGCACTTTCAGGCAGATCACTGAATGCTCCACGGTCAAGCAGCGACTCAGATAAAGAACACAGCAACAAAGGCCTTTGCACTATTAATTATTTAGCCAAAAGGCTAAAGGTTTTTTACATTTTGGAAAAGGAAAATCCCTCATGTCAGATGGAGATCTCAGTTTTTAAATAAACAAACACTTGCACGTCTTCATTCGTGGAAGATGCGCTCAACTCCGAACCAGGGTTAAATAAGGTCAGGGGCTGACGGTGCCAAAAATATTCGCAGAGGAAAAAAGATGGGAGTGCAAAGACAAGAAACAAACTGTTTATTTTAATTACCGACATGGGGATGCAATTGGGCAACACAGCAGTCTTCTTTTTTGTCTCTGCAGTTTTTAAACAGTTGTATTCTGCTCCTTTCTGGCATTTGCTTGGCATCATGCTTGAATATCAAATACAGAAAATAATTCTGTTGTTTCCCAACAAAGCACACAGCTTCATTTTATAAAGTACAGTATTTCTGTTTCATTACAAGTGTTCAGATATACAGTTGGAATGTCACTACAAGCACTGGAACAGAACAGGGAGTTGGGAACAGAAGTCTTATGTGCTCACTACAGAGTTTTGATGGAAATTAGTTCTCCTCATTTTTTCTAGAATTTTTCTTTTCCATCTGGCCGCAAATTGTCGCAGACTGAGCAACAGCTCATGCAAATTACTGAAATATGCCATCATTTCATATCAGAAAATATACAGAAAGGGTTTGGACACAGCACAGGGAATAAGGAGACAACTGACCCAGAAATGCGACTATCGGCAACTCAATACAGTCGAAATGTGTGCTTTTTCCCCTCAAACAGATCCTTGATAAATTATTTTTTATTATTCTGGCCTTTTACTTTTGCCTTCCCGTCAATGATGTTGAGCAAAAATTCTTTGGTTTGTTGAAAGAGTCAGTTTCAGAGTCGTGCAGATGTTAGCAAACACAATCCATCATTTTGTCAAACAAAAAAAGAAGGGGGGGGACACCACGCTGAAAGTGCAGGCTTAGTTCTTCCCCTTGGGGGATGACAGATGCGGCTGCTTCGTGTCGTGGAGGGGGTTATTTACTGGTAATGCAGGGCACAAATCACTTCCTGTTACCTCCTAACAGTCTTTAGATGCGGCGTAGTGTAACCGTCCTCCGGTATCTCCTCAGATGCAAGGGGACCTCGGATTCATTGCATAAAAAATTGCTGAACATGGATGAACGTACGCGGCATCTGTGAGTAAAGACAACACTGCCCTCTTTTGCAGAGTCTCCGTTATCACAGCATTAGAACTAAAACCATCGACTCTCCGCATCCCAGGATCAGCATAGCTCCTAAGGATACGGTAAGGCACCGGTCAAATGTCTGAGTACACTTGAACGGTTTGGGTAACGCTTACGCGAGATAAACTGGACAAAAGAGTAAAAGCAACACAGCCCACAAGTGTCCCGCATCTCTGGGAATTGCTGCACATCCTCTGGGAAGACGTTTCCCGGCTCATTTCCTCCTCAAACTGAAGGACTCACAAAAAAGCCCATTTCCAGCATGTCTAGTCAGACTTCTGGTACTGTACATATCAATCTGCGAGCTGTCAGGTTGAGTTCCAGCAGAATAGCTCAGAAATAAAATAATAATGACTTACAAACCAATTCCATATTTTCAGTACAAAGAATTTTTTTTTTTTTTAAACCTAAGTGCTTATGAAAGACAGGCATTTCTATCATTTCAAAGAATAAATCTGCTCGGCCCAACCTCCCGGCCGGTTTAAATGCTACGCAAAACCCAGTGGTTACAGCGGTAACGGCAATATGGCTGCAGGCTCTCCTCCACAATCGCGCTGCAGTTCTTCTGAGCGAGATAAAAGAAAAAAATGTAATCTTAAATTTCAAAATTCAAGACACTGAATGAACGGCCATCAGACTTGAAAGTACATTTTGTTGCAGGAATTTATGCATGCAATAACTTGCGGGATTAAAAAAAAAAAAAACAAAAAAACAACATTCTTGCACATTTAAATACTTAACTAAGCAATCTGGATTACACGCATATCGTGGCTGTCCGCCCCCCTCGGCTGTGAACCCACAACCTCTCCTTTGCACGCCCAGCTCGGTAACCGCAAACCCCACACTGGTGCCAGCTGGGAATGAGCAGCGAGCGTGGGGTGCGGCTGTTGGGGCCTCTCCTCCGTTCCAGTACTGGCAGAACAAAGCCGGCATTCTGCTCTAGGGTTTAACTCTGCCTAATGAAGTGGGGTAAAGTGGGGTGTGAAAGCATGGCGATACGAGCGCTCTGTTGGAACACAGAAGCCGTTAAAACTAATGAGTTTTCCTCTCTGGAGCCCCGTGTTATTATTCCGTTGCCCATCCACCCATCCCCCCCAACATATACACACATTCCCTCCAATATGGGCTGCCCTTTCTCTGCCATGGCAACCCAGGAGGCTGCCAGAGATACTTCAGAAGTCCATACAGATTGTTTTCTCTAAAGAAACCTAGGCAACTTTTTTTGCAGTCTAATTTTAGCTGCTGGAAGCATAACAAAACTTCTTCAGTGCTGAACATGCCCCCATCCCACACCCTTCCATAACATTTGTTTCAAGGGACTTTACATTCTTCCTGCAGCAGCTGTAAAATAAGGATCATGGAACAATTGATGATGCCCCAACAATAAATTCTCGCATCTTCTAGGCATTGTTGTGGCCCAGTCTAGGGTTTGAACACAACACAGGGAATGAGGAGACAACTGACCCAGTAGGAAAGGAACCAGTACTTGGTGAAAATTTTTTTTGTATTTTATTAATATTATTAGCACAAACCAATAACCAAGCCCTGTCTCCAGGGATGAGCAAAGCCAACAAACCAAGCAAAAATCCCTCTCGTTTTGGTATCAACTGAACTACCCTAACAAACAGAAACAAAGATTCACCGTTCTCCCCTGGCTCCTTAACTACAGTAAACCCAGGTAAAATCTGTTCAGAGTAGACAGCCTCACCCCCTTCTGGTAGTTGGTTAATATTTACAGGCATTTACGAGATCAACAGGCTTGAAAGACTTATATGTACCATTTACAAAGATTTACAGGTATCGCCACCTGCACTGTCGATACCTGAAAACAACAACACTGCAGGTACACGATTCACTGGCGATCACTCGTAAACACACCACACAACTCCTTCTGACACAGCAGCCCCCTCCTCAGGTGTTCTCATTCCTTAAGTACCTGCTTCCCAGTTGGGTGGCCAGTGACATTCTGCTCCCAGTTTACCACCTGTTGGTGGAAGACAACATGCACACACACATGCACACACACAAATACTAAAGACCGTATGACCAAGGCCATGACAGGCATATTAATTTATTTAGTTGATGTCTTTCTACAAAGTAACTTATCTGTACACAAAGCTACTGGTAATTTTTTTACCCATTTGAACAGTTGAGTTTTTTGTTGAGTATCAGTTTAGGGTAAGAACGTTGCTCAAGTGTGACGCAGAAGAACCGTGGATTTAAACTTGGACGCAAAGCAGCAACTCTGACCACCAGGCCAGCTGCTGCATGTGGGTGTAACGTCTCTATCTTCTAACCACTCCAAACTGGACTTCATTTCCCAAGTGCGAAAACTGTTGGAGATGAAGTTCTTTCAGAAGCAGAGACGTCCACACCTGCTACAGTCTGGGTACATCTGGCCATTGTACTTGCTTGCATGTCATCGTTGAATGTTTAAAACAGCAAAAGCACAACGGCGCCAAATTCTTTGCCACACACTAACCCGTCCAGGGGACCTATTTTCCAGTTTCTGCAGGGTTCTGGAAAATTTTGAGACAGACGACCGTACCACCTCCTCTTAAGCCATGTTTCTTCAGCAGCCGTACTGCGGCTAAGAGGGTTTCCCAAGTGGTCATGTGATAATGTCTCAAGTGGTCAGGTCTTTGAAGTTACATGGATGTTAATGTCATGTAATGCTTATAAGCTTATTAGGGGCTTATTTAGCAATTTTAAGAAGATACGGATGACATATTAACATTCAGTAAACTAAGACTTATCAGCGCTATTTAATTCCAACTGCTGCAGCTTTTACTGGAGACAGACAGTTCCCGAAGGAATTAGGACCAAATTCGTACAACTTTGACATCATATATAAATTCATATACATTTATTACTAAGAAAGCAGCAGATGAAAAATCATTGTTCGCATTATTTGTGCTGTTACGGTCGAGGTAGTCTTATATTACGCACTGCTTTATGCAACCAGTGCGTACAAATGTCGGTGTCATTTGTCTGACTCACTGTGACCAGTGTCAGCACTGAGCCAAAAACAATCCGTCATGTTTTGACAGCACTGCACCACAACAGCGCTCACACCAGGCTTTGACAAAGCAAAACCTTACAAGTTTTTGACCGCACTGAATGAAAGGCCTGAGGGAAACCGTTTCCTGAAAGGTCAGGCAATACAAAATAGTCAGTACAAAGGAAAAAAGGATGCTTAAACCAATAAAATGCTATCCGTATCCAAATTTGTTGACAGTTTCATTAGAACATAGGATCTGTTGATTCCAGCAACAGCATTAAAACTTGAAAACATTATATAAACACACTCATATATTTAAAAATCTAAAGCATGGTATGTGAAATACTGTACAACAACAACAACATTTATTTATATAGCACATTTTCATACAGAAATGTAGCTCAACGTGCTTTACAAGTGTTTCATACACAGCAAGTGATGAAAACAGATGTCATAAAAGTCCTGAAACAAAACAATTTGTGAACAAACTCACTAAAATAACAGACAGCAGATATACAAGCATATATTTATATGTTTTGTGAAAGCATAAATAAAGATTTTCAGCTCACGCCTCCTGGCAGTCCATCCATCCAGCGCTGGTGGTCAGACAAAGGGTGGGGTCTCAGACGGGGGTCACCAATTACTCGCGTGTTTACCTTTCCAATGAATGAAATGAATGAAAACCAGTGTTTGAATTAACTCGTGCTGGTAGAGGGCACAGTCTGGGAGGGGCTGGCACAAAAAAGCAAGTATATACAAAACAGTCATTCTTCTCAGGAAGGACCTCTCCTTATGGGTTGCTTATCACAATGCTAAGGAGCACACAGTGGCGACTGCTGGGTTTTCACGTGCATCATCTTAAATGTAAAAGGAGGGCTTTGCTTGAGTAGGTCCACTAAGGCAATGCTAAGTTGACTTTTGAGACAGACTCAGATCAAGCAAAACCTGAGCAGCACTGGTGGGATAAATGAGATCTGAAAGGGAAACCTTAGGAACTTTATCCACAGATTGCTTGGGAACTGGTCTAGAATGTGAAAAGGGCAACATGGCAAGTTCCGTATTTCCCCAAAAATAAGAGAATCCTGATTATAAGACAAACTCCTCTTTTTCAACACTCCTTCTTGGAAATTGAGGTTTTGAGAACATTACACAATCGAAAATCATATGCATTCATATTTACCGCATTTGCATTTTCAATCTTTTGGGCTCGCCATCTTCAAACACAACATCCTGTAACTTTATATTTCTTGGCTGCTTGAGAGTTGCTTGAGAACTCGCCCTCATTGAAGTTATCATAAAATTGGCATCATAACTCCTCCTCGGTCCTTGGTTAACTTGGCCTGACTTTGAGCCCCTTTCTTCCAGACCATCTCGAGGTTTTGCCATTTTTCACGCTCACTTGCTTCAGTTGATCATTTCTGTGGATTATTGATGCCAGTGGATAAGGGATGCCACCTACTGGTATTTTATATGACCTTTGTAGATCTTATCCTCAAATATAAGATGACCATTAGCTGTGATTCCCAGAAATAAAATACTGGGCCAATGCAGTATTATTATGATATGCAAATGAAAGCAGATTTGAAAGCTTGTTGTATGACATAAGCTAACTTAGCGAACTTTAAAACTGGCACGGTCTTTTTTCAGTGATAACGTGGTCTCCTTCGTTCATTTTAAAGGTACATTTGCACCAAAGTGTTTCACGTAATTTATATTAAATAGACGTGAACCGAAACTGGCTTTATCTACAGCTACATTGCGGCGTTGCAGAATGGAACACCTGAATGGGATGCACTTGCTGTTATGTACTTCTGTTTTTATTAAGTAAATGCGAAATAAGAAACGAAAAGAAACAGCGGTTCTTATGAATTTAAAAAAGAAACTGAAGTGCCATTAAAAAACCAGCCACTGGCTCATAACACTGTGCATTTATTCTTTTTGTTCAACTCCGTGTGATTATTATAAATGTTTTATTCATCGCAGCTTGCAATGTTAGGTTAATACAAAACATTTTAATCCCTTTAGTTATTTGTTTTAACCATGGCTGTTAGGTCCATATAATTAAACATGAAAACTGTTAAAAGGAAAATCTGGTATTCGACACGTGATGACAAAAAAGGGGAAAGTTTGGGGAAAATTTGAGGGCTCTGGAGAATATAATGTCTTGTTTCATTATGGAAGATGGAAACTTTCTTGTGCACAAGAGCACCCTGAGAACAGACCACAAAACTTGGGCTCCTGATCCACGGAGAACGGAGAGTTAAAACTCTGGTAAGATGTGCTTGTCAAAAAGTTCATCAATTCCAAATTTGTCCGTGTGAGAATTCTGACCCGCAGAGGAAATTTTATCCAGAATTGCGTTTATGGATAAATTATTTTTCCACAAAATTTTCAGAACACAAATAATGTCAAAACACTTAAATGCTCCAAGCAAGACAAACACACAGCAGCCATTCATGCACTTCAGAGTCACACTGAAATATACCAAGCTTTGTTTTGCATGGTGGTAGAGGCCTCTGCACACAGTAGTAGGTGCTCCATCTTCACAGCTTTCTGGCAAGCACACTTGGCCCACATGAGAAAAGAGAACATAAACTCCATTAAAAATTGACTTTGATGTAGAGGGGCAAATCTTAAAAAATGCCTTGCGAGAGGGAAATCCTTTCTAAAATGATCAGTTTGCCCTGGTCTGACTTCCACCTTTACACCAGTAAATAAAGGTAAAATAATAAATAGAAAATCCATCACAGCATCAGCAGTTTGAGTCAGTATAAATTCTTCACAATTCTCTGAATTCACACACCATCCACTGCTGTCAGAAAAATGTATTTCCTTATAATTTTGGTGTGCCAAAGCTCACAAAGAACTGCCTCTGCTTATTATTAATTCTGAAATTTGCATTACAGTACATATCTAACAATGCCGTGAAATTTGCCACCCGGTTTAATCCAAGAAATGTCCATTATGGTTAATATCTTGTAATGCACATTATTCTTCAGATACAAAAACAGTTCCTTTGTGCACGCTGTTACGTTTGTTGGATAATCTGAGCAATGGTCCCATCAAAATATTTATTTTTCCCTTATAATATTTATTTTCATTCTCCCGCTCTGTCATGCATCTCTTGCACATGTTTGTATGTACATTGTGTTGTCCTATGTACACTAGAAACCGAGGCCAAATTTGTATGTGTGAGCAGACTTGGGCAATAAATCTGATTCTGATTCTTCATTCAATGTTTCACTGACCTCTGCTGGGCAGATTAGGAATGCAAACGTACACAAATCCACAAACCTCCTGCTGCCTGCTTGGGTTTCTGGGTATCCAGAGGCAGGGAGTAAGCACAGATGAGGTGTGAAGCAGGTACACACAACACATAAACTCCACACACATTCAAAGCAGACCTTAGTCTGCAACTCTGGTCCTGTAGGGCAAAACACTTCGCTCAGTCAGCATACCAGTGCAAACAAGAAATCTTGAGCTTTAATAACCTTAAAGTTATTATCTGGTGAATATTTTTAGATATAAATGTTAAAAAATGCACAAGCCACCTATCATTATAAGGCAGTTCAGGGCTAACAGGCAAATCTTGCAGAACTGTTCTGTCAGGTTTTTTCTATGCAAAGGCTGTGCTGAAAGGTACTGCCGGGGTCTGGGGCAGGGTTCTAAGCATCCCTGGGCAAGGAAAGTCATCTGCAGTAGGCTAACATGTCTGAGAAGATCTCAGTGCAAACCCATGATGGGACAATGGTTTCAGGGGTAAGTCTGTAGTCTTCACCACAAGTCACAGAATGCTGGGCCATAACATGAATCTGCTCATGAGTACAGATCCACTGCTATGTTGGTGTATCTGTGCAGGTTTCTTTCCATTTAGTGACTTGTATAAATAAATAAAACCACAAACAGCAGACTTTGACATCCATTACAGCCCATAGGCCGTGTCCTGAAACCTGTTTAATTCTTCAGTAGCATCAAAAGCAGTGTTATGCTGGTAAAAGAAGCATGGATGCACCTCCAGGCTGTGCTGGAGGCTCAGTCAGCGAGCTCATCACTCAACATACAAAATTTCCTTACATTTTTATTATGACTCTTTCAGCGGCTGTGTCCAAAGTGGTTTAAAGTATCAGGACTGCAGCGGTATATTAGTGCTGGTGTGAAAACGTGGTTTACCTCTGGGCATTCTGGTCGTGTCTGTGTTTGTTTTGTTACAGTTTGGTGCGATGAACACAGACTGCAGCCTCAGGTGGGCTCTGTCTAATGGGGTCACAATGTCCGGAATTCGGGTAAAAAATAGCCATCCTGCTAACCCAGGTCCTCTGTAGTCACGTGCTTATGGATTCTGAGTTCCAGCAGCCTCCCAGGTGTCCATTAAAATTACCATTCTTTTCATTGCAAGGTTCACTTTGCTGTCACTGTACCTTATACAGAAGTATAGCATTTTTCCTGGACTATGGTCCCATTACACTAAACAGACCTCATGGCGACACAACATGACACAGACAAATTGAACAGAAGAGTAGATTAAAGCACATAAATAAATATATACGTAAGAAGATAAATACATAATGAAATAGGTAAAATAAAGGGTCAGTGCAAACAATATAGAATATACAGTGATGGTGTGGGGGTGGCAAGTCGTAATGCTTTCTGGAATTCAGCAGCCTGAGAGCTTGCTGAAAAATAATAAATAATACATAAATGGTAAATAATGCAGCTGTTCCTAAACCTGCTGGTGTAGGCACGCAAACTATGATAGCGTCTTATGGATGGCAGTGGTGAGAACAGATGGTAGAAGGGATGAGGGGTCGGCGCTAACTGTATGAGCTTTCCTCACACACTGCCAGTTGTAGGTGGCCTGGATGGTGGGCAGTGAAGTGGCAGGAATTGGGGAATTTTGCATTTTAAATTGCCGTAACAATAAACAGAGCAACACTTTCTAAAGGGTTTGTGCGGGAAGGCACAATACAGGAAATGACAATCGACGAAAAACAAAGAAAGGCCCCATTTGTCGAGTGAGCTCAGCGTCGGGAAGGCTTGTTTTTTTGTTCCTTGGGTCACAGTGATTTACTTCAATTAGTCAATGCAAATGAGAGATTAGTTCTGCTTGCTGGAGGAGACTTAAAGAGAAGCACAGGCTTTGAAGCAAAAAGACTTCATTGGAACAGGACTGCAAACTAGATTTGCAAGCCTAATGTGTTGTGCCGTAGCCTGATTTCATGTTCCAGCCGCTCGCCCCCCCCGTCTCATTCTTAATTCACCTCCTTTTATTGTCAGCCGTGTAGGCCAGGGAGATTACAGCCACACGATCCCCATCAGCAGGTTAGACCCTGTTGACACACGACTGACCATCCACATGGACCAGCAGCGACAGGGCACTTTGTTTTTCCACCTGAATAATTCAGCAGGCCTTGGCAGCTCTGTGGCAGCGAACGAGCAGCGAGACCGAGGGGCATCTTTGACAGGGACACACGGCCCCCCTTACTGAAGGGCTCCATCACCACCGTCGGCCTGCCTGAAGCAACTTGGGTTCGGAAGAGGAGGAGGAGGGGTCAGGAGAGCTAAGGAGAGCAACTGAATTCAATGCGAGACAGACCATTTGCCTGGGTTACAATGCCCCCTACTGGTCATCTACTCAAACAGATTATTTGGCACAGCAGTCTTTTTCCAAATGGTTGATCTCCACCACGCTTTGGGCAATTTTTACTTCCTTCATTTGGTGTGGACCTGCGTGCTGCTTCAGATTTTTCATCTTCATCATGCTTGCATGCAGTCCCTTCATCCATCTGCTGAGATCTGGAAACGGCAGACCATGTTTGGCTAAGCTTTAACTGGCACAGCATTTCTATTTTTAAACAGCCAATAGCTAACTACAAAGAAACATGAGGTTACCTGACCTCCAGGAGTCCCTCTTGCACATCTTCAGAGTGTTCGGGGGCTGACCTCCACCACGAAGAATCCGTCTGTTCTGTCCATGTAGACTGGACCTGCAGAGAAGTAACAGGTGCGGCATCCCTACTTCATCTACTAAGCACAGCCCACATTTGACTGTTTACAATACCCATCCATCATCAATAACTGCTTGTCTAGTGCGGTGTTATGCTCATCCACAGCCTAAGTGGTTGCAGTTTTCTCTAATTCAATGAACATGTATTTCGCCGACTGGAGACAACTGGAGCAGAACCAGGTTCCACTGTACAAAAAGCAGTTGAGGTATTTGTCTCCACCTGGGTTTCTCCACCCAAATGCAGGTGGTGTTACACTAAGGCGAGCTCAGGTGGCTGTGCAGTCTATTGGCTTGGGGTGTTGCAAAAGCAACATAGCCCCCCCCCCCCCACATCACATACAAGGTGGGCTGAAAAGAGATATGCTCAACCCCCCCGCAGAACAATAAACAGGGAGATCAGTACAAAGTCACTTCACAATGGAGTCCTTGCAAGGTGTCTGCTGGGGATTAGAACCCAGAGGGGGAGTAGAGGGGCGGTAGTGAGTGATTCCATAATTCCTGCTGAGAGGATGATTAGAGACTGCAGAGCGGATCCTCACATTACAGGATGAGCTCAATCCATCTCCAGAACACAGACTTTTCAATCTGCAAATGCTGCCAACTCGGTGTTTATCATATCATAGCAGTGACTTGTTGAACTCAGTATTCCTGGCAAATCAATACATAAAATTATATTTAACTGAGATTATGCCGTTCTTCAAAACAGCGTACAGCTCAGGTTTGGACGCTGACTTACACATAATTATTTGCCTGTTCAAAAGGTTAGACATTCTTCCTGTATCAGTTCAAGGATCAAGTGAGAAACAGAAGAAATGGGATATGAACCCAGGTCCTTCGACTAGAAAGAAACAGCTCTAAATATTGGCACATTAACTCTTCAAATCATTGTTGGGGTTTCATTTCAGAACAGACCTGGCCAACCAGGGCCACCATCACCAAAGTACCCACCTGGGTGTCTAACATGGCTCGCTGTACCCTTCCCAGTCCCACAAGCACATTTTGCACCATGTTGCTGTCTTCCCGCACCTCCACCGACAAGCTTCACTCCCTCATTAAATTCCCATGAACACGTTTCGGACATATTTTTTGTTTCTGCTCTAAAGTCAAGTATCCATTATATGCGATTAAACTGCCGCCAGCTAGATGCAATAAATCTAGAGATGGCGAAATGCTGTCGGTGGCTAAATCGTAGTTCATTTGCAAATGCGTCTCCCTTCCAGCTGACAGTGTGGAAGCCTTTTAATGTGTTTCCGATTGAGTAATGGGAGTGCATTGCCGCTGTGTAAATGGAGCCCTTGAGTTAAAGAGCGTAATTATTGTCCTGTGCTGGAAAACCTAGACAAGCGCCATTTAATGCGAGGGGACTGAACGGAGGGCAGGAAGTGACTTTGCGAGGACACACTCGCACACGCTCTCTCTCTCTCACTCTCTCGCTCTCACACTTACACACATACATATTTGTTGAAACGTCGCCGCAGCATCTTCACGCTGATGCCACCCCTCGTGTTAAGGAGGAATCGTGGCCGAATATCTCGTGCAGGCCGTGGATTGCACCTCTGCAAGTAAAAGAGAACATTTAGAAAAAAGTGGTGAGAGTGCTGGGCTGTCTCAAAGAAACCTGGGGATATGACCCCTTGGGGTATTTGACTGTCCTTCTGCAAGTCATTCACATGGGAAGGCTGTCTGTTTCACTCACCTCTCTTCCGAAAAGATGTGCAGCATTATTGGTCTGTTTGCTTCCCCTGCGGAAGTTTTGTGTTGCCCGTGTAAAACATTAACGCAACAGCGTGGCTGACGCTGTGCAAAGTGTCATCTGCTAGCCCAGTAGGTAAAACTGAATGCCATTTGTGTGCCTTTCAGCTATCCTTAACATTAGGACAAAGTGAAAAACAGCTCTGGGCTTGCAGGAATGCTTTTGATAAGTTCCTTCTTCTGGGACAGAGGTCAGAATGGTGACTTTGTGTCATATCGTTCATAATCCTCCCATATTCTGAGTAGTAATGTTCTCGTGATGCTTTGAATTATTTTGTTACCTAATTGATGCTTACATACTTTCATAAATTGCATCTCAAATTCTGAACACTTTGTAGAGCTGGACATTCTGCAGGAGCAATTCAGGAAGTCAATCTTGCTCAAAGGCTCTCCAGCAGGGACACCAGCAAAACCTGAGCTGACATTCTTTAGACTATGGGTCGGTTTCCTCAAGTGCTATTCCGAACGCTGCCAGCAGAAGTAGAAAAGGGACAGAACAATTAAGCGGTTGTTAACCAAAAGCAGCCGCACACCCTGACCTCTGGTTTGAACTTCCTGCTGCACGCGCTGGCTGTGTGGTTCCACAGCGTTGTTGCTCTTTCTGTGCGGACACGTCTGGCGCTCAGTCTGCCCTCAGAGCTCCAAGTTTCCAACACGGCCATTCGACATCTGGACGAATAGGCCCTCCATTTTTGGATCCGGTGTCAAACACCCAACTTATGCAGAGACTTCACTAACTCACATATTTTTGTGAGGGTCAAGCGGCATAGCTGATCGGAAACACCTGGCGCTACATATATATACAGCACCTTAAGTAAAGCTTTCAAGAAGAACATTAATTTAATTTGCTTTGGTCTGTTCAGGGGGGATGCCTGTAGTAAGGGCTTATTTGTACAGAGACCGTGTAAAAAGGAGAGGTGAACATATTTCAAAATCACATAAAAGATAGAGGACACATTTAATCTGCGGGTCAAATTGGCCTGAATTTTGCAAAGTGAAATAACTGTGGGGCTAATGAAGTGCAGGAAGAAAGCAGGTAGTGTGACCGGTGAGGACATTCTCTTACACTGAAGGACCACAAAAGAAGTCTCAGGAAATCCTGACTTGTAAGAAAAGTTTGGGTCACCTGGAACAAACACAATTTTTTTGACTCACAACATCTTATGCTGCTTTTTCTTCATATGTGATCTGCACCTCATAGTTATTAATTTGGATGTTCATGTTCTTTTCATAAATATACTAAGTTAACCATTGGTATTTGGAGTTTTCCCTTATTTTCAAACAGGGTGCGTATAATATGCTATGTACCAGCCTATATTAATAAGGACTTTCCAGAATATTCTTAACTTAAGTATTTCATGTAGTCTTTGGGAGTTGGAGAATGGTAACAAGGCATTAGTGACTCCTGGGTGTGGTCTTTAAGGCAAGGAAGAACGGAGAGTAGTTTGCCATTGTCTTCTTCTGGCATATTTTTTTTTCTTTAGAGGGGTGCAAACACAGAGGAGAACATACAGACTCCACACACATCCCTTAACTGGGCTTGAACCCCCCCAATCACACAAGTGGCCCAGGAGCGTGCTGCACCACCACATTCCCCCTCAAGTAGCCTCCATTGAGGTAATGCGACTACAGCTAGCAAGTTGTCTCAGCTGAATGGACATGTAAGGAATGGGGTTAATAGCCTTTTTAATAGAAATACGTTCAACACAAATGGTGACAGTGTGAAAAAATTTTTCGCTCACCATAAAACCCCAAATAACATTATTCTGAAACACACAACAAGTTTTTAACACGTCAAAAAGGCAATGCATAACCAATGCATATTCTTTGGTTGTCTTGGAAGGAGTGGAAAAGAAACAGTAGATAGTAGTGTTGTGCATAATTGAAGGGCCCTGCAGTGTTGGATACCGGGGGCAGGAGCTTAGCCAGCGCACAACAGTCACAGGTGTGTGTCCAGGTGTGTGCTCTGGAGTCCATACAGGTGTGCACCCAGGTGTTGACTAATCGCCGCCACCGCGTCGCATCTATGCCAGACACTCAAAACATGGTGAGTTTCTTTTAGATGGAAAACGTGTGCGTACGTCTGACTGGCTGCCATAGTACGAGTTCATCTTAACTGTGTGAGAAATGCGGGGAGTTTGTTCAAGGTTTGAGCACTGAAATACAGGAGAGTAGTTGGTCAAATAAGACTTCTGGTATCACAGAAATTCACATATTAATCGATGGGTACAGGCAGAAGTGTTTTGAAAAACTTCTGAGCACTGGGTTATTCTGTCATGTTCTATTTAATAACAACAGCATTCATTTCACAAATCAAACAGACAAACACCAATAGGAATAAATAATAATAAGAGCAGTGCATCAAGTTTTCAGCAAATTAGCAAACATACTCACTGGAGTTAAGCATAAACACTGGGGGAGACGTCAGTCTTGCTTGAACACCGAGGGAAACGCACCACTTCCTGTGTTATGCCTATCGTGAATTACATATGCACCCGCTACATGTAATCTTTACCAGGAGTTATGGCCCGGTTTTTGACATTTGTGCAATAAGACGGCCCCCATAAACACTGCAAATATTGCACGGTGGGATGGAAGAATGCGGCACGCTCACGTGCATCCGACCCTTCGTTCCAGCGTTGCTGCACCTGAATGACGACTGTAATGTAAATAAGCTCAACCCAGCTGCAGTGACATAGGTGTAGTGTTTCCTCCGGAGAGGCATCTCACAGCACAGGCAGATTTGATTACAGCTGACAATGCTGACAAGCATCATCCCGAAAGCCTTCTTCTCTCCAGCCGGCTTCCATGCGAGAGCTCATCACAAAGATCTGGTGGAGTTGGAGGGAGCTGTCTGTTTATACTCCCGGAACGGCTCTTGGGAGACACTCTCTGAGTTAGCCCTTGCAATGAAACGTCAGTTTGACCACTTCCCCTGCTTCATCATTCATACACTGACAGTCCCACAACCCCCAGCCTCTCAAACCACATCATAAAATATTGGAATAATGAAACCTCAAATGTGCTACTGATATTTAAAACCATCTGTCAAAGCAATAGGATGATATTTGTTTTATTGGGCGCCAGTATCATCTTACAGGACACATTTTAAAGTCCATGATGGGCTGAGATTGTTGTTATGTATAAATCAGTGCCCTAACAATTATTTGATGGAATACAAGGTTATGTTGTTGAGTCTGCTCGGAGTTCGTGACCTGTTCTTAAAAGTCTGTATGTAATGTAGCTCTGATGTAGTCCTGCACGCTATGTAGCGGTGTTGCCTGTGCAAACACTGGTTTTCCTTATTTATGTTACACTGTGCTGTCATTTCTTCCTACCTTTTTTGCACCCCTGGCAGGAATTTCCTGGTAGGACTTTAGGGTCTCACCTATCGTTTATACATGAGCGTCAAGAGGAATCAGAGCGAAGGGAGTCCAGGTAAGGGTCAGCGGAGTCCATTCCTCCTCAAATAAATCTTTTTCTGAGACCTTGTAATCCAGACCCTTCAGTCTCCTCAGGGATCTCACAAACCGCAAAGAAGATAAACAGACAATAAGACAGAAATAGCATGGCAATAACCGCTCACGCTGGTCTACTTGACTGTGGTAGAATAGTGATCCATTTATTGGCTTTGAAACGACTTCCCGGCCATCCTAAACACCTCCTGAGAAAGTATAGCGTTCAGCTCAAGAAACCACATGTAATTTTGTCTCCAGTGCATGTATTCCCATTGTAGGATGACTGTATAGTTTATTAAAGTGTGGACATCCCAGTAGAGCATGAAGAGCAGAAAACGTTCAGCTAGTATACAAAGACCCATTTTCCTATAAACCTGTTCAAAATTCAATTGGTCTTCAGTCTTCTTTTATTATAAAAACCCTTTTAGATGCAGAACTTCTTTACTGTCTGTCATGCACGCACAAAAGGAACGGCACTGAGTTTAGTTTGCCAAAGCAGAAAGAAAAAAAAAAAATTATTATTAGCTCAAGAGGAGTTTAAGTAACATTATATCATGCATTCTGTCATGGAGACATGACTAGAGAGCTATTAATACTATAGGTGGTGCTCTCTTGCCAGGTTACATGTAAGAAGGACTGTAGTGTATTAGGGGCAATGTGCCCAACATCACAGTTTTAAGATGCTACTGAACCACGGAAACAGGTGCATGGTGTCATTTGCATGAAGTAATCTGACCTCTTGGTGTACGTTACTAGTAGACAAACATATGTAGATTCTCCAAGCTGGTCTGGCTGAGCTCATGATACACGGTTGGATGTTCTCGCAGGAAAGGAAATACCTTCATTTGAAGCCAGGTTTTTGGGGGCTTCCTCGGAAGAACGAACAGGGAATTAGAACCTCTAAATAAGCACCTGACGTGAATGACTATAAATGTAGCATTTAGTGCAGTTAAGGAAAGGGCAAAAGAAACTTGAATGTGTACAGTTCCACTTTCAGGAGCAATCCATGTGAAAGGTATTTAACCAAAACAGAAAAAAAATATGCAGAAGAATATAAAGGAAAGCTGAAAGTCTTTGGATAAAAGTGTTGGCCAAGCAGCAAAAGTAACAACAACAACAAAAATAATAATGAACAGAAAACTTAATTATTGCAGCATCGGTCCAGGTACTGAACAGCAGGTACAACCAGAAGAACATTTTGAAGCACTGCAGATGTGCAAAGAAAGAAAGAATATGAGACCCACATGTTTGCAAACTGTGCTGTTCCAGTCCCATCTAAGTACTCAATAAAGTGGGCAACTGTAGCCACTGAATGATATGCAAATGCATTGGGGGCAAAATAGCTAAGTATTATGAGTATAAGCATGAGAGGGTTTCAACATCAGTAATATCAACATCCTTTGGGACTTGCAAACTGTCCTGATAAAGTTGAAAGTAGAAGAAACTCAGCAAGATCAAGGATCTGGGAAATCAAAGTCAATAGAATGTGGAACCTCAAGACAAAGGCGGTACGGGTAAAGGTAGGACCATGAGGAATACTCATGAAACCCTTCAGTAACAGCATAGTAATAACAGCAATAATTTCTATTTTTCATGCTGGTTTTAGAATCCATTGTTATGCAATTTTTTATTAGCTTTCCTCCATTTAAGACGACAGTGTTTTGAGGTATAGTCTACTTTCCTCGTCCACTTCTGTTGGAAATGGTGAGAGATGATGCAGAAAATCCACTGCAACACAACATCTGAATCTGACCAACGTAGTCTTGTCGCCCGCCTCACCATTAGCAGACCATCAGTCCTGAGCTGCCTCATAAGCTTCATCCTCCTTTTGTAACCGATGCACAGCACAGGCTGAAGCTGGATGAGTGTCTATAAGCACAGTGGGCCTTCTCTCCCCAGGCCATGTCTTTTTCCACCTATCAGCCGCCCTCTGAGTAAGACGATGGATAGGAAGGAGCCAGATCGTGCAACCCTCTGCGAGGAGCAGAGACGACGGCAAGAGATGTGCTTGCTGGCTGAGGTAAGGCTGCCGCCACTTTGAGGTGTTTCATTTTGCCAAGCGGGGGTGTACGGGAAATGGCGATGCCTGCTTCCTTCCTATCACCCCTGGTTGCACTAGCTTCAAAGCCACCAGATCAGATGAATTCATAACGTAAACATCACAGGCACCACAGATAAAGCCACCTGCTATTGCTTTGTTTTGCATGACATTTGCACTGCTCAAGCATTGAAACACAGAACATCTATCAACTCATTTACTTACCTCCAGATCCTCAAGTCTTTCCATTATGGACAGAAATGTTAGGTTGCTTCAGCCGTAACTGGCAGCCAGAATAGGTTTCTTAGCTATCATTAAGCAAGAGACCCCCCCCACCTCCAACCTACTGTGCCACTTTCCCGTCTGTGATCTCAATAGCACATATTATTATAGCTGAATTTTCAGGCAGTACAGGTGGCAGGACACAGGTGCTTGTGACCATGGTTTATTCTCACTCTGGCAGTCCCAGCCACCCCTCACTGTCACTTCCCTGCTGAAAATGAATCCCTGCCAAACAATTCTGACTGTCTCACTGCTCAAGAAGAAAAAACGTCCCCAGGCATCCTGTGCTCGGGAGAAATTGCTGCATGCAAATACTCATCAAATACAAGTTTGCAGATGTGAAACGCCGAAACGGATTTATGCAGATCTGTCTTGCTTTGCCCTAAAATAACACATAAAAACATTGTGAAAAAAATCCCCTCTCATCTGGCCTCCCACCAGGAATAAAGCACAAGCTGTAGAGGTGGCAGAAAATTAATAGAGCAGAATTTTCACTACTGGACCACCCAAATACCTGCATGGTAATCTGCGAATTACTCTCGAGGAAAATCTCAGTGGTGAAAAAACCTTCCAACAGTTTGTATTACCAGTTAAACATTTTAATGAGAAAAAAATTATATTTGCATTTATATAATGAAACAACTATTTATTTATTATGGTGCATGATCTACACATTCGCAAGTTGCTGTCCTGGAAATGTGAAAATCTAAGAACCAACACAACATAAGAACCTAGCAAACAGTTTGAGGACACACAATTGAAGGTGGCTTTTTTGGGTTCCAGATGACCAGCAACAGAATAAAAAGAATCAGAAATTAAGAACTGTTTATTGTCATACAAGCTTATACAACAGGTATACAAAGGAGCACAAAATGAAGTTCCTCAGATCTATGGTGTGCAGAATATTACATATTATATACAATGTCTTATTTTCTTATATTATTTATTAATATAATGATAATATAGATACAGAAAAATTAAAGATAAATGCAAACATTTAAAAAATTCAGTATACTGAATGTAAATGTGAAAAACAAATATATAAATAATCAATCAATAAAAATATACATACCTATACATATACTACCGTTTTCAGTGCTCTGCTTACACTTTTCTACATTCAGAAGATTTTCCAAAGTGACTTAAAGTCTGAAAACCTGTATAAACGAAATGGTTCATTTTCCAAAAACCTTAAAAGCCCAGCGTTAACAATTATAGTTGTCAATTGAAAATCTTTTATTGTCTAGCAATTGGATTCTAATTTGTAAAAAACAGTCCCTAAATGCTTAATTAGATAAAATAACATGACGACTTTTCCTGCTGACAGACGCTAAGTAAAATGTGTTAAAGCAGAAAGAATGGAAACCTTGGTTAATTGTTGCTGGTTGAGTTGAGCAGTGTCGCCTTGGTGAGATGTACAAATATTAAACCTAGACATAGAAGTAGAAACAATAAAGCATTTCTTGATATGACTTCACATCTTGAAAATGTATGTTACAAATAAAAAATTTGTGGGCTCAGGAAGGGGGGGGGGTTAAATCAAATATTGCAGTATTGCTACATTTGTTCATCTCATTGAGCTTTCTTACAAATTATTTTTCAAAAGTCTGGAGAAATGCTAAATCGTATTAAGATCTGTCTTGTCTACATAGAAAAAAAATTGAAGTATACTGACCATCAATAAAAATTAGAGAATACTGTCAAAAGTCATTTTTGGATCACCCACGTGGAATAGCATAGCAGTCACAACACTGCTCAGTAGTTAAGCCAAAGCTTGTCACAACCAAAGTGCCATTTTGCTACTAGAGAACTGGGCATCCCAGTCCTTTTTTACCATTCAGTACAAGATGTGACATTACCATAAATGCACCCAACAATTCCCATCCCACATTAAAATAAAATTAAACTGAATTAAATGCCTAAAGGCAAGTCAGCTTCTCCATGGCCATCGCTGAACACACTGGCTGCTACAGCAGATCATTATCTAATATTTCAAGCTCATTTATAACTCACTGACCTGCACTAGTCTCTTTATTAAAAAATAAACAAATATAAAATACAGTATAACAGTAAATATGGCCTATATGTAGTACATTGCAAATTAATATGAAAAAAACCTGTAATCATCTTATTCTATGATGGACAAAGACGATCATCTTCTCTATAATAATGGACTGCAGTAGTAAACCATGTGCCAACCCCGAAGTTTGACAGATAGACATTAGACAAAAGCAGACCTGTGGCACCTGTCACACGACTGGGCACATGGTTTTATTACTCACAGTTCACATGTCTGCCCTTGGTGGCACAGCTTGCGCGCATTGAGCAGGAGCTGCGGGAAAGGCTGCGCAGGGAGAAGGAGTGCCAGGAGCTGCAGGAACAGGTGCGGCAGGAGGAGAACCGGCAGCGTTGGAGAAGCTTCTGCTACATGAGCCTCAGCCAGCGCATCAACAAGTATGTGTAATTTCACCGAAGATCTATAATGGTGATATGAAAACAGAAATGTACACTGCAAAAAGTGAACTTAACTGCCTGTGGTCTGCAACAAATGAACACTGGATTGTTATTCCATTTCCATTCTTTAGTCAGTGGGATTTTTATTGCATTATTTACTCGTGTAGCATGCATCTCTGCAGTTTCATCTTTGGTTTATATAAAACAGAGGCAATTATCCAACATACTGTGTGTTTATTGAGAATTATTCAGACCTTTGCTTATCAACTTTGCAGGCCGTGGGTGTTCAGCTTCTACAAGAACTTCCCCATGCACATCTACTGTCAGCCCATTCGGTCAACATCACATGGGCATTGCAGGAGGAAAAAAAAGGCGAAAAGATGAAGGAGGTGTAGTTTTGAAATAAGAAATAGTGTCTGGCACTAAACGGGTGCTTAGGCAGAAAGACCAGCTATGAAAGATCTGAAAAGTTAAACATAAGCGCTCTGACTCTGTTGGAACTCCTTTCCAGGGTCTTTAAGTAATTATGTCTTATTGTCAGAAAATGTGGTAATTATTGGCTAGGTGACACCGATAGCAGGAGGCACTATTACACCCGAAAATGAATTATTTTATAGAGATGTGGGTGGTCCAGAATCCACCACACTCAACATGTGTTCCACTTCTATTTTAGAGGCCTGGGAGTCACACAAGCCTACGGAGTGCTGGAGATTATATAAATGTATAGAAATACTGCAATGTAAGTAGATTTGACTCATGTGGAAATGAAATATATTTTACAAACTGACTGCAAAAAAAGGAAAATCTATTTAATTTACAGTGATGAACTATGGTGTAGAGTACATTTTGGGTTCTTTCAAATTTATGAAAAAACCTTTCAGTATCTTAAATGTACTCAGTCAGTTTCCTTAATCGCTTGTCCTTGTCAAAGTCACAGCTGTCAAGAGTCTGTCCAGGAATCACAGGGCAACAGGCTAGTTAAGGATCCCCCCCAGATGGAAGGCCAGGCCACTGCAGGCAAACCACACACACACACACACACACACACACACACACACACACACACACCAACAAACAATTTAGAATCTCTGGTTAACCTGAAATGCATGTCTTCAGACTGTGGGAGGAAACCCACACAGACACAGGCAGAACATGCAAACATCACAGACACACTGGGATTCAAACCCACACCCAATCAGCCCAGGTGGGCAACAGCAATACTCCCTGAATGGTTGTGCCATCCTCCACAACATACTTCTGTCCTAAAAAACCATTTCAATGCTTAAACAATCCTGCATGGCTTACAAGCTGGAGAGTCACAAACATGAATTGATACACAGCATCCACGAGAATTCTTCAACATGATCATGAATCATTTCTACTACTTTCTGCTCGAGATGCAGTTTACCAGATGCTACCCCGGGTATTTTATGAGCTTAGTAATCATCACAATTACTTCTCTGAGTTACATGCATTACCTGTTATTATATTACCATTGAACGGACACTCAATACTTTAAATAAATAATTTACATTGTTGTTACTGCATTCAGTCTTTCATTGCACCAGTTTTGAGGTCCTCGCAGAGGTTCTCAAGATCTCTCCGTATTTGCCCCCTTCCTAATTCCTTCTGTTTTTGCTTATTCATAACACTTGTGTCTGATCTCCAAACAAATTTTATATAACACAAAGGACAACCTGAGTAAACACAATACACAGTTTTTAAGTGGTCATTTGAATTACTGAAGGAAAATAATTCACCAACACCCATACCACCCATGTAACAGTAATTAATTAGGAAAGGGGCAAATCCTTTGTCACACCACTGTACATAACCAACCTGGGGGTTTGGAAATGTTAAAGTAGCCAATGGAACTTTGTAAGCAAGGCTCTTCATAATGAAACGAGACAATCTATGGCTTCCTCGGCAGTGACTCACAAATAAAAATAGTCTGAATTGGTCAGTTTGACAAAAAACAAAACTCAGTGTGATGGTAAATTTCACCACCTTTTAGCCACTAACCCAACCCTTTTGCAGGTTTCCTTTTAGCTATATGCATTTGTTATCAGAATGTATTGGGAGACCACAGGGTAAGTGTACGTTTGTGTTTACACCCATTCCTCACATGATGAATTACCATGATTGCAGTATTCAGCTTGTCTCCTTGAGGGATGGTGAGATCTGGGGTCTATCCAGGAAGCGTAATGTGTTTAACAAGGTGAACTGTGTACAGGTATACTGTATTTTGGTAATCTGGCACCCACTGTATATCTGTCTCCCAAAATGTCTCATACAGCCTGCTGTGCAAAATGAAATACACATTATGGAGGTTAGAATAATGAGCAACCATGCTGCTGTAGTAAATAATAATCCAGTAGCATGAAAAAGGAATATATTTTTATAAGCTAGCGTACCAATTTTTACGTTGTGTGTGGCCCAATTACATGAGGGCCCAATGTGATACTTTTCGCTCTAAAAATGTAACACTTCATGTAAACAGAAGTGTGCACATCTTAAAACTAAGTACGTGGTTTTTGCAGACTGTGTATGATGCGGTTGCTGAATGTGAGGGAGTCTGCAGGCACAAGAAATCACAGGTTAATTGTTAGAAGAAAATCATTTGTTCCAAAAAAAGGTAATTATGTCAGCAAAGAATAAAATTGGGCCCATAAAAAGGTCAACCGAACATAACACCCAAACCAACAGTGCACAGCACAAATCAACTAGACATACAACTGACTGACCCCAAGCACACAATAGCACTTAAATAATGGCTGATCAGACCATTCACATACAACTACATACAATAGGGGAACACCAGAACTATACAAACACAAACAAACAACAAAACGCGACACACCGATTGGTTAACTAAATCATATACATAACAAAATCCAGCAGAATCAAAATACTATTAATAAAAACACAAATCAGGAAATCCAAACCAAATGAACATCTACACCGATATTCTTTCCCCCCTATGCTGCAGCAGGTTTATTGGCCCTGGATCCACTTCCTGCTTTCCAAGGCCCGATTTCCTTCCTCCAATCCTCCGTCTGGACTGGTACCTGGATAAGCCAATCCCCAGAGACCACCAACCCCAAACAATTTCCATTCAAACCCCAAACAAATTCAAGCCAAACATCTCACCACCCAAAACTCTCCAAAACAAATCAACACAAATAAAAATTCAAACAAAAATATACTTAAACTATCCACTCATCTGTGTGGGTGCCGGAGCGGGCATCACACTGAAGAACACCAAATATTATGTAGAGCTGCACAAATGCACTTGTGGATATTTGACAACTCCCATCGTCCCTGTGGAACCTCAACAAAGCACATTAACAGCATGTACAGCAAAGTAGCAAAAAGACCTATACAGTACATTTAACGCAGTGGAACACTGCAACTTCCAGAATCACTCAAATGAAGTTATGCCTGTACAAGACTGGACTTAAATGGTTCTCCTTACACACATATGCCTTCACCTCTGTGCAGTGTATATGTTAATGAAATTGAAGGTCCTTCTGTTAAACTAAATTTTGAATAGATAAGAGCTGCATTATGCTTAGATGCAGACAGGGCAACAAAAGCAGTTGCCTGTTAAACTGGCTTCTGTTTAAGACAGTTAAGTAGGATTTATAATAAAGTAATACATTCAAGTCCCTATATAATACATATTACACAGGGACTTCAGCTTAATATATAAATATATGGGCATCACAAGTAAAAAGGTAAACTTGGAAACTAAACAAGTGACAGAGCAGGGTAAGATGTAAACAAAAGCTCTAACAACACCTTCTCCCCTAGATAACTGGTCCACCACTGACTACATTTACAGAGGGAGGTAGGGATGACAACTCAAACTAACCAGACACCCCTGGTTACACCTCTCCTCCTCAAGACCCACCATTGGTAAACAGAGCCCCCCAACTTATACAGAAGCCTGGCAAAATGCAGCAATGTCTGCAAACAGAGAAAAAACTGCTCAAAAATAAATTGTTTAAAAAAAAAAAAAAAATCAAGGAGCGGTTCAGTGCTTCCAACAACTGTATGATACGTCTTTCAGATAAGCCAATAAGCAAAAGGTGGATACAATTTCAATTTATTTTTGAGAGACTTTGGTTGAAAGATCTTCCCAGAACAAAGCGGCATTGACATTTTGGGTTCCAGCAACTGTTTACCATACACGACGTACATTAAACAATAACATTTAAATTTTTTTTTATTTTTTATTAACTACTGAAGGCCAAACAGGGAAAATACGACGACAATATCACAAGAAGCAACGGTCAAAACTACAGAGAAGGTTATCGGTGCTGACTTACTCTGATCAGCTAGCCAGCAGTATGAAACTTCTGGAAGTTGGTAGTATGAATCAAACTAGCTTTAAAAATAATTCTATTACTGGTTTAAAAAATATAATAATAATAATAATAATAATAATAATAATAATAATACTTTTTAAAAAAAACAGGTTGCTTCAAACCGGTTTTTAATTGTCAGCTAACAAAACCCACTGTCGATGTCACTACCTTAACTTGCTGGCTAACTCGCACAGCAGTGACGCAGTGTGTAACTTTTAAATCGTCTATTTGCGAATTTAATTCAGTCCTGCGATAATACAGCCCATTCCTCCAAGGATGGAGAACAACGTCCGCATAGCAGCAGTGCCGGCAGCCCGGCAGCAGGAACTGTTTCCGGCGGTGGTGTTTTGGAGGTCGCAGTGGGGTCGAAGGGCAAAGGTCGTCCACCCAGCATCCTCCGCTGTAGAACACACAGCCATCTTGGATCTGCGAGGAGAAGAGACATTAATGCGGTGAGCTATTTTTTTTTCCCTTGCTTAATAATGTCCCATTTCGGGCCACTACTAAACAAGTGTATGTCAAACTGGAAGCCTTTCCGAAGCTGTCCGTCGAGGTTCCGGCGGGGTTCTCAGTGGTCGACGGGGTTTGAATCCGAGCGGTTTCTGCGTCGCTCCGGGTTTTTGTCTTGCCTGTTGTGTGTCGACGGAAAGCTCGAGCAGGCCCTGCTCCGCTCGGCGGTGCGCCGCTCGGCCCTCCGCCCCCCAAGCAGTGTCCACATTTAGCTTATCTTACCTAAAGTGCCCCGAAGAGCTAGGAATAACCTCCGGCAGCGGGAGGAGATGAGCAGGACACTGTGAGATATAACGGAGAGCTTGTTAGCGCGGCTGCTAACGGGGCTGTGGAGCTGGGAGCCCCTGGAGTCTGTGCTGCTCACCACGGCTGCGCTGTGTCTACCTGTGCAGACCGGAGGTGTGAACCTGCTGCACGCTTCATAGTCCGGCTGCACTTTAGCGTAATCCATCCAGGTGGGGATGCGTAATGGGAGTTTGTAGGGGGATCCAATGACAGATCTTGAAAGCAGGGCAATGCCGGGGGCATCCCTCCGTCAGATGATGAGTGGAAATAGCATGAAATAGACGTGGAATGGAGGTGAAGCTGCAGATTTGCTAAGGATGAAGTGTGAGTGAGCTGCTGTCCTTTTGTCATCAGAAGACATTACTGGGATACCAGGCTTGGGCAGTACCTGTGCTGCACCGCAATGATGAAGCTTTTCATAGTTTTGCTTTGTGTTAACTGCTTTTAACTGTAATCATTGTATGACTAGTTTGTTAGTGGTTTGTCAATTGTCTGGGTTAAATGGTGGGAATACCTGCACTTGGGTTATTTGCTGTTTTTTAAATGAAGGTAGAGTGTGGTATTACCAGTAATAGTTATAATCCTTGGTTGTGTGGTGAATTAAACAACGCATTGCTGAGCGTGCTACTGATTTGTTTGTTTGACCACAGTCATAGTTGCTCTTTTCTCACCTTTTAACGTTTCTGTAGATGCCTACATAAGGAAAATAAAACACGTTACAGTAGTTTTCCTTTGCACATATAGAGGGTACATCAAGTGTTAAACCTCTCCTGTTTAAACACGAAAAACTGTTGCAGTTCACTTTTTCTTAAAGTTCGTGCTTGGTTACTGTACCCATGTAGGTCTTCCATTTTTTGTTTTATACTTTTTTACATTTCAGAAGCATATTTCCTATCAATTTGGATTTAATGCTGTAGGCTCCTTTGATATATATTTCAGAATGAATTGTTCAAGCTAAAAATGCATTACTCTTGTGGTCATATTTGTTGCAATAAAATCACTTTATTTTCAAGACTGTATACATACTTGAGTGAAATGTAAAACGCTTAATAGACTACCAGCTTTTGCATTATTGATGTGTATTTCTTTCATTGACCTCCTTCTGTCAGGCTTAAATCCTGAATTGTTTCTTTCATTTGTCAGTGATTCATTCTGCTATTGTTTTTTGTTTCTCAAGTACAAATTCTCCCTCTTTCATTAGAGGAATATATTATAAACCTGAAACTTTATTAGCACAATTATCAAGTCCAGGGTCAGACCCGCTTGCTCTCAGCACAGCGTGACTTCAGCAACAGGGTTTTTGTTCCACATCCACTGCTTCACACAGTTTCTCCACATTTTTTTTCCCGGCACATTCATTCTGTTAACATTCCAACCTCGTTCTGAAGATGGTCTACTGACTGGAGAGGTGGGGGCTGTTCTGCTCATTGGGGGGGGGGGTACATCCTAAGATTTGTGTGTTTTGTGATCCGGCACATTGTTCTGCTGAAAGTGTCAACTTCAGAAATACCAGATTGGATATAAAGGAATGAATGTTGGTGCTGAGTATCGGTGATGTGTTGGTACTCTGTGGTATTCAAATGATTCTGCAATGGTACAAAAAAATAACCTATTTTTTGTCAAATTATTCCCCACCTTATTACATCACCACAACCACAATTTAGTATAAGCCAGGTGTACCTAATAAAGGTATATTAAATTTGGGAGAAAGTTTTGCATAACAAAGATTGCATTGTATGGCTTGTTGCTTTTTTATACTCTGGGTTAATCGCGGTTCATTAATACATCAGTCATTCTTAATTGTACATTTATCCATTAAACAATATTATAAATTTTCCCATAATCCTCCACAATAAGTTTTAATTTGATGATACTTTTGTTGTAGTTTATTTCCCTGCAGAGCGTCTTCAGGGTAGGATTAGCTTTGTTACTTTCTTTGTCAGACTATTCTGAGGACTTTCATATCAACAATAGTATTGTGTTGGCTGTAGAACTTTTTTTTTTTTTTTTTTACTCTGTTTGTGCCAGTGAAACCTCCTGAATAAGTTTTGCTTAAATAGGGCATCATTGTACACAATATGAGTCTATTCCACCTTTATCAGTTAGAGGTGGTTGTTGGCTATTGCGGATTAGATAAATTGACATTTGTATAATTTGTTTAGCATACTCCTTCTAATACAACTTCTATGCATTTAACTTTTCATATGAGACTAAAATATAATTTTTATTAATGGCGAGTTTTCTTGTTAAGCAGCAGCAGATGATCTGTCAGTTGCATTGCAGTCTAAAGGTTCAGGGTTCAGTCCTACTGTAGGGCCTTTTGTCAGGATGCTTTCCTTGATTTGATACAGTAAAGTTACTTTGTTTTATAAATGTGTAACAGTGAGCTGCTTTGTATATAATTCTAACATTTTAGTTTGTCTTTAACAAAGTTTGTAAAGTATGATACACTAAAAGGAATGGCTGTAGAAAATCCAGATGAGTGTAACTGAATTTTCTGACTTTCTGAAGTGAATTTTTTGCCTTGATCTTAACATGTGATTAAACTGTGACGTGGACAAAGGTCTTGATGAGGAGAACCTTAAGGATGCTGATCAGGGCTGTTGGTCACATATTCAGAACTCTGGCAGACCCTGTATGTTACACCTGCAGTCTATAAATATTGCTGAGCATCTGAGATTTTGCCATTTGCAAGCACAAAAATATTGTTAGGACAGTTTCTGCTTAGACTGAGTTAGCACTTTGTATGTCACAATGTGTATGTAAGGACATACACGTTGTGACATACAAAATGCTAATGCTAAGTATATAAGGAATAGCACTCAAAATGTATAAGGACTTTCCTTATACATTTTGAGTGCTATTCCTACCAGATCAACACAGTGATCTGCTGGAGAAAGTAGTTGGATGTGTGTATGTGTATTGTGTTTGCTTGTGCTCTGATTGTTATGGATGCAGGCTGTAGATGGTTCAGAGTTTTGTGCCGTACGCAGGTTCAACAGAAATATCATAATTGGCTTTTCAGACCAGTTAGCCTCCGAAATGGTCTGTGTTTTAATGGTTTTGGTTTACAGCGGGTAATAGAAGGGTTTCAAATTTGGTCATTCATAACAGTGCAAAACTTTCAGCTCTTGTCTAGAAACATATTTTGTTGGGCATTTAGTTTGTCTGGAGCACTGTAATGGTTTGAATTGTATTGATGGTCTTCATGGTTTTTTGGAATACCACTAAACCGAGAAAGTGATTTCACAAGTCCATTCACACTTGTTTTTGTTGTTCCAAAACAAGTACTGTTAAAAATATGTGTGAAACTGTTTGCATGAGGTGAGCATTTCTCAGTAGACTGTATGCTTTTCACTTTGTGCACATGAGGTTAAAAAACCTTCCGTTTTCCTACCTTGTACACGAGACAAAATTTGTCAGTTTGGATACTTTTAATTATAAAACATAATATTTGAACCTTGCTGCAGTTTCTCAGCTAAATTGAGTGCAAATGTAGCCTCAGACTGGTTATCCTTGGTCAGGAACCTGCACAGAACCGTCACAAATTCAATTTTATTTTCCACTTTCAATCTTTAACCAATGATTAATGTTCATTGCTTTCATTCTGAAAGTTCTATCTCTCAGTTCTCGTAGCAGAAGTAGACACTTAACGTATATTTTCATGAACATTTAAAAAATGTCGCTCTTGAAAGTCAGGCAGTAAATCTGGGTCCACTTTCAATGAGGTTTCATAACAGAAATAGTGGGACACATTCACTGTTCAGTGTCTTTAAAAGAAAGCAGAGGCAAAGATATTTGCACAGAAATAGAGCACATGTAGTCAGTAGTGGGGAGGATTACCATCTTTTTCTGTGCTGATTCAGTGGGCCAGAAGAGTCCATATTCATTATGTCCTGTTTGAATCGTGAAGATGCCTATTGGGAAAACTAGTTGTTAATGAAAGATGGCCTAGGAAGTCATACAGTGTTGCTGAAAGTTTGGGTAAAGTATTGAGCACTCTTAACAGGGAGTGTTTGTGCTGGGTGAAGTGACCCTTAAGGCAGGTTTTACCTGATTAGTCATGTCAGGTTTGTCAGGCCAAATCCTGCTTTTCCTAATAATTTTTACTTCATTTTTCCTCCTGTCCTTCCATCAGCTTTGTTGTCCAGCTCATGCTTCATTCCTGTGCCTATTGAAGGAGTTCTGTCCAAAACAGACCCTTTGTATGGTTTATGTCATGGACATACCAGTTTTTTTCCAGAAACATTATTGAGCATAGAATGCAAATTCATTGTAACTACAGAAAAGATCCATTTGCTTTCCGTAGAAAGGTGCTGTTTTAAGACCTATTGAAATTTAAACGTCTTCCTGTTTTGATTGTGTGCCTTCAGTTGGGGCAACATGTAGGTGTGGGAAGCAAATTCACATGTTCCTTTGTGTCTGAAACCCCAGCACCAGTAACAGTGGTAAGGATGTTTGAAATAACAAAAAGTATTTTACTTATTCTACTGTTTGTTCAACCTAAAGATACTGGTCTTTTCATGTCTCTTGCAGGACAGCAATTCAAGGAGACAGGTTTCTTTCTCAAAATCCTAGAATATAAGGTCATTTCAAATGGAGGCTGGTAGATCTTCTAAAATGCTCCTGTAAAAAGCACCTGCTTGTATTGCAGTTACAGTGATTATACTGACTTTTTGTTGCTGATTAATAACCTTTTACAGCTACTGTTTTTGTGAATCTTTTATCATTAAATACAAAGTAATACAGCAAGTATTTTTTGCTAATCTTTAGAGACAGAACCAGGAAGAGGAGAGGGTCGTGTCAGGCAGAAAGAGGGTACAACTAGAATGCTTATTGATTGGTTTTGATGGGGACTTGGCAGCAGTTACCAGGCAAGGAAATAAGCCAGTGGAAAGCAGTCTATGTGCTCTCCTTTCAGACACGAACTCCAGCTGTTTCTGCCGACACAGTGCACAAGGAACAGACTGTAGTGCTTGTTGACATGCACTTGTTTGCAGACCAGGATTCTCCATAATCACTGACAGCTTGTTAAAATTCACTAATTCTGTGTGGCCCAAGCAGAATGGCAGCTGAGAGAACCTTGTGATAAAATGGTACTTCTGTAACCAGCATCATAAAGGGGTTCTTTTTGGGGCAATCATACTTGTGGTCCACTTCCAAGTGTGTCTGAATTACATATTGATTCATTTTTTCCCAATGTTACTGTGGCTCTTTCATTAATTTATCTGCATCTGTACCTGTGGTGTGCAGTATCTAGATTTGTACTCTGCTCCATCATTGTAGAATCTAAAGAGGGCAGCTGAAAAATCTCCTCAGATCGGGGGAATATGATTCTCCTTGCTAGAATGCACAATTGTTTGCGTTGATCAAAAGTGTACAGACTGGAGTCCTGAGGTCAGCAGGTCTTTGATCTGTGTATGAAGAATCTTAACTGTAGAGATGTGTAGTTTCCATTGTCAGGTCTCCATGTTTGACTCACTGGGTCTTACACCCCACTGAGGAGTTTTACGGAGGTGCTGGAAGGTTAAACCTGGGACAAGTGGGGTCAATATTTAAGTCCCTTATGGCAAATGGGGCAGCACAGTGGCTCAGCAAGTAGCACTGCTGTCTCACAGCACTTGGGCTGATCTGGCATGAGTTTGAATCCAGCTCAGACTGTGTTGAGTTTGGATGTTCTCCCAGTGTCTGCATGGGTTTCCTGTGGACATACCTATCCAAAAACATGTTTCAAGTTAATTGGTCACTGAATTGCTCGCAGTGTATGGTCATTCTGCAATGGATTGGCATCCCATCCCAGGGCAGTTTCATAGTCTTGCACGTGTTGTTTCTAAGATGGGCTACAGTTCGCCAAGACCCTCCCTGGGGAACAACGGTTAAGAATAAGAAAATGGCACATTTTCTAAAAGACAACAGCTTTGATTTTCTTCAGCTTGAGTGATCCTTTGTAGAGGCAACCTTGAGATGTATGTAGTAGGTTTGCTCATAAAAAGATTTGCTTAAGCTTCTTCAGAATGAATCACCCCATAAGCATCTGTTTAGTTTTGTGCTTGAAAACTGGGGAATCTGTGCACAGGAGAGATTGTTTGCACTGAAGAATCTTTGCTTAACAAAACAAACCTCTTTTTGCTGCTTGCTGGAATAGCCCTAGGGAATGAGCATGATGTGCTGGCAAAAACCATGTTACTTCTTTCCACACACCTTGCTCTTTTTGTTCTATACTCTGGTTGTGCCACTGGACATTTCATGGGTTTGGATTTATCCGTAAATCTTTAGGTAATTTTTCTATAATTAGGCAACCGCAACACAATGTCTGCTTTATGTTTGTGTCTTGGCTACACTCTTCAGTATTCTCATGCTAATATGGGCTTAAGTGGTAACCTTATCTGACTGTGGGCTGGAGAAGATGGTGGGTACTGGAAGCTTAGTAAGCTTGTCTTCATAACGTAGTGTAGGAACTTGACCAGTATCTTTAAAATTAGATGCCGTTGTATGACTGGAATACTTAATCGTAGGTTGTAATGTTACACTTGATACCTACACTTTTACTGTTTCAGTAATTGTTAACTTTATGATAGTAGGCTGTAAGTGTTGGCAAAAATACAAATGTTTAAATACACCATCGTGTAGCTACGGGTGTATCAGTGTGACTTGCTGACCTAGTGTCTAGGTGACACGTTGAAAGAATGATTGCTACTGTGTATGTCCATTTGGCTAATTGTCTTTAAAAGCAGCAACGTTTCTGTCTTAACCCATGATGTGAGGCTTAACCTACATTCTGAAGTAAGTGGGCTGCTGCTGGATACTGAAGAGCGCATGCTGCTTGAGCATTGTTCACTCATGCATTGCATAATTTCTCAGCTTGTTTAACCTTGCACCTCTGCCTAGCAAATTATTATGCATGCAACAAAGCAGAAACATAGGGTAGCCAACTGCCCAATGAGTGACTGCTGCACTTTCATTTCCTGTCGACCTGCTTTGTGCAAGGCCACTTTCAGTTGATGGAGATCTACTTCCCACAGAGGTGACATCTTGGGGTTGAATTATACTTGCATAAGCTGTTTAACTGGAGTATCTATGCAATGAATTATGGGTCATTGGGTTATTTATCTTATAAATCTGCGGGAGTTGGCCATGTCCAAATATTATTACCTCAAACGTGTTCTTAAGTCTTTGGGTGTACATTGAATTGGTACAATTGTTTCCATTCATTTTTAAAGTTCTCATCACAACAAAGTAAAACATACCACTGAAGAATAAGTAATGAAACAAAAGACAGATAAAGATAACAGTTTGCAGCCATTACATAAGACAGCCAACTGGCAACTCAAGAGAGGAAAACAAAACTGTCCAAAGCAAAATAAATGGCAGAAAATAATCCTGTGGGTAATGTATTGGTTTAAAATTATCCTTTGCAGGGAGTGTTTATAGCTAGGAAGATCAGTTTGTTTAGTCAATATGAAATAATGTTGGTGAAGGTAAAATCATAATAGAATCCATTTAGTGCTCAAAGACAATCCACCATTGTCCTTGTTTGCAATTTGTTTATCAGCTGTTCAGCTAAAAAGGTTATGGTTGTCTTTACTGCCAACAAGCCCCATATTTCCTGCACAAAGAACAGTGTCATCTCTGTGTTTTGATGAGTAGAAATTGGACTTCATGGAAAATAAAATCTGCATACAGACAGCTTTTAAAAGTGGAGGGGGTGGGGGGGTTGACAGCTTTTTTTTATGTGATGCTGTGGCAGTATGTAGTTTCCGCCCCTGGTGCAACTTGTCGTTTAACTCACGTGTCACAGCAATGTGCCAAATCCTGTTCAGTTCTTAGTACTGAAAAGCTAACATTGTCAGAAGTTGGGATTAGTGTGATAGAATGGCAACTGATGTCAGGTATTGATGGATGGATGAATAGGGGGAATGAAGGAATGATGGGCTAAGATAGTTTAGACCACCAGAGTTCCCTGAGTTGCAAATAAAGCAGCTGACTTGGAGTTTTAGTGTGGCATAGGTGCAGAGATAGCAGGTGGGTGAGAGCTGCCTAGCATGACAGAAGCCTATGTTATCCTCTGCATATCTTCTCCACCTTTCTTGTCATGTTCATCGGGAGGCTGGACATTTCAGGCATGAGCTGTGATTCAAGTAAATGACATTAAACTTTATCAACATGTAGAAAGAAGAAATAAACGTGCTTTGTAACATTTAACAGTGGTGTTCAGCAAAACAACCTCACATAAACACCCAATATGTGCCAGCCATGATGGTGGGTTTGGCACTCGTCTTCATGCCCACTCCAGGAAGGGCTGTAAAAGGCCAAAGCCATCTGGCAAATAGTGAGTTCTCTTTGTTGCACCAGCTGACTTTATTTAATTTCTGTAAAGCTGTCTGAAATTGTGCCAGTGGGTTGAAATTTTAAACTCGTATAATGGCTTCTTGATTTCCTTTTGGACAGAATGAGAAGTCTTCAGACCATTGCATATTCAAAGTTGACCCCTGTAACTTGTGAGTTTTATATTCAGTTTGTATTAGTTTATAAATAAAGGTTCTTGTGTGTACTTTATTCATTAAAACTTTGATTAAAACAGTTGAACCACTGACAAGAACAGCATTTTTAGGTTAAGGAGGTAATGGCTGAAAAATATTTTAAATTAAATGAAATGTTCAGCTACATAGCTGGTACCAGTCCTCTTTTGGATCACACTGGAGTCAGAAAGAAAGCTCAGCAGCCAACGACACAGAAGATCTCACTGAAACTGACGGCAAAAAAAAATGCATTATTTAAAATTGGGTGCTATTTGCAATCCCATCCCACAAAGTGCAGTTTCATTGGCTGGCAGTGGTCTGCTTTTCCTCAGGGTCCCTTCTCATTTGTAAGCTGCCATCCAAAGTCACGCCTGGAAGAAGATCAAGTTACAGGGCTGTGGTGAGCTAAGGGGGGGTAGAAAATTGATTTTTGAAAGCGGATGACTCCTAAGAGGCTGAGCTGGACAATCTGTAATTACCTGAACGGGCCAGGAAGAGGTCCTTTGCTTGTGTACCACACAGACACCTTTGGCTTTGTGTGTGAATTTTACCTGAGCCCTGTGACTTGCCAGTGGTGCTTGTCCAGTGTATGAAATGTTGGAAAGTGGTTTGCATCTTTGCAACAGCCAGGGAACACGTGTGCTGTTAGAATGGGAATGTTGACGTTAGGTAAACACTGTCTGGACAAGTAAGAGATTATTTATTTATTTATGTATTTATTTATTTATTTAACAGTGTCTGATATAAACTGAATCCAGCCCACACTTAAGGCACCTATTATTTACATTTGTTCATTTTAACTAACACTTTTCTAAAGCAACTAACAAAATTGGCTTTATGCTAAACTATTTACAATGATTTACCTATTTATACAGTTGGTTAATTTTTACTTCAGTAGTTTGAGGTAAATTATTTGATCAGGGATACTACAGTGGCAATAAGGAATGAAACCTGGTCTTTTGAGTATGAAGCAACACCTCAGATCACCACTTTACCTCCTACCCTATTATCTCATCTGTACACTTGATAGGGAATATAATTAAATGTCCACATTTTTGTTGCTTCCCATGAAGGAATGAGAAGTAATTACATTGGTGAATGGGTAGTTTTTTGTTGTGTGGAAAAAGTAAACATTTGTATGTGGTGCCTCTGTGACGCATACATTGTGTATGTTAATATTAAAAAGCATAATAAGTAGAAACCTAACTCAGTATTTGACCTTAGAAAAATGTAGAATCCCTGTTTGTAAGTTTATAAGTACATGATGACTGCCCAAAAATGCATTTTGTGGACATTCCCATCCCAGGCCTAGTGACAGGATACCGTGTGGGTGGCTGTGAACCAACTGCCACACCGAGATCTAACTGTGTCCTCAGACCATTACAAGCCACTGTGGATGGCAAGTTGCTCCATTCGTTTGTGCCAGTTACTTCTCTTCAATGATCCGCTACTTGTGTCTCGGAGCAATTGGGGCCATGAGTGAGTTTATTAAAGCCTAGGTATTCTCTCCATCACCTGGATTTGACAGAGTGCCAGACAGCACTGTGCTAACTCCAACAGACTCCAAGCCTTGACAGTTAATCAGTAAGGGCACCACACATTATTCTTGACTTACGTACTGGAATAATTTGCTGTTCACCCTTCTTGCCAGGGGTGATGTATCCCTCACTGGCCAGCACCACCTACCACTGACGGACAGTGATTTACAGTTGGTTCTCCTTGCCTGCCTTGAGGTTAGCGTTTATTTGTGTTAATTTCAGTTGAGGCCTACTTGAGGTAACACATGGTTATGCACAGTACAGTTACAAGACTGACTGGTGTTTTTATGTTCTGTGAGCTCTTGATTTTGCACGTGTGCCCCACATACACAACCTTGTGTTTGCCCTCCATGGCATTAAAGGATTTACCCTGTCCTTTGAACCCTCGGTCTGGTATGTTCTGCCAGTAATTTTATGATTGCTTTCGCCAGTCATCTAATGTTGTCATATCACAATTGCACGGTATGTTTTTTTTTTTTTTTTTTTTTTTTTTTCTTTTTTCTGTGCATCTTCTGTTTCTTTAAATGAAACTGCTGTTTTAAAACAAAAGGCTCATGTCTCCTCTTAACACTTGACATTGCTGCTTTATAGAAGAATTGTGGAGTAAAAACAAAGCTTAATGTACATTTGAACCACTAACATGTTTGATATATTGATAAAACATCTGGCCAATTGCACTGTGAGCTCAAGCACCAGCTGTGTGGTTTGCGTTGGAGGGGATAAGAGAGCCAGGAGGGAGCTGTGCTTATGTCTTATTGAGGAAGGGATTCTCAAGTCCCTGTGCCGTGTGTGTGTGTGTGTGTGTGTGTGTGTGTGTGTGTGAGAGAGAGAGAAACAGTATGCATATACTATTGTACAAATTGTTTACTTTAACTGTTCTTATGGATATGAAATTCTGCACATTGATAATACATAAACAACTGAATGCCTTTATAGGTATCAAAACAACAGGCACTGAGTCATATCCTTGTCCTGGTTTTAAACACCATCTGCTTGTACCATTAAAAATATTTAGTTTTCTTCTCACATGGAGTGAATTATTCAGTTGCTGTAAACTTGTCTTGAGTAAAAAAGAACATTTTTTGTACTTTTTATAAGATTGAGAGTTTAATTTGTGTGTTGCAAGCTGTCAGTTTGGTAAATCAGTGGAACTCACTCTTTAACAAACAGGATTCACATAAGGGATAATCACCCATTTGCGATTACTATTTGAAATATCTAGAATGGTGGCATGGTGTTGCAGCATGTTGCTCTGGTGCTCCATAGCTCCTGGGCTGTGGATTTGAACATAGCTTTGCTATTCTGACATTGTGTCATTTACATGTTTTCCTTTTCTTCACATGGGTTTTCTTTGGGTTCCTTTTCTTCATACGGGTTTTCTTTAAATTGACCTAAATATGTGTGACCAAATGTGTGTATGACTCCCCTGAAATGGATTGGTTGTCTGCAAGTCCTCATACTTCCAGAATTGTCTATGGACCTGCATTATACCAGCTGGTAATTAATATAGGAAAAGTCAAAAAGTTGCTATATGCATCTTTTTTTGGGTTTTTGAGAAGGTCCTGTGTGTTTTATGGTGCTTAAGGCCTTTTGTGCAGGCTGGCTTTGACCTGGATTTCCTGCTGGTGCCTGGAGGAGGACTGAGTCACAGGACCACTTCCCAGGTTCAGGGCAGCTCTGGGTCATACCACACAGATGGTGTCATTGTCTACACCTCCACCAACCCCAAACCAGTATTTGTTTGAAAGCCCTTCTGGAAAATTGGCTCCTCCCAAACAGCATGCTAGATCAGCGTAGGCTTATGTGATGGTGTAAGGTCAAGGTTTCAGTTCAGATAAATCTACAAGTACTATACAGTACAAATCTAAATAGAAATTTGTAAAGCTTTGTGTTGATATTAATATTAATATGGATTTCAAATGCAGCAACTGAAATGATTTTTTTTGTGTGCAAGTAATGGATATCTGGGTTGTTGGGTGAAATTAAATCAGAAAAACAGTGATTATTTCCATGGCTTATTTTTATGGTATGTGGCAGTGAACTGTTTAAGACTTGTCCTTTGTTTACTCATGGATCCTCTTACATTACCCTCACATCTAGAAGTTGGGTCCTTAGCTCAATGGCAGGCAATCAGGTATGTAAACCAGGGTCCCTAGAGCCACAGAATTCTAGATAATTAATCCTATTAAAGCTGAGCGAGCTGCCTGACAATGAGATTCATTGGGAGCAGGCGGTAACTTCATAGATGGCTCCACAGTTTGGTCATTTGAAGACTTTGGTCTAGTAGATTGTTTTAGCCTGAGTAGCTCCTTTTCATCGATCACAGTCTACATGCTGTCCCAAGAATGTAATCCACCTTCTATACTGTAAGTCAGTTTCTTCCACAGTAGCTGCTTTAGTGTTTTTAGTACTGGAAAGGTACATAAAATTTAAGAGTTCATAAGGAGTAATATGGACCTGTATAACAGCTGCAAAACATTTGGATTTGCTGGAGAACCACTAAATATGTATAATAATCACTAAAATGTATACTTCAGGGTGCTTTCACGATGTGGATTTTTGTATTCTACTTTTTAAGCTTAGCCTTTGTTTCCATATGTTATCCTGTGAGAAATTTGACTGGTTTGTTTGTTGGTTGTTAGCTCATCCACTGGTTTGCTCCATGTGTGTCAGAGCTCCATTTTTTAACAGGGGGCAGTGCTACAAGTTTTAACTTTGAATGATGGAAGTTTACACAAAATATTACACACAAAAGCTCTGGTTTTGCTTTGCATGTGGTCTGTCACAGAGAAACCTTGCTTCTTTAATTCATAAATAGAATTTTTAAGTGTAGGATAAGTGTAGAATCTCCTCCTGTATTATCACCAGCACATTTTTATTATATTCACAAACAATGACTAGAAGGTGATACTCAAGCAGTATAGTTGTATTTATTATATGCAAGTGTTTAAGACTTGGGAAATGCTGTAATTTCACTGTGAACTTAAATGGTAACCATGGCTGGGTGGAAAGAGAGCAGATTGTTTCTGACTTTTCAGAGCACACTTAAAGCTGTGCAACCACAGATTGGGGTTGTTCTGTAGTACTCTCTTTGTCAGTGGCTTCTTTCTGGATGAAACAGATGTCATAATACAGAATAATTTGAGATATTTCACTGACAGATGGAAATGTTTCCCTTTAATAAATAAGACCTGCTGAATAAATTTCTAGTGTTCAGGTCTTGGTAAGCTAAGCTGCTTGTAAGCTGGCTGACATGCTTTTATTTCAGAAGGTATTTCTAATTCCAGTTTACAATTGTATCCATTCCATTTCTCTAGCAGTGGCAGTGATAAGCATGGGTTTCTCCAGTACATTTGTTGTATTGCTGATTTTTATTAATCTTATGTCAGTCATTGTTTCCTAGTTTCAACTTTCATGCATCATCGAACTGGAGATAAAGACAGAGCACATGTGTTCAAATGATCTGCTTCACACATGTTAAAAGTGTATGAACGTCTTCTTATTTCCAGAAGCACAATACAGTGTATGTTGATAAGCATGTAGTAGACTGGCAGCAAAAATACCTGCTGTCGATTACAGGGAGACTGAACCTATGACCTTCATTTAAGAAGCAGGCAAACTGGGCTGGGTAATTGTACTAGAATCCCTTTGAAAGCCTTTGGGTTTTTTTTATTATTTATAAAGGACCCTATAATAAATGTTCTATTTCCCCTCATCATCTCAAGTGGCCCTCACAGTTGCTGATTTCAGTCTTCTAGAGCTTCCCACTGCCTGGATTTGTTGATGAAATACTAAAGTGTTTTGCTGAAATAGGATTTCTATGTAGCCTAGGCTCATCAGTTTAGCCAAATGAAGTAACAATACATGTAACAACTTCGGGGGGGGGATTTATACACACACACACAAAAGTTAAGATACTGTGTAGAACTTCCAGGCCTTTGGTAGAGGACCCGAGGTGGAGGAAGGCACACACACACAAACTTACTTGACATTGCTGCTTTATAGAAGAATTATAAAAGGGGAAGGTGAGAGGGATTTTTTATTTATATATATATATAACTGATTTTATATATATATATATATATATATATATAAAATATTATAATATATAGTGCATATATTATAATACTGATTTTGTACATCATGTTACCTGTATGCACTTGCCTGCCTTGTCCCAAGCTGTCATTTTTTTCCTACAGTATGATACTTAAAAGAACTTTTCCTCCTTGGTCCAATTTTCTTTTTGACATACTCCTCAAAGGAGATTGATATACATTCTAAAGTATATCAGACTTCTCTTATATACTTGGCCATTAAATGCAGTTTTAAGAAGAAAAAAAAAAACCTTTATGTACTACAAATGAAAATACTTTATGGTACCTTTTTCTTCTTTTAGGGACCAGTGAATGTCCTACCTTTCATTTAACTGCAGATGTCCATTTGAAGTGCCAGATAAATTGAGACCAGTCTTTTTTTGATGGTCAAAAGTGAATAAATAGAATAAAAGCCCCTGTAGAACTTACTGACTAGAGCTGCCCATACAGTTGTTTTTTTTTTTTTTCCCCTGATTGAAAGCAGGGCCTTTTGGAGCAGAGTAAACGTGGTGTTCAGCAGCCTTGAAGTAATCGTGTTGACCTATAGCCACCTCAACACAACATTTTCCTTATAAATTCTTTAAACTCTCTGCTTTGAAATCTTCCACTCTTCCCATTTTGTTTTCTTTTATATAAATGCTTGCATTGTTAATGTAGATTGAACAAGTTGAACTGCAATAGTTACAAGTGGGCTAGAGGTAAAATTAGTATTTTGACAGCAGTTCATATTTTGTAAGGTGGCTTATTATGGTTGCATTAATAGGTTTATGCTTCTTGTTTTTTAATATTAACTCCAGTAAAGGTGGATATCATTGACATTTTCTGCTTGGAGGCCCTTAAGTAACTGGTTAAGCAATATGTCTTTTAAAGATAAGGCTGCTTGTGTGTGTAACATGCTTGGCAATATTAATATCCCTTTTGGTCTTTGCCTTCTGCCAGTGCTGTTATATCTCTCCCTGACTTGTACCCAGTTCAGTCCCCTTTACCCTTCTTTGTCAGCCTTTTCTTGTTTAGAGGAGTGGCATGGAAGCATTAGAATCACTAGTACTGACAGCAACTTAAACATGTGTCATTTTTCTTTTTGCAGGTGACAAACAGCATGTTTAGTGCAAGAAAGAAGTTTTTAGAGGGGGTCGACAGTGACTACTCGGACGAAAGCATGTACTATGGCTCACAATCGATGTTCCCACATCGATCGGAGAAAGACGTAAGTGCCAGAAAGTTCCAACCTTTTCCTTTTGAGATGGTTGCCATAATAACTGTGTTGTATGGATCTGTTTTAAGATAAATCCTCTGTCCTCAGCTGTTTACAGCAATGATATGGCCAGTGAAGTTTCTTTGTCAGACGTAACACGAAGAAGCATCGCTCCCGAACGTAGTTCAAAATTTGTTTGTATTTCGTTCACATATTGAAGTTATTTTCTGACATTTCTGCTAATGATTCACGTTTTAGTTTCAGAAATCAAAACCAATGAACAGGGTTTCACTCACGTGCTGGTGTCATTATATGTCTTGTAATTACTATTGTTAAACCCAGGTTCATTTCCCTTGAAGATAAACAAAGTGTTTTCAGTTCAGTTCATTACATATGCTCCCTTATTGTTATGCAAATGACAGCGGAACAAAGAACATTGAAGTGCACTGATGAAAATTTCTCTTGTACCTTGTACCATGTACCTAGATCTTGCATCTTTCCACAAGACCTTGCGTTACATTGTAAAAAGGAACTTGTGATGATGCAGCACATGAACAGAGCGCATCCTACATCCACAAGATGTACCAGAGACACTACTTTTAACCTTGTTGGCCACTGGTTTTGTATCCTACAAATGCCAGAAAGTCTTCCAAGAAAAAATACTTTCATTGAAACCACATGGTACTGTAAGAGTTTCATTATTCCTGAATTGTACCTAAATTATAAGTTGTACTTCTGAAATGTATGTTGCACTTCTTTCAACTCTGAGTAGAACTTTGTTTTGCATATTCTGGGGCTAGAGTTAGAGTTGCATATTCTATCCTTTAGTGTTTTTTTTTTATTTTTTTTATTTAGTTTATTTTACTTATGCCATCGTTTTTGGGTTGTACCTTTTTAAATTGAAACATTCTTGGCTGTTTATTGGATTCTTTTTCCTTTTGTATATTTTACTTGTTTAGTGAAATGGTAAAATAATTTTTCTTTTCCAGTCACCAAAATAATTGAGTATTCAATTATTAAAATAATCAAAAGTTTTAGCCCTCCTGCAAAACTGTGCGTAATGTACCAACAAATAATGATCGCAAACAATAAGCACTTAATTCAGTTTTTCAAAATAATGTAAAAGGAGTGAAAAGAAGGTGAACAAGCTGTAAGTGATGTATTGGTTCTCCATCTACCAGCTCTAATCTGTTAGTGAAGTGCCCCCTCTATCCTCTGGCTCTAAGTTGACACAAAGTTATTGTCTGAATTTTGTGGTAAATAGCATAGAATTTACTCTTTTTAAATTATTATGTTACTCTCCAATTATTATCCTTGTTTTGGATATTAGTGAATTTCATGAGATTTGAGATAAAAGCAAGAGGTGTGTACATACACGCACGCACGCACACACACACTCCTATCAGGGGACCCAAACCCCTCAGGCATACATAAGGTCCCGACTTGGGAAAGGGATAGCCTGTCTACCAGTTATGAGCTCCTCAGTGGGGGGGAGAGAGCGTGAAGCATTTAATTCTGGGCTTATTTCCACTCTGCGTGTCTCTGCATCCTGGAGTCCTACTACCCTACCTTTTCATTGCCTTTCCAAAGAAAATATGTTTCTTTTGAAGTCCACACTGATATCATTTGTCCAGTGATGGAAAAAATGTGTACTGTTACACCCTATTGCAGCTGCTTTGAAGTGGGGGAAAATGAATAACAAGAAGCAAGTTTGAATAGCACTTCCTCAAAGCAATGGGATGTTCTTGTATGAATCTTGTGAAATGGGGTAATGGTGACACATCAAGATTGGGAAAGTTGTCAGAGATGAAAACGGTCCAAGATCTCAAACATACTCATCAGTTAATTCAATTTGGTGTTGAAATTGGTCATTGAATCAATTACCTTAAAGGTGTCATTACTGTTTTTTGCTCACGGAAAAGTACTACTTAGTCTTGCAATTATGACATGATTACCTGTCTCAACGCTTCTGCGTATGCCATGGGCATAGCCTGTAGCCACAGTATCTCAGTCTTTTGACTCAGTTCATTTGAATTTAATTTATTTTTGTAGCGCTTTCCACCTAGGGCGATCTACAACACTAAACAGAGTGCAAAGAAATGTTATAATGAAAAGAAGTGAACGGTGTAAAATGTCTTTCCGTTTCTAAAGCAGCATATATAGTTCGATATGCAAGCTGGCTTATTTATGGCAAACTTTCCAGCTAAAAATTCATACCCAGAAGTTGACTCCAACCCATTCATGTATCTGCTTTGGACTTTTGAATTAATGGGTAAATGACACAGAAATAACTTAATATGGATAATTGATTATTAACTTTTTCTCCTAAAAGCAGCAAAAGAATATGTGTTCTTTTCACCTTGACTGCTCTTTTTGTGCTCATTTTGGTGTCAGAGTTCAAGGTAAAAACTCAAATGACATTGTAGAGGAAAGGTCTGGCAATGAGCTGAACAAAGTACTAGCTTACATGGCTGTTAAAAAGAGTCAAATTCAGAAGACATCTGCTATATTTTCAATGGGAACTTTATGTAAAGCGAGGAGAAGTAGTTTGAAGAGCACTGCATTAGGCTGTGGGTGTTCCAGTAGATAAAGCCACTACCTTGCACTTTAAGGCTCCAGGTTTGAATTCCATGTCCTGTTGTAGTTCCTCGAGTAAGGTATTTACCTTGAGTTGCTCCAGTAAGTATTACCCATTTGTAGATATAGGTAAATAATTGTAAGCCTCTTTGGAGAAAAGTGTCTGCTAAATTAAATAACTAATGTCAAGCCAGTTTGAATGGTGAGAGGTAAAAATCGCAAGAGTAAGGTAGAGAGCCAAACGTATACGCTGGCTGCATCCAATTTTGTGAATCGATGTCCGTGCCCAAGAGATTTGTTCCAGCAGCAACAGATAAAACAGGTTGTATTGCTAGAGCTGCACAGCTTCTGCCTTTTGAAGGGCTGCTGTCTGTTTCCTCTGCCCCTGTGGGAGTCCTCTGTAAAGAAAGTCAGTTTTGCTCACAGCAGACTTGCACTGAATGGTCAGTGACCATTCTCTGTCTTGTAGAATGTCAGTCACTGGTTGTGTGCTTCTGTATATGAAGCTTTCTTTAGGAAAAAACAGCATATGCAAATAAGATGGATTTAAAACTGATGGACACTAATATTATGGTGCAATATAAGTTGGAAGAAGTATGAAACTCAGGGATTGAAGGACGAGTGAAGAGTTTTTTTTTTGTTGTTTTTTTTTTTTAAATTATTTATTTATTTAATAGCCTAAAGTAAGAAGTACGGGCAAAGCACTCCCAGTGTACATATCTGCCCATGACAATGAAGTGATAGCTGATGAAGCATTCTGTGATGGAAATGGCAGTGCCAACAAGTAGAGATGACAGGGTCTCATCCAAACCTGCTGACTCTGGGAAAGAAAAACAAATGCATTGTGAATGTAAAAAGTTATAGTGAAACATAAGCAAGCGTGGCTTTATTCTTCAGTATGTGGATTATTGTTAATCATTTATGGTCTCATTTACATTTCCCTCCATTTCTCGGACTTGTGGTATCCGTTCCATGGCCTTTTTATTTGATTTTTGCTCCATCACTGCCTGTATTCAAGTCTGCCTGTGATTCAGGCTACCGCTGTGTAGTGATGTGCACCAGGCTGCTGTGTAATCATGACTTTGATGCATCTTACCTTCTTTCCATTTTAATGTCTTTCCTGTCACATTTTGCCTGAGGTGAAAAACATTTCTACATTAATATGCTAGTAAGATTTAATCCTTCCCCCTCACATGAAAGTCCCTGGATGTAGTATAAGCTAGGTAAATAGACAGGAGACATCAGTGAGCTTTGTGCTGAGTTTAGTTAAAAGCGTTCAGATCTTCTGTTTCCCATGTCTTATGTGACTGCTGAAACATCAGACGACTGACAGAATTTAACATCTCGGTTTGTGTGGAAAAATATCAAGGCATGCTGTTTTGAAACCAAAACTTAAGTTACTTCATACAGGCTACTGGTTCAGTGAGATATTTTGTTTGTTTTTGAAATGATATGATTTTTGCACTTCTCTCTTGCCCACAAATGGAATAGATTAGTTGCTCTTGTCCTTGTTAATCCATATTCCCAAGGAGCAGGACATATTTCTGTTTTGCAGTACGGTGCTACTGCTGTGGTAGCTCCATCTCTTCATCCAGACTGTACTATCTGTATATTGTCAGTCAGTGTTTGATCTGTGGGCACTATGGTGTGCAAATTTAGTTAAGGGATTTGCTATATAGAAATTATTGACGTATTTACAGAGTGCTTAGTCCTTTACACAAGGTAGCAAAGCAGTTTCAGAGCCTCATTGCTTCTAAATGATGTAGGGGATATAAGAGCTTGGGATTCAGAGGAGAATGTGCTGCTCTGTTTTTCTTCTGGTCTGTTTCTAGTAAGCTGTTTTGCATTCCACGGTGAGAGAGTTGTGATCTGGACCGTGTGTAGCAGTGATTTATGAACTTTGCTGATATTTTGTCTACATTGCTGGATTAAACCAATGCAAGTGCGGGAAACCTGCATTTCTAATTAGCAGCGGGATTATATAAATGCTCTGTCCAATGATGATTTTTATGTTTAGCTTTCAAGCATAGTTTTTCAATGATATACAACAATCTCTCGCTATCCATTACTTCTCTCTGCTCAAAAATTCACTTTTACAATTCTTGCAAATTTGTACCCATAATTCTCAATCAGAAATAAAAAAACTTCTGTTCCAAATTTACATGCAGAAAAATGTGAAAAATTGCCAAAATGTTAAAGTTGCAAGTGTGGTTCTCCAAAAAAGGGAATGTGAAAATATTGGTAGTATAAGAAACATTATGGCATTATAATTATTGCATGTAATTCATGAGATGTCTGTCAGCCATTTTGGGTATGTTATTTAATATAAGCACATTTTTCAATTAAATTGTCTTCTCAAAGTGGAAGAATTTACAAAGAAATCCTTGGGGAACTATTGTATAGGTATTTGAGTGTTTAATGAGAATCGAGGAAATTGGTTGAGAGCTTGGGATGTGCTGGAAAAGCATTTTTAATTTTCCCACTGAGAATAATGGAATGTTGGCCTCTTTTTTTTGAAAATTCACTAAAATTCAGACATTTTCAAGAATAGTTTAAATTTGCACAACAACAAATACCGGTATTGTTTCTCACCACTTTGCATACGCCTTAAAAATTGTGTACCTTTTGGTTTCTGTCATTGATTTTTCTTTTTCATTTTTATTGTGCTGGTATTTCTTGCCTTGCTCTTTGCTGTCACACTGAAGTAGAATCTGAACTGTGTTGATTCCACATGCACTGTAGTGTAGCAAGCTGCCACCTTACTATCTTTATCGCCATCATACCTAGTGACACTGTTGGGGTTGACACACTCAAACTGTCTGTGTTTGTTTTGTTTTTTGTTTTTTTGTTTTTTTTTTTTCCCTGCATCTAGAAATGAATGAATGTCTCCTTCAGTGAATGTCTTTCTCCTGCTGTCTTGCAGATGCTTGCATCGCCTTCACCATCATCATCAGGTCAGCTGTCCCAGCTCGGTGCGAGTTTATACGGCCCACAAAGTAAGCACCCTCCTGTGTGACGTCTTCCTGCTGCTGCTGTCACTCCAGAGCTTCAGTGCACAGCTGACAGCCATTTCATCTAATCCTTTGTCACACCTCTGCGACTTGCATCCCAGTGTCCCAGTAACCATTGGCCTCAGTGACCTATATAGGGGTTTTAAACATGAGCATTAGGACTTTGTGTTTACTGTGTATGTACGATGGGTTAATAAACCCTTGTACACAAGGCAAAGGCGGTGTGTTTCAGACATTTCTAGTGTGTTTGCTTTGATCAAGCTTTTCCAGAAGATTCTGTGAGAGAAATTTAGAAGGCTTTCAGACCCTTCATCTATGATGCTTTGAAATGTCATGTTTTCAGGCATGTTGCTCCCTTTCAACAAAGTGTGGTTGGGAGGTGATGTAGGCAGGTGTGTGGGTTGTTACCATTGCTACACTAAAGGAACGGTCCTTCCCCCACCCTCCCTGTTAGTGGTTGCTCACCCACAGGGCCACAGGTCCTTTGTGGAACATACTGTGTGTTCGTGCAGCCCTGCAAGCGTGGGCCTTCTTTCAGAGGCCTTGGAGTCCATCCGCTTTACACAAATCCTCACATGTGCGCCGCACTGCAGCTCCAATGCTCTGTTGTGGGGCTTAGATTTATTTTCACAGGAGCCTGATCCATTATTGTATATGCAGCTTATGGAAGTTGCCGAAACATAAATGCAGCTTGGTCATGGAAGCCACATCTTTGGTGCATCTCCTCCAGGAGTTTCCAAAAGCACTAAAGCCATTGTTTCAGGTCTGATGCCCCTCAAATAATAAGGGAGCTCTTAAAGTACTTGGGCAGTAATGGCTGGCTGTCTGAAGCAGCTCTGGTATTTCTTCAATAATTACACAGGCCTGATTATAGCTCTTGTACTCCTGAAGTAATTATGGCACCGCAGGGATTTGGTACAAAAGGGCGTAAACAAGCTGTATTAATTTCCTGCATGGCAAGGTGAAACTAGGTCGCTGTACTTGCTGTCAGCTTGTACTGAGTGCATTTTTGTGTTCAGTAAAACCTATGAAGCGGTCCATTTTTGGGGAATTTAGCAGATTCATTTTGTAAGCATATATAATAATTAACCATAAAATTGTTAATGGTTAATGCAACAGGTGATGCTGCTCTTGGTTTGTCCGATTCTATGTACGCTTTGCTGGTGAGATTTTGCGCAGAAGGTAAAAGCCGTGTCGTACGGCGAAAGTGAGGGATAGCACTGAAAGGAAATGCCAAACTTTTGTGCACCATTATTGGGACTGATGGGTGGGTGGCACGAAACGAATGAGTCATGTCACGACTCTTACCCACTTGACTGCAATATGTCATGCGTCAGGTGGCCGTTTCTTTGGATTGTAAGAGTACTTGCTGCTTTAGCTCTGTTTTCTGGGACATTTTTCATTTACTTCACCTTAGCATTGCTTTATTGGGGTGTGGAGTTACCTATAGGTCAGTAGGGGGAGGATGTTGATTTTGCTTATTAAGGACAATAGTAGTAATTTCCTTGGGTTTTAAATTGGATATTTTATTTTTATGCCCATAGTGATTGTTAATTTTTCAAACCAAAAGCATTTAGCTCCTGGAAAGTTTAACCCAAGTCCCACACAATCTCAGAGAAAGTATTTTAGTCTGCTTGACTGACACCCAGGATGCCGGGTCAAGTCATTTTCCAAGTCTCCCGTTATAGAGCTTGCTTGGGACTTTGAAAGTGGTTTAACTAGTTGGGCAGCATGCACACAATCATTGTAACATTTCAAACAAGAGCACAGTTCCTGACTAACTTTCTGATTTTATTTATTACCTCTACAGGTGCACTAGGCTTTCCCATGAGGAGCATGAGCAACAACAACCCCCAGCTAAACCGCAGCTTAACGCAGGGCACTCAGCTACCCAGCCATGTCACACCCACAACAGGCGTGCCCACAATGTCCCTCCATACTCCACCCTCACCAAGCAGGTACTCTGTCGGATTTCGCACATTGTGTGGTCTCATGACAGCAGATTTGAGTGGTGAGAGTTCACTCACCTGAACCCCGAGATTCATTTTAAATGCATCTTTGCTAGATCTCTCACTATTCCTTTAATATTCAGAAGATGTAACTTGCAGCAGTAATGATTTGAATGTGTTTTTTTGCTTCATTGCATTATTAGGGTATTGTGTTCATACTCCTCGCTTCAATTTTGAGTGTTTTGGTATACCAGGGGCACCACAGCCAAAGTTCCCATCCGCGGTTACTGTGTTGGCTGTCTTACAGGGGTATGCTCCCCATGAACACAAGGAACATGATGAACCACTCCCAGGTGGGGCAGGGCATCGGCATGACGGGCAGGACCAACAGCATGGGCAGCTCGGGACTGGGCAGTCCCAACAGGAGCTCACCAAGCATCATATGCATGCCAAAGCAACCGGCTTCCCGGCAGCCCTTTACCATCAACAGGTGTGTCCTTCATGCCATGGAACTCGCACCACATGCTCCTTCACTTAGATGACTTGTAGGTTATCGGTGTACAGTTTTATTTCTTTGCCATTATACTAAAACTTGTGCTTTAAAGATTCTTCTTGATCCATGCTTTCGATTGGCTTTTTGCAGTTAGTGTTTGCCTGCGTACCTCTTCCTCCCCAGCAGCAGTGCATCACGACTGTGAATGTGCCACTCGAGGGCTGAGGAGCTAACGATGCGCAAATCGCACGCATGGCTTCGGCCATTAGTGTCGCTGGATTTTGTGAGCCCCAACCCAGCCTATTTGTGGTTTTCACTTTCCATAGCAGCTGGCTAACAGGCAGCACCAAAAGAAAGGAGGCCATAGCTCTGCTTAAGCGTTATTCCAGGTTTTAATGTAAAACAAGTTTTAAAGGCTTTGCGGATTGAAGACAATGATGCAAGTCTGGTATAGTGCATACTAGTCAGTATCTTTTCAAATTGGTGTTTGCTGATACATTCATTATGTCCTCAAAATTTAAGTGAGATGGCTTGATGATTTTAAGTTAGGTGCATGACCTAGCAGTCGGGGTGCCTGGTGTAACTTATGGTTCACTGGCATTTTATATCTTACATTTGAGAAGCAAAAAGTTCTTTAGCTCATTCTGCAGCTTTTTACAGTTGACCATGGAGGTATCTGAATTGTTTTAGAATTTCTCTTGATCTCTTGTGTATCGTTGCAGTATGTCTGGGTTTGGAATGAACAGGAATCAGGGATTTGGAATGAACAATTCACTATCAAGCAACATCTTCAATGGAACTGGTAAATTATCGTGTGGACATCCATGGGCCTGGTGTAGTTAAATATTTTCATCTTTTTTGTCCTAATCCACTGGGTATATTTTATAATTGTCTTTGGAACATCACAATGATAAACTAAGATTACTACTAAGACAGCAGATTTTAGATGAAAAGGTTATAAATCAAAAAGTATTGTGGAGAATTCCTCATGCATTTTCTTTCCTTTAAATGTTTTAATGTAATTTTATTTCCCCTTATATGAGTAATTATTTCCTTGAATTTGAGTGGAAACACATGAAACTGGATGCTTTGTTGTAATATACAGTATGTTCACCACATTACATACAGTTGTGTTCAAAATAATAGCAGTGTGTTCAAAAAAGTGAATAAAGCTCAAAATTCTTATAATAGCTTTTATTTCTATACACGCAAATGCATTGGGAACACTGCACATTCTATTCTAAATCAAAACATGAAGAAAAATGTATCAAATTCCTTTTCAGAAAGTGAAGAAAAGTGAACTCAAACATTCATTGTATACACTGAAAAATGTTTCAAGATTTTGCTTTCCTTTGAATCACTGAACTAATATTTAGTTGTATAACCACTGTTTCTGAGAACTGCTGCGCGTCTGTGTTGCATGGAGTCGACCAGCTTCTGGCACCTGTGAACAGGTATTCCAGCCCAGGATGATTGGAGTACATTCCACAATTCTTCTGGTTTTGCCTCAGAAACAGCATTTTTGATGTCACCCCACAAGTTTTCTATTGGATTAAGGTCCAGGGATTGGGCTGGCCACTCCATAACGTCAACATTGTTGGTCTGGAACCAAGATGTTGCTCGTTTACTGGTGCGTTTGGGGTCGGTGTCTTGTTGAAATATCCATTTCAGGGGCGCGTCTTCTTCAGCATAAGGCAACATGACCTCTTCAAGTATTTTGATGTATTCAAACTGATCCATGATCCCTGGTATGCGATAAATAGGCCCGGCACCATAGTATGAGAAACATCCTCATATCACGATGCTTGCACCACCATGCTTCACTGTCTTTCCAGTGTACTGTGGCTTGAATTCAGTGTTTGGGTGACGTCTGACAAACTGTCTGCGGCCCCTACACCCAAAAAAGAGCAATCTTGCTTTCATCAGTCTACAAAATGTTGTGCCATTTCTCTTTAGGCCAGTCTTTGGTAAATTGTAACCTCTTCAGCACATATCTTTTTTTCAACAATGGGACTTTGCGGGGGCTTCTTGCCAATAGCTTGGCTTCACATAGGCGTCTTCTAATTGGAACAGTACTCACAGGTAACTTTAGACCTTCTTTGATGTTCCTGGAGCAGATCACTGGCTGAGTCTTTGCTGTTTTGGCTATTCTTCGATCCATTCGAATGGTAGTTTTCCGTTTTCTTCCACGTCTTTCAGGTTTTGGTTGCCATTTTAAAGCATTTAAAATCATTTTGCTGAGCAGCCTCTCATTTCCAAAAGCACTTCATATGTTTTCCCCTCTCCAATAAACTTTTTAATCAAAGTACGCTGTTCTTCTGAATAATGTCTGGAACGACCCATTTTACTCAGATTTTCAGAGAGAAATGCACTATAACCAGCATGTACAACATTTGCTGCTTTCCTTCCTTAAATAAGGGCCGGAAATGACACCTGTTTTTTCACAGAATGAATGACCTCACTAATTGAACTCCACACTGCTATTTTTTCGAACAGCCTAATATTCCCTTTTCTTCACTTTCTGTGAAGAAATGGCACAAATTAGATACATTTTTCTTCATGTTTTGGTTTGGAATAGAATGTGTAGTGTTCCCAATGCGTTTGCATGTATGGAAATAAAACCTATTATAAGGATTTTGAGCTTTATTCACTTTTTGAACACACTGCTATTATTTTGAACACAACTATAGTACTTGTGTTACCCAGTTATAATATGTGTCATGATGCTCCATTCTCCTCCTTATAGATGGGAGTGAAAATGTGACAGGATTGGACCTTTCGGACTTCCCTGCGCTAGCAGACAGAAGTCGACGGGAAGGAAGCAGCAACCCTACTCCATTGCTCAACCCACTGGCTGGGAGAGCGCCATATGGTATGGGACCCAGTCAACCTACCATAGCTCCTGAATGCCAGTTTTGGAGACTACACTTGACTGTCACTTCTCACAGCTGGGTTTAAATGTGAAAGCTTTATTTTAGGATTATATTACCTGGACTGGTTTGCAGTCTTTATATGTCATATTTTCTGGAATATTAGTCACTTTTTTTTTTTTTTTTTTCCCCCCTTTGTAGGCTACTGCTACAAAACAAACCTGAATATGATAGGCAGTAGGCCTAAAATGCCAAAAAAGCAAGATTTGCCAAAAAAGCAAGATTTCTCAGTTGGTTGTGTTACATAGATAGTAAATGAAACCAGCAATTGTGTAGCTGAGCGTGGATTTAGCGTGAACGAGAAAGTTGAAAAAGAGCAGCACAAGGTTGAAGGCACGAGAATACACAAGAACCTCTACATGAAAAGAACTGGTGATGGCACATTTGATATTTCACACTGCATACAGATATTTAAACATTTATATTTGAGCTGCTCTTTTGTTTACATTTATTTACTAGTAATGTCAAGGCCTGTGTGCTGCTATTTTTTCCACCATTGACATGCCAGTAATGTTTAATTTTTATTAAATTATGACTCTTACTGAATGAAATTATGTTATCTGAGTGTACACTGCAAGAGCCATTTTTAATCAGTGAACATGGAGTGGTTATGAATGCAGATGCATGTATGGCCTGGCAAACCCCTTTCTGTGCATTGTGGTCCTGGTAGTAAAATACCTGCTGTGTCCAAGTTATCCGTCAAGTATGTGTGTTTTTACGGATTCCAACTTCTACAACAGAGGGGTTTATATAGTAATGTGGGCCAAACAGATGATATTGGTGGTTTAAAAACTACATTGACTCAAAATGGTCTGGATGGCCTGTGGTATTTTTAATACAATTACAACCTTTTTACCTTTTTACGTTCCAGTTGGGATGGTCACGAAACCATCGAATGAACAGTCCCAAGATTTCTCCATTCATAATGAGGACTTCCCTGCGTTGCCTGGCCCTAACTACAAGGACCCCACGTCAAATAACGACGACAGCAAATCTGTGAGTGTTGCTAACGCAAATGCCTGCAAACCTAATATAATATTTCCAGCCACAGTGCACCTTTCTCAGCAGCCGTGTACCTCTTGGTGTGTCACCATTTATTCCATTGCTGTAGGGTTTCAAACATAACCTGCTGTGGTCTCTTTGAAATCAATACATTGAACTTAAATTGCATTCTGAGTTGTACAAAGCAATGCATTTTTGATAGCTTTTATATGCTGTACCACCTAGCATTAGCCTTTTTTCTTCACTAACTTTGGATTAAAGATGTGATCAAATATTAAATGTATGAAATGCAAACCTACTCAGCATTTAATTTTACTTAGTAGTAGGTTTTTTTATTTATTTTTTATTTTTTTTAAACTATGCTGTCCAGATTGCCCCTTCTCTCTCAGTATGTGCACACCATTACTTGTGTTGGAGGGGGTGCAAGGAATCTCAGAGAGCAATATACCAGGGTAGATTATGGCCCAGCTATGTTGACTGATGGGATTTTGCGCTGTACTGCTGATCCATCTGTCAGGCAAAGCATGAAGCATTTTTTGAGTTTTCAAATAATACCTATATGGGGCAAAGAGATTAAATTGGTTCTTAAGTTTTACTCTAAGATAACCCTTGTGGGTTGATTGTTGGATGCTCTTCCAGTTGTCACAAAAGCTGAACTGTGTTTTGTAGTGTGAGAGATGTGTGTTCTGAGAAAACAAAAAGCAAGCTTCAGACATTTCAGGGTCTCTTGCTCGCCTTTCAGAATTTGAACTCTTCAGGCAAGAACTCCTCTAGTACAGATGGGCCGAAATTCCCAGGAGACAAGAGCTCATCAGCGCAAAACAACAATCAGCAGAAGAAGGGGATCCAGGTGCTGTCTGATGGTAAGTCTTGCCTTCAGCAATCCACCTTATTCCTATGCAGACACATGCTTACAGCCCATTTTGACATAAACACATCACATTTTGACAGATGAGGAATCTTTACCACTAAACAGACACGCACCATTCCCTTTTGTTTATGTTTGAGACCACATTCCCAACCATTACTCCTCACAGGCCGAGTGACGAACATTCCCTCTGGTATGGTGACGGACCAGTTTGGGATGATCGGGTTGCTAACGTTCATCCGGGCAGCTGAAACAGACCCAGGGATGGTGCATTTGGCACTGGGAAGTGACTTGACAACACTAGGGCTCAATCTCAACTCTCCAGAGTAAGTAGTGTCAGTTTTTTAAAAAATGTATTTCAGTTATTTTTAATGTGACATTGGATTTTTCCCACGGCTGAGTCATTGTAGAATGTATACTGTGATGTTTTTCATTCTGTCATGTTTCATTGTTGGGTCCCAATTGTACAAGCTGGCTTCAGACCTGACATGTGCTTCTTTTATATCCATTCTTGATTTTCCATGATAAGTTAACAGGGTTATAATCGATTCAAGATGGTTCAGAGTCCTGTTGAAACTGAAGGCGTGGACATTCAACAGTGACTTGTCAGTTAGAATTCAAGGACTAAATCCGATTTGTTTACACATTACTCGCAAGTTTAAGTTGACTGCAAGTCTCCAGAAGTAATTGTTTTGTATAGGCTGGCATACTTGAGGAACAACAAACAGGATGGTGTGTCGAGCTGTTTTTAAGTGCTTTACATTGATTTTGTTTGACTGCCACCTGCACTATGAAAATAAACATTTTCAGTATGATAAATGATTCGCCATTTGGTGGTGAGGAAGGTCTGACCTTTAATTGATTCCTTTAACATGCTTTTTTATCTGAGATCCAATTACAAAAACATTGAAAGGATTGCTTTTTAGGGAAACTTTCATACTTGCTAGATTTATCATTGAGAAACGTAATGGATTACATGCTGCAGTGCTAGTTGCTAACAACATTGTGTTGAAATTGCATTTCAGGCATGGAACGTTGTACACTCCAGTTCCTAGACAAACATTGTTGTCCTCTAAACCATAATGCTTCTAATAGATGTAGAAACTGATCATTCATGAGTTACACTGTACCCAGTATGTCATTCTGGCACTGTTGATGTTCAGCGGGAGTATTTTTATATTTTCTATTGATACTGAAACATTAATGACAATAACTGATGCCATTTTCACGTACACTGCAGCTGTTAAAGTTGGAAACCTTACAGTTTATTTTTATTTAAATTCCATTTATTACCTATTTTCCTATTTAATCCAGTGATGGACTATATTAATTGAAGTTGCTCTCTTTGTAGTAACAGCTCGTTTTTGGTGTCTGTGATTGCGGTTGTTTCTAACAGGTGTACTGTTACCATGGAGACTGAAGTGGAACTGATAAACATTTTGATTCTTATTAATACATGTCTGTTTTCAGTTTTTTGTTTTTTTTTTTTTCTTCCTCTCCAATATCTCAACATACCCTGCATAGCCATACATCCTGGGTTTCAAGAATTGACTCCAGGCCACTTGGACAAGTGGTTAAAATAATAAGTGGGGTTAGGGCAATGAGTAGTTCAAAGTTAGTAAAAGTACTAAAGAGGTCTTTTTAAAAAAAAAAAAAAATTATTTTTAGCACATTTTTTAAAAAGTACGATCAAGTTTTTACAGAACCTAATTAAGGGATGTTGGTATTAAGTGACTAATGATTGTGGCTCATGGGTAATGTAAGGAGTTAGGAACAACCGTTTGGTCATAATTGTGCTCTTAAATTGAGGAGCCAGTATAATTCATTTTTGCACCTTTCAGAAAATTACCCTGCCTCCACTAGGGTGCATTTTTAACCCCTCCCCCCGGCCCTTTTTCTTGCAGGAATCTGTACCCCAAGTTTGCCTCTCCCTGGGCGTCGGTGCCATGTCGACCTCAGGACATCGGTGGGTAATTTAAAGACCGTGGAGCTAGAGCAAGTGCAAGGGTTCCATTTGTACTCGTATTCATTATCTTCTCTTCCAGACTTCCATGTTCCGTCTGAGTATTTAACCAACATCCACATACGGGATAAGGTGGGTATCTCATGTGTCCCCCGAGCTCAAGCTCGGGATTAGCTATGCACTAGATACCTGCAATCGGGTGGCGCATTCATTCTTTTGTTGCTAAAACACATTCTGGATGATATTTGTCAGTGTAGCCTCTTTTGAGTTAATATGTTCTGTCCCTGCAGCTGGCTGCAATAAAACTGTCACGGTACGGAGAAGACCTGCTGTTCTACCTGTACTACATGAACGGGGGAGACCTGCTGCAGCTGCTCGCAGCTGTAGAGCTGTAGGTATTTCACAAGGTGGCCAAGTCAGGGACGCTGCTTTAAGGGGGGTGGAGAGGTACCACACCTGTATGTAGCTTCATGGGGACAAACAGTTACACAAACCCTATATCAGATATCAGGTGTTCTGCATATATCCCAAAAATGACACGCAAGCTATATATAAGCAAATGTCATTTGGTTTATTCAGAACCTCAGCTTCATAGATGTTCTTGAAAGTTATTGGGCTTTAAATTGTTTGCATGGACAGAACGGAAAATAAAGTAGCTGTCTGGTATGGTGGTCACCTGCAGAAATGCTTTGGAGCTCGGTGTGGGTGTGTGGGGACATGTCATGCCAGGAACCTCTCCTGCTGGCTAGTCTCCCTCTGTCTGGGCACCCCTCCAAATCTGGACCCCACTGTGTGAGCGACCAGCTCTAATGGTCCAATTGCAACCCATATATTGAATTCATAGCAAACTTGGGCAGAGATTCTAGGGGCTTTAAATTTTTCCGTAAAGATGGTGATTTCTGGTCCTGCTGTGTGGGTGCAATGAAAGAACATGGGAATTTATGAATATTTACTGTATGTTTGATATGTTTTAATCTGTGAACTTGAGAAAGAAACAAGGCAGCATTCAACTGAAGCTGTTCATGATTTTTTAATAGAATGTAGCAAGAATGGATACAGTAACGCTGGCAAACTCTTGAAAATATCCATATGTATAAATATTTTACAATATTGAGAAGTAAAAACTGATAAAAATTTAAATTTGTTTGAATTTAGTTGTCTTCTAAATGAATGAATTTTGATGTGGTTAAGAGCATTTGCTGAATGTGAACCATCTGTCACCAGCACATTGAGCAGCTGGACCTGTGCCAAGTCGCTGTTCCTTCATCACTGTAGTTGGTGCTAATTTTACTGAAAATCACCAGAAAGTTTTATGTAATGCAGAAGAAGCTTTAATGACTTTCCAGCAAGGGCACCAAGCAGCAACCCTCTTACTGGACATCCCACATGGGACACAAATGCACTGTTGTATTGGTCTGTACCTGTCAGGGATTGATGTGGCAGTGTATTGCTGTGGTCTTGTGCCATTGTTTATTTGGCACCAACTTGAAATGTTTGCCCTTCACAGGGAGCTGAGTTCATCTCACAGATACAGCTGGGCTCAGTCTTCTCCTACCCTACCTGAAACCAAACAGAAGGTCAATTTTCATTGTTTGTGTTCTTTCCCACTCAGCTTCAATCGGGACTGGAGATACCATAAAGAGGAGCGAGTTTGGATCACGCGGGCACCAGGCATGGAGCCCACAGTGAAGACGAACACGTACGAGAGGGGAACGTACTACTTCTTTGACTGTCTTAACTGGAGGAAGGTGGCTAAGGTAAAGGTATTGACTGGAGAATCCCTTACATTTTTACATGTGAATTTTACCCTGTTGTCTGGCAGCTGGTTAAACTTCCAGATTTGTTTTCTTTGTTGAGCAGGAAAAACAACCAATCTTGTAGTGCTTGCTCCCTAATTAGTCATCCATGTCCCTTGGGGGGGGTCTGTGGCATGGAGGCTCCTTGTTACTGCATGTCTATGAAAGGACTCCTCCAACCCTATATTCAGGTAATAGGTTCATCCTGACCTTTGAGCCAGCATCGTCTGACCCCCCCATCCCCCCTCGGGTTTAACATTGTACTGGTAATAGAATATAGAGTCTGCAACTGACCCAGGACCCAAATCAGATTCTCAGAACACACAAAGTCAGTTTTATAACTGCCTTTTCATTATCAATAGGCAACCAAACACATGCAGCTGACCGTGTGTGTATTTGTGTCTCTGTGTGTTTCTGTAAGTTTGACTATTAATAAAGGTGTTACACTCTACTCACCTCGGAAGGTGGAAGGTAGTTGGTCCAAATATCCCGACTTTGAAGAATTTTCTCCGAATACCTTAAATGATTTAAGTATGATGTACATACAGATTCCCCCCCACTGACAGCAGCATTGCGGTTTGCTCTGGCCTTTCAGGAGTTTCACCTGGAATACGACAAGCTGGAGGAGAGACCACACGTCCCGTCAACCTTCAACTACAACCCAGCCCAGCAGGCCTTCTAAAAGACTTCCCTGTTCATGGGGTATGGCTGTCTCAGCACGTCGCTCACCCAAACCGCAGGCGCTGATGTGGCTCAGGCATCCGGCTTTTATTCCTCCAGGATCTGGCTATTGACTTAGGTGGACAGCTCTCTGCTCCTGCCGAGTCCCACCAGATGAAATATGTGCTGCCCAACACCAACACTTGTTCCGTTCTTTTCCTGTTTTGTTCTTTTTGTTTAAACCGGGTATGATTTTTTTTCCTTTTAATTTTTTTAATACCTCTTTCCGATGCCCTGTGGCCAAAGGCGTGTCAGCTCTGGCGGTGACAGAACAAGGTTGATGCTTCAATTTCAACCTTGTAAATGAAAGGACAATGAGTGTTTAAAAAAAAAATGAACAAAAGGGGGCAAACACAGTAACAGCATTAAAATGAAGCAATTCAAAGGGCCAGAAGAATCCATAATGTTCCTTGTAGCACTGTTTGGTAATAAAAGAACACAAAAATGTTTTAAATGTGTATTAATGTGAAGACACTTACTCATATTTTGTTTGGAAAAGATAAGCAACTGGTTAACTTGTTTCGCACCCCCCCCCCCTTCAGAATGTCTCTTACCAACTTTTTGATTTGGTTGCCCCCCCATCACGTATATGTTTGTCAGCCATATTTGGCTCCAGTATAATGTTACTGCCACAGCCTTTTCTGGGGTTGCAAGGTTACTGAGCTTCATTGTTCCAGAGCGAGCAAAAACACTCTCCAGCCTTTGTTACGACTTTGTAATAAACGTGTACATTTTTTTTAATTTTTGGACATCACATGAATAAAGATATGTATGTACGAATGTGTATATATTATATATATATGACATCTATTTTGGGAAAAAAAAACCGTTGCCCTGCCGTACCTCGTTTTTAGGAGGTGAGCACGGACGCAATACGTGGACAAACAGGACACTTCTGGAGCTGCTGGACAGGGACCAAGGCTTGCGCCCCTGTGCACTTTTCAATGTACAACAGCACCGACAACAACAAAAGATGAAGAGATGGGCCAGATTCCCAGCCAAGCGCGGACATCCATACCCAAGTGAACAACTCGGGATTTAAGACAGGACTTGAAGCATTTCATTCTGGCTGTTTTAAACGGCAGCATTTCATAGGAAAAAAAAAAACCAATTTAAAAAAAAATTAAAGTAAAAAGATTGATCTTGTATTTTCTGACCACATTCAAGCTTCTTCTCTTTGTAATAAAGTAGAGAGGCTTCTCCTGAACATCAGTGTGGAGTTTGATTCTGGGGCAGGGTGGGGGTGGGCAGCAGTAGCTGTCCTGTGTATGTTGCCTGTGTATCGGGAGTTCAGAGGTCATGCTGGATTTGTGTCTTTCTGCCATTCGGTCCCCTGTTGTCCTCATTTTTTTCTAGTAAACCTTCACGCTAAGGCTGCACTAGCAGAGAGCACAGTTGCACTGTTTGTAATCATTTTTTAGGTCAGGTACTTGTAAGATCAGTGCGATAGAAAAGAATTCAGTAACAGGTCCACCTGCTTCTGTAAAGGCTGAATTTGATGCAGAGCCCTGTCATCAATCTGGAAATTGCTTTGAGTAAATGTATTTACTTTGCAAACTGAAGAGTTCCAGGAAAAGTTTGGGCATCACAAAGCCTCTTATTGTGGATGGAAACAGCACCTGCGTGACAAAATCTGTATGTCTCAGTCAGGGTACTCGACCCAGTGCCACAGCTGTGTTGATCTGTTCACCTCCTTGGTGTCGACTTCACTTCTGCAAATCTGGTGAGTCACCCCACTTCACCTAACATAAGGCTCGCTTCCACAGCACAGGTGAGTGGGTCTGTTGGCGACATCGCAGCCCAATTCATCTCTGAAGCAGCAGTTGCCGTGCTTTTACCGGAAATGCACATTGAGCAGGTTTAGTACTGAACCACTGTATTGCTGAACTTTGCTCTTAATTTTTTCTACAACGAATTTAGCTTTTGGCTGCAGTTTCTCGATACTCTTAATATTTGTATGCACAGAAATTATTCCATCAACTGATTTCTTGACACTGAAATGTGTATAGATCTGCAGGTTCTTCGTCCTGCCAGTTCCTTTTAAGTATTGTTCAGTACACTAGACCTCAGTTTGTAGAAAGGAAAATGCAAAGTAAAACAGCTGTAAATGGTCATTTAAACATTATATTCTTTTAGATAGGTGACATGCAAATACGAACAGTCACAGGTACACTATACAGCCTAAAGTATGTGGACACCCCTTCTAATTATTGGGTTGAGCTGTTACAGCATACAAACACATTCTAGACAATTGTGTGCTTCCAACTTTGTGTCCACAATTTGGGGAAGAAGCTCCTTTCCTGCTCCAGCATGACTGTGCCCCCCACCGTGCACAAAGCAAGCTTCATAAGCACATGGTTTGCCCCGGTTGGTGTGGAAGAACTCGAGTGGCTGCACAGAACCCTGATCTTAACTCCACCGAACACCTATGGGATAAACTGGTGAACTGGAACGCCGACTGTGAGCCAGGCCTTCTTGCCCGACATTGATGCCTGACCTTGATGCACTTGTAGCTGAATGGGCACAAAATCCCACAGCTGCGCTCCAAAATCTTGTGGAAAGCCTTCCCAGAAGATGGGGGCTGTTATAGCAGCAAAGGTAGAACAACTTTATTGAATATGAATGCCCATGGGTTTGGAATGGGGAAGTTCAACAAGCACATCTGGGTGTGATGCTCAGGTGTCCACATACTTGTGGCCATAGAGTGTATGTACACAAATGACATTGAATTGTCAAAAAACTTTGATATAAAACAAAATGTGATGCAGGTATAAAATGAAAGAGACCTGGAACTGCTCTCAGTCTCTCAGCAGAGGGAAACCTGCATGAGAGTCTGCCCGTAAGTTGTGTGCAGCAGACAGTGGTGTTGGGGTAAAAACACAGATTACTATGCTCCCATGGGGGAGGCTCCAGAGCCTTTGGCACGAGGGCCGGGGTGATGGTAATAGCAATAAGGATTTTTACAGTTTTGATGCCAAAAAGGAGTGCAATGACTAGCACATGTGCGCCATAATGAAGCGGCACTAAGCAGGGTATTAGCGTAAGTGTTACCATATTTTACACCAGATGGCGCAGTTCCCTTATGTTTGACACACGCCTCCGAAACGCGATCTTTCATTCCCTCGAAACAGTAAGACTGTAGGGGAGCCTGTAGTCCAAGCCATTAGAAGCACATTTTTATGTAGAAATGTTGCAAATATCCCTTTACAAGCAGCTGGCAGATATAACCGAACCTTTGGGTGAGCTGTGTTATTAGCGAGTGTCTGAATGAGGCCTTTTGCTCATAGTGCACCCTGTGGGCCTCTACTTGCTGACAAAACCATTTTGCTATAAAGTTCTCAAAGGATTGAACAGTAATATAAAGTAAAAGGCTTAGTTGACTGTATGCTGCGGTGCTGCTGACTTTGCTGGCATCTCTGTCAGGGCGAGCCAGGGAAGGAGGACGAGGCTCTCGAATGAATCCTCAGCAGAGTTGTTTAAAAGAGAAACTCAGACCCCGCAATCTGCAAGAAATAAAAGGCCCAGCTGACGCAGTTCACGTTGGCGCTCAGCCGTATGTTTATTTTAAGCGTCTTCATCTTTTACCCAAACTCCCGTTTTTCCTCTTCAGTTAACACAGGCCCACGTGCAGTATCGTTTATTATTATTTATTACGTGTTGTTTATTCCCAGTGCTATTGTTAGCTGGTGAATGAATGGAAGGGCGGGAACACACTTAACAAAGACGCTCGGTATAAATAATAGAAAAGAAACCTTTGTTTCAGCATGTATAATAAACTGGTAATGCAGTGGCAGAAGGAAGGTCGCCACCTACTAGTCGGGACAAAGCGATTTTACCCAGAGGGCCACATGGGAGTCCTTGCAAAAGGCTGTTATGGTAAAGGCGGTCACTGTTCAATAAGCTATTATTCAGATGTTCAAATAATAATACCAAATTACAGCCCCAAATTCAACATTTTGGGAGTTTTCTGTTCTCAGTCTCATTCTCACGCCGCAGTTTTTCCATAGGATTGTACATATTTTGCATGAAAATGATAAATACCCAGCGGTTCCATTGTGTGTAAGGATTATCTCTGTGCATTAAACCTCATTTTCTGTAATTTATTGCTACAGAATATATTCAACTCTAAGTGAAGCAGAAAGTGTCACCAGATTATACTAAATTATTAGTTTACAAAAGGCAATGGTGTAAATGTTTTTAAATAGATTTTTGACAACAATACAAAATATGAACAGGAGTACATATATTTATAAACATTGTCAGGAGTGTACATCATAATAAGTATATTATTTACCACCAACGTAAACAAAGATAAAGTTTGTATTGCTTGCTTTCACACTTTCAAATAGTTTGCATAAAACTATTTGTTACAATTTTAAATTGTTTAAAGAGAATATTATTCCCACACAATTTTGTTTGCAAACATAGTAACCTCCATTATAATAAGTCAATTACAAATAGTATTTTGGCATTATTTTCAGCTGAGTAAAATTTGTTATGACATCTATTTATTTAAAACTAATATCAGCATTGGATTCTTTTAAAATGTAATCTTCCAGTTGAATCCTGATATGTTTAGCCAGAATAAATGCTTATTAGTTTCAGGGCTACCTTCTCACAAAAAAGCATAATTATTATCTGTATCAGTTCTAAAAATGTTCCACAACAAGGTTTTTACTAGACTCATTTGATTTATATGAAACCTTCTTAATTTTATTATTTATGCAAATATTTATTTGGTGTCATCCAAACTCAGTTTCCCACATGAGGAATCGCTAATCGCGGTAGTTTCTGTTTTTCTGTCGCATCGCTGCCACCTTCCGTCCACAGTGTGTACTGCAGGTCGCTGAATAGAACCAGCGCAACGGTTCAGTACTTCCTGTTGGCCACAAAGTGGCAGAGTGCCGTGAGCATATTCCTCACATTTCCCATTTGCTCGTTTCCTTTATCCCCAGCCCTCATTACATTTTTCCATTCCAGTACGATTTTGTTATAATAATTTGTCATTTAATAAGAATTAAACATGAACATCACGGGTGTAACTTCGCCACACTGCCAACAGCTTGCACACAAAATACACAGCCCAGCCAAAAAAAGGTCACCACCTGGATCTAACTTAGTGTTATGATCTGGAGTTGCTTCAGTTGCTCAGGTCTAGGTTCAGCAACCTTATGTGCCCAAAAAATGAGGTGAGCTGACTATCTGAATATACTGAATGACCAGGTTTTTCCATCAATAGAATTTTTCTTCCAAGATGACAATGCCAGGATTCATGGGGCTCAAATTGTGAAAGAGTGCTTCAGGGCGCATGAGAGAGACATCATTTTCACGCATGGATCGGCCACCACAGAGTCCAGACCTTAACCCCATTGAGAATCTTTGGGATCTTGTGCTGGAGAAGACTTTACGCAAGGGTCTGACTCTTCCATCATCAATACGAGATCTTGGCAAAAATTTCATACAACTCTGAACGGAAATAAATGTTGTGACATTGCATAAGCTTATCGAAACGATGCCACGGCAAATGCATACTCAAAGCTAAAGGCGGTCCAACGAAATATTAGAGTGCGTGACTTTTTTTTTTGGCCGGGCAGTGTATAAAGAGCGCCCATTCTGTCCACTGACTTGCAAGTTGACATTTAGGTGTTGTCGTGTCTGTTGGGTCATCCACAGCAGTAAAGGTTCCGTCTTGCTCTCATGCAAAGAATCGATCTTCTAAATGTGACCGTTGTTGTTTTTGGAAATGTTTTGTTATTCGACACAAGTGGCATTGGCTTTATGCTTCGTCATTTTGTGATAAATCTGTTCCGTCAAACCTATTTTATTTCCATTTCCTTTAGCATTTTGATGTAATTGCTCCTCTGATTTATGAAATTTTGCCTTTCAGTCGATTTCTGGGATCACAATTACGGTCGTAAGCAGGGGGCACCGGTACTTCTCTGTGAATGTCACCGCAGGCCTTAACCTCCAAAATATCTCCATGTACTTGTGATGTCACGTTCGTAACAAAAAGACACGATTAAGCTCACATTTAATATTTAATCTCACTGTATTAAAGCCAGGCTGGAGGGTCGACGCACTCAGTCCAAGGTTCACTTCATTGTCCTTTTAGACTTATAAAGATGGTCAAAGAGAACAGATTGTAGCTTCTCCTGGACCACGGTGCACAGCAAACTAAGCAGACAAACGTACAAAAGACACAGACACATTGAGGAGTAGAACAAGAAATGGATGGATGGGTTCGACAAGAAAATAATAAACATAAATAAATGGATAAGAAAAATCAGTGCAAACAATGGTGATAGTGAAGATGATATAGTGGGAGGTGGTCAGTGGTGGTGGTGGTGGTGATCAGTCCTTTTGCCCTGCACCATTCAGCAGCCTGACAGATGGCAGTAAAAGGCTGTTCCTGAGCCTGCTGGTATCGGTCCACAAACTGCGCCATCTTCTTCCAGACGGGAACGGGAATTAATTGGTGCGGCAGTTCACAGCCGGCCTTGTTTGAGTTTGGAAACTGACCGTTTGCAGGAAAACATCAACCATGACAAAAATTTTAGTTTCCATCTAGTTCCTCCCTTTTACATCATCACAAGGAAATAAAGAAAGTGCTAAGCAAGCAAAACAACCTCCATGTTCTTTCAAACATCTCCCGAGATTGGAGGTGAAGAAGGCAACTTTGAAGCCATGAAGTAAAACCGGGGGGGGGGGGGGGTCCACATGTGATTCTGATTATTTTTACATTAATTTTAAGGTTTCTCATTCTGAGTTTTAATGCACTGGACTCGTACCGGTTCCCCTGTTCGTCTGTGCTGCACTACGGTCTACTTCTCAGGATTGTCTCAAATGCCGAAAGCCACCTCAAGATGAAGCTGCCAGCTTAGATCAACATAATTTCAGATGACATTAGCAACACTGAAAGGCAGGCACACTTGTTTTAGAAATTGCACCACTCCTGTTTTGTGCAAATACATCATAAATGTGCTAAGTGTTGTGTGTTTCAGTACTGAAAGGTGAAGTCACACCTCTGACTAAGACTGACCCGAATCGCTCGGTTATGGATCTCATACGCAGGCGATGCGGCTCGCAGCAACGTAGCCTAAATGTTCACTGTACCATGTGACTGCGTGGAAATCAAGTGCGACAAGTCAATAGCATCAGCGGGGGTCTGTTGTGTTGTCGCCTGAAATGTAGGGCATCAGAAACAAGCTGTCCTTAAGGAGCCGCGTAGGCCGGACTTCTCAGAGGGAGTCGGTCAACATGCTTCTGCATGATGGAGATTTAGACGTACACTTTATGGCTAAAAGTATGTGGACACTTGAGGATCAGATCCATATGTGCTTGCTGAACATCCCATTCCAAACACATGGGCATTCATATGGTGTTGTTTTCCCTTTGCTGCTGTAACAGCCCCCTCCTTCTGGGAAGGCTTTCTACCAGATTTTGGAGCACGGCTGTGGGAATTTGTGCCCATTCAGCCACCAGAACGTTACTGAGGTCAGGCGAGAAGGCCTGGTTCGCGATCAGCGTTCCAGTTCGTCCCAAAGGTGTTCAGTGGGGTCGAGGTCAGAGCTCTGTGGAGCCACTCAAGTTCTTCCACACCAACCTGGGCAAACCATGTGGTTATGGAGTTGGCTTTGTGCATGGAGGCACAGTCAAGCAGTAGCAGGAAAGGAGGTTCTACCCCAAACTGTGACCACAGAGTTGGAAGCACACAGTTGACTAGAATGTGCTTGTATGCTGCAAGGGTGTGGCTGAAACAGCTCAGTCATTGGAAGGGGGGTCCACATACTGTACTTTTGGCCATATAGTGTAAAAAGCTGTTTAAGAACAATGTAATTTGAGGAAGGAGTGGATTCTATTTCACGGAGAAATCTGTCGATTGTGTTTCAGATTAAATGTGGGGTTCCTTCTCCTTCTAATGCGCACGCTACTGCTGTTTGCTTCTCATTTGGCCTAACCAAGGCAGTGGTGTTCGCCGCAGAACTGCTCTAATGTGCCTTAAAAACGCAAAAAGAACCAAACGCTTTGGCAAGCGTCTCCGTCCGCATCGAAACACCGCACGAGCGTACGACGTCGTCTAAACCACGCTGTCGAGCAACTCCCGGGTTTTTCCTTTACCTTAAAAATGCTCGACATACCACACGTTCATATCACGGTTGAGTTTACGAAAGGGTTCGGTTCCTTTTGAACCCCCCTCCCTCCGTGTTGCCAGCTGTGATCCTTTCCTAAAATAACTACTAAAGTCCGCTGTATTTCTCCACGTAGCATTTTACTGTATTTACCCTGTTTTTGCTTCACTTTATCTTTGTGCTGTGTAATGTCTGCATTTTTTCCCCAGTTGCGATGTCATCCAGTGGTTATTTTGTCCCCTTTGAGCCCTGCTGACTTGCACAGGATTGACCTGCGTTGCCATGCAGCCCCCCAACAACAGTATTTGCGCACAACTTAGCTGAAGTATTTTTGGATCCTCGAAATGCTGCAGTTGACAGGTTTTAAGCCAAAGGTGTCGGGTAAGAGCGACAGCTACGTAAAAGGTGATCTTTGCTAAAACGGCAGCAATAATGCGAACAACCGCGGCCGCGGTGACGCTTTGTTGACAGGATCCGCCCCGAAGAGCGGCGGACAAGCAGGCCCGTCGATGGGGAGCGCGCAGGGCGTTCGGTGCCGAGAAGATGGTGAGGTGATCGTGACCACGATGGTGGAGGTGTTGCCGCCGAGATGCTCATCTCCTCCGCGGCGCTCATCGCCCCGAACCCGTCCATCCACATGGGTCCGGCGGCTCCGGGCTGCGACGTGAGGAACGCCGATCTCCTAGGAGCCGCGTCCAGCCCCGGATCGTCCACGGCACCGCCGCGCATCCTCATCCTCCGACCCCCCGGTTCCAGGGCGCTGCTTACCGGGATCCCGGAGCTATTTCTGCGTAAGAAGCTTAGAGCCGAATCCCAGATGCACCGTCCAGCCTTTCAACAAAATCCTAAACAAAAAAAAAAAAAAAAAAACTGCGTGGACTGATGTGACGACGATCGCGTGACGGCGGACGGGCGGGAGGGCTGAGGAGCCGCTTCAGTTTTTTTACATTTTATTTTCCTCTCCTTTTTTCTTTCTTTTTTTTTTAAAAAAAAAAAACCCCGGAGCGCGATAAAATCAAAAGCCCCGTCGTCCGAGTTTGCCGGGGGGGGCAGAAGTTTGGAAGGGGGGGCTGCGCTCGCAGGCGCTCCGAGGCGGCGTTTCCGTGCGCGGGTGCGCGCACTCGCTCGCTCGCTCAGGCGGACCCATGGCCAAGATGCGGGTGTCGTACGAGTACTCGGAGGCGGAGGACAAGAGCATCCGGCTCGGCTTGTTCCTCATCGTGTGCGGCATCGTGTCCCTCTTCATCCTGGGCTTCTGCTGGCTCAACCCGGCCCTGCAGAGCATGCGGAGCACGGCGGCCAACTGCACGGTGGTGTCGGTGCGCCGGGTGGACGAGCTCTTCGAGTGCGTGTTCACGTGTGGCGCCGACTGCCGCGGCACCTCGCTGTATCCGTGCCTGCAAGTGTTCGTCAACAACTCCGAGTCCAACTCCGTGGCGCTGCTGCACTACGACGAGCAGCAGCTGGTGCTCAACCCCAAGGTGAGTTCGGGCGGACGGACCGGGCGACCGGCGGGGCACGGACGCCGCAAAAAAGTTCCTGCAGTCCCGTCGCGGCCACCTTCTCGCACACGCAAGCGCTGTCGACACTGCGGCAGCTCTTCCGTTGCCACAACTGCTACCGCAAGAATTCCCCTTTTTGCACCATGACAGCCACATTCACGGAAGCCTCGCGAAACCTTTACTCTGGGCAACTTTACCTGTCAGATAAGCTGCTTTACAGTGACCTGCCCGTTCGCACCGGTCCCTCCATGGAGTAAATACAGCGTAGAGATGCTGCTGCTGCCGCGCTGCAGCGTTCATATTCAACCCGATGATAAAACATTTCAGTTTGAGAACAGTTTCACCCTGTTTTACGCTCGGTATTTACACGGTTAATGTCCTTTATTACATATAGGGCTGGGTGTAATGTGTCGTCGAACCGTGGCTGTTAAGCGGCAAAGTTTCAAAAAGTTGCACAAATGCTCCGAGTCGTCGAAAGGAATGATGTATTTAAACGCACCTTTCCACAAGTTCGCCCTACATCGGGACAACATTTTTGGGGACACAGAAGTGTCAGCGTAGCCGCTGCCGTGCTTTTTGCCAGGCGGATTTGGTTCGAAGCCCCTCCGCCGCCGCCGCCACAGTTGCGCTCCCTCAGCGGCCCCGCCCGCACGCAACTGTGCCGGGCTGGACCCATAATTTGCATAACGGGGAGGGGCTACAGTTTTTGCGTTTATTCCCAGATTATTTTGCTTTCGAGCTGCGCAGTTTGCGTGGTTGCACTGTTGGCAATTTGTGTGTTTTTGCATTTGGAGGAACTTGAACACAGTAATACCCCGGTTTACCCTGTTGGTGATGATCATGATGGTTTGTTAGTTGTATGGACGTTTTACTGTGTTTTTGTGATATTTGGAAAAACTGGTTGGTCATTTTTTTTTTTTTTGAAGGGAAGGCCAAATGGATTATAATTTTTATCCCCCCCCCCATATAAAATAATGCAAAATAGGGTCCCAGTTTACATTTTCCCAGTTTAAGTCTGGCTGTCAAGAACAGATTTGGTACATAAATCGAGGTATGGCTGTATCGGGTTGTACGTATTTGGGGTTTCGCCAACCACCAATAAGATGACGTTTACCAGTAATGGTGTAAACACCGACAATTCAGTGTTTGAATAGATGCTGTGTGATGGGTGCTGTGCAACCGTAATTTCTTCCCAGAGTTGGAAGTGTTGTTTGGATGCTGAACATGCAGCAAAACCACTTGACGTCTAGTGTAGGAAAGTAACCACTAAATGTTTTATAACCGTTGCAAAACTTGTTATAATAGCAACAATTAAAATTTACATATTATGGTAAAACCCTGCTACAAAGAGTTAGTGGGGCGCAAAACATTCAGCTGCGCAAATTGTGATATCATCTTATTGCGAGGATTAATAGCAATAGCTTTCAGCTGCTCTTCCAGTTCCCGTGTGAAAAGAAAAAAGTTTTAATGTGTTAAATGTGTAAGAAATTGACCAGCTGTTACAAACAAAAAGTGCATGTGACAAATGTGACGTGTACCTGTACAAAAAAAAAGATAATCCCGCACTGTCTGTGATGTTATGAAAGGAGAGCTCTCAAAATTGGACTGTAGGAACACAAGCTTTGTTTCTCGGGCACATTTAAGCACCAGCACTCACAGAGCACAACAACATTCCTGCCCTAAAGCTTTCGGGACACAGGGAACACAGCAAGGGTCCGCAATAACTCCCCACGGCAGCGATGCACAAATACAGTTTTTACAAATGTGCAGCACCAGTGCATTATGGGAGATCCAGGGCTGTCCCTGCTGCCACCACAATTCTAATAAAACTAACAATACGTGTTTGGGTAAAAATTTATGTTCAGTAAATGACGTACATTTGTCGTCATCGGAGAACCCGTCAGCGTGTGGGAATTGAGCAGGAGGACAGGAGCCAGGTGCCAGTCGCATCAAATCCAAATTTTTCTAATCGCAGGGTTTTACTGTAATTGTTTTTATGTTTTAAACCCTATCTCCAAGGGTAATCAGTTCACAGCTTCACATATGCCGTGTTATTGCATTTAATAATACAGTAACATTCAGAGAATATTTTTTTTTGTGTACTTTGATGAAAGGGTTTTGGAGCAGGACTGGGATTCAAACCCATTGTCCCTCAGATAAGGAAGTGAGAGCTCTTCAGTTGAGGGGAGGCTTAGGTCTTCAGTGTTCAGGGGCCTCACATGGGCCTCTTATATGGTTCTAGCTTTTGTGTACAATGTTACTGACTGTTTTAATTTGGAAACTTTCAATAATTTGCTGGTGTATACAGCAGGGTATTGTTACAGTACCAATTTATAGTAAATGCTTTTATTAAAGGTAGAAAAGCCAGGGATATTCAGATTACAAGGAAACGACTCTAACCCGATTATTAGCCGCATGCTGTGTGTACTTTTGTAGAAAATAGTTCACTGGTCATTGTAATACAAGTGGATAGGAAAGGCAGTCGCCCAATATTAACAGGCTAATTTTGAAGCAAGAAAATCAATGGAAAATGTGAATTTTTGGCACACATTTTCTCATATTATGAAGAAGTTGTAAAATAGCATCTTTAAACTTCAGTTTTACATGCTCGTACAATTTTTGTTGTTGAATTGGGTATTGTGAACATACTATAAATATGAACGTTGGTCTTAGATTAACTCTTTAATTCTGTCTATGTTGCGATTTTGCTTTGCATTTTTCAGCATCTGGCGGACAGTTTAAGATGCCAGGTTTTAGAGTCAGCGAAACTTTTTTTAAACTTCCGGAAGCAAGAGTTGGAATTAAAATGGTAAGCGTTATAAATTTACATGCAGTGGGGTTCAAAATCCATTACTGCAGTTTAGAAATCTTCGCTATATTTGTCCGAAGAGAAAAAAATATTATGGGTTTTCAAAGATTAAAATGCACAAAAGATAACAGAGAAAAGTCACAAACATTAAGCTTATAAGCCGTGTGTGAAGGTATTAAGTGCTGTAAAGTTGATAAAAATACACTTGGTTGGCACAGTGTGTACAGTCACTAATATAAGGTTGTTTGAGATTATGTTCAAAGTTTAGTCAAAGATTCAGGCCAGTTTCTTAAAAGCGTACAAGTGTGGGGCCATGGAGTTTATTTGGGTACAAAACCATGTTCTAATAATCAGTGCTACAATGCGATGCCACTAATATTGAATTACAGGTGATTCCGTGTCTGGTGCTGTGTTCAATTTAAATACCGATTATTATTTTTGTTTTCCCATCGGACCCATCGAGAATGAGCACCAGTAGCTGCTGCAGCATGCCTTGCCGACCATTAGCAGGCCTCGCACGGTCCTAGCACGAAGGCCCCTTCCCTCATTGACGGCAGGCAGGTAGGTCGGTCTCCCCTCCTGAGGGAAAACATCGACATCTTCACTTCCCCGCGGAGTCGGATAACAGGTCTCTCTCCCGTTACGTCACGCAACAGGTACCCCAGAGCGCCATGGTAACTAACTTTTATCCAGTCTTAACAAGGTTCTCTATTTTTACCCTGCTTCTATGGCAACATTGCGGAGTTCTGCATTGAACGCTAAATGTTTCTTTTATTCACCCAGGAGACGGCCTTATCGAGGGTAGTTTGTGAAGGTTGCACTCTGCGTACCCCCTAACCCCCGCATAAACACCACTTGTTGTCTGTCTTATTTTGGGTTAGTACTTTGCTGGGGACCATGTCAAACAGTAGTGAAGGCTCAAACCTGCAGCTCTCTCTCCCGAGTACTCCCAATACATCACGCCAGTTGCCTAGAAAGTGAAACCGGTGTGTAACTCCAGTTGGGTAGAGGATGAAGAAGCTGAGAGGAAGCAGAACAAGTGCCAGAATTTTAAACATGTAACAAGTAGCTACACAAAGTTGTAAGAAATTTTGGGAGTTATTTCTGTGACTGTACAACGGGATGGGGCAGAAGAGTGCAGTACGGTGCCCTCAACGGTGTGGAGGTAACAAGGCTGCTGTGCCTCGACACCTCCACACCTTTGAGTGAGACCCTGACCTTTTGGAGCAGCAGGTATCCAGGACAGGGGCACTAAGGACACCATCCCTTAATGACACCACAAGCTGCCCGTCTAATGACCCGCCAGCCTAAAATGCCGTGGCTTTATCTCAGCATTAACGTCAGTAGACGGCGTTGCTTATCTCCCCACCCCGCTGTTTGTGCGTTCATTCATACCTACATTCGCTCTTCTATCCTTATCGGACCTTCTAGTAGACATTTTGGCAGGTTTGGATGGGGCTCTGTAAAGGTTACAGAGCTTTCTCATTCAGCATGGTTTCTTTCCTTTCCCAAATCGATCAGAAGGTCAATTCCTGCACTGAGGGAAATGTACAATTTTGTTGCAAAACTAAACTGCAGCTGAGGATTTTGAGCATAACTCTGGAACAGAACATTGGATTGTTTGCATGGCTTTGTCTCCTTCTCCTGATGAGTGGGAAAGGGCTATCGTGGAAGAATTTAAAAATTGAACAATAAACAATAAGCCAGACCAATCTAATTTATACTTTTAATTATACAGCACAACCAGGAGTTTAACACAGTTTACATGGACAGGTATCTGTGTAGAGATTCAACCTTTTCTAGACCCTTTATATATGGTGTTAAAAGTGCGACATTACAGTGGTCCAGACCAGTGAAAAATTAGCATCCTTTAAAGTGGCCAATCAAACTGGAATATAACAAGGAAGTCCCACCCACACTCTGGCACAAAAAGGAGAAACTTGAGAGCTACAAAGGTTATTTGCAATCAATGGGGGTTAGACACACTGGACCACACCATATCAGGTTTTTTTTTTAATATAAAAACTTAAATAAAGTAATTTGAGCTAAGAACTAAAATAAAATGTCCACCTTTTAAGAGTAACAGTATAAAATTCCTTGATTAAAACTTTCCACACAACTCTAGTGCTTTGCCCTGTTAATGTCAAGTCTTGATGGTAGATTTCAAACTTTCCTTTTCTTGTGTCAATGGATTCGTGTCAGAATGCGGATGTCAGGCAGCTCCGAAGAAATACACAGGAGTTGTGTTGCTGTGGGCCTGATTTCCTGTGTTTCAACAAATATTTTTTCTTCTTCACCATTAAGTGAGAAGTACCGGTGTGCTCTCTGTCGCCCTGTTTCCGGGTTTTAAGGAAATGATGAGTGCACCTCCTTCCAGTGGAGAATTGAAATATTAGGGTAGTTGTGTGTGTTTTGCTGGTTAAAATGAAAGCCTACTGTTGTCCAAATGAAGAGGTAAAATAAAGCTTTTACTGATAGAATTTATCATTCGTCTTCTATAGCATTGTAAGTATTACTGCCATGGTTTTACAATTGTTTCGCATTGTTTACTTAAGCAGATAGATATATTGTTGCAGTATTTGTCTACTTTTGATTGTTTTTTTGACACACAAATACTGTTTAAAGGAGTTTAATGCAGCAAATAATTTTTTCCTTTTTTAAATCCTAAGCCGCTTTAAAATTCTTGCACTGATATTTTTATCAGCGGCCAAGTCTATTAGAAGGCTTTATGTGACAGAAAAAACCCAGTTCAGTCTGCGGATAAGTGAAACTGCCGGGCTGCAAGCCGTCAGTCAAAAAGTGCCATCAGTACGGAGGGAAGGTGTGTTGGGGTCTACTTGTTTAAGCTTTGTGTGATTTAAACCAAGGCAGTTGAGGTCGCCTGCACCGTAGTGGCTAAGGACACGGAGATGTAAGCAGAAATATTCTGAATTAAGGCTGAAAAGAGGTCAGTAGTAGCATTCCTCTGCAGTACGCTGAAAGACTGCTCTATACATTGATATAAATTTAAAGTTTCTCTGGACAAAAGTGCATACTAAATAAATAATAAATAGTAATGCTTATAATAATAGCATGAACTTGAACAATAACCACAACGCTTTCTGCACTATATTATTTTCCTTACTCCTTTGAATAGCAATAAGAAATATTTCAAAGTCCGTTTCTTCAAAGCAAGAACATACAGAATAGGGTGCCCCCCCAACTCTTGCCGTCTGTTGTTACAGCCACTGCCAAAATGGCATCCATTTGTCGCACATTGGAAAAGGGTGGGGGTGGGGGGTCTTTTTCCGTTCTCTTCTGGTGGAACGTGAGAGAAATGTGCTGTAGGACCCTACCTCAGATACTGGGCCCAGGTACAGCCTTGTACCATTTCCACATACCTTGAAGGGGGTGATGAGTGTCACCAAAAGAACCAAATTTGGAAGAACTCTTTTTTTCGTGCTGCAAACATTACTCACCAATCTTCAAAGACACAAATGTTTCCTAGTTTATGTACTTATTTCTAACTGCATTTCATTTACAGCTTAGTTTTCTAAGGTTTCTGCGTGATTTGAAGCAACACCCAAGTTGCCACTGAAAATTGGTTGACAGTGAATTTGACTCGATAGAAATGTCATATGAATGTGGGGCCACCTTGATTCCATGGTGTTCACAGTGTTTACAGCTCATGTCTGGTACTCCGAAGTGTTGGCGATCGATCGCCAGATGAGGGACATGGATACATTGCTTGCGGTATGTTTATGGAATGAATCAGTCAGCAGTTGGCATTCAGTAGGGGTTTGTGGTGAATGTGTATTTTTAATTTCATTCATTTTAATTTTGGCTAGGCAAATTTATTTATAAAGCACATTTGCTGCACAAAAGGTAATTCATAGTGGTTTACAGAGGCAAGAATAAACTACAAGGGAGGAAAAAATAATTGGAAAGATGCATCAAGGAAAAATTTTGTAAAATGAACATAAATTGGAGAATAAGTGAAACGATAAAAAACAATGTTACGGTCTAGTGTTTGACCTAACAATTATACAAACACACAGAACATGAAATTTTCATTTTAGCATAGCTTAAAGTTTAAGAATTTTAAGTCTTGCAAAGTAATTGCATTTAATGTAGCCTTACCCAAGGTTTTTTGCAGATTATTACCTTAAATGTTTTGAGGAACATCAGTTTTAGAGTTTGAATAAGGGGTTGGGGAGATGACTTTTTTATTTTGAATTAAATTTGAGTGGATGGAAGGTAAGAGGAGCTGATGCAGTGGTCCGGGAGAGGCCAAGGTGGTCGTGCAGCGACGCAGCCTGCAGAGACTGGGGGAGAATTTTGGGTGTCACCGGCAGGCCGTGAACATTTTTACCGAAGCTGCGGAAGCCACGTCTAGATGCCCGTGGAGAAAAGGTGAGCCGTGTGGTCCAGATAACAGTGCCTGCATACAGAACGGCCCTGATCAGCCCTGGTTTGATTGTCTGGGTCAAGATGTCTGATGCTAAAGGACTTGAAGCACAAAGTGATCCCAGGTTATGCCACCGATGATGTGTCCGGGTGCAACACAACATATAATAACATGTAAATTAAGCTAATAAATTATTAGAAAAATGCTATTATGTAGTGCCATCATATGCAACTCAAGTTATGTGTACCTTGTTTAGGGTGATGTGCTTCTGCTCTACATTGGACCATCTGACTGAGCAGTAGACAAGCAGTTATCGATAACAGATGGATGGAAGTGTTAGGGCAAATATTGCTTATATTATTTAGCATTTAATGATGGCAAATGGGTGGTAAAAGTGAGTTTGAAGTTAGAGACACATGGTACCAATTGTAAGCGAGCATCTCAATCCTGCCTATCATGGTTAATGGACTGATGAAGGACACCGCGGAGCTCCGAATGTTCGGATCTGATGCTGCCAAAAGCTCCTGTTTTCTGTTTTCCGATGCGTGTTGTACAATTCGATTTGCATTTTTAAAATAAATAAATAAATAAATAAATAAAAACACTGCATGTAAGCAGAGCGCAAGGCTGTGCGGAGGCAAATGTTATTAGAAGGTCACGTAGCTTCAATCCGGATTATTGGTTTTAATGGCAAAGAACTTCTAAAGAGCACATTGGGGAAAATGGCACAGTTGTAAAAATTGATCGCATACTGGCTGAATTGGCCAGCGACGGTTCCGAACTGGGAAAGGCGATTTAGCATTTCTTAGTTAATGCGAGTAACAATGTTCCAATACGTCGTTGTTTAGAATAATATTTTTCTTTCGATTTTTAGATCGGACGTTTCAAGTCTTAAAATGAATGGTTTTAACCATCCAAAAGTATAGTGCTTTATGCCTAAATTTGTGCATTTGTTTCTGTTGAAATATTTTACCAACCCCGGTTTTTCCTGTCGGCACAACTGGTGAAGCTGCTCTTTCACCGGGCTGCTTAATTTTATTTTAAAGCTGCTTCGTGTATAACTATGTTTAAATATTGATGGCGGAGCAGTGATGAGCACTTTTGCCCAAAGCGATCTGCCCCAAGGAGACTTCTGTGGCCTATCCAGACCCCGGTATGTCTGCCTGTGCCTCGCCGGCATGTTCATTGGCAGCGGACCCGCTCACCTTTGTGAAGCACACAGATACTCCCATTAACCACAGCTGTGCCAACAGTGTTAGCGTCCCAAGCCGATAAGCGAAAGCGATGTGCGCGTACGTGTGTCCGTGCGCGTTCGTCCGTGCGTTTGGGCCGCTAGATTAGTGCGAGCGGCTGCCAGCGGACACGATCTGCCAATAAACGTGCGCTCTCGCTGACTCCGCAAGGTTACCTTCACAGCTCCTGAAAACGGCGACAGGTGGAAAGGAAGATTAGCAGCCAAGCTGTAAACTCAGCAATCGCGGCATAAGCAGGAGGTGCTCAGGTTCACGCGCTGTCACTTGGCCCTGCAAGAGCTTTCTGGCCTTGGTTGCCGTTTGCTTTCTGCGAAGCGTCTCTCCAAAGATGCGGGCCATTCAAAGACACCGCTATTTATTTATTTATTTATTTGGAGAGCATATTTCTTCCCTCCAGCTGCATCGTGAACCAGAGTGCGAGTTGCGGTCTTGGGAACTGAAGGCGATGTTGGCTGATGTGTTATTTTGTAAAAGGAGAACAGCGTCATGGTTTGGATGTCGCAGGCTTATGGTAAACAAAGCAACGTGGCATTGCTCTGGTTTGAGCGGTTCATCCGAAAGGACAGGGCGCGCAGCGATGTTTTCCACGTTCTCCACCTTAGTATGATTTCCATAATTTTTTTTTTTCACCACGGGCTACTGTACTTATCCAAAATGACAGCTTCCACACTTAAAACTCTCTTTGCCGGAAAATGACGGAAGGCTTTCGGTTGATTGCATGCGTAATCTTATTCCGGAATTTTCTTATTCCGGAAAGTGAAATGAGGAATCGAGGAAGAAGCTTTAAGTCGGGACTCTCGCTGTGTCTGTTGTCATTTCAAAGTCTGGTATCATCTCCAACCTCTCTTTATAATTGCATAATTATGCACCCTTCCCCGAGAGTTGAGCATCTCCACCAAAACCTTCCATTTGATCCCAGTTGCCTCAGGTCTGTCCGATGTGCTTTATTTCATTTAAATGCAATGAATACTTTAAAAAAAAAAAAAAAAAATTAAGAATTCCTTTGTCCATCAGCATGCTTTTTCCATTCTGAAATCTTGCTGGTTGTGAACATCACCAGTGCTAGTGGGTTGCTGTGTTTTTACCTCTAACACTGGTCAGTCTTTCTTTTCCTACACGTTCTCTAAGACAATGAGAAGACGCGGGGTATCTGATGCTGATGTTGTTGAGCGGAGTGCGTTGTTGAGATGCTGAAGAGGTCATTTAATAAGCGCTGCTGAACAGGCCCTCCATTCCACCTGAATGTCTTAACTTTTCTCTGTATTTGCTCTCTAGGCTTTTCAGCAGTGTTTAACCCCCAGATCTATGAGATTATTCCATTACGTAACCCTGGATGATGGCAAGCAGAAACTATGTCATGTGTCCATGCTTATCTGTGAGCAACACCCAATTCATAGTCGTACTTTTGTCTTGAAGGTTGATAAATACAATAAAATTAGAATCTAAAGATGTGAATAGATGTGTCATTGCTCTTTGTGCAGTGTTAACATGGTTGAGTGGTATTTCTTCATAAGTTGTAAGCATTTTGTTCTTTTAGTTTGCTTTGATGATGTTTTTAATGCTTTGATAATCTCCAAAATTTTCCATCTTTGTCATATGAACCTTGGTGAGGTCTGCAAAGGATGTTGCCCAAAAAGTTTTTATGCAAAGCTGCCTAAGATCATTCTACAAAAAAAAAAAAAAATATTATCCCAGAAATTGTTTTTGTACTGCTATGCACTTTAAGAATTTTAGAATCTCTATTCAGTAACCTTTTAAATATTTTGATTTGAGGAAAAAAAAAAATTATTAGAATAAATTGTATTAAGCATTATCCCTAAACTTTATGGTAAAATCTGCAGATAGAATGCATTTTTTCCTGTTACAGAAAAAAAAATCTGCTCCTTCTTGAAAATATGCGATAAAATAAGAATATGAGATTTGAAATGGAACTAAAGGCATTACTTAGTATAGATTAATATTAAATCATTTGGGTTCCCTATACTTTTTACATATCGTTTTTCTTTTTAATGAGGAGCAGTTAAGGTTTTGTTACCGTAACCCAGCTTTGAGTTGTCTGCTCCAATCCTGTGATTCAGTACTTGTTGTCAGAAGCATATTTTTTTTCCTTTCATAAAAATAGTCTTGATTTCATCATTCAAGAACTGTGTCATGTGCAGTTCGGGGTTGGATGTTTACCATACCATCAAAATCTTATTACATCCCTAACGGGATTAACACTTTCACTGAGATGGTGGCTGAAAAGGATGTCGCACGTTCCTGGTGTACTTGGCACCTGTAATGTGGAGACATGTCCTTCGGTGTCAGGCCATGAGACAAACTTTAATAATAGTAATAATAATAGTAGTACAAATGATGAAGCGTTGCGTGTATAGAAGTGGCTGCTTGCTGTACATTGTTTTTCGGGATGAAGCCGTGGCAGTCATAATCTTCGTGTATTCCAGGTGGCAGGCATTACTACATAAGTACCATAAATAAGAGGAGCCATTTAGTTGAACTAAAGACGGTCTCAACAGTACAGAGCAATACAGTCTATATGCCAAAATGTTCTTGGGTGTATGAGCCTGATATTTTAGTTTTAATGTGTGTGAAACTGTTCCCCATTCAGCAGTAAGATGATGAATTGGCTCAGATGATGTAGAGATGACTCAGGGCTGTGGTTCATGTGTGAGATGTATAAAGGGAGGGCTACGGTAAGAGTTTCCAGCCACTAACATGACTGCAGATGTCCTTACTGAGCTCTTTTTCAACTCATTTCAATTCATTTCAACTCCACTTGAAGACTGAGGCCTGACATCGAATGGGGATGAATGATCCGACCAGTGGAGGGCAGAGGATAAAGGTGCACATTCTAATGAAACAGGACAAGTTTCAGATTGTCGTTCCAGCTGAAATAAATGGGCAAATCGTAGTAAGTACCATAGTATACAAACATTACAAGTCATATGTCTTGATAGCATTGGGTAAATGAAATGTGGTAGTGGGGAAGCAAAGTGACAATTTGTCGTATGTGTGGTTTAATTGGCCCGGTTGCCAAATCCTCCATTAACTCCCCTGAAGCTGAGCTGAAGGGACATTAGGAATATACTGGCACATCCACTGAACCTGCTTAATCTTGTTCCTGATAGATATATGTGCAGTGAAATAAAAAAAAGAGAAGGGGAATGTCAAAATATGCCATTTGCAAATAGTCATTGTTCTGTGGGAATTGGGATGAGCGCGAGGTGAGATTCTCCATGGTGATCTTTCAATGCGGGGATTCGGGCTCCTGAAAAATGTGTCAGTGACGGGATGTAGACAGACAGACATACATACTCATGCACACATTCATAATCAGTCTTTCCCTTGTTTTACCAGTTTTTTTTTTTTTTTTTTTTTTTTTTCTCATTACAGGGGATTTGTCTTGCTATATTTCCATGTCATGTGGAAATAAGGATTACATAATGAAAGATCTTTAGGTCACATCATTTACTGGCACCCCTGTGAAGTATAAATGGGTCACAATTATGTGTTCATTTCTAAATGTGAACTGACTTTTGGACTAAAAGTTCTGTTTGCATCTTTGTTGGCTCCTGTACGTTGAAGGACCGCGTCTGTCGGTCTTGACTAAACTCTCCTTTTTGAATTTAGCAGGGGTATGGCTTCCTTTCAGTAAATTGGTACATTACAGGCCCTTGGCTGACATTGCTCCTTTTTCTGTACCGCAAAACCATACGCATCTATACAAAAATGGCAGTACTTGTTCAAATGAATTTACTCTATTTCCCAAGCAGAATATTCTTTTTTTTTTTTTTTCTCTCAAACATAATATTAAAGTAATACCTGATAGTGACCTGGAAGCAAAAATAACACTGAATTAATTAATGAAAAAAAAATTAATTTCTTTTAAAAGCAACCCAAGCTGTGCCAGCTGTATTTCACTTTAATGGGTCCACACTGCAGTAATAAAATGTTCATACATGCCGATTTGGAATCTGCCTTTATTCAGCTGCATGAATGGAGACTAAGGATTGCTGTCTTTGTGAGCAGGACTGCACTTGGGTCACTTGAACCTGTTTGTTCCTGTCGGCAGCCGTAACCCATAGGGCTCCCGAAATGGGATTGCCACCTCCAGGTGTGAAAAATAAGGAATGGTTTACAGTAGCGGTTCTCAAAGTGTGGACCATGCGCCCCAAATTATTTTATTATATAGCTGCCGTTTTGTTTTATATCAAAATATAAGCTAATAAATGTACACTATTGTTTATTTCAATGCAGTATAACACATATTCCTGAATCCTAATCTGAAATGGTCTTAAATTCAAGTGGCCCCTCCAGACTGGTCCAGTCTGTGTCCCAAAATTCAGGAAGCTGTATGCCTGTGTCTGTGAGGTCAGACATCCGAAAATGCCGTTTAAATCAGATGTGCTACCCTGAAGACCAAGGAACTGCTTGGTGAAGTGAAGCAGTGCATTTGGCAGAAAACAACACCATCAGCGCAGTCATGGGGTTCAGTTGTTTATCCAGGAGGACAGTGCCAAACGCAGGCACACCCTTTTGGGATACTGGCACGGGATAATAAAAGGACAGCGACACAAAGCATAGACAAATATCTGCTAAGGAATGGATTTAGGCATTAAAAAGGTCAGAATTCTGGAACGGTCCAAACTTTAATGCTCTTGTGCTTCATTGTGGCAATAAATCACTCTTTCAGGGAGTTTACTCAGCTCTTTAGATGCAAGTAGAAGCATGTGCTTCCCAATAAATCGAAGTAAGATTTTTAAAGTGAACCTTTCCTTTAAAAAGTACGTCCATATTCAGTCACATATGCAACGTGCAATAGGTTCCGTAGTGTTGGAGCAGGTAAGGCATCCTCATTGCCTTTGGTGCTCTGCTCTAAAGCGTTAAAATCTTGTTGCCATCCTTCTCCCATCCTTTAGCCCATAACTGAGAGTTTCCATGGAAACACTGTTGCCCAGGTGAAGCGGTGCCCCCGTCACTTAAAAACCTATCCGTCCTTCAAGTCATTTCTTGTTTACTAAGAATGGGACAACAGCTGGGTGTGGCTGGACTGGGAAGGCCCTGCTTTAGCCATTTATTCGCGCCCCCCCCCCCAGTCCCAGAAATTGGACCGCTTGACTGTCCAGTATAAACAGTTCTTTGAAAAGGAGGAGGAAGGAATCATTTGTCCTGTTCCCTTGAATTTAGCAGTGCATTTTTATTTATGCAAGTGCATACCGAAGCCAGCGCAAGGGCTTAACCATTCTTGTTAGTCATTTTGCTTAGAACTCATTTTATGGTTGTGCTCTGAGATCCCTATTGTATTTTGTGTTTTAAATTGTTAGCAGGTAAATAAATTGGATGCAATTTCTTTGACGTCACACACAATTGCAGAAAATACTAATGCATTTACAGAAAGGATTCACAATAAAAACGCCTGTCTAAAGTTAAGGTTCGCATATGAGCTCAAGGTAGGAACCTTTCATTTGCGGGCATGTGAATGGCTGACTTCTGTTCCACGTTGCTTACTGTGTAAACATGCTAGTAAAGTGCTGAGCTGTTGTGAACAAATGTGGGCAGGGGGTACTAAACTCTGTAACTGCTTTCTTGGGCCAGTGCTCGTATGTCCCCCCCTGTGAGAGGGATAACCAGAAGAACAAGGAGAAGGTGCTGCTATGGCAAGACTACTGGACCGAAGAGATCAGCTCGCAGTCCTTCACCTGCTTTTTCAATCAGCAGCGGAGGTGAGACCTTCCGACTGCACCCACAATGCCGAAGAGGTCATCCACACGGGCCGCCGGTGATCAGCTGACATTACGTATAATATTTTCAAAGTACTCACATATTATAGTGGCTTTGTTGTGTTGTCCTTTCGGCATCATAGCGTCTCTGTGTCAGTGTTGCAGCTAAGATAAATCACAGCACCTACCTACTGTAATTGTGCATCGTATTGGGTAAAATACATTTTTCCACAATGACTTACCTGCATTTTGCTAAATCACTAGGCCAAGGTCACGCAGGTTTTTACAAGAAGCAACTGACTTTTACATACCCTTCCAGAGTTTTACTGTTCTGGGTAAATGCATTGATGAGGTGTATTAGAGGCAGGCGTGGGATCTGAGCCCAGGATGTCCAGATTACAGGAACACAATTTCAATCTCTACACTGACTTCTGCCCCTAGTTGTTCTGCTCTTTTGGTTTAAAGGCTGCACTCATCCAAATTATATAGAGTTTCTGTCTTTCTAGCTGTTATGACACGGTGAGCTGGGTTTGTTCGGGTGACCCGTCGGTGTCCCATTTCCACTGAGGCGAGATGTTTCCCCAGTGGTTGCAGGAGACCTGAGGCTCTGTCCTTTATTCACACCAACTTCCCTGTGCAAAGCCGACCCATAACCACATCTGAGGCCCTCAGAGTTTTGAACCCTGACCCCTGTGTCCAAGCACACGCGATCACAAGTTCATCTATTTGAGTTCCTCTGTAGTCCCTGCACAAAATGATACAGAGCAGCATAACCCATCATGAACATCACCATCAGCTGTTAGATTGTAATATTCACATTCAGATGTTTTGGCCCTGATTTTGCATTGTTTTATTTTTAAATTGTCTATGAACATACATATCCAGATCACCATACATAAAATAAAAGTTTATATTTTACCCATTTACTGAACCTGTCTGACTGAAGCCTGATGGGAATTAAAAGGGAAATTCACAGTCCTTTCTGTGTGAATGTGAATAGTCAACACTAGGACTGTTCTGTCTTTCTTTGTCTATTGCCTTCATTTCTCAATCTGAGCCTTTCCATTACTTTTAGTCAATTTCATTATCCATTTTTTGTGGTAATATGACACATAATATTCAAATCCATGGGGCTTTTTCACACTAGACTTGGAGGGATATCAGAAATGATAGTTTTTGGTTTTGTCTGAACTCTTTTGTCAGGCATGGCCAAGAGTCCTAAAATGTTGCAAAGAATTCTTTGAAAATTAACAGTAATTTGTGTTTTTTTTTTTTTGAATGTGTGTTATTGAATCCCTTATGTCATCAGAATATGTTTGCTGATCTCCATCACCATGGACATGTATGGGTATTCAACTCCCTTCACTCAAGCAGCAGCTCTCTGTTGCGAATAATAAGAGGTTACTTGGCAGGTTGATGGTATTTACCTGGGTTTCTAGTTGACCAAATTCACCTTTAAATAATATCTATGAGGAAGCCATAGTGTTAGTAGCCAGATACTAAATTATGGACAATTTAGGGACCAGATAACCTGATATACATGTCTTTAGTTTGTGGGAGGAAACCAGAGCATCAGAGCATGTGCAGACAGTGAAGGAGTCTGAATACTTTCTGAATCCTGTGTGTGTGTGTGTGTGTGTGTTTGTGTGTGTGTGTGTGTGTGTGTGTGTGTGTAAAGCGAGCTGAAAGCGACCAAATGCTGGTGAACATTTTGCTTGCTCATGTGAAGAATCAGTCTCATCCTCATCTCCAGTTTTGTTGCATCCTCAGCCACAAATGAGACCCATCGTCTGTATTTTTAGGTCAAATACTTTTTTGTACATTCCTTCAATGTTGTCCTCCATTACACTGCACGTAGTGCTCCTTTTTCTTCTCTGCTGTTTCATTCTCCTGCGCCACCTGATGGGCAGGGGAAAAACAGGGAGGCCTTTGCTGTTAAGCTTTCACTTTGATGTGAGAAGCTTTCATTGTAATTTTGATCTGTAGGTTGGATTCAGTAGTGTTTCGAGTCGTAATTGTGTCCTTTGAGGTCCTAGGGTTTCTTTGTAGTACCTGACTAGATGGCTGTTTGCTTTGGAGCTCTTGGGTCTGTTGTACGAATGATGCCACATTTTCCAAGTGTCTTTTCTAATCTTCATGTTCAAAGTTTATTTGCAAATTACTCAGTTTTGTAAATGTGAAGTATTTCTGGGCAAGAAATTTATCAGTACACCTATCTATGCTGGGTCATTTCTTCAAAGCTGCTCACAACAAGGTTTGTAAGTACCTTGTTCAAGGATCTGATTCGAACCTTCAGCATCAAAGTCCAAAGGCAGCAGCAGCTCTGACAAACTGAGTTTATTTTTATAGCATGTTCTCCTGACATCAAGCGCTGAACAGAGCTCCAAGGAATGGGACAATATGGATGTTTTCCTCTTCTAAGGTGAAAGTTATGGTCAACTTCGGCAGCTGAGGAGAGGAAAACAAACTCAACCACGACAAAAGGGAGAAAAATAAACGTCCTGGGCATTTTACTGTGTTGTCAATGGAGACAAACTATGCTGCCCACTCCCCACCATTAGCGGCCTGACTGTGTTGACCAGTGTAACTTTGTCAAGGTTTTTAAACCAGGATGCCGACTCCTTTGAGTTTTTTGCATGTGCCTGATTTAAGTTGTAAATCTTTTGACGTTGTATTATTAATGTGCAAAACTGACAGCTCGGCTCATTATTCTGTACGTGCGACTTGCATTACATGCGCTTTTGTCTCACAGTGCAACTGTTGGACAGGAAGAGAAGTAAACTGGACTGATAATAATATTCATTAATAATGCCGCAGATGTTTGGGCAGACCTGTGTTTTGCTGAGAACCCCAGCAGTCCTAGGCGGGCCAGATGTGGCCCACTTTTCTAACAGCGATTAGAGAAGTGAGGTTGGATCACAGAGGTTCTCCAGAGTTGGCAAGAGGTAGTCTTGCTGGACTGCACCCCCCCCCCCTCCCCAAGTCGCACCTTATTTTTTCTGCAAATTAAAATATTTACTGCTCCATTCTCCAACTGAATGTATAGCAGGTAGGGCAAGTGGCAGTCGATAGTGCAATGAAAAAAGTTGTCTTTTCAACTGTAATTGCGTTCAGCATCTCAATAGCATTCTGTTACTGAAATTTGTGGACAGATCCTTTGAATTTCAAATGAAGCTGCACCGCGGTGCTCGGGAACCTTTATTTGCTCGATCAAGTTAAGATTAATGGCCGTCAGTTGTGAGATGAGGTTGTAGGTTAATTGAGTTTTTGAGATGTAGAATTTTATGTTCTGTAACAGGAAATGGTTCTTCCATGTGGGCATCTGAACCAGAAATTTGAATATAATTGTGATGGAAGAGCAAAATAATGTCATTTGGAATAATTACTGTTCAGTATGTCCTAGTGGTATTTCTATTATTCACTGACCAATGGTCATTCAGAGGATGTTCACGCTTTGAAACTGTAGGAATGTCGTGAGATGGTCTGAGCAGTCACGGGAGCCACACGACGCTTTGCTAATTCCTGCCGATGGAGGGGTTCGACCGAGGTTGGCCTCATCTGTTAGCATTCCCTGTGTTTTTGTGCTCCCAAAGAAAAGAAAAAAAACCCTTTTCCCTGGGGTTTTGAGTGCGTGAAGTGGTGACAGTTTGCCTTGCTCTGTCTCAGAGGTTGTGACAGGGAGGGATTTGGGGACAGGAGGGCCCCTCCCCCTTCTGTGTTGATTCAGAGCCCTGACCTGATTCCTGCTGCCTACTGAGGCATCAAAGCCTGCATTACTGTGGCCAACCGTCAACATGGACCTCCCCTCAGCCCAACCCCCACCCTGGCTTGGGACACACACCCGTCAAGCATCGCCATCCGTTGGTGCCTCCTGGCTCTCTTCCTGACCCTGCACCTTCAGTCGATCGCTCAAAATGGCTGCTTTCGTGCATTGGGTTATGGATCTTGGCTTGTGTGGAGTGCTTCCAGTGTGTTGTGATCTCAGTCAGCTGTCTAAGCTTCATCTTTCTTCTCTCCCTTCCTCTTAGTCGGGAGGTAGTAGATAACCAGAAGGAGCCCAGACTAATCTACCTACACAAAGAGCAACTGCGACCCAGACTGAGCAGTGTGCCCGTCTCTCTGTCTCCCCCTGCAGGCCGGATGACGTACTGTGGAAGCGCTCTCACGATGAGAACGTGCTGCTGCACTGCGTTCTTTGGCCCCTGGTCAGCCTGCTGCTGGGCACACTCATCGTGCTGCTCACCATCTGCGCCCGTAGCCTGGCCGTGCGTGCCGAGGCCATCCAGAAGCGCAAGTTCTCCTAGGAGCCAGCATGGAACGTCGGCTGATTCCGTTTCCAGAGACTACGAGCGCTGTGGGTTCTCCTCCGAGAGCGGGAAGGTGTGGCTGGGAGGCGTTTTGGAGTGCCATCAGGTGGCACAGGCTCATGACCTTGTTTCAGATATGGCTCCTCACCTCACCTCACTGTGCTGGTCGCTGCGTACCAAACTGAAGGCTTAGATGAATGTGTCTCTTCTTCATCGTTCACTCGTTCATGTTCATTTGTGTAGCATCTGCTGTACTTGTTCCAGTCAAGAACCTTTGAACCATCTTGGAGATGATGAGAACTTTCTCACTAGTCTGTGTTTAAAGAAAATAATTAATAATTTACACAGTAGCATACATACATTGTTAATACCATTCTGTATATGTCCGTGCATCGTATTATCTCTTGTGACTGAACGTTTGTGTATCGTTTTATCTCTGCGTAACTATTGAAACCTGACAATCGTAATAGTTGCCCACATTTTGCTCATTTTGGGCTCCAATGAACAGTTATTTCCTCTGTCTGAACCATATGTCTGTACTGAATCACAAAAGAACCCAGTATGTTTGATGGCGGTGCTATGCACTGTCACGTGCAATGCCCCATAGAATGCAATGCGACGCACATGCTCTTAAGTTCTGGAACATCTCCTTAAAATATAGCGAGGTTCCCCAAATCTTATTCTTATCGACTAGTTTTCTAGCTCTCTGTGAACAGGCAGAAGCATCAATACTGTAAAAAAAAAAAAAAAAGTAAACTATCAGGGACTTCACTGACCCAAGTAAGCCTTTAATTATTGATGCAGGGTAAAAATCTGGCCTGTCAGCATAAAGTTTGAGGAACATTGGTCACCGCCATTTATGTTAAAAAGCACCTCAGCCGTGTTTCCGACAGACCCCCCCCAACCCCCCGTGTCGTGGCACATCGCTGTGATTGAAAATCAGAACGCCTCCTCTGTCCCGTTCAGCCTTGCATTGGAATTTTGGGAGAGAAGGAAATGATGGGGAAGGAGCACCACGTGGTCATCGTAAACCGGTCGCCCTGTGCCCTCGGCCTGGTCCGTCTGTCACGAAGCACCCGTGGCCGCCCCGGTTTCCGACAATGCAGGCTCACACTGTGTGAAAGGTTTGAAACCTGGACTTCTCAGACTCTCTGCTCTTTTTCCGAAAAGTCTTCAGTATTTCCTTCTTAAGCGATGCCACCCTTCGCTTTGTGAGGACTCTATTGGCCTGGACATGGTTAGAACACCAGGTGGTGTCCTAGTGATGCACAGGTGTTCCACCACATAGGTTCTTGTTTCCCTGCTGACTGTGACAGCAAGGTTTGCAACATCTTCTGCTTCTCCAACAGCAAGGAACTCCCAGACATCCCACCACCTTTGTTTCTTAACCCAAAACTTGCGTCTGTCAGCCGCAGTCGTGTTTTGAAAGCCGAGCTTTTGTTGGCAGCTTCCGAGATGGAGCACATGCACTAATTATCCTGTTTCAGTCCAAGAATTCTCGCTCCCACTTTCGATCAACATTCCTACTATTTTTTTTTTTTTTTTTTTGATGCATTTTCATTTTAGCAGCCTAGTCTGCTGTCTAATCCAAATCTCATCTCCAGAACTTTCATTTTTAATCAGAGGGTGGACCTCCATCCTGTTTGCCATTAAGTTTGATAGCTGGGCTATAAATGTAAGTGATGTATTTTAAACACAGAGAAACGGATTTAACACAGGAAACAACCATGGAACAATAACTGTGCATTGTCTATTCTGGTGCCAATTATTTCAACCTCAAGTACCGATCGTCCAATTGATCTGGGTACGAAGGGCATCCAGCATTAATGCATCATCGACAGCGCTCCACTGTTAGTGTCTTTTTATTGGGATGCTGGTCCGCGGCCAGCGCATACCTTCCAAAATCGTGCTCATTTCTAAAATTCGTTCCACGCCCAGCATCACGTTCAACAAAAGCTTGTGACGCGTTTTTGAATGTAGCATACGATCCAAGTATACCTGGATCGCTTTACTCGCCTGCCCAGACGGATAGCCGAGTGTTGACCGGAGGCTGCGTGCAACCGAAGAATTAGCCTGCAAACACCTGTAATCGCCCACGGCACCTGTGCCACGCGGCACAGACGGTCGGTTAAAGGACTCCTGCTTGGTGATTGTAATTCTCTGTGCAATAGCTTCTCGGAGTAGAATACTGTCATAGACGCGCGTTCTCCAACATGCACTAATCTGTCAGATAAACAGCCAATGTATAACTCTTATTGAATAGTGCCTGTTATACATATTTATTAAAATATGAATATTGTCTTCAATAAATCCCCGTGTGCGTTATTTGCTGAGCAACTCCGCTAAATGCGTATTGTATGCGCTGTGCCCGTGTGGGTTTCCACTTCCTTTAGGTGTCGGTTTTGACTGTTGTTATTCATTTATTTATTATTTACTGTTGTTGTTGTTGTTTATTTATTTATTTATTTATTTTCCCCCCGCTATGCACAGCTGCCTCAAATTATGCAGTTCTTTGATAGAGGTTGCCATGGCAGCCGGGCTTATCAGTAGAAGGCTTGGTTATTCTTAGAACTTCCTCCTGGCTCTCGCCCGGTGCTTTCCCAACTTCGCAGGTCTCGCAACTGTGAACACCCTCATTACTGTGAAAGAGCTCCAAATGCCTAATCACACAGCTTGCTTTTAAAGGTGAAATTATGCCCCTTTAAAGCGTTTATTCTACATTCTACACCCCCGGGGGAATTTTTGCACGATTTATTCCCATTCATGCTGGTAATTTTAGCACTCGGATTCAGGTGGAGTGCTTGGTGTAGCAAGGGCACGAGAGCGCCTCCCGTCCTCAGGAGTCAAGCCCTGAGTATTTAACCTGTACGTGACCCTTGTATTCCTTGCCCTGGCCTTCTGCACCCTCACAATTGACGGCCATTAATCTTAACTTGATTGAGCAAGTTTTTTTTATCTCTAATCCTCTCTTGCGCCAGAATTTTGTATCTGCAACTACTCAAAATCTGTTCCTAACTACCAAATGTGGAGGCTTTCATGCTAACTTAATTCGTGAGTTCCTTTGAGAGACTTTCAATTTTGCAAATGGAGCCTCCAAGCAAGATTATGGAGTCCGTAAGTGAAGTTCTCCTAAGTACAACTCTCAGCTTCTTCAGGAACTCCAGATACCGCAAACAGCAGCTGAGCCCATAAACACAAATGCTCAAAGGCTTCACCCAGCGCAACTTCACCTTCACCAGGACAAACTCCAGCTGTAGAGTACCCACCTAGGCGCTGGTAAGTGTTGCAGCAGCTGACCTTGTCTCTGGTGTGGGGTAAATTCAGGGTAGGAGAAATTGCACCCTGGAAAAGATGTCTGTATCCAGAGCTGATAACTCTAAGGGGGAAGCAAAAGTCTATTTTCTTATTAACTTATTAAAGTCTATTTACTTATCCACCAGTATGGAGATGTCCAGCATCCCCAGAGCCAGGTTCCACTGCCTAAATTTCTCCAACACAAACTTTTGATAAACGATGCAACAAACCCAATTCCCATTCTTCACTTTGCAAGTGTTGAGCCCATAACTTGGCCTTGCAGTCATTTCAAGCCAAGCCCAGCCAACAGAGCTTCGTGGATGAACCTGCAGTCCTAGGTTGAGCTCCAAAGCCATCTTCAGCCCTGCCTATATTTTTCCTTTCATAGTTTATTTTCTTTATTCCTCTTTTTTGTGGCAGTTTTACACTGTGGTGTATTCTGGTTTACGTCACAACGCTTTTTGCAATAAATTCCCCTTGCTGCTTCCCTCACTTCTTTTGTCATTTTGCGCCGCTTCGTGTTAAGTTAAGCAGTTGTATTGCGATGTTCCTTTGTTTGCTGCCGCCGTGGTCTTTTCCCATCTCCATGTAAATTCTCTGGTGGAATCTGTTGCTAGGGACATTCAACTAAGTAAAATGTATTATTACTGTATTAAGTTTTCAGGAAATTGAGTTTGTAACCCTGCTGAAAAGGCTGGCCAGGGCAAAAGCAAAGCACCGTTGTGCAAAGGTCTTTTGGTGGACGGGGCGGGAGGGTGGAGGGATTAACCTGATGAAATATCTTCTTTAATCATATCTGGCCCAGCTGAAGGAGAAAGGATGGGGACAGGGGGTAAATGCTCATAAACCGGCTCATAATTCGGATGAGAAAATGCCTCGTTTTTACAAAGAGGAAAAGATTGCCTCCCTCCGAGAGTGGGCACGGCCTGGAGTGATTTTATGTGGATGCTCATTCACGTGGAAGCAGAAAACACACAAAACTAGACAACTGCATTAATTTGTGGAGGGCAGACCATAAAGCCAGTAGGTTTCTAGCAGGATCCTCCCTGAATAGCAAATAAGGATTAAAACTCCACAAATGAAGGAGGCTGTAAAAGTCACACCAGCAATTCACAGCCACAGGCATAATAATGTGAACAACAGATGTAAATGCACTGCCACATATTGCAAATATAACAAATTGTGTTGACCCATAAGATTTTCTTGAAGGAAATTTATTGAAATGTGAAACATGAAATAGGCGGGAAGATGGTGACCGTATGGGGACCTTGAAATCATAATGAGATTTGGCCTTGGTGGTGCTGCAGTAGGGAAGATGATGGCGAGATGAGGCTCGAGGGGTGCACCGGTGTCGGCCGGGCCAGCTGACCACCAGTAGGGACACATTTTGGAGTTTGCTTTTCTCTGGGCACGATGCCAGCAAAATTTAAATTGGCACCCAGCTTTCGGTTACGGAGGAAAATTGGACACCCATGTAGGCCTGAGATAAGAAACCAGCAGGCTCAGAAGCCCAGCTGAATACCTCTTTCTGAACACCTTGATGGTTTGTAACCCAGTTTCTTTGACTGCTGGTGTTAATTTCTGCTTTTTTGACCAGTAGTCATTATGACTGCAAAAACCACAACCTTGTGTCCCACAGCAGATTTTAACATTTTTTATGCTTTTCGACAATCCCACCTCTGCACCTTCTTACAAGAGCAAATCTTCATTTGCAAGAAGATGAGCATCCTTGCTTGAGACCAGCTGTGATAGTTTTACTATTTAAAAACATTTTAAAAAAACTGAATCAAGTAATAGAATATTTGCCTAATCTGACTGACATGTCTGCAGAACAAGAGAACCTCTGCATCACTATAAACTGTTTTGTTTAGACCAAGGAGAGCTGAGACTTTCCTCTGTCAGTCCTGTAAGTGCCATCTTCAGTTCTAGATCTGCGATGGGCTGTTTTAGGAATCCGTCCATCCCAATGCGTGTCCAACTGCACCGCTCTGTTGGGAATGAGTGTTCGCCGTTACCTTAGGACGTTGGTAAACAAGAGTAAAACCGCTGTGGCTCTGAGTGGGATTACCGACTTCACCGCACGCGGTCAGCAAAGGTGCGGCAGGCTGGTCAAACAACAGGCACCAACACCATTTGGCTTTAATGGAAAAAGGTCAGTGAGAATGTGCGCTGAGGTGATGCTCGTAACTACGGGACTGCGCTTCACTCATTTTCACTCTGGGAATTTCATCCTCGGTGCGGTGAAAGCTGGTTTCCCTTTGTTTTCCAGGACAACTGGTCAAAGGCTGTAATTTCTCACACAGGGGTATCCTTTCACATTGTTGGTGAACAAAAGTTGAAAAAAAAAAAGCGGATAAAGCCGACTATATTAAAACACACCTTTCACAATGTAAGAATAAAACCCAAAAAACATACATTTACCCATTTCTTTGCCCAGTATCCTATTTTCTCCTATAAATGGTTGCCCTGGCTGCTGTTCATAATCGCAGGTCTTTTAAAGATGCATCATAACAGATGGCAAGCATGGGGAGAAATACTTTTCTTTTCCATCTAGTTGACTGAATGGTGTTGGAGAACAACAGATTAAATAGACATGTGGGTGAATAGGTCCTAAGGAATAATGTGAGCGATTATGGGTGCGGAGAACAACGGCCGCCGCTCTAGCTGGTGTGCTCGACCAAGCCGAGTAAAGGCGGACTGTCACACGGTAAACATTATTCTGTCTTGCAAAGTAATAGGCAACGTAACAGCAGGGAGCATCTATTTTATGGTGGAAATATGCCAGGAACATTATTATTCGTGCTGCTGTTGAGTAAGAGCTGTGTACTGTACGTATGGAAAACTTTTCAGCTACAGCTAACTGAAAGAATCTGTCATTCATAAAGTAGATAGATTTTTAAAAAAAATTGCTGAGTACAGATCAGTGTCATGCAAAGATGGGAAAAATTATGAACTATACGAAAGATCATAACATGGATGAAAAGTTGTAAGAGTCACGTAACGCATTGATTTTGTTAAAATGATAAACGAACAGGTACGCTTTATGGCCGAAAGTATGTGGACAGCTGAGCATCACACCCAGGTGTGCTTGTTGAACCTCACGTTCCAAACCCGTAGCCATTAAAATAGAGCTATTCCCCCCTTTGCTGCTACAGCAGCTCCCATTCTTCTGGGAAGGCTTTCCACCAGATTTTGGGAATTTGTGCGCATTCGGCCACAAGAGCACCTGTGAGTTCTGGCACCAATGAGAAGCCCTGGCTTGCGCTCGGCCTTGCACTTCATCCCAAAGGTGTTCGCTGGGGTTGAGGTCATGGCTCTGTGGAGCCACTCAATTTCTTGTTGAGTGGTTGTGTTTATGGAGCTCACTTTGTGCATGGGGGGGGGGCACAGTCATGCTGGAGCAGGAAAGGAGCTTCTTCCCCAAAACTGTGGTTGGAAGCATACGATTGTCTAGAATGTGTTTGCATGCTGTGTGGGTGTGGTTGAAACAGCTCAACTCTGTCACTGGACAGGGAGGGTCTACATACTTTTGGCCATAGAGTATACAATAAAAACCTTCTAATTATTTCCGCTCCAGTTTACCATGATGTCAAGACTGCTCTACTTGGATTTTCCTGTTAAATCTTTTGTTGTCAGCGTTTCCAAAGTAGCCGCTATGGTAGACTTTGTTGACCTCTGCGGATAGAGAGGCTGCAGCTGTCCCTTGGGTATAAAAAGCAGCACAAAGGCCACTTCTCAATTTATAATGCAGCTTAACATGCACTCATCGAAATCCTTTCTGCCTTCAGAGGCAGCGCCAGAAAGCAGGTTTGTCTTTTTCCCCGAGATTCTGTAACGGCAACGTTTTTATCGGAGCGGGACAGAAATTATCGAGGACGATGCCCATAAATGTAGCATTCCAAGCCTTAAAAAGCATAAAAAAAAAATTAAAAAAAATTCAATAAAACGTGCTTTTCACTCAGAGGCAACAGCAGACGTCGCGATTGCATTCGCACAAAACCCGTTCCGTCAGGGCTGCTGCGATTTCTTTGCTTCGATTCAACCGGCTCGTTCGCCGAGGGCTTGTGGGCAGGCGCTCTGCAATCGGAACGATCGACGCTGACATTTGAATCGGCTCACAGGTGCTCCGGGCGGCGAGGTTCTCGACGGATGAGTGTTAAGTTAGTCCTGACCCTCCGCTCCCCATACGACAGACAGTATATTGTTCGGGTTGGGTTGGTTTTTACCGAGACGAGCGTAGATGTTCCAACCATCCGAGTGATTCATTACTGCTTATGAAGGAAGGACAGTTCATTTACCGCCTCTATTCTTTAATATGTTGTCCTAAAACTGTTGTGTGAGAAATAATGTAATAATGTAGTACTGCGGTGTATACATATACTGTATGCTCTGCTTTACCCACCCACACGTTAGCTCACGGCCAGGTGTGAGCCTGGGTTCCGGTAATCCTGTATCCTGTAGATTTAATAGAATTTACCCATGATCTTTTGCAGGGGGTTCATGTACAGGTTCATCATCTCTGCCCCAGTGGGCGCTGTGGCACTACAACCTCCAGTTACTGCACAGGCTGAGCTTGACTTTGCTTTTATTGCTTAATATGAATTGGGCACAATTACAATTTGTCAGCTTCATGGCTGAGCGCTGAACACACCGTGGTGGCTCAGCGGTTGGGTTTGCTTGGGTTTTCTGGAAGCTCCGGTGTTTGTGGTCAAATTATGTAACAAGGTTATTCCGGCAAAGTGGATAAAATAGATAGAATCTCCTGCCTCCAGAGCTGTTCAATATAGGACAAAAACATAAATATGCAAGTATGTACATTTAAATAGCATTATACATTCCATCATAGAGGCCTGCAAACAATGTACAAACATTGTATAAAAATAAAGTATGCATTTCTAGTGCTTTGTGTGTAGAAACAGAGAATTTTCTGTTGCAGTCTCCTCAGTCACAGGGCTGAAGTTTCGCCCAGTTCACAGTCCACCTGCGGGGGGTGGGGGGGAGACAGACATCCAGGAAGTTAGCGGTAGCTCAGTTCTGGCTCAAATCCCTCTTAACACAGTTCAATAGCAAAGTAGCTAGTGTACTTTTTAATATTTATATTACTATATCTAATGATTCTTAATTTAATGCAAAAACCTTGCAGACACAGAGCGCTGATGTGACATATACACAGACGTTTTAGGACATTGTTAAAAATGATCTTAAATCAGCAACTGTCCAAAACCACGAATTCAAACAAGCAAATACGCACATTAATATATTCTAAATATAGCTGTAAGCAACTGAGCTGCTGTGAATATAACTAAAACTTTAATTTTGACATGCCGAGCATGGAATAAAATATGCTAACTGTTCAAGACAAATACTGTGTTATTTGCAAATGTTAATGTTTGTTATAAGGCGGAGTAAGAACGAGTACCTTAACTGACCTCCGGCTGCGTGCAGCCTCAGGGGGCTTCGCCTTGGGGGTCTGGGTTGACATTTTCATACACGGGATAGAAGGGGTTTTCTTGCTCATGTCTCAGCTTCCTGGCCCTCAAGACATCCCGCACGCACTGGTAGAGATAGATGTACTGGCACTGTGGACGACGGAGATGAGTGTCACTGAAGCCGGGGTTCTGACTCGGCCCGCTGAAGGACTCCGTGCCTCCACCTTACTAATGTACGGCTGCATTTTCTTGAGCAGCCGGTAGTACGGTTTAAGCCCGAGTGCAAATAACCGTGATTACATTAATTTGCTGTGTGACCACTCCTCACCTTTTATAGAACCCACACGCCTTTACATCACTTTTATAAGTTGAACTGCTTAATAGTGTTCGGCGTTCGCCTCTGCAGTCTGACATTTACCAATGTCAACACTGCCAGCTAATAAAAACGCTGCTCGGCCAACTGCAGGATTTTAAACTGCCGTTGGCATCATGGATACGGCGGAGAAATGGAAAATAAACCCAACAAGGATCCGAATGATGCGAACGTAGATTAACAGCTGCACAAACGGCAGTGGCGTCATAGCGATGGAAGACTCTAGTTGTGTGTAGCGCGGTGTGGTGGTTTCCTGGGACGGTGAGGGTGGGGTGGCTCACCTCTGTCTGCACCATGTGGGAGCGGTGGAGTCGCAGGTCGAACACGGCGCTGTAGATGTCCAGCGTGTCCTTGCTGTCAAGCTGCTGCAGGACGCGGTCCAGGGCGATGAAGGTGCCCGTCCGGCCCACTCCGGCGCTGCCAGAGAATACCGCGGTAAATCGTGAACGCTCGGTGCAGGCCAATGGCAGCAACCATGCAGCCTTCACGTAACTCTCATTACGATCGCTGTCAAATCTAATAACCCCAGGGGTGTGTAACTGTCATAAGATTTGGATAAATGGCCAATGGGAAAGTGCTGTACATGAGCAGGGTGACCATGGTCTATAAATAAATCATTCTCAGTCACTATAATATGCATTTAAAAATTGTTACTGGTAGTTCTATTTTTCTGCTCTACCCAGAGTACTTCAGGTACTTCACCTTTATTTCATTTTGGTCACAAATACTTACAATCAAATATTTGTATTTCTTAGAATAACAATTTGGTGTGGTTATCAAATGTTTAGAAAGCAATGGATATTTCACATATAAAATTTTCATACACAAAATTGTAACCTTAATGCCTTTCAGGCATAAATTTGGCCTGACCCATAAACATTATTCTGCTGATTTCCAAAGCCTTTGTGTTTGAAGCAAAAAAGTTGTAGCAATGTCCTGGTTGTGAATCAGAGGTTATTGGCCCCATAAGGCAACGGTGGAGCTACGCCACTGCGCTCTTGCTGAAGGACCATGGCGGCAGCGTGGAACTGCTGCTGAAAAATGAAGCGAGATAAAGGATGACATTTGCGCCTCGTGCAGCCCTGGTAAAACAGGACAGCATCATTCGCCTGCGGTGATGTAATGGTCCAATGCAGCAGTATGGCTGCTGCGTTCCTGCACTGCAGTGCAGCTGGACCAAACCCCTGTAATTATAATCTCAGGGTACATATTAAAGCCCTGATCTTTCTAATTACCCTATTATTATTATTATTATTATTATTATTATTATTATTATTATTATTATGCTGCACAGCTGACAATTTCATTGAAAGTGCCTTTTTATGCAGCTGAACCCAGCACCCCCCACCTGCAGTGAACCACTGTAGCTCCGGAACCCAGGGTGCGGTTCACGTAGTCTCGGACAGTTCTCACAAACTGGATGAGCGACTGCGTGGTCTCTGGGACTCCGTGGTCGGGCCAGACGGTGTAGTGGAAGTGGCGCACCAGTCGGGAGAAGTTAATCTGGTCTTCCTGCAGAGAGAAGCACTTTAGGTTGATGTATACAGTAGACTGAAAAGCTGCACACTGTCATATCCAATGGAGATTTTCACCCTGAGCAAAAGTGAACTGATCAGCTTCAACAAATAACCAGCTTGATGCTAGACTGTAAGATTCAAACTGTTTGGATGTTCATTTATTTATTCACTCATTAACGTTAGTAGAACTTGGTGACACTCCACTAAGAAGAGTGCTAAACCACTTTTCCAGCATAGGGGCATGTTGGTCTACAGCCTGTCCCAGAAATGCAGGGTGCGTACACACACACACACACACACACACACACACACACACACACACACACAAAGAGAGAGAGCACAAGCAAGGGCAATTTAGTGTCACTAATTCACGTGGAAGACACAAGCTTCATAATGACTGAGCAGGCCAGGAGAAATGCTGCAAGTTCCAACTCCATGCGGCCATATTTGGTTCTAGGTGATTTATTTACCTTTCCTGATATGCAAGTAAGATCTACGGTATTTGGAAGCGGGGAAAATGCAATACTTATAGCCTACAAGTACTCTTATGACTCATATGCATATCTGAGTTCCTTCCAGGAACATTCTTCAGATAAAATGAATGTTTTTCCTGGAATAATATTACTTAAAATTAAAATCAACCCCCGAACTTCAGTATCAGCAACATACGTGCAATTTGTGAGAAAGTAACTGTACAACAGAAAAACAAAGGATACAGAAGAACTCAACCCGAAACCCTCATAGCCTTCAGTTCTCCACTGCACTACATTTCCCTACAGTGGCTGAGACTGCCTGTTTAGAACCCATTAGTCAGGCTCTGTATCTAAGATGACTGCCAGGAGAGAACGTAGCACCACAGTAAAACACAGGTTCTCCAAGACACTCCACTCACACTGCAAATCTTGAACTCCCGGATGGTCCATTCTGGCAGGACCGACTCTGACTGCATCTGGACAACGAGGTCTCCGTAGTATAGGGGGTCCTGGTCGAAGGGCCAGTAGTGGTCGCATTTTACCTGAATTTTCCAAAATAAACAGACATGCAACCAAACGACTAATACAGAGGGCCTCCTGTGGGGTTACTGTTAGGACAGAGAATCTCTGACCAACTCACTCTGCCCTTCTCCAGGCACTGTGTCACCATGACAACGTTGTGCACATTCTGCTCCCACACCATCTTCCAGAAGTCATCTTTAGTCCCCGGGAGAGGACCCTGGGTGGCAATGTACTCCCGCCGGAAGTTGTTACCCTGGGATAGAATGCGGAAAAGGAAAAAAGTTCACTGCTGTCAAATTCTTCATATAGAGATTATACTACTTTTAGCCAGCAAGGCTCAACTACCTCAAGTTTCTCGTTACCCCAATATCAAAGTACCATGTCACTTCTTTACTGCATGTTTTACTGCGGTTTCCATTCATCCCGATCCTTTGAGAAACTGGGACTCGGCAGCAGTGCGAATCCCATGATCCCAACCAGACCGGTCCTCAAGAACATACTTCTACAGTGTTTCACGTGTCTTCTGCTACTAATGGAAGCATCATGTGCCAAACTCAGCATATTCACTTTTTTATCTGAATTTTATTTGTCACAAATGAAACAAAAACAGTAGAATGCACTAAGTTACGGGATCAGATAGCCCCTGCCGTCAGGGTGCTGCTCCTTATAAGAAGCCCGTAATAAGCCCCTATCGAGTAAGAGACGGACTCATCAGCAAGAGGACTTCCAGTAATGGACCTGTGAGATGTCATTGCAAACCCTTGTTAGCAGGCGTCTGGTTCAGCACATCTGCTGACTTGTCCCACCCATCGCACCCTGCCCAATTAGGGTGTGAAGGACATGTGTGACAGATACAAGTCACTGTCACCCTGGCCACTGGGGGAAGTCACACAACTGATTACCTTTAATGTATTAAATCTCATCTGATGCAACAAAATGCTGCTCTGCTTTCAACCTGCTGCATAAGGGCATCTACAGTGGGTTGTGTAACGGAGCACTACCACCACCACTGACCACCCCTCGCCGTACCATCACTGCTATCTGTTTGCACTGATCCTTTTCTTCTTACCTTTACCTATTTATTTCTTCTTATTCGTGTCCAGTGTGGTCATATGGTCTGTTTAGTGTATTGTACACCATGGTCCAGGAGAAACTACCTTTTATTCTCTCTTGTACTTCTGTTTAAGGCAGAATGACCGTAACATGAACCTTACTCTTTGATAGCCGTGTTACCTTTGAGGAATAGTTGGGAAATAAATTAGATCCGAATGGAAACTCACTGGTATGTAGCTGGCGTTAATATAGTCGGAGCAGGGGTCGTCGTCGACACAGGACAGCTTCACTCTGGTTGAATCGTCTGGCGAGGGGGAGGCAGGGTTTAGTTATTCCAAGACCTTTGAAACAAAAACTCAGCTATTCCTTAAAAAGAAAACAAACCTGACATTAAAATATTTCTTAATGTGCTGTAAAGTAGCTTTCAAACAAAGGAGAAAGCGATGAGCGCAATCGAGCAAAAGGATAGACCACTGTCCATAACCCCCCCCACCCACCCACCCACCCATTACCTTTCATTTCTAAAGCTGTTAGAAAGCAAACTACAGGAGTGAAGCCGAGGCAGCCAGACAGTGGTGGTGCACTTACAGGGAAGTATGTTGTTGTAGCGATTCTTGCCTCTGTTCTCTGGCAGAAGCGCTGTGTCGACCGGTTGGTTCCGGCCCACTTCCTTCAGGTCCTGTGAACAGAACAGGGAATTCTCAGCACTGTTACAGAACCGAGATCAGCAGAAAAGGAAGTGGACTGGGGCCTCCAGGAACAATTTGTTTGCTGCTGTTTACCTCAAACTCTTGCGAGAGCTGGTAGTTAGAATCTGCCTGGAGTTTCGTAAAGTGGGACTCAAAGTTTGTGACTTTGATCGGGCTGCAAGGGCAAAAAAAAAAAAAAAAAAAAAATATATATATATATATATATATATATATATATCAGCTGTAAATCTGAGAAAGACAGATTACAAAAAATAATGCACAAAATACTGAGTAAACTGAGCTCACTCCACTAAAAAAAAGTAGACATACCTTGAAATGCGCCGACCACTGCATGGAAATGAAAGAAAACCTGTGGTTAGCTCACACCTTTATATTAGTATTCGGTTCCTTTTTATACAGCAATCTTCTCAACAGGGTGACAGAATGCTGAACAAAGGTTAAACGGATAAACAACAGGAAAAGCAATATTACATTTTGTTGTTTAGCTGGAGCTTTTCGCCAAAGTAATTTACCATGTTAGCATCTCTGCTAAAAGGTTTACCCCTTTTTTATAGTTGGATGTTCACAGAGGGAATTTGCTAACAGCAAAAAGTGGGATTCAAGCTTCAGTTCTTTGAGTGGAAGACAGCAGCACTAACCATTAGGTCACCTGTGACTCCATTACCGATAGTCACGTCATGTTAACAATTTCTATCAGCAAATGCTGGGAAACAACTTTGGTGCAAAACTGTTGATCCCCTGAAGTTCCAATGCTGGGAAGTCAAATACTGGTGAAACGGTTGTAAAACTCAGATTTGACTTATGATAGCACATGACTTATGATTTTGGGGGTCCAAAATCCAAAAAAAAAAAGAAAAAAAAAAGCCCTCTTCATATGTCCAGACTGAGCCCATAGAACAGCGTCTTAGAGCAGAAAGAAATCAGATGCAGAAATGATGCCTTCCTGCCTGGGGTCCACCTTCCCCATTTTGTAGATGATGGCATCTGTTACATCCCCAGTCGGATGGTTATTTTTAGGGGTGAGAAGTAGGCAGTCGTAGGCTTTTAGACGTAGGCCTGTAGTGTTGCGTGCAGCGCTCTGAGCCAAAAGAAAGCTCTCATGTTCCATGGTTTTAGGGTTAGGTGGAAGGGGTGGAAATGAAACCTGGCCCAACCTCGTGTAACGTCTGTGTTTCCCAACTGTTCAGTCGAGCCATGTTTAGTTTTTCTCTGTTGAAACAGTTGATATACAGTAAAAACACCAGTTGCATTTGTTCTTCTGTTATTTCAACCAGTGCCAATTTTTTAAAAGAAACAATTCAGTCAAAAAAAAAAGATAAATAAAAGAAAGCAGTTGTCTGTGTTGTGTTATGCGAAATGGTGCTTTTTAGAGAAAACAACTCAATCTGTGGGCAGAGTAGTTGCTATGCAGCTTTCAGGGAGTGTTTTTGGCATAAGGACAGTTCAATAAAAACAAAGTTAACATTAAAAGTGTGGCCTATAAAAACTGTTTCGGTGCTTCTGTGCCTTCCATCTCATGAGTACGTTTGCAGTAACCGAGGTTTTGTTCACAAAGGCAGTAACCTCAGACGCCTGCTCTAATAGCGTCCCCCGAGTTTAAAAAAAATATATTTAATATCAGTAAAAGGGAGTGTTCAAAACACACACTACGCGCCACATCTGTTACAGAAAAGAGGCCTTGTGGTAGCAAAGTGCTTTGCTCGATCTGGCAAAGCACTTCCTCAAAATGAGAACTGCACGATTTAAAGCAAGCTGGGAAGAGGTTGGGAAGCTTTCTTAAAAACAGAATGATAAAATAATGATAACAAGGTTCTAAAAACATGCTGCTTTCCTTTGTTATTAGTATGGGATGTCCCCCAGTGCAAAAAGATGCTTGTTCTTTCTTCACCCAGCATTCAAACCATGTTTAAAATAAAGCACCGAATAAGTGTTTCCGTCCCAAGAAGTTCCTGTCTCCTGCTCAGACTCCAGATCACCGTGCCCTTGCATCGGACAAGTGGAAGTGAATAAATTGAAATATAACATTGAAAGACACACTGGGATTAAACTGTATTAGAAATAGTTTTACACATGTTGGTGTATTTAATTTTGATACGTTAACATGGCTTACTTCCTTCAGGAATCCATTTTTTTTTTACTATCAGAACCAAGGGTAACTCTTCCTTCAAAAATCAGGAATTCACCGAACGGGGCGACTTTGGGGAACAAATTAACCCCATTATATAGGGAATGGGTGTGTTGTCCTTATAAGACGGGGAATGTCCTACTTTGGGCTTCACACTGAAACTAAAGCAAGTGCAATGAAACTAAACTGATCGATATGAAAATAATATTCATCAAGTAAATACAAACTGGCAGAAATGTGTTGTCTTTTGGAAAAATAATGATTGCAGCATATTAATACTTATGCTGAAACCTTTGCTCACCTTCTGACACCCATGTACATCCCAGAAGCAGGCCTTTCCCGCCTCATGCTCATCTGGACCGACGTTCCCTCCTGAGCGCTCCTGTAATAGCAGTGAAACCCATTCCAAATGCTGTGAATTCTCCAAGAACAGTGCAATCTTTACAGTCCCCTCAGCTGTGGTGTCAAACTGCTCCGCAGCCCTGTGGAGCCAAATGAGCCCTGGAGCTACTTTTTCCTTTGTGACTTACCTACCCTTTAACTAAGTTGTTTGTTGTGCTCTTCAAATTCATCCATGTACAATAATATAGCTCGAAACCAACAAACATCTTGGCTTGTCCTCATGATCTGTGCTATTGAGTCATTACAGCATGTAGGCAGATACTGGAGAGCTACAACATTCACATAAACAGAGACTATTGTGTAGTTTGGTCTCAAACCAAGTGAGCACCACACGATGGTCCTTGCAGCACTGTGGGCTGTGGTGAGCTTGGGAAGGCGTGGAGTCCATTAGCATCAACTCTCTTCCCAGTCCCAAAAATTGCTAAACTGCCCCCTTTGAGCCCTCATCAGAAGGGCTAGAATGTCAGTATTTTTATAAAAATACATTAACAGCATGAGAGCAAGGATTTCTACAGCCACACAAACATATGCTATCATCTAAGGCCCATGCAAGGCAACGTCACAAATTGCATAACATTATTTGTATCTGTTTCCCCCCCCCCCCAAAATATAGACTTTGTACCAACTGAGGTGTTGCTCTGCCATGGTAACCATGTTCCTAGCCCTCAGGCAGACCCAGGACTCACACTTTGCGAACTTTCTGCCTGCAGACGAGCAGCGCCGTAACCCCAATCACCATGGTGACAAGGAAGAGGCCAGCGCTGATGCCCTCCATGACTCCACTGAGAGGCTCTGTATAGGTATAGAGATGTAGACGAGTGACACATCACACAATGGCCATGCCTACGGCACTAACGCATTGTTTCCATCCCCAGCTGTTGTTCTAAACCTTAGCTACCATTCACAGGTTCTGGTTTCTGGGTTATGTCAAACAAAAAAGGTAGCTTCACGCGTGCCTGTTGGAAAAGGTTTTGACAGCTCTTACTTCCATTTTCATAGCTGGAAAATGGCACCTGTGGAGCACAGAGCCCCATTTCATGGCTCACCTGCTTCTGTAAGCACAGGGAGGGACAGGTAGGTGTCCGTGTAGAGTGGCTTGGAGAATTCTTTCTGCTCTTCGTCAAAAAGCTGGGTGAAGGCACGGACACTGAGCCTGAAAGACAACATGATCAGCTGTGATAATGATCTCCAGTTTGGTAACACCCAGCTCCAGTGTAGATCTTCTGGTTTGAGGTCCATGGCTGAAATTTGGTGAGTGTCAACAGTCAATGCTCAGCTCTGGTGAAAATCACCTTGGTTGACAACTAACCTCCAGCTGTCGGATGGTCACCTGAGAATTACAGCCCAAGGCCAGTGCTCCAAGAGGATGTCTTATTGAAACAGATGTGAACAATTCAGCAGGTCACTGAGGGTGTTGGGCTTTTGCTTTATCTGTACTCTTAAAAGCTTTATTAAAATAATTGTTTAAATTGTCCATTTCAATGTGTTTTCATTATCTGTCATAATTGCCATATATTTAAAATTTACAGGAGTGTGCCTCTTAAAGACCATGCATGGTCACCTCTGTTAAAAGCTTTCTGCAACAGAACCTAAAAGGTAAACAAAATTCAAAACTTCTAGAGACATGGAAAACATGAAAATACTCACTTTTTTCCCCATTTTTGAAAAGCAATATTGCTTATACATGGTGTTTAAAAATACTTAGTGAAAGCCAAATTTTATATACATTGCTTCATTGTACACGCAGAGTGGAGCAAAAGATTCTGAAAATGCTGTACCTATAAGCCGTCTTGGGCTTCAGTGGCCCGTCACAGAAGGTGTTCTGGTCCTGGTCACACCTTCCACCGAGACTATCCATGCCGGTGCCCAGGTGGACCTCAAAGCCTAGTTCACTGCTGTCTGGACCCTCTGCACAGCGGCTGGGGAAGTAGCCTGTCTGGTAGGCCAGGATGGAGCTGTTCTGTTGGTATTCCTTGTAAGAGGCCAGCGGATGCTGTTGCCGCGGTTGCAAGTCTTCGTTTTCTGGAATCCGAAAAGTAGGCACTCAAGACGTGGAGAGGACCTCCTAAACTCATAATGGCTGATGGACCTTTTCCTTGAAAGGCGCTTCTGCGGAAGCATTTCCTTAAAATGGATCCATTCCTATTCTTCCAATAGCCAATTTTACTAAACCATTAAAACCATGAAATTGCTAGGAATGTCGCAAAAAAGATGGGGTGTGCAATTCTCCCAACAGCATTGAAGGTAACCAGAAGTTAACACTCTGTTCACTACACAAAACACACTGCACCCTTCTTCTGAGGTGTGTGCAGTAGCACCATTAAAGGAGCAAGGTGATGTTTGCAGACCCCTGAAGGATCCAGATGGTCAGTTGGGTAGCACTGGCTCTGTATCCTGAATGTGAGGAATAGTATGGGGTATTTCATTTTGTATTAACAATAAGTTCTTCCTTTATAAATCATACTGACAGGTGGCTCTTCTCTTGCTCTTTCTGTGCAACAGCAAAGCCTTTAATTTTGCTATAAAAATAAAGGCTGGGTTATGAAAAAGACAACTGTGCAAACTCACAGCCAGACATACCGGCAGACTCGGCCACAATGATGGTGAAAAACTTGACCACGCCATTCACGTCGCTGAACCAGCTGCAGTTGAACTTAAAGAAGATGCTTGACTTGGTGACACGTGCGTCATTGACACGAGTGGTGAGGGATGGGATCGGAGGCCCTGGAGGACAGAGGACACTGATGAGATGCCGTGTCAATAAAGCTAAAACAAAAGAGAGGCATTTACAGTATATGATGGGGCATTCAGCTTTAACAAACAGAAATAAGTACACAGATACTAAATATTGTAACACTGTATCACATACCAAAATATTACATAATACTGTATACATATACATACACGGACAAAACTTTTCAGACTGTATTTGACAACACTTGTGTTGCTAATGCCGATGTTGTGTCACGGCACTCTTATCTGAAAATAATGTATTATTTTATCCATTCATACAAACAGACATTTTTATTGAAAGAATTCATTATAAACACCATGCTCAAAGAACTTCCTCGATCTTAAACCAGCAAGCAACCTTGAACCTCCAAGGCCCAGTAGTTACTATAACCTGTATCCACGTACATTCGGACTGTGACTTTATCCTGTACACCGTAATTCTGTTAAACTTCACTATAAAGGAACATATTCACATATTGAGTACCTGCTACATAGGGGCGTATTACAACAAACTCTTAATTTTTGATACATACTGTTTATGTGTAGAGTAGTAGCGGGATTCTCTTTGCTGTGCATCTACCGGTACATGCACAGCTATCTGACGGCCAACTCCCGCTGCACTGCTTTTGGCTGGGCTTAGCGTCAGTTGGTTCCCTGCCTTACTATTCAGTGAGCACGTACGCCAGCTTGCTGACACACACAAGGTATTAATTCCTGGTTAGGGCAGAGAGGCACTGGGGTAGATGATGTAGGCACAGTACTTTTACTGTAAGTGGTGGAGACATTTCCAGGGTTCCAACTCATCTGGATGGAAATGACAGTGTTAGCGTGAGGGCATCTTGGCCTGCTGCTCCGTTGCTGGCCTGCTGATACACGCACGGCCTTTGTACACTTCCAATTGCTGTAATGGAATGGGGGGGCTCTCCCACTCTACATTCAGCTCCGCTCTGCCGATTCATTCAGATAATCATCCTCTATTTGCTAGCGGAAGGAGGAGGAGAGGATTAATACTAATGAAAAATGTAACTAATTTACTGGGGAGAATGAAACGCATTCTTAACAAATAAGCTGCTTAGTGCAGACATGCAGAGACAGATGAGGTCGTGAGATGAGCGAGGCTACAATGAAACCAATGAGGTCACAATGCTATTGACGGCATCTGATCTCGCGCCCAGCTACTTACTCGTATACTGTGGGCTTTTGCCACGCATTAGTTCACGTAAGTACCAAAAATACCAGCTAGTAACTTTCACCGATTTACACGTGCGGCATTGGCAGAGTCTTAAACGTGACCCGTTGCCAGAACAATGGCAACCAAATTTCACGGAGGTGGGACTCCCAGTCGTGGTAATTAAGACTCGGTGACATTTTTACAGACACTTCTGAAAGCCTCTCCTGTCTTCTCCAAGCCACGAGCAGCGTTCCCTGTGGGCCACAGCTACTATTTGGAGCAATCTTTATTTAACCGTTTTTGCACGTTTTGGCACCCGGGAGAGAACACTTGCTTCAGCGGTGTGAATGCCGGCCTGTTCGCTTACATAACCTGCCCTGACCGTTGTCTGGACCTGACCTGGGGGCTGAGAGAGACCACGAAGGACTCAGGGGATGAGGCTGGAAAGATCACGATTGCTCCTTCACAGGGTGACTGACTTTGCTGGAGTTTTCCTAGCAGCTTGTGCGCCATGTGAACTGCGCTAAGAGTAAATCTCACGTGTTCACTATAAGCAGCACTCCATGTGCAGGGCCGTACATTATCTGACCTAGGCAGACAGCCGCATCAAAACTTTTCTCACTGTGGATAATACTTCCTTTCCTTCTGCACACCTCAAATAAATCATGTTGACAGAACTGGAATACAAAAAGCAAATTACTGCAGAACAAAAAACTGGAGTCCTTCCCCCACTGTGTTTATCTATAACTCCAGAAATGGAAGTTTAAACCTGTGCTGAGCAGACAGAACTGATGGTTCTGAAAGGACTCATATTAGTTACCTGTAAATCAGTTCTTGACTCATGAGAGCTCCCTGCTAAAGTCTGCTTCTTTTCTTTTTTGTTTCCTTTGCTTTTTTGTCTTTCTGTGCTACTTATAAATCGTATGGCCAAAAGTATGCGGACCCTGCTTCTAATGAATGAGCTGAGCTGTTTCAGCCGCACCCAGGCAGCAACGCAAACGCATTCTAGGCAGCTGTGTGCTTTCAGCTTTGTAGCCGCAGTCTGGGGAAGAAACTCCTTTCCTGCTCCAGCGTGACTGTGCCCACCCCGTACACAAAGCAAGCAAGCAAGCTCCATAAACATATGGTTTGCCCAAGTTGGTGTGGAAGAACTTGAGTGGCTGGCAGTGTCCGGACCTCAACCCAACTGAACACCTTTGGGATGAACTGGAACGCCAACTGCAAGCCAGGTCTTCTTGCCTGACCTCACTGATGCTCTTGTGGCTGAATGGGCACAAAGTCCCATAGCCACACTCCAAAATCTGGTAGAAAGCCTTCCCAGAAGGAGGAGACTGTTACAGCAGCAAAGGGAAAACAACACCATATGAATGCCTATGGGTTTGGAATGGGATGTTCAATAAGCACATATGGATCTGATCCTCAAGTGTCCACGTACTTTTGGCCATATAGTGTATATGCACACCAGCAATTTTACAACATTGTTGTGTTTTCAGTAGAGTTTGTGCTGCTGCACAGCTACACCAGCAAACTTTGTTATTTTCTGTGTTTCCTGGCAGAGGTTTGGTGCTCCAGATGGGTTTGAGTAGGGATGCTTGGCCTGCAGAGAAGTGACTGTGAGCGAGTTTCAGACTGCAAGCAGAAAGAGATCTCCAGTGGTGTGGTAGGAGGACAGGTGGTGAGCTTGTCATGCTTGTGAATATTAGGTGGTGTGAGTTCACAGTTGGAAAATGGACCTGCATTGAGCTGACAACAGTCGGTTTGGGAAAATGTTGTATGCGGAAGCAGAGCGACTTCATCCACACTACAGTCACACGATTTTAGGCAAGGAACTCCAGTCTACTCAATGTGGGCTTCAGAGACCTTTTTCTGCAATGGACTGATTCTGTTGAGCTGTCAGTGCTGCTTTTTGTTCCAGTGTCTTCTGTCACTATTTTGTCATACATACGCTGCCATAGCCTTCTGCATTTTCCTTCAGGCTCTATCTATCTATCTATCTATCTATCTATCTATCTATCTATCTATCTATCTATCTATATATGCAGTCCATCCATTGATCCATCTAAGGAATCAATGAGAACTACATCATGGCAAAGTTTCTTTCAGCCCTTATTTATGGATCAAGTGTCTTAAAAATTTGCCTGTGTTTAGAACTGGCAGTTCATGCAGGTACTTAAAGTCTAAACTTGCCAAACCATCCAAGCATCACTCACGGTCAATCATGGTGACCACGTTGTCCTCGGCTGCCTCACTGGTGGTGCTGTCTGAGATGACCTTGACAGAGATAGTATAGCGCTTGTGGGGCTCCAGTTGGGAGATGACATAGAGCAAGCTGTCTCGAGGCACACGCCGTGAGTAAACCAGGGTGTGCGAGTCCCAGTGCAGGCATTCGACAGCATATGAATCGTAGTCTGACTCGGGGGCGGTCCAGGAACAAGAGATAGAGGTTGAGCTCTGGGGTCGGCAATGGATGTGTTGAATGCGCTCAGGCTCTAGAAATGAGAGGAAGACAAGGCAGAAGTGTGAAATAAAAGTCAGGGCTTTTCAGTGATGTTTTATAACAAAACCATTGTGTTATTCGCCTGTATCTGTGCTATAATCAGAACCCATTGAGAAAGAATCAGACCTCACAGACCAGAAATGCATCACATCACTCACCTTCATCTGTCATCCCCACATCAATTACACAGGGGCAAAATGAGAATGGTTCGGTATGGCAGTTAAAAACATTCTAATACGATTAACAAACTTCGCATTCAGGTTAACCTTGGTACCTTTAACAATCAAAAAGTAGTTTGGCAAAATAACAGCCGTATGAGTACCCAAGGACATCCACAAGAAGGTTCTCCAAGAGTCCTGAGCCATAATGAACCAAAGCTTTCAGCTTCATTGTCCAAAAATGTCACAGCCAAACCCTTACACTGTACGATACTTCATACTCGTGATTATGCTTGGCACTGAGTCAGCGGGACAATTTTCATTACGAGCTTACGTTCCACAGTTTGGGACTCAAGTTCATCCAAATCACCAGTAACACAAATTTCATGAAAAAGAGAGCAAAAAACCCTATTTTATGACTCAGTGTTTCATTTCATTGCGCCCCCCCCCAGTGATCAGAGGTAAGGACCACGATACACAGCGATGAGAGTCAGTTTCACCTGAATCAAAATGTGTGAATAAAACAGGTAGAGGGGCGATTCTTAGCAACAGAAAGCAGAGTGTAACCAAACATGGCAGATATTTTTCTCCTCGTGGTGTCTGCAAGGATAGCCTGACAATATTATTTCCCTTACATATGTGACATACACAATGTCCATTTGTGTTTATCTGGAATGATTTCATTGAAAATGAGAGAAGGGTTGTTCTGAGTCAAAGATAAACGTCTTGAAGTGCCAGAAGTCTTCATTACAGGCTTTTGGAGGTCATTTACAGGCTGGAGATAAAGAAGTAATAGAGCTCAGTGAAGTGCTTAGAAAGCCTCTCAGTCAATACTTCAAGCTGATGAGCATTCGATTATCAGGCCACGCCAGGCTTGACAGGACATGTCTTCAGGCTAGAATCGTTCTCCCTCCTTGTCTGGCTCTCATTTCCAGGCTCTGATGTCTTGAGCTCCCTTCATATAGATGCTTTGCCAAGACCCAATTGCACCTCTCTGTTGGGATTGCATTAAGCCTTCAAACAAAGAGGTAGATATCCACCCTCCTCATACGTGAGCCTCAAATCCATGCCATAATTCATCTGCCTGTCTGACAACCTGACGACAGATGAGACAACAGGCTCAGTGTTCGTTCGTGTTTATTTCTGGCTTTTGTTAGATCATACGTGCGCTCTCCAAGGGGCACAGCTGCTGTTTACTGACCTTTGCTCAATCCCACTTTACCACGTTCAAGCCTTATTGTGCGTACACAGGTACTCTACCAACGAATTGCCGGGTATGCTCTGCCCTCCTGTGGTCTATCTGTGCCACTGCCACTAAATCATAATACAAAGTTATCACTTTGGCATAGGTCTTACTCCTTGGTTGGCCCAAAATGTCCATAAAAGTCAATTTTGCTAAATGTTTGCCCTTAATCTGCCATTACTCACAACCAACTGCTGAGATATCAAAGTCATTTATATCCCCACACAAAGCAGACTGCATTATCACCTAAATGATTATTTTAAACTCTAATGCCTGTATTCACCCAGCAACGACACACGCAAGAGCCCACTGTATCGATGTGAGGTTGTGGAAGTCCAATATTTGCAAGCTGTGTGTTTGCTGTTTGTTACTTTCACAACCTCTTCACTCACTTGTCCTGATGCTGTTGTGGATTGGCTGGCTGTAGGTAGTGGGACCTTCCCTGGACCCAACCCCACTAACAGTGCGAACGCTGAAGGTGTAGAGGCGTCCAGGGTAGAGACCCTTCAGGATGCGGGTGGTGCGGTAGGGATTGAACATGGAGAGGGAGTCCCGTGGAACCCACTGAAGGTCAAAGTCATCATATTCTGTGCTCGCAGGCACCGTCCAGGTGATCTCCAGAGAGGTGTTGGTGACCCCACCAAAGGAAACGGACGTGGGCCTTTCTGGCGCTGTGAAGTCACCATAAGGGCAAAGCATTTATTGGCATATTAGTTTCTTTAATAAGAGAACTTGGAAAATGGACTTTATAGCCTCAAAATGCTCATGAAAATCAATGACACTGACAGCATACAGAAGCTATCAAGAAGCAAATGTAAAGCACAAGATATAAAGCATGAGCATCGCTGTTCAGCATCGGGTTGAAAGAACTGTCATTGTTTAAATGACCACATCGTGAAGGTATGTTATCTTTGCCGTTAATGGTACTATGTCTTTAACAAGGTGAACTCACAGGTTCTCCCATTGACAGTGGCACTGTTGCTCAGCTCTCCGCTGCGAGTGAAGACATCTGCGATGTAGAGCCGCCCGGCGACAAGGTCGTTGAAAGCAAGTTCTCTCTGCTCAGGCTGAAGCAGTTGCTGGGCTTGCTGGGAGCCATCGGGGTTGTAAAGCAAGACCAGGTAGCCACTGACCTCCCCGGTGGCCTTTTCCCAACTGACCCATAAGCTGTTTGTCATGTTCCGGTTCTGGGCCTTCAGGGCAATTACAGGTGCAGGAACTGAAAGAAAGTGAATGTTCTTAACATCATCGTCAAAGTTTTTCAAACTTAAATAAAAATATGGACAATTAATATGTACGTGTGTATATATTACATCAAGCCAAAGAGCTGTGTGGCTGATGTATTGAGTCAGACATAAAATTAGGATTATGATTGTGGAAAAAAAAACTGCATTTAGACATGTCTATGCAACGGTTCTTTTCTTTTTATGTGTTATTTATCTGTTAAAAGCAAAGAAGTAACAAGAACTAAAGTTCTGAAGCGGGAAGAGATTTACAATAAACAGCTGCTTCGACACACAGCAAACGTGAAGCGGAAATGTTCCTTCTGCTGTTAGTGCAGGTAAACTCACCTGTCCTTGCCCAGATATAGGAATCATTGGTCTGCTCTCCACTCCTCGTGAGGACCACCACCTTGTACAGGGTTCCAGGCTGCAGGCCCTGGAAAGAACAGCCATTTGCGTCCTTGTCACCAACCTTACGGTCTCGGAGAGTCTCGTCCTGGTTGTAAAGATAGATGTTGTAGCTGTCAAACTCCCCTTGTGAGGGGGTCCAGCTGAAGACCAGGTTGGTTGTGGTGTTTGCTTTGATGGCCAGTTCCCTGACTGCTGCAGGTCCTGAGGCAAACACAGGGATACAGAGGGAAGTGATGTATGAAATGTGAAATGCTGGTATTTACCCTATTTATGTGCTGTTTTCTCTTTCTGTTTTTTTGCTTTTGTTTTTATTATATTACTTGTCCGTCCACTGGCCCTGGCATCTTCACTCTTGACCCCACCGCTGAGCGTCTTCACATGGACATGGTACTTCTTCCCTGGTGTGAGCCCCCTAAAATGGTACCGGGTAGAACTTGCAAGCTGAGAGTCAGTGAAGACTAAGGTACCCCTCTCATCCAGGAGCTGCAGGCCATAGCTGTCCGCCACACCTTGAGCAGCCTGCCATGTGGCCAGCAAACTGTCAGTAGTATACATGTTGTCCAACAGAAGATCAGTGACCGTCGCTGGCACTGAAGGGGTGAGAGACCAGTTTTACGTTCATACACCAGCAGCGATTTAAATGACACAACAGCGTAGGTTATTGATTCTTTACGTCTCCCTCACCAGTTCTTCCGCTGGCCGTGTTATTGTTGAGCAAGACTCCACTGACTGACTGGATCATGACAGTGTACTGCTGGCCCGGTGTCAAATTCTGAAAGCTTAGCTCGGTGACATGCTTGGGCACCGGCCTTGTCTCCAGCAAGCGGACTCCTTGGGACAGCGACACTGAGTAGCTGTCAACATCACCCTGCCCAGGGGTCCAGCTGATCTTCAATTTGCTGCTCTGCCCATTGTGACTTATATGTATGTTCTTCACCTGGCTGGGTACTGTGAAGGGAAGTACGGTCAAACAAATAGCGATAAACTTATTTACAGTATAAAGACAAATTTCCATAGACATTTCACACAATGAGAAAAGATACCATAAAACAAACATGTACTACTGTACTAATTTCAATGTTCTCCAGCACATTTATGCTATTCCCCAAATGAGAGCATACATAAAGATTTTCTGCATCCTACCTGTTCTCCCCTCAATGAACTGCACCCTCTGGTTGGGCCCACTGAAGGTGGACACTACGATCTTATAGAGGCGCCCAGGAGTAAGAGAGCTCAGGTGGTACTGGACTGTGGAGCTGCTCAGCGTGATGGGTGGGAACACCTTCATATCACTGTAGAGTAGCTGAACCTCATAGTGATCAACGTCACCTAGGGCAGAGTCCCAGGTAACCCACAGGTCCTCAGTGCTCCGACCGGCAAGGGTCAGATTCTGGACTGCTGCTGGAACTGTGGAGGAGAGAGAGGATTGTTTCAGCAACCCTGGGGATATGCGATCTACTACATGAGAAGGTGCTTCCTGAGGTTGAAATCATTCTAAAATTAGTGTGGAGATGCAGTACCCCCTCCTTAGAAAAAATGAGTTCCTTCTACATCTGTTCACTTACACGTCCTCCCATCTGTGGACACGCTGGACACATACATCCCACTCCAGGTGCTGACAACAACGGTGTACAGTCGACCAGGCACAAGTGAATGGAATACACACTCGTTTTGGGACTTGACCACTGTCTTGTTCTGTAGGAAGATGTTGTTGTGCTTGATGGCCACCTGGTAGAAGTCAAAGTCGCCTGCTGGGTGGCTCCAGTACACTTTGAGATAGTCGTCCCGGGCTGAATGGATTGCTGTGGGGTTCTGCACAGTTGCAGGTTCTAGAAAAATCAGATGTCATGGAGGCACTAAAGTCAAAGTGCAATAACTAACCAACATTTACTGTGTTATCAGCAAGCAGAACAGTGATTTAGAAAACGTAAAGTATTTAAAAACCCATTTAAAGTAAAAGTACTCATCTAAAAATCTACATGAGTAAAAGTAAATAGGTATCTGGTCAAAAAAATGACCGTCAAGTGTGAAGTTTGGTCGTTTTAATGTTCTGAACCACTATTAATGTTAACAGCTTCAGCATACAGTTTTAATCCTGATATCTTTCCATAAATTATTCTGTAGAAATACATCTGTAGAAATTCATGTCTGAGAAGCACAGTAAATGTTCCTCAATGACACACACCTCTGGTAAAAAGTAGATACAAGAATAGACCAGGATATTATATATTACGTTAAAGATAATACCAGTAGAGTATTAGATAGGTAGTAGGTACCATATATTTGAAACACAAAAAGAGATGCTTCAGTCATTTTCCCTGATGTTCAAATTAAGAAGTAGCACAGACAGTCGGCAGAGAAACTGATCGATTGAATCATTAAAGATGCAATGGAAAGACACAGATCAGCCAGTTGCCTACTGAGCGGGGTTTGAACTCACGTGTTCGCTCTTGTACCACTGTATGGTTCTCATAGTTGCCACTGCGGGAAGTGATGGAGATGTTGTAAAGACGTCCAGACACCAGAGACTTGAAGACACACTCAGGGTTGGATCTGGACACTGCCAGTGTGTGAATGACCTTCTCTCGGTCTCGCAGGGTCACCAGGTAGCTGTCTATGTCGCCTTGTGCTGGCCTCCAGGACACACTGAGGAAATCCGTGCGCCCGTTGTTGCTGACTGTCACCTCCCCGACAGCAGCAGGTACTGAGAATGAACGGAGTATGCAAACACTTTTAAAAGAAACATTCCCTAAAACTAGGAATGCTTGTGAAGTTCTCCCCTCGAGGCTCCAAGGTTGGAAAGGACCATTGCATTTGTGGCAGTGTTTAAACTGGTGTTATAAATCTCCATTCAGATAACTGTTTTTATTTCCTGTAAGCTTGGAGTTTGGCAGAAGTGATAGGTTCACTCCCATCGGTCAAACAGCTCACCATTTTTAGCAGAACAATTTTGTCAGAGAAGGATACTTGCAGGTTGGTCTTAACTGTGTCTGCATAAAAGATCTTATTAACTGCACGAGTTTTCCCCAAGACACAGACAGGAGCTAAGCTATCACTGAGCGTGGAGGGGTATATGTTTCTTCTACATTTATGGGCTTCACACACACAGCTACGGGATTCTTACCTGTGCGGCCCTCAGCAACGGTCTGCCTGGATGACACCCCACCGCTCACAGTGGTCACCACTGTCCTATAGAGGGCACCTGGTGTGAGGCCGTGGAAGTGGTGCGTAGTGGTATCAGCGGTGACGTTCTCGTTCTTGATGACAACACTGTCATGCACGAGCAGCACCCTGTAAGAATCGATCTCCCCCATCGCCCGCTCCCAGCTGATCTGTAGGCTGTCCGTGCGGCCCTGGCTGTTGATCCGCAGACGTGTGACCTCAGCAGGAACTGTGCAGATAGAAAAGTCGCTCCTGTCAGTTTTCCAGCTAGACAGCAGCAAAGCTGACACAGCACTGGCCACAGGATAATGTCCTAGTTAATAATGCTTAATAATAGTAATTGAAATGTTGGCAGCTGAACCCGCAATGGATGTCAAGGACCGATGTCAAGACAAACACCTTTGCATTAAATATTGCTTTTTCTGAATGTCATACGCCTCACTTTTTTTTAACCCTTTAAAGTTGCAAAATTAACAGTTTTTCAGTTTTATAGTAAAGAAAGCAATCTGTTACTGATGAAGGGGTGAAAAATGGTTCGTCCCCGGTGTCTGTGTGACAGTAAAAACTTCAATTGCTTCTCAGCCTTGTTGGTGTTGGTGAATAGTCACTACTTAGCAAGAGGCCACTCACGCGTCCTTCCCATGACAGTGGCAGAGCTGTTGAGGTCCCCGCTGTGTGCAGCCACCTGGATGGTGTACAGGCGGCCAGGTGTGAGCACGTTGAATGTACACTCCCGCATGTCGCGTGAAAGCTTGCGCTCTGCTATTGCCGACCCTCTGTGCTGCAGCACCACCGTGTAGCTGTCCCATTCGGCTCCCGGGTGGTTCCACAGGGCACTCAGAGAAGTCTCGTCTGCGTGCCGGATGTGCAGCCGCTGCACCGGTCGGGGCGCTGGGTAGACGGAGAAAGAACAGTAGTTCCTTGGCACCCGGTTTCCATCCCTCAGTTCATACAACTGCAATTTTTCTTCTAGTACAAAATTTCCTACCTGTTTATGGAGAGCTGCACACATACACTAGAATAAAATCTGAATACAACTACACCTGTACCCCGGTATTTAAGCTTCTGACTTCACGATCCCCAATATAACAAGTGGCAACATACATATTAATAAGCGTGTCGGAATCCAAGTTCTGGCATGGTTATTGCTATCCGAATGTAGAGAAAGGACAAAAATGGCGCAAATACGAGTGTAAAACCAGGTAGCAGCACTGTGCCCAGCATCTGCCTTCTCAGTCTCTGCCTCATGTGGCCCATGTTCATCATTTTGTTCCTAAATACCCCAGTAACAGTCATTACAGTAATAACCCTTTACAGTAGGTATATTTTTGCTTGTCTTCTTTTTTAAAATAAATTTGACTATCAAAGATTTGTTGCTATTAATAATTATAATAATAAACAAATTGTAATGTATGATACAAGTTAAGTAACTGCATGTAAACACACAAAATCTATTCATTATTTGATTATATGTTTGTTAGTTAGATAACTGGCTTTAAAGTGTTCTTTGCCATACTGAAATATGTACTTAGTATAGCGGATATTTTGGTGAAATTAACTGGGGTTTCTGAGATGAACCCAACAGGAATCATACTTTTCCTCATGAAAAATAATGGAAATAGCTTTCTGATATCTGAGTTATAATATTCCAGCCATTTCTAGAAACCAATTACAATCGGATACCAGGGTAAAGGTGTATCTTAAAATAGTAGGTACAAAATGAGGTCTCCGTACCTAATCTGCCCTGACAGTGGGCGGCATTCCCAAGTAGTCCACTCTGCACCGTGATTGTGGCCCGGTAGAGGCGACCAGGGACAAGGCTCAGTCCAGAGAAAATGTGCTCCACTGCATCCTTCCCCAATGACTCGTTCACCAGCGGCATCGAATTATTCAGGAGCAGGATGCGATATCTGTCCCATTCTCCCCTAGGGGACACCCATGTCATCTTCAGTGCACCCTGGTCACTGAGGCCCACCAATGCCAACTGGGATACTTTATCTGGAACTGGGTGGTAATGAGATATAACAGTAAAAGAAACTCACTGGATCACATTTTTGCAACTCTTCTGTGTCTTTCCATCTCGGCATTTCTTATGTTTTAGAGGAGCACATTTTCAGTAACCATTTATCATATTAGGGCTGAGGTGATCGACAGACGGTTAAAAAAAAATAAATAAATGACCTTAACAACATCTATAAAGTTCTCCAAATTTGTGATTTTTCATTTAGTATTAGAATAGTGCTTTTAGTTATATAATCTGAGAAGTTTACCTGTTCTCTCTGTAGCTTTGCTTTCAGTTAGAAGGTCTCCACTGATGCTACGGACAGAGACTTGATACACCCGACCAGGTGTCAGGCCAGCAAAGCGGACATGAGAGATACTGGGTGGCAGAGTCTTCTCCTGAAGGGGTGAGCCTGGAGCTGTCAGGGAGACAAGGTACGAGTCCACATCCCCCGTGGCTCGACCCCATGTCGCCACTAGGCTGTCTTGGCTGTTGTTGTTCACCAGCATCAAGTGAGATACCGCAGCAGGAGCTGTGCAAGGGCAGGAAGGGACAGCAATGTGATCTCCATCAACACCAAAGAGAATATAGAAAGCATCAACCCGGTCTGCCTGTAAAAATATGACATAAGTTGGCATTTCAGGACAGAAAATAACTATACTATGGGCAAATCAACTTTAACTGATCAACAATGGGCAATATGTTTGACCAGATACAAAGGAGAAGAAAATCACAATGCTGACTTGAAAGAGACCTTAAAAGGTTGGCGTTGCAGTGGGTAGCAGGTTGTGTAGGTGTGTAGCGCTACTATCTTTGGACTTGAAGGATCCAGGATAAAATCACACTCCTGCTGTAGGTCCCTTGAACAAGTGTGTGAGTGTGTGTGTGTCTCACCCTAGTTGGGACATTATTCCCAACCACATCGAACTGGACTCAAACAAAGACCCAGAAACACCAGAAACACCAGAAACCAGTGTTATAGCAACATGGAGATGGGAAGGGGGTCTAAAATGAAACCGATGCACAAGCCTAGGGCAAAGAGGGAAAAAGGGGTAGGCCTGCCCAGGTTCCCTTCATACCCTGGAGACTCAAAGCATTTCTGCGCTTGCTAGTTTTGTTGGTCTCCAGGTACAACACACAACTCCTTTAGATTACTGTACAGTACAGGTGGTCTTCAACTTAACTTATGGTTCCAATCCGATAACCTTGTCATAATTTGACTGTGCAAATCCCCTCATAATGCCTTGCATAAACATAAGGACAAAACAAACCTAAATAAATGCTATGTTGTATAATCAGTCTTTGTTTTTATATATATATATATATATATATATACATTTTTTTTCACTATATTCATACATTATTCATTTTAAAATAATACTATTATGGGAACAATAACATGAAGCACAAAATAACATTTTCATGCTGAAGTATTGTCACATTCATTTCCAAAGTTTCTCACACAAGCTTTTTGGTTAATAGCCAGTGTGCATAAAAAATAACTTGAATGCGATCAGAAAAGATAAGTTCTATAAATAAACCATTTTATTATTTACTCAATTGCTGATATATTCTCAAACACTGATTGTGACCAAATGTTACGCCCAAGCGTCTGGACTTTTAAAACAATATACTTTAGTAATTTTTGAACAATACTAATAAAAAACAGTGACAATAATCGCAGCGAGACACCCAAACACTGATAGAGACCATTGCAGCAGCATGGTCAGCTGATGTTGCCACGCAGCAGATGGAGCTGCCATTGTTAGTGTCAACCTAATGCCGGGACACCAAGTAAAATTAATGGGACGGCTCTTCTAAGCCCACGTTGTTGTAAGATGTATATGTTGTGCGATGGGGACTACCAGCATTCACTCGATATTAGCAGTCAGTTTTCCAAGTCAGGATCAAGGCAGTTCAGAGCTTGCCCTATAGGTACTGGATGCTTGGTTAAGCAGGGTACAACCTGTGGACAGGACACCAGTCCATTGCAGATGATTCAAACACACATACACGCATTACTTCCAAGTTAAAAGTCATTAATTCACCTAAAACATGTCTTTGGACTGTACAAGAAAACCTGAGGACCCTATGGACACCTGTGCAAACAAAGGGAGACCATGCAAACTTCCCACACTGCGATGGATTTAAACTTACATCCAAACCCCCCACAGGCTGTGTGGCAGCAACATTAACTACGGCCCCACCTCTTGTCCTTATTAATAATATTATTCCTTCCGACCATCCTCTATGATCAACCACTTTATTCTGGTCAAGGTCATGGTAGTCTGGAGCCTACCCAGAATCACTTCACAGCGGACACCCACTGTGAAGCTACACCATGGACGGGATGCCAGTCCATCGCAAGGTGGCCACACACACACACGTACAGACTATAGGCAATAAAGAGTCGCCAATTAACCTAAAATGCATGACTTCAGACTGTGGAAGGAAGCCAGAAGAAGTCCATACAGAAACAGGGAAAACATACAAAACTCCACACAAAACTCTGCACAAAACTAAACTGGATTCGAGGCCGCTGTGAGGCAGCATAACTACTTACTGCGTGACGGCGCTGACCCATAATAACAATAACTGCAACTTTAAATTATAATTACCAAGTAGTAAGAGCCAGACTGCTTTATGTTAACTACAGCCTACAGTTTCAGTAGAAAACACAGTAATGATGTCAACCTAGAACAAGAGCAATCTGGGTATTACCTGTCCGAACTTGTTTGGAGATGGGCCTCTGCAAACTTGCAGACTCTGTCACCACAGTGACGTTGTAGAGGCGTCCAGGTACCAGGTTGCTTAGGGTGTAAGAAGTGATACTGTTGTCTAAGCTCACGTTCCTGACCACGCTGGTATGGTCCTTGAGCAACAGCCAGAAACGCTCAACCCTCCCTGGTCCTGAGTGCCAGGAAACTCCCAGGCTGTTGGAGGACCCAGAGAACTTGAGACCAGTAGCAGGTGAGGGGTCTGTGATGCAAGAGGGAGACAAGGATATCACCAGGTTCTTTAACTTGTTTTTAAATGTGAGAAGAGAAAAACTAAGTTTAAGAGAACAGATCATTCAGCATAGTGTTGATGTGTCATGTTTCTGTGGTGAGCAAAACTTGGAAGAAAGAAAAATCTCGAAAGGTTCACTATGGGTGCCCAAACACAAAATAAGTTCAATACAACATAGCATAATACTACATCTTGTTAGGATATTGTCATTTTATTGTTTATTTCTGCCCTTCTGTTAAAGTTAGCTTCGAAAAATTATACCCCAGGCCCAGTGGAAAACACATATTCAGCAACATGTACTGTAGGTGTGTAAAGAGCTCCTGACAGTCTACTGGACAAAGGAATACTTTGCCTTGTTTTAAGCTTTAGATCAAAACAACTCACGGGAAGAAACCAGTGGGCACTGTGTAGTGGAAGGCACTAAAAGGAAGGGTGACCTGACTGGATTGAGGTATTGATAGGAAATCCTTGGCCATATAACAGATTTCCATGTTGTAATCTCAATGATGCAAGAATAAAAATAAATCAGATTAATGCCATGTACCATATTAACTCTCATACCTTTCTAGATAGGTAAGGTAGGTTAAGAACCAAATGAGAGTGACAACTTGCACAGTTTTCATGGGAAAGGAGTGTATATACATACTTATCAGCACTGCAGGAGTTGTGAGCAAGGCCTCACTTGCTGCATCTCTATGCCACTTCTCACGTTTTCAATTGATGTTTAATTTCACTGCCATTAATAAAACTTATTGGACTTCTGGCATGGATTAATAATACAACTTCTATAAGAACAATATTGCTTCTTCAACCAGGTCAGGGCTGCAATACCTGTAGCTGCAGTGGCAAATATGGCAGGTGACGTCTTGTTTCCGGCCTTAGCCACCAGACTGAGGTTGTAGCGGGTGCCAGGGGTTAGGTCAATGAACTCAGACCGTGTGGGAGCCCCACCCGAGACACGGGTGCTCCTAGCAGCTCCTGTTGTCGAGTCCCGAAGTACAAGCTCATACCAGTCCACACGACCAGCAGAGCGTAGCCAGGTTACACGGAGCCCCGGCGTACGTCCCGGATCTACCCGGACGTCAAGTTGACTTGGCTCCTTTGGATCTGAAGCAGGGAGACACCAAAGCAAGAACGTGACAGCTATCCCCACTTAAGCTCACCAGATACATTCAGTGGTCCTCAAATTTCTTTAAAGAAAGAATTTGGGATTAAACCATAAAAATTAAAACCAGTTGAATAATGCATATTAACAAGTTTTGACGTACATACGGCAACAATTTTACAGTATGTACTGTACATCAAAAAACTGTATAGTGTACAAGGACATCTGACATGGAAACTAATAATAAACCAGCTGAACTGATGCATATCAATAAGACTGTTTACATAATAATTTTACTGTGCATATAGTACATCAGACAGCACCATATACTGTACAGACACTTAGCATGAAAATTAATATTAATATGAATGTTGGGTAAAAATACCATGTCAAATATTGTAAAATGCAGTAAAATAAAATTAATTCCAGGCACTGTTACATACCATAGTAAGAACAGTTTTTCCTTTATGTCCATTTTGAATCTACGCATTTATTACTTATCACACTAAGCAAGAAGATGGTAGAGTGCGATACCATTGTTTGGACTTTGAGGAAAATATTTTGCGAAGGTCAGGGGAAGCAAGGTATAAGAGGGGAAACTCATTGTTCTTGCAAAAAGTCAGATGAATGCAGAGATGTGGAATTCTCAGGACTTTGCTGAGTACAATGCATTCTGGAGGATAGGGGAGCCAGAGATGCCTTCAGAAGCTTTAGTATGTACGGAAAAGCCCTAGAAAGTGATGACAGCTTTTCAAAACTGACTTATAAATTTAATTTTGATACAGTTATGAGATTATGCCGACGAAAAAACGTAACCGTAGAATTTATTTAATCAGTAACAATTTAGCTAAAGGCATTAAGTATCAAAAAGTTAACTTAAACTACAATATATTTTAATTTAAATGCCTCAGTAGCAAAGTACCGCAATGACCATGACCGGACAGCAGCCATCGTCGATCAAGGCTTTAAAAGGACTTTTAAACAAGAACCGTAGAAGTGATTTCCAGGTTTGCTCCAGAACAGCGAAGGTAAAGTTTGCAAGTGAGCGAGTTATCTAATCTGTCTGTTCCGCATCACAAAACACGGCGTCCTTCTGTATCCGTTGAAACGGGGGGAACAATGCAAACGGGAAACAGGAAGCGGTTAGAGAAGAAAAAAAAAAACACTTAAGATCAGGCATATCATACTGTTGCCCACTTCTGCCCTGTGTTCGGCTAGCAAGAACGCTCCCTTGCGCTACGGCATGCATCCCAGGCCATAGCCCCCTCTCCTCACCTGAAAGAAAACCTGCCATCCACATCACCTTTTTTTTTTAACATTATTACTATTTCTTCTGAACATAAATGGTCAATAATTTTTAGATTGATGTTTAATTATGATTCAAGTTAAAAACTTTGCTGTAGGGAGAACCTCACCTTAGTTTCAAGCAGTGTTATACAGACACCTGTTCCCATCCAACAGGTCTGCATAGATTGTGACAAAATCCTGACATGATATTTCTCGGGGTCAAACAAACACCCCTGTGTGTGGGAATATTCCATATTACTTTGCATTAAACATTATTTGTACACTAGTTAAATTTGAACAGAAGCTACAGAGGAGAGAAAAAATCCAAACATTTTTGTTTAGCGTTATGTCCCAATGCTTTCTGCTTACAGTACTGTGTTTAAAAGCAAGTTTGTACAAGTTAAAGTTATCACATTCTTTTCTAAAAGCAGCTTGCAGTCAAAACCAAACTACAGCAGCATTTGTCATCAGCATCCCTGCACAGTGCAGACAAACACAGAGAATATACAGCTGGTTGGCTACCCGCTTGTGTTGTGGTTTTCTGTCTGTCGTCAGGGCAACGCCGCACTTTTCCGAATACACTCCCGGTAACAATGTCCAGATGTCCAGAAGCACCGAGGGGGGTGGGGAGGTGGCTTCAACGCAGCGGATGTACAGTACAGCATAGTGATTCACACTGGGCAGTATCACTGTGCACCTTATTTGTAATGCAACAGGTGATCTGCACCAACCCCGGGTCAAAAGCTTAGATGCTTCCCAACTCAACAAAAACAGACACGCCAAATTGTTTATAGCCAGCAGAGTGATGCACAATTGAAAGGAATATAAGACCACTAAATAAACGGCTAAAATGATGTTTAATAAATTGTTAAATTAATATTAGACCTGAAAAGGTTATCGTGAGCAACTAAGTAGTTACCGTTTCCGTACGGCAAGAGACCGAGTTACCCAACTAATAATGTTACCCATTTTTATTTTACCTCATCCTTTCTTCTCAATGGTTAAAAGCTTCTTAAAGTAGAACCGTGTTTACAGCTGCCGACCTGAAGGTTCTTGGTTTGAATCCCAATCCAGCTGCAGTAGCACTTCTCACAATACTCGCACTGAACTGCAGAGCAAAAACACCCTGTTATACTGGTTAAATCGTGGTAAAGCTGGACGTCTGACGCCGCACAATAATAAAGTGTCTCGTCTCCAACATTTTAAAAGTTTCTCCACTTCAGAACAATGGGCCAATTTGATGTGCTTTTGTTTCGCCTTCAGCTAAAACTGGGACCAAGAAGCCCGCAGCCCAACGCAGGGGGCAAAAGTCCATCTTGGAATGGGACGACGCATAGCGAGGGGTCGTGCGCAGGGGACCTCCCCGCTTACCTGTGCGAAGCGACACGGTGGCTCGCTCTCCGTCGCTCTGGGACACGACGTCGAAGCTGTACGAGGTGCCGGGCTCCAGGTTCCTCACGTAGCACCGGTGCTGCGTGCCGTCCGGGCTGCATTCGGCCTCCACGGAGCCGCCCCCCCGCGCCCGGACCACGGAGAAGAGGCAGCCGCCCGATGCAGTGCTGAATCTGAGCACCGCGGTGGCGCTGCCGGCCTTGGCCTCGGTCACGTTGGCGGCGCACGTCGCCCCTTCTGTGGTCGCCGCCTGAAAGAGAGCGCAAGCCCGGCGAAGCTCTTTAGAGAAGAGCGGAAAAATTCCCGGTTTCCCGGTCTGGTGTTTCGAAGCGCCGGACGGCGCCTGGAAGCGGCTCACCTGCACGAATGTGGACGCCACGCACAGTGCAAAATAAAGCGCCTCGCATCTCAGCACGGCCATCGTGGTCAATAAAAGGCGCAAAAGCGAAGATGTGCGCCGAGCAGCCAAACGTGGATTTAAGTGCTGGGAAACGATCATTGCGAAACGCAGTGGCAAAAGCACGGAGGAGTTTGTTTCGCAGAACTCGCTCCCAGGTTCAAAGCACGGAGAAGCGCAGCGAGGCGCCCAGCGTCCATGTGGACCGGGGGTCCCCGCGCCGGCATCTCCGTCCGCGACCCTTGACGCGGCGCAAGGCTCCCCCGGAGCTCGACGCACACAATCCCTCGGGGTTAAACCCGCGTCGTGCGAGTTACTCTCCGAAAACGAGTAAATTCCTGTATTACAAACTATTTAGATCCAATAGATTTCCTCATTTCTTCCTCTCCTGCCCTGCCTTGGTTCCGCAGCCTCGGTGTTCCGTGCGTTTCCCGGCGCTCGAACCTGATGTCCATCTTTCCAAAAGTCCTTTTTTCTAAGGGGCGCAGCTCCAAACTTTCACTCGCTCACTGGACACGAGGATCTGCAGCAAACCAGCGTGTGAGCTCAGACCACCGCCCGCCTTTCCTTCCTGACCGGCTCTCCCCGAGGACCTGGAGGCCAGCAGTTGTACAGACCCAAAGTATTGTAGAACCCACACCCATAGGCTCATCACGTTTGGAGTCCTGAGTGCAGGAGAACTAAGCCAGGGGAACCCAGTGTTCTAGAGGTCAATGTGCCTGGAAGACTGAGCCCCGGAATCCTGTAGACCCAAAATCCCGGAGAACTGTGCCATGCAAAAACAAAGTTCTGGGGACCCGAAATCTTGCGGAGTAGAGCCCTGCAAATCCAAAGTTCTGAAAAGCAGAAAGTACTGGAAAACAGAGCCCTGGAAACTGTTGTCCCAAAGGGATGGGCGCTTTCCAATCCATAAAGCTAGATTCATTGGCTGGGAAAATCTGTGGCAAAATTATAAACTGAACCAACTAAACCAAACTAATCCAAACCAGAATAAACTGAGCCTAAATCCTATGAAATCCCACACCTGACTTTTACAACTAACAAATGAGAAGGGTATATGATCTTAAAGGTATCTGTTCAACCACAGCTTTTTTATTGTTAAAAAAAATGTTAAAGGTTTCACAAGATTCTTTACTAAATCTTGACATGAAAACTTTGCAGAAATACCTGAGGGCAATTTATAGGAACAACAGATATATATATATATTTTTTTCCCCAAATTGTTTCTTTCAAATTGTTGCTGATAGTTAAAGCTGATATACTCAACTGCAGATTAAATATTCTTATTATTCTCTTTCTGAATCGTAGGAATATTACGAAACGTATATTGGAGGAAAGGAGTTTTTGGAGCTACGTGAGCTAAATTCTATGCAACATTGCAGATTAAAATGTTTTACTGCTCCTCATCAAATAAATACATTTCTGTAATTATATCTACTATGAATATAAATTGCATATTATAAATTTTGTCTGTTATAAAAACTACAATGGAAAAAGTTCAATATCAGAAGGCAGTACTTAGTTCTTGGGAAATATAAAGTATATTTCAAATAAATATTAAATACATTTTTTCATCAGTATGCGCCACAAAATACTGTACACATTTATCTAATAAGCATATTGAATGCTGTTGCTCAGACTGCCAGATAAGTAGAAACTTTGGTAGTGAAGGCTGGTTGAGATTTAATAGGAGAGTTTGAGCCACTCTTATAAACTTCTCCAATACTCCTGTAACCCCACCACACGCACGCACGCACGCACGCACGCACTCCTGCTAGTCTGGGAGAATGACCGTTCTCTACTGTTATCTGAAAGGAAGGAACCTTCCACAGCTTTTGCCGACAAGCTCTTCAAAATAATGAGCACGGCCAAGACAAAGGTAAGGTCACCCAAAATAAATACCACACTGCCACAGTTCATAAAGCACAAAAAGGACACGTTGAGGTTCAACGATGGAATCACTACTGTGAGACGTTATCGACTGTTATGGCATTGTCTCTTTGGCTTCTACCTGCCGTATTTACTCTGTGACATGTTAGAAGTGTTTCTCACAAATTATATACATCTCAGTGGTGCCAAATATCTCACTCACCTCTTGAGTTGTGGCCAATGTAGACGGAGCCATATTAATGGTTTCAGGAGGTCTTGTGGTTGTGGTGGAAGCTGCAGTTGTTGCAGAAGGAGCTGTAATGCCTGCAGGAGTTGTAGAAGCAGTGATAACAGAAGGTGGACGAATTATTTGTAGATTTTTCTTCCCATCGTTGGCCAAGAGCAGGGATTTGGTTCTAGTGGTGGTAAGCACGAGAGCTTGTTCCTCAGCCACTATATCATTGTCCATGGGGTGCTGTGATGAACGAATCACTGCAGGAACAGAAGTTGTGTGGATGAGAACAGCAGCACTAGTCTTCCTGGTCCGGGTCTGAGCATTGTAGTTAGGATTGCTCATCACTCTCTTGGAATTTTTGCCCATGTTTCTGCCGGTTTCACTGGCCACTTTGGGCTTAGCCATCTTTGGGTGGGCAATCGCGTTTGTAGTCACGGAGATGACATGGGAGATGCTTGGCCTGGTGATGCTGGATGGGTGGACAGTTGTAGCAGGGACAGAAGGGTGATCTGGAGAAAATCAGTACAACAGTGGATCGTATCAATTTTAACATATTGGAATGCATTCAGAACAAACACTGACATCATCAGCATCACCACCAAGAGAAATTACAGACATGCAGTAGGCACCTATCAATGGATTTAGCAAATCCCATGTCTTCCACTAAGTATCAACTAAAAACGTTTGATTTAACCACGCCAAAGGATCTTTTTCAAGGCAAGCCTCACTTCTCGTTCTTTGTGTAAAGAACTACCTCTGGAGAACCCTTTACACAGCACATTTGGTTGAGCTTTGCGGCTTAGATGATGCTTTTCACTTTATTAATGCTGGAGTGAGTTACTTTTTAAAACCTATGATAGTACATTCGATTATCTTCTACACCAAGCAAATGACATAAAAACATTACAGGTATTGTTGTTTCTCTCAGGCTCCAGTCACGTAGTACAAGACCCAAAATCAATCCATCCATCACTATCAACTGCTTCATCCTGGACAGTGCAGCTGTGGACTGGAGTCTTTTCCAAAAGCAATGGGCACTAGGATATACACACACACACACACACAGACACACACACTCAAGCACACGCAAATACTATGGAGAATGCAGAGTGACCAGTTAACCTGAAACATATCTGTGGACTGTAGGAGGAAATCAGAGCACCCAAGAGAAGCCCACACAGACACGGAGAGAACTTGTAAACTCCACACAAGAGGTAGACTGAAACCCACAACCAAACAGCACAGGTACTACAATCCAAATACATAACAAATATAATGTCTAAAAGCTCCAGAAATAAGTAAAACTGAAAAACACGAAAAGTTTTTTTCACAGCTTTTGACCCTGTTACATAGGTAGATATTTTTACTGAAAGTAGTTGAGGGCTGGTTGATGGTACTGCTGCAACAGATACAATTGGGGCTTAGACCAGCAACTTTCAAGCTACGAGTCCACAACTTTGTCAATTTTACTACCTGTGGCTCACAGAGCGTCAGCACAGTACAAAGATTCTGGCTGATCAATGCTTTTTCAACCCACCCTTCTCTCTGTCCGTCAGTCTCACACACAGACACACTCACACGTCCTTTGTGAAGCTGCTGTTCTCCCCAGTTGCCTCATGTAAGTCACTGCAGAACCATCAGGACATGAGAACCATCCCACTGTCAGCAACCATGAGTTTTTTGGGGAACTTTTCAAATAATAGGCAATATCAAATAAAGTGTAACAGGTGATCCTTCCTAATAATTATGACTAATTTAGCAAAATTTTTGGAGGCCAGAACTGACGTCAGTGTTATTTTAAATAGTTATATCGCAGCAGTCGACCTGAATATCAAAAAGCGGCCTCAGTGAAACACTTTCAAGCTGTTGATGTGGTAATAGAGTTAAGAACACTGCTGAAGAAGAAGGTAGATAAGTCAGAGAATCCACAGTACACTTGGGAAAAGGTGTCAAAAGCAACATCACTCACGTTCATGTCGGTGGTGTGAAAAAACCGAGTATATGTACAGTCTGCATGCATGTACAGTTTACTTGCTCAGCGTGGCCTTTGTCTCCAAGATGCAGAAACCTGAAGGCACCATACCAAACTCCCAGGTTCTTTTTAACCCTGTGCATGGCTGCAGCAAGCTGGAGTACATCTGAGACTCATAAGGTCTTGGGCCATAAAAGGCAGTCAAGAACAGAACACAAATCCATAGTAAGGTAGCTACACACACCTTGGGTAACAGAGTGACCAATTAACCTAAAACACTGGACTCTGGGAGGAAGCCCACATAAACACAGGGAGAACATACAAACTCAGTAGACCCGCATTTGAACCCACGCAGCCCAGACAGCAGCACAATCCACTGAGCCACCCATTGCTTCACACCAGCAAAAGAAAATGTCGACATTTTGATTTTATTTTAATAAACAGACATCATCCTCTGCTACCTGTAAGTAAAAATGAGAACATCGGTAAACAACAGCTACACATAAACACTGGTCTAGCAGCCCAGGCAGCCTAGGCAAAAAAAATAAAGTAAAGCGCATAGACTTAGAGTTTATTGTAGTTTGTACTGTTAAACTCATGTCTCATAAACTGCTGAGTGCATAACTACTTTACCACAGACTAGCATAAATGCAGGTCCCGTGTGGACCTTTGCAGCAGCGCTTCTACTAAACTGTGCCAGTGAGTGAAGACATTTTTACAACTAAGACTGAATGTTTAGACTGAGCGTAGAAAGGGGTGAGAACTGGGATGGACGAGGGCCCCAAAACCAGTAAATCCACCTCTGAATATGTGACACCACACAACTTTAATACTTTTTCACGTCACTGCAAATACATTTTCGGCAGCTGCTTTATAATTCAATGGCCGGTCAAATTCCAGATTTAAGAGAAAATCTTTAGGAGAAAAATGACGTTGTTTGAAGGTCCTAAGAGTGAAACCCACCATCAGGAGGACACAGGGTTGACGTGACCATCCTCCCTTCGGAGTCCTCGTCGTACCTGGCCCAGGTGGAAAACTTCTCTTCCCTGAGTACGGCCCGTGCGCCCAGCTTGCTCAGGTACAGGGGCCGCGCCGCCAGCCCCAACGCACCCGTGCCGTCGTAGCAGCTCCACGCAGGCGCGGTGGCACAGCGCACGGTGCGCGCGAGCCGCGTGTGCCGCGGAATGGCGCTGCTTGCGTTGGCCCACAGGCACCGACGCGACTGCATGTGCTCCAGCCTTGCGCCGTGCGCCCAGCGCCAGCGCTGCTGGGGGCTGCTCGCATTGCACGTGTTGACCACGACTTTGGAGTCGGACGCTGATAAACAGCCGCCCCGCACGTAGGCGACCAGGAACCCCTCTGTACGCGAAACATGAATCAGTCAGCTGTTTTATGGTAAAAATAAACATTAAGGCTCATGGTCAGCTGTAAACTACAGAGTGAATCTGTGGGTGAATTAGCAGTTAACAAACTGTACAGTCGGCGTGCATCTTGCCAATCTTTTCCATAAGCTAAATAAAACTGAACAGCAAAGTCATACAGGATGCTTGACACAGAAATTTTCTTAAAAAATCTCACAAAGCATCCTCTCGCATCATGTAGTATAAACTTATTTGTAAAATAACATTTTTTCAGTATTACAAATGCTCAATATAAAACATGTTCACATCTCACTTAGTTGCTGACTATTGCAAGTATGAAAGTGTTATATTCTTTTTGAATCCTTCTGTACGTCTAAGTATTTAACACAGGGTGGTTCGAAGAGGAACTGAACACTTTCTTAAATGCACAACTCAGTAACTAAAAGGCAAATGAATGTGTAGTTTGTACCAAACTGTAGAGTTGCCCTTAATATTCTTCCAGATTTTGATGCTTGAAAGTATAGATGGTGTTTGCATGATACTTAGCTACTGAATAATACATCTGTGAAAATGTTCAGCTCTTTTGGACTCACCCTGTGTAGCAGTGTATGGAAGTAGGAACTTTAGTGTGTTTTTTTCAGGTGGAGGATGTGCGTATTATTCACGCTACTGTAGGAGTTATTTAACTTTTGTGCCAGGTTGAACCAACAGACATTTATTTGAACATCTGTGTATAAACAGTAAGTGTAACAAGGGTGGGGGGGTGAGCCCCCCCACCACTGAACCCAGCCTGATCTGCCCTCCCAATATGTGTGTATAAGTTTCCAAACTTTCTAAAAACATTTAAGACTGAATGAAGCGGAACATGATTGCTTACCTGTGGCAGCGAGCAGCAGAAGGAGTAAGATCACCCTCAGTAAGGTGTCCATGTTAGCAGGAACAGATTCATGTGTCCGCAAGGTTCAAATGAGTGAGGATGAGAGGAAATGCGCCTGGAGGGTAGGAAAACGTCTGTGACCACCGCTTCCTTCTCTTCTATTGTTTTTTTTTTTTTTTTTTTAGCTTCACGGTAAATGGCCATTTAGTTGAACTCATGAACGTGGAAGTGACCACTCAGAAATGGTCAAGAACACCGCAGATGTTCGGATGATCAAACATCTGCGGTTCAAGGACCCGTGGACTACTGCACTTAACCACTGCGGCTGCGTGTGCACAGGGTGTGAACCACAGGAATGGTAGTTTTGTCTAATGATGTGTTTGCCCTGCCATCTAGAGAACAGATCATTGAGAATCTGCTGAGTATGACAATGTGTGGTCCATGTACTGCATTTCACAGCATCTAAGATGGAAAGTTTAAGATTTCCAAAGAGGTTTCTAAGGAGGTGCAGGAATTCTCAGGGATCCTGAAAATGAATGTAAGTTTCCTCAACTGTTGGCTGTAGTGTTATTGCTTTCAGTTCAGGAACTCCATCATGGTGTCAGTGATACCATCTTGCCACTATACGTTTAGTTTTTTCGCATTAGTCATGCAAAAATATGGAAAATACTGTTCTCCAGAGTCATTTTAAATAAAGACAAATGAAATGTAATGGACATAAGTAACATTCTGCAGTGTTATTGTCAGCTCAACACTTTTGAACTCAAGAACCAAACGTGACAATGCAAACAAAATGTGGACTTCAGAAAGAAAAGTATTCATTTAAATAATTCTTCAATACAGCCCGATTTTACAAATTCACTGTGGCCAGCTTTGAAAAACAATATTTTAAAGTCAATATTAAAAATATTCAGTAACTTTATTTCCAGCTGTACTGTGTAACTTATTGGTTTACTCAAAATGTAAATAAGTACAGAAAACTTTAACAATTTTCAACTTGTTGACTTTGACATGCAATTCTATCCATTGAATTTGGAAAACAACTTTTTTACCCATAAAACCCGCAATCATTTTTATTTATTAACTAGATTCAAAATTCATGGAAACAGAGTTGCTAGCTAACCATATCATTATAAATAACAACAATCTATAAAAACTTGAATAACAACAACAACATTAAAACCCATACCTAAAGTTATAAAATTTGAAAAATTTGTTTGCCTTTGTTTTAAGATAAGTTACATTTTTAGCAGCAAATTTTGATTGTGCCATTACTCCATTGCAGCATATTTACTCGATTCATCAAGAGAAATGCGGTTTGTAAGACCAGAAATGTACACTGAGACTCCCCACACATTTTCATTTTGAGTAGCACATGTCTAGCACAGTGTGTTTTTTGTACACTTTTTAAAAATGAACTCACGTAAGGCTTTGACTTCAGGATCGGTCGAAAAAGCACAGTGCAACAGATGCTTATCAGCAGTAGGGGCCGGTAGAGAAAATCTGCAGTGAACAAACATCTAATGAACATTTTAAGGTTGCTGTTGCTACAAGACAGGGAAGATTAGCTCTGCTGGCCCCAGGCCAGCATTCTGCACATTTTATAATACATTATACTGTTATGAGGTTCGCCTGCAAAGACCAGCACTGAGCATCACTGCTGTAGCAACAACGATAACAGCAACAGTTAAAAATAAATAAATAAATAAATAAATAAAAATAATAACCTCAAAAAATGTCTACACAGGCCTCACTCTTGACTGCTTAGTCATTTATTCTACATAGCATTTATAAAACAACTTTTTCTTTATTTTTCCTATAAAAATGCCAGGGCTGTGTTCAGAAACATGAATAAAAACATTTAAATGTATGACTGTAGAGTGATATTAACAAAGACATGGCTGGTACATGAGTGGAACAATAAAATTGTTGAACATTCATTGAGAGGAAGAGGAAGTGGATGGAGTCCAAGGGAGTTTTCCTGTTGTACCATGTTTGGACTCTGCAACCCTTTAACGCACTGCAGACACACAGTGCTATGCTGTCACACTAGAATGAGTCTTGAAAACTAAATTCCATTCTATTTCAGTGCAAAATTTAAAGCTTAGTCTTCTTCAGTGCTCACAGGACTGGTGGAAAAGCAGAAATCCTTTTAAGAGAATACAAATTTTGTTCAAAATATGTATCTAAAGCAAGGCAGAAAACCAAAAAAACTCTGTTATAAGGATTCTAATTTCAAAATATGTCTTCCTCTCCATTCACCCGGCCTAACAAGTTTCAAGTTCAAAGTTTATTTGTCATGGGTGAACTAACAGCAGCATAGCAGTGTTGTGACCATGAAAAGTGTTGCTTCCAGACATCTTCAGCAAATAAAATATATAAATAAGATATAGAAAATTAAATAATAATGAAAATAAGAAAAATAAATAAGGAATAAGGTGTAATAAATATGCATAGAAGTTAAAAGTAAGTAAACAAGAAATAGCAAACAAACGAACAACAACAACAACCAAACCAACAAACACACAAACCGATAAGGGCATACAGACAGACTCTGTAGTATCTCACTGTCCAAGGGAGGGGTCAGTGGTTCAACAGTCTTATATACCGTATACTTGTATACTGTAACAGTCAGTATAACACGCTGGTGATTAGAAATATCAGTAACTTAGGAAAAATTATTGATTTAAATTAAATAAAATGAACAACCTGAAGGTACAGACTGCAAATAACTGAGTAAAAGAAATAAGACAACTGGTTTATTGAACAGTTGTGTTCGGGTGTTTGCTTATTTGGTTTGCACCTACCAGAACTTGTTCCCATTTAAATAAGGTTAATTACAGTTCAAGAAAAACACTTACACTATTTTTTCCCCTGTAAACATTTTTCATCTGATTATTTAGTACATATCAAAATCATTCATTAAACATTATGGTCCATAGGTAACCAAAAAATAAATAATACATGGATAAATCAGTTAGTTGATATGGGTTCTTAATCTACTCACTGCAAACTAGTCCGTCAGGTGGCAATTCCAAAATAGATATCAATTTATTCAGAAAAAAATGTCTTTGGACTTAATAAATGTAATTCCGTTCACTTTAGTTCAATTTACTTTTACAGAGCACTCTTCTCACACAGTGGCACAGGATTGAACGATCGAGGAGGGCCTCCTTTAATCTTGTTAAAGTGCCTATTGATACCTTTTTTATTGTGTGTATAAATATTGTGGTGGACAGTGACCGTTCAGTATTTCATCGACTATTAACTTTCATCAGCAGTTCAATAATTAATTATTTATTTAACAAACTTTAGAGTATCAAAAAACAGCCACACATCTGACAAAAAAGACACAGTTAGGCAGGTATCTGCTTCTGCTGGTCCATGAGTAGGAGGTACCGAGTCTGCATTGTGGATGAACTAGGGCAGAATGGCTCCATGGTCCCAGAATGCAGCAAAAGCTGTGTATCAGACAGGAGATGTAGAGTATAACATTCGGTAACAATCATCATCTCACTAGCTCCTTGGTGACAGAAATATTTTGCAGTTAAGAAAAGAATCATCTAAGATGGATAATGTCACTGTCCTGCTGTGGCACTAAGAACCTTCTCATAACTTGGTTTCCTTTGGTCTTCTGAGAAAGCAGACCCAGATAGAGATTCAAGGCCTGGTAGAAGAACTCATGCTACTCCCTACAATTGTAAAGACAATTTGTTAGTAGAATAACATCATTCAATTATATGTTTATTTATTGTACTATATACTGATGTTGGAAAGTCTCTGAGTCATGTCTGACTCCTGGGTGACCATTGAAGTGGTTTTCAAAGAAAGGAGGAACAGAAGTGGTTTGCCATTGCCTTCTTCCAGTATGTTTTTTTTCCTTTGGGGGGGGGGGGCACGGAGGAGACCATGCAACCCCTGGGCTGGACTTGAACCCCACATCAGGCAAGCAGCCTAGAAGTTATGAGATGCCAGCTTACCCCACTGCGCCCCCCAATATACTGATCATTTCATACAAATTGTTCTGTACAAAATTCTCACATACAAACACGCAACACTCAAAAACAGTGAGGTGGTACAAAATGAACATACTGTCCACAGCCTCAGAACAGCACAGATGAGTCCCAACAGCACAGAGTACGAAGGTTTAAATAAAAGGTGATGAGGGTGCACACCCTGTTCCATCTTCCCTCTTCCCATAACACTGCTGTAGTCACGTGCGTAAGGTCATGCACACATGCCACAGTTCTATAAACAGCTTTAATTATATGAATACTCTTACACTAGATTAAATAAAGCCTTAATGTTGTAATAAAACTTTCATCTAGCATTGAAGGTTTGTAATGCTACACAATTCCCCACTGTCTTGTATAAAAATACACTATATAGCCAATTGTATGTTGACACCTGGGAATCCCATTCCAAACCCATGGACATTGATGTGGTGTTGTTCCCCCCTTTGCTGCTATAACAGCCCTTGCTGTTAGGGAAGGCTTTCCATCAGAGTTTGGAGCACAGCTGTGGGAATTTGTGCCCATTCGGTCAGAAGAGCATCAGTGAGGTCTGTGAGAAGGCCCAGCTTGCGGTCAGCATTCTAGTTTATCCCAAAGGTGTTCAGTGGGGTTGAGGTCAGGGCTCTGTGGAGCCACTCAAGTTCTTCCACGCCATCCTGAGCAAACCATATATTTATGGAGCTCGCTTTGTGCATAGAGAGGGCACATTCATGCTGGAGCAGGAAAAGAGCTTCCCCAAATTGTGGCCACAAAGCTGGAAGCCCACAATTGTATAGAAAGTGTTTGTATGGTGTATGGGTGCGGCTGAAACAGCTCAACTCTGTCATTAAAAGGGGGAGCCACATACTTTTGGCCATACAGTGTACCTTTTATTTTGTCTTCCCTATTATTTTTAGCCAACACTTTTTTTGTGTGAACTAATTTTTTTAAGAAATGATACTATTTGTTTCCCTTAGATGGGAATTTGTATAATGCAGGTGAGCACACAAAAATGAACCCCATTAAGCGAAGGCTATATTTCTTCAGTCTTCCTTTATCAAATGCTTATACAGTACATCCTATAAAAGCCCAGGTTGTATGCATCTTAAGTTTCAGTATTTGTGTTTTATTTTTTCAAATGGTGTCTTGTTGAAAACTAGCTTTTTCATGACATGTTAATTTGTCTTCCCAGCTTTTCTACGGATTCCTATAAATGAAGTGCAGTTTGAGGATACTGTCAAACACAAAAAATTTCATTTAATCAGTTCAATGTATACTTTGTCATTAATGTTTTTATTCAGCATTACATTTTAAGAAGAAAGGATTACTGTTTGGAATGACCTTGCTTTAAGCAAGAGTATTTGGAGCCATTCTCCATGAGAGACTTGGAGCAAGCAGGTTGCATCTGAGCTCTTAACCCTGTGATGCCAGAGATCAGACTCTGCTCCAGAGAGAGGACTGAACTGGTTCACCCAGCCCACCTCCACCCATCCTGTACATGCAGAGCAGGGAGCCCCATGGGAATCTTGTTCATAGCTGCTGGTCTCTCTGTCTGTCTCCCCTGTCTCCACACTCCACCCCATATCCTCACATCTGAGCCAGAGAGATCACTATGGTGCAACCCAACCCTCTTAGTCTGTTTCAGACTCCATGCTGTGCCCTGGCGTAGTCCCAACAATCCGCCAGAACATGTGTTCTATGGTAAATAAGATGGCAAAACAGTAAATAAATGATTGGATTTGACTTCCAATAACATACAAGTTAGGCAAAGAAAGAACAGCAGTTTATGCAGAATCATGAAAAAATGATATATGACAACCATGAAGGTCAGGCAGAGGACTTACTTTCTGAATATTGATTGTGTTTTCTATTGTTGACTCCATCTTGACTTTCTCCATAATGGTCTGGTTTAGGTGAACACACAGGACAAGACGAGACTACAATTTGCCATCCGCTCACCAGAGGGGATCATTTTCTGTGAACGGACCAAACTTGAGGACTTCTACAATTGCGGAAACCAGAAGCATGCAGCCAGTGTCATCCAAGTCCTTTCCCACCCCAGCCATCACATCTCCCAAGCCCTCCCTTTTGAGAAACAGAGGATAATCAGGACTCAAACAAGACGGTATAAAAAATAGCATCTTCAAACAGGACCCTTTATGACCCCCTCAAACACATATTATAACCCATACCACCCTTGAACAGACATTAAGACAATAGGATCCCACAGTTGGCCCCCAGCCTGCTTGTGTCACTGTCAATTTTTTTTTTTTTTACATATTTACAACCTTTTTTGACTAATGAACCATATGCCGGTCCCACTTAAGTTTGTTCAGGTTTGTTCGTTGTTTGCTAACATTTGTTCACCAACTACACATTTTTGTCTGCAATTTACAACTTTTCTTCTGCATTATGTACATATATCCAAATGAACCCCTGTAGGTAACTAATGCTTGTACAGTTGTATAGTACTTTTCCTCAGGCTGAACACACTTTTCTGCTATTCTATTATGTTGAATGTGTATGAATGAGAGTCCACCATGACAAATTCTTGTTTGGGCAAACATACTTGGTCATTTCAGTATATTCTTGCTTGTGCTGACCAAGTGACTTCCTCAAAAATCTCCAAGTGTCCTTGGAAAAAAACTGTGTAAAATAATCTGTTCTTGACCTCAGGGTTTTACAGTTGTATGTATTCAACCAGTTGATTATAGTGGTGAATTTGCAGACTTTCAGTGGAGTGCAGTTAGCAATTACCTGTTTGCTTGAAGCTGGCACACAACAGTACCCAGCTTGCTCCCCATGCCCATGTGGCAACGAAACTGGCCAATCCCAGCACTTAAAAAATAGTAGAAGAAAGAACATTAAAGGTGAAAATAAACAGAAATTCTCAGAAAAACTACAAGTATTAAAGTTTACAAGAGAGTCTTAATTTACTGATATCTGTGCTTACTAGCTGAACTGTGTTTACAGGGGTTTACAATGGTTGGCTAAGCAACGCAGCTAAGGATTCTTGTAAAAAAAAAAAAAATTACTTAGACGGTTCCTGTTTACTATGAGTACTGGCAGAGGTCAGGCTTGTTTTTGCTGGCTGTCACTTGGGCAGCCATAATCAAAACCAAATGACCTCTGGACTACATGGAGTGCATATGGAAAGACAAGGAAGCACATTTATTCACACCCATTTAGTTGAGGTAATTTGGCTGCCACCCACAACAGGGCAGAGGAAGGCAAGACATTTTACCTCTTAAGTACGCATACCTGCACTGAACAATTAGGGACCCTCGGGGGTCTGAGGCTTGAGGCTCACAAACCAGAAGCCACAGTCACCAAACTCCAAATCTCAAGAACAGACAAAAGTGTAGGGACTGAACAAAATGGCAAGGTTTTTAAAGTGGCAGAGCTTGGAGCTGATTGGTCCAGAGAGAGAAAAAGAGGGCAGGACTGATGATGATGGACCTAGCAGACAGTGGTCAAGAACATGGATTTGTAACCCGAAGGCTGCCAGTCAAAGTGTCCAAAGACTCCTTGCCCTGGTGCCCTCAAGGAAGAGTTTCACCTGCATTGCTTCAGCAGAACATGTAGTTTCATAAATAACAGTTTTTAGATAAGTGTTGACAAAGCAACAAAATGTGGCTCTTTGGACACTTTGACTGGGACCCTTTGGGCTACAAATCCATGTTCTTGACCATTGTCTACCTTATAAAGGCAATATTTAACATTTATTTGGGGAAGCAGGAATTCAAATTAGAAAATAAATATTTAAGAAAATTCCCACAGTTACTGATCAAGTTTTCTCATTCCTTCCTAAGAATCCCTTAGTCCCCTCCCCGATAGTCTACTCCACTATCCCATTATTCCCAGTTTGCACATGTAAAGGGGTTTCCACCTTGTACAGAGTGGCACATCTAGACAACTAAAGCCTATTCCCTTGTGGGAGGGTGTTGTCTTGGTATTGACCCAACTGATCTAATGCCTGGGCGTATCTGGCCAACACTATCCTTTACAAAGCTGCTCCCCTTTGTGAGCTTTTTTTGGCCTTTTCTTTATTTGCAAAGGTTTGGGGAAAATACTGCTGAGAACAAAATGCAGTTTGCTATATGCTGACCATGTTGTGTCTTTTAGTTTATTACACAGAGTAATGGCCCTGCAAAGTGAAGGTGAAGGTTTCCCGAGTATCTGCTTTCTTTTTAGTCACGTAACAAAATTAAAAACAGAGGTACATGTCTACATTGCACTGTTTTGAGGAGTTTGTCCATGCAGGAAGAGTTATTATCATGGATTGTCACTCCTTTTGGGGCGCTCAGGACCATCTTTAAACAAATCGAGAGATTCATGGCTGCAAGTCTGTACCGTGCCACCAGGCAAGAGGTGAAAGTTGAACAAGGTGAACAGAAGGTTGGTGTGCTATGTCTCTTACCTTGTTCTTCTCCTTCAGCTGTGATTGTGGGCGTAAGAGGAGTTTAAAAGGAGTGTTTTGCCATAAGTCAGTGACCGTGTTAATCATGGGTCCCAGGTAACCCTGACCCAATGGAAAACTGTTCACTTTCACCTCTTCCGCAGGCATGGGAAACTAATAAATACACCTCGTCCTTTCCTTGGCAGCATTATCTTTTCAAGATCTGTTAGACTTTCTTTGCAGGGAAGAGCTGAACTTTTTTTTTTTTAAATTAAAGATACTGCATTAGTAAGCAGTTGTTATATTATTTATTTATTCATGAAATGCTTTTTACAGGGTTGCTTACAAACTAAACATTTGTACTGATACAATTCCAAACCTCAGCAAGGTTTGATTGTAAATTATATTTTATAACAAAATATAGTGCAAAACCCAGCAGGGACATCACTATCCAGACATATGTCCTTGCTAGTAAAAACACAGCATTTCTGAGTGTCATTTAAGATCATAAATGTCTTAAACGCAGGGAACGGACAAGAAACCAAGGTTCTTGGGTCAAAATTTCCTCTTATCTGAGGAAAAAAGTGTAGGCACAGTTTTACTTAACAAGATCCATCCTCACTATCTAGCACAGATGGGACGTGGTCAAGTGTGAAGGACAATGGTGAAGAGGCCTGAAACTTCCTGTACAGTGAGGTCTCACCTTCCTTCCATCTTACTATCACAAGTCTGAAACACTTGAACATGAACTCTGGCCTCCAAATTCAGATTAATTTATAGCAAGTGAAATTGTGTTTACTGTGTTTGGTGGACCTTGGTTTCTTGGTTTATCGTGATCCCAAAAAAATGACAGACATAATGCAGGGAAGGTATTGCATCCATTTTGGATGACAGGCCGGAAAATTGCTCATTAAAATGTAATGTCTTATTGTTTTGCTAAATTTTGCTTACGATGTTACCATGGCATCACATTTACTGAAGTGATCCCTGCAATGGACTATAATAGCTGCCACTGGTGTAGTTGGCACTGGTGTACCTGTTGAAGGGGTCAAAGATGAATCAGGTTTTCAGAGTTATTCTGGAGTGTGAGTCTAAAACAAAATGATATGAGAAGGTAAATATTCTAAAGTGGAATTTGTCATATATTTCATTCTAAAACTGTTATTTTAAAATAGCAAAAATTTGGTTTTACTGTGTTCTCAGTCATGCAGAATTTCTTTATGACAGCTGAACCCAAGGCTTCCCTTGGACAGGGTCCTATTTGTATTTTTAACTCCTCTTTCAACTGCTCTTCAGCAGGTTCGTGAGCAGGAAGCTACACCCACCACAGGAAGACATGGCATGTAACCTCCTATCACTGAGGCCATGGAGACTCCCCTTATGAACTCAAAGGCGGAAAAAAGGAAGAGGTCGATGTAAGTAAAGACCCTGAAGCCTCAGCCATGTTGGCACACTAATTATGTCAAAATTAAGGTTGTACCAGATGTCTGTTTAGCGCCTTTAAAGACAATTCTTCAAATGCTGACAATCCCAGAAAAAACCCAAATTATAATCTTGTAGAATTTTTTTAGGGCTTTGTAGCACATATTGCAGGAAAGGGTGGCTGTCACTGTACTGAGCACAGTCCACAGTGATGAATGGCGAAATGGCTGATGGATTACATAATGAAATAACCTGCCAAGACTATGTCTTCAGTAGGAACACACTGTGCTGTTCCTTACTCCATTGTTCTCCTGGTCTCACAAAAACTGAAAGAAACGTGCACCTCACTTTTCATGCATTGACCTTTGACTCTGCACCGTGCTCCAATAACCAATTTTGTGGTTGCTGCAGAGTTATGGTTGGATGGCAGCATTTTGGTCAGGAAGTCTTCCAAACCTTTACAATTAGCAGTTTCCTCTTTCAATCACAGTCGGATGACCTTAAGGTCACATCCAGGCTCTATCCTAGAAACCTTATGAAGGTGGAGGAGGTGCTCCGAAATACATAATGACCCTAGATCAATGCCGGAAGAATGGCTGGTGGTGTCCAACTCTCCTCAAGATGGAAAAATGGACACAAGCAATTAAAAAAACATGGAACTGGACACTGTCCATGCATACGGATGGATTACAGCACAGGAGAAAGACTTTTGGTGGTACTTCGGCACTTGTGGGTTTATGACTGGATTTACAGGCATCACAGTGGCAGAGACTTCATTGCAGAGATCTCCCCATCAGAATGCAGATTTTCCAAGGAACATCTTGACAGTGTCTTTCATCTGCCATTAATTTGCTCTGCCTTAAAACCATAATCTGTGTGAGAGTTGAATCTCAAAGACTGCATGTTGTAGACAGGAACAAGATTATGCCTGCCTGAGCATGGAGAATGGTCAGATTTAATCTGCACATTTTATAATTGTGCATTTGCCTGTTTTCAAGGTACTGGCATTTTCTGCAATGTACAAAAAAACAATGATTCATACAATGGCACAAAACAGAGCATTTTGAGTTAAAGATGAGGACACTTTATGCAGCAAAGACAAATAAGTAAATATAGGTAAGTTAAGGTGCTTTTGTTCAAATGTGATGTGGGAAAGCTGGTTCCTGCCTTCGTCTCCAATAAAATTGATTACCGTAATGATCTGCTTTCGGGCTCTCTGTGTTGGACGATATCCTTCCTGAAGTTTACAGAGAATTCTGCTGCTAGAATTGTGACTACAACTCAAAAAATTACCAAAGAACATCAGTTCTTAAGTCACTGCAGTGGCTTCCAGTTAAATTTAGAATGGAATATAAAATCGTCCAACAAACAAAATCAGTTGCATTGCTCCCGCTTACTTTAGCAAGATTATTAATTTTTAGATTCCATAATGTTGCCTATCTTTAGCAGATGGATATTTTAAAGTACCCATGAATGATAATGCTTCTGTGTGCCTTTTGGTACAGAGCATAAAAACAATGGAACAATCTGCTAGAGAGAATGAGGAAAGACCTTTCACTCATTCTTTAAATCCAGTTGTAAGATTTCTCTTCACTTTGACCTACTGTAGATATGGTGGAGCTTTGTATGTTTTCTTTGTCAGTTACTTGAATCATAACCTTGTCTCTGTTACAATTCATTTGGTATTTTACCTTTGGTAGCATGGGAGCTACCACCAACACAGAACATTTGATCTCCTCTGATGTCACCCCTGCACTATCGAGGCCCACAGAGACACCAGCATACCATGTTCATTGGAGCTGATGACTGCTTGCCACAAACAATGGGATCAGGAACCTTGGGCCTAGATGCTGAATTTAGCTTCCAGAAACTATAGTTCAGCCCCAACTGTTGTACAACCCTTCTTCCATTAGTCATACACACACAGCTTCCCTGCTTTTACATTAAAATACCCAGAGGGAATGGGCAGCCCCTGTCACTTGGTCCCACAGAACTTTATTTTTCTCCCTTCCTCTTTAGTTGGGAGTTGTTTATTTCCTCTCCTCAGCTATGACTTGGATTATTCTGTAGTTAAATATAACTGGTGCTTCTGTGTTATTCTGGTGAGAAGAGAGCTTTATCAAAATAAACTGAACAAGAAGTGTTAGGAAAGCAACATTGAAAGCACTGTGCACATTCCTACCATAAACTCTGGCATGCAGAACCTGTTGGCAGGTGAGGAAACAGCTGGCAGATTGCAGGTACTACGCCAGGTACTCTTGACAGTTGGCTGCCACAGTGCCAAGGGACTCAGCTGTGCTCAAAACACTTACATCTGAGACAAGATACGCTGGAGCCTTGTTTGTACCATTCATAGCGTATGGACACGGTCTTCAGGAAAGACGGTCACTGGACAGCAGCCTGTTAAACCACAGGAATGACATTACCCTGCTGAGGATAAGCGGTTGATGAAAATGGATGGATGGATGGATGGATGGATGGATGGTACCTCTTAAAACACTTTCAGGATATGGCTGTACAGTTTAGTGAGATATGAGAATATGTGTGTTGTAGAATGATCCGGATGACTATTGTAGGTTTCTTGACTTAGTATAAAAAAATAAAGGACAGAAGGTAGCCGAGTGGACTGAGCTTCTACTTTGAGACTAGTGAGGTGCAAGTTCACATTCCATCTCTTGTTATAATGTTGGTGCTGAAGCTCCTTACCATGATTTGCACCTATAAAAAATACTAAACAATTTCACGTTTCTTCTTGTGCAAACTGCTGGCTAAATTAGTAAATTGATAAACACTGAAAATACAAGGTGGTTCTCCTGACCCTAGGATCTGCTGACATGTTGGAGGGTTATTTTCCTACACTGTATTTAAAAACTCTTAAAATAAATGAGCTCGTCCCAGTAACAGGATTTGCATGTGTTTATTTAAACTCAGTCAGCGATTAAAATATCATTCCAGTGTTTGTGCGGCCTTCCCGTTTGACGCCATGGCACAAATTCGCTGATGCTCTAGCTACCCGCAGGCGGGCTCCCCCCTCCCAAAGCTGTCGACCTTTGGCCTCTTCTGTGACAACGGTATGCCGCTACCCCAGCCCACCCCCACGGTGTAATTGAGGTCCGGACTTCGGGATACCCCCAACATTGGTGGGAAATCACACAGAGAAGCAAAGTATTCATTTGCAAAGGGAGAGAAACGCCCTGAACAGGGGAGAACGAAACGAAAATAAAAATCCATTTGATGCCGTGTCACTTTCCTTACTTTTTGTGCCTCTTGTCCCTCTGATTTTGTCACTCAAGCAGTCATTAGCATGTGGTTACGTGCCAAAAAACTTATAGCAAGTCTTACTGCCACACCAACAATGTGCTCCTCAGGCACCAGGCAGTGTAGAGGTCGATGACTTTTGCAGCTTGAAGACTCCTGGCTAACCTTCAAGTGGAAAATCGAGTGGTGTACACTTAAACAAGGTACACTGGTTCAGACTATTTTAGTGAAATATCCAGCTGACACCAGGTAAAATGTAAATATTGTAAATGATTTTTAAGTGGAGTAAGTAAAATTATTAAATAACTAGTTGAAAAAATATACTACATATTTAGAAACAAGAAATAAAAAAGCTGGCCTTGCAAAGGTGGCCCTAGCCGCATGGTGGGGAGGAAGTGTCTCTCCAGCAGTCCTCCAGAGATTTGTGCACCGTGCTGGGGGGAAGGGGGGCAGGAAACGCCCAGCATCCTGGGCAGGAAGGCTGGTGCGGACACGGCCTGGTCTGGCCTTTCCCTTTTAATCAAGCTGGCCCACAGGGCTACCCGAAACACGAGAGATGGCCTGCAGGGGTCTTGCTGTGAGATGGGGACCCGGTTTTACATCATAACTCCCACACCACCTGGGGACCAAGGACCAAGGCCATTCACATACAAGGACAGATGAAGGAAAAGGGTCTCGCACACAATAACACAAACGTTTCTCCTGCCTTCTTACACTCAGCTTCACTTCACTTACTGAACTTTGCAGCTAACACTGAGGATAAATTGACTTTTCCCAGTTTTACTCTCAGTCCCTCTTGCCTACCGAGCTACAGTTAAACTGAGGTTTAACAGAATCCCATATGGCTGTCTAGTAGTTGAGCTTCCTGGGCTTAACAATATGTCTACTTGCCATTGCTATTGCTTATGCATTTTATGCAACACCCTACACTGCTTTTTCCGTAAGACAAAATCTTCAAAAGCTTCATACATGAACGACTGCTGTAACCGTTACTGTTCACTGTTCACGGTCGCAAGGAGAAGCCAATGAATTCACTTTAGAGTCAAAAGAAGGATACAGGATTATCTGGCAAGAAAGGCTGATGCTGCAGCAGATTTAAAATGCCATCACCCTACGCTGATGAAACAATTACTGTCGCACACCGAGGATGCCAGGAAATTTTTGTCACGTAAGGGCTTTTCCTAGTATCTGTTCTGCATTTTCATAACTCTTTTCAAACTTTCCCACACTGCTTGGTTGGTGTTATGTAAAAATTTTGCCTCCATTCCATGTAAAGTGCATAAATCTCGGCCTGTCGCCCAGCCCTCTGGAAGTCTTTCGGGAGTTGCGACCACAAGGCATTCTGGGACAGGATGCGTGCCACACAGAGTGGTGAATAATTTCCCCTTATTTGGAATATTAAGCCCTTGTTCCTCTACCTCCATAAAATGTGCCCCTTTGGTCATTTAATCTTATTCATGTAGTGAACATTCAGTCACCTTTCTTAACAAATGCAAAAGTTGTGGTTTGGAAACACTTAGTTGGACAAGCCACCCCACAACAAGGGTCCCCTACCTTTGTTTAGAAGTGGATCAGGCCAAAACCCTCATGTGGTCTCAAACAAAGGACAAAGTGACAAGTCGCCTCTTCATAACTTTCAATGCATTGACGATGACACCTCAACAGGTAGTGAATCACTTCCAGTGAATATTCCAAGGTGAGACATTGCTTGGTTGTTCTTATTAATTTAATATTCAGCATTATGTCCCCTGCAAATTTGTGTTTTTATGTGAAGATTTGTCATGTGCTGTACCTGTAATCTTCTGATCGTCCTCTATATCTGTCTTTGGGAGATAGGGTTACAGTACCCAAAGAAAACTGTGTAGTATATTTAACAGTGGTGGACGTACAGCTGTCTGTAAGAGATTCCCATAAATGTGATTGGTTTATCCGAAATTCTTTCAAGATTGAGTAAATAATTCTGAGAGAAACTTATGGGAAATTTTAAACACATTTTGGAACGTTGCTTCTTTTGTGGCCTAAATAGGGCAAAACACATAATAAAGGTCTTTTTGGAGAGCTGAAGGAACGATGATGGTGAAAGTTTGCTTTTTTTTGTCACTTTCCCAACAATAATGCCATAAGTGATCAAAATGGCCACACAATAAGAATATGGCTGAGAGGTCCTCAAAAATGTCCAATGAAGATATAACAAGGTAAATTCTATTAATGATCAGAAAAATAGCCATTTCTTTATTGTTAAAGCTAAAGGAAGAAAAGAAATCTTGATGAACTCAGTCCTTTATTTCTAAATGTTCCAGTGAGCAGATATGGGTTTCTTATAGTGATGGAATCGCATTTTTTGCTTTGCTTTGAACTTTTCTTTCAGTTACACTGACATTCCAGGTAATGATTTTAATCTTGTAAAATTTTACTGCAAAGTGATGGTATAACACCAGTGATTTTAGTCAGGGCTTTAAGAAGCAAAAATGAAAAGCAAAACTGAAACCCAAACAGAAACATGAAGCTATAAAGACAACCCCCAACTCCAGCCCCCAGAGAACCCCCGTAGATGCCGTGTGATTTTGCCAGGTTTAGGTCTTCTACCTCCTAGGCCTACTTGCCATTCCCAGCTGCACCCCACAATGGGCCCATGGAGACAGGAAGAGGAAGAGAAAGAAAAGAATGACGAATATGAACCCCAAGAGACAAAATCAAAACTATGAACGAAAACAAGTTCATTCTTTGGTAGTTCACTCTGCTGCTTTGCTTGGTTTTTGTGAGTGAAGATGTATTACATTGACTTGAGAATTTTACATATTTTGGACAGACAGGGCTATGGATTCTGCATCTTTAACTGCAGTTTAATTCCATCTCGATTTGAGCTTTATGTTGGCAAGTGCTCACACAGCCTGCCATGGAAAGACTGGGGCACAAAGCTGCTGACACATTGTGGGAAGTGCCTCCTTAGTCATTCTTCATGCCCCCTTGAGTCTTAATTTTGCTGCCAGGAATCCTCTGTCTGTGTCTACATCTGTCCCCTGTACTTTTTGGCCACTACTGCAGCTGCAGGGCAGTCATATGGTCAGTGGCACTGGTCACACCCAACTCCACCATGCCTTCCTCACTAGAGTAAATTCCCCAAACTGTCTTATTTCCCACCATAGTTCATGCAATACATAGACCGGGGTGCAAGCAAAATAATGAACACCTGGGTGAAGTTTTTTGGTGCACCCCCCTCAATATACTGTGGTCTAAAATGCCATCACCAACTCTAATGCTTTATTAAGCTACGAAAAATATTTAAACAACACCAAATGGACATCTGAACGACAACAAAACAACACATCTAAAATAAATAAGTTGATGAGACAGAGCTCAGACACTCATGCGGAATTCTCGGAAAGCTTTCAAAATACAGCGCTTGAGGACTCACCCGCCTCTGAAACTGCTGAAAACGGGAAAAAAAATGTTAATTTCAGCAACCAACTCCCTCAGAAATACCCCTATAGCACCCCACAACGGTTAAACAGAACTATTTACAGATACGTAGCAGCAATGAACTATGGGAGAGCCATAATGCACTGCTGCTGCATATGCATAAATAGTTAGATATGTACAGGGGAATTATGGCCACTGTATTTTCAATGAGCTTTGTACCTTCAACAGGCATGTTGATGTAGTATGTGAGTGCAGGTGTGGAAATATGCTGATGAAAATTGTAGGTTGTAATCTCATAGTTCAGCCTCATAAATGGAAGACTTAAGACTTGGGTTGCACTGATGGAGTTTAATGAAGAATCTGGTATCGATACCAGCATCTTTTGTGGTGTTTCTATGATTGATCATAGAGTACCGGTCAAAGGTTTGAGAAGACATAAGCAATACTTGTATGAGACAAACTGGAAGAGTCAAACCAAAGCAACCCATGTATTCCCTACACCTCTGGGATTTACTACAGAAGAACTTGAAAGACAGGTCACCTGATTTCCTGGTGAAACCTGCTTCTTTTGGCAATGGCTCTAGAAAATGGTTAGTTTCTCGAAAAATGTACTCAAACATTTGACTTGAATTTTTTCTTATTTTTCCTGGTGAAGATAAGGGCAGCTCAACTCCACTGAGGTAATCACTGTTTTTGAGAGGAAATCCTGGTACATGAACTTCAGAGGAAACCTTTTCAGATGCTACAACAGCATGTCTGAGACCAGTTTGTTTTTGAATGCTTTCATTACTCTACGTATCTTGATAAAAATAAAGGCATTTCTCACTTTGCATGTATCTGTGACTGTGACATCATTTTCCTGCAAATCTCCCTCTTGGAGAAAGAGCTGGAGTTGTGGAGGGGGGGATGAGATGGTTCATACAGGAAACTCCAAATGTCCAACCAAACTGGAATCCAAGTGTACGCTCCCTGATGAGTAATTATTTCAAAGCACAAATAAAGGAGGAATCAACTCTGATGCCCTTTCTCATGCTGAGAGAAACACCTTTTTTGTGTCATCCGCTCCTTTCATGTAGTGCCAAGTTAGGAAGCGCACAAGATAGAAAAGGGTGAATTTCTTTTTGGAGCTTCCTGAAACCATGGCAAGAACTTAAGCCAGGCATTGTGGGTACCTTGGGATTCAGTGCCCGCAATGACCCTTGAACCAAAATCAAACCATTGGACCTCTGGTAGGGATGAGGGCAAAGACCTGAAGGTTAAGCTTATGACCTTTTCCCAGTCATGTGTCATACTGGGAGAAGCTACGGGGTGGGGAAGGAAGGCCATAGTCGCAAATGTAATTTTCCAAGGGCTTTGTTCAAAAATTCATATTGCAGAAGGGAGGTCATGGTTTTAGAGTCAAATAAAAGAGACACCACCTGGATGGAGGACACACAATTTACAACTCCTAGGCTGTGGGAGAGGACATCGGTTCCTTTAGCTATGTCACCATAAACTCCTCCCGTAGGCTCCTGAAGGGCAGCTTCGGCTGCCGACAAAAGAGTCCTTACTTTTTTCCAGTGCATCAGCAAAGCTACAGTACAGTTCTGTACTGTACATAATTTTGCCACTTGGTGGCAGGTTTGCCCAGAGTTAGACATACTGTATTATTCTCATAGTTATTCATTGCCAACTTCCTTGAGTTGCTTGTTAAGATTCTATATATAAATGCAAAGTCAACTAATGCAGGATATCATGTGACACCCCTGCGTGCTTGATTTGTTTTTTAATTCCAGAATGGAAAGAGCCGTTCGGTTTCCTTTGTCAGACTGCAAGTTTCTAAGTAGTAATGATATCAGCTAATAGGGTGATAAAGTAGATAGCACTGTATCATCACAGCACCTTCAAATCCAGCTCAGTCTATGTGCAGCTCCCATGTTCTCCCCGTGTCTGTAGATTTCCTCCAAGTGGCCTGGTTTCCATGTCTCAGGTTAATCAGTGACCCTGTTTTGTGTGCTTACGTGAGTCATTGCGTGCATGAGTACCTACCTTGCCACGTGTTGGTGTCCCATCCAAGGTGAACCCCTCCTAGCCTTGCTCCCAGTGACTGTGGGACAGGCTCCTGTCCATGGTGATCTTGGCAAGGACAAGCAGTTAACAAAAGTGATAACATCATTATTAACTATGGCAGAACTTCTTACAACAAACCTTTCATACACACATACAGTCACACACCTGGACAGAGACTATGCCCATGCTAACACTCCTGTTTAGACAAAGAAGCTGAAACCTTTTCTAATCCACTTTTACAATAAAGTGATGCTGGACCTGAATTCCTGTGTCAGTATTCTCTTGCCCCACAAACCAGTTGTTCCATTAATGTTAATAAAGGGACTCAAATACAACAACCACAGAAACAACAACTCTAAGCTTAATGATCATCTTCATAAGACCAGAAGTTCTCACTGTTCCAATCGACCACATGAGTGACCTGGAAAGTCCCATTGAGCAACTGCACACTGAAAAGTTTTCAGGTAGCTGAGACCACTAAACCATAGGTCCAGCCTGTGCTGATGTCTCTCCAGCACTGACTTATCAACATACACCTCTTAGCATTAGAGATGTGTGGTAGTACATTACCTGACCCAGGAGGGATTAGACTGCCAGAGGTTTATACTTTTTTCATTTGCTTGACCTCTAAACACTGTTTCACTTTTCATAAATCTATCCCTGTAAGCTGCTTTGTACAATGGTGTCACCTAAAGAACAATAAGGAGTTCAACAAATGCCTGTATTTTGTCAACAGGTCATGAGCGTACGTATAACCCCCCCCCCCCCCGGGACTTGCTGGACAACAGGAGTCCATGGAGAAATTAATGTCAGGATATGAAAGTTTTTTGAATGCTGCCGAGGTCTGAAATGGGGGGATGCAGGGTATGGTCTTACACAGGGGTGCGTAGAGGTTGTACTCTGACCTCATTGCTCATCCGGGAGCACCAGCCGTGGCAGTTCAGTAACCACAATTTCCTCTCTGGGACTGTAAACAGATGTGATGTGACTGTGATATAGCAGCAGTGCTGTGATGGTGACCTTTCGATTACCACTGGTCTTCTTGCTAAACTCCTGTAAGCTTCAGCTGCCTCACACTGATACCAGGCGGTTGTCTGTGTGAGTGGGTACATATATGTGTGTGTATGTGTGTGTGTCTGTAGTCCTAGCGATACAATTTTTTTATATGAGGCTCAGTGAGTGGTGCTGCTTACTGTACATCGTAGCACCTGGGTTGGGTTGACATGAGTTTGAATCTGGCTTCCAGTGTCAATGGACTGTTATGGCAGAACTCCTAATTCCATATGAACTTCGGACTTGTTTTGCTTGCAGCAGCTGAATGCCAGACAGCATGATGTGTTACTGAGGAAACTACTGAATATGGGGTCCAGCATAACAAGTCACCCAGTGGTTCAGTAGGTCCTTGCCTCATAGCACCAGTTTTGTGTGTTTGACTCCTGCCCAGTCTGTGTGGAATTTACATTTCTGTCCTCTAACGGTCCAAAGTGGTGTTTCAAGTGAATCAAACTGCCTCCAGCATATGTGTGTGTTAGGGAAGGCTTGTAGGCTACATTACTGTCATACAAACCAACAGGAAGTCAATTTACTGTAGTTTATTTAATACTGTAAGCCATCTTTAACAAATTATTATTGCACCCCACTGGAAAAATGCATCTTAATAGATTACATCTAAATGTATAAAATCAGAGTGTCATATGTCAATGGTGTAAGCGCTATGAACTCTGATATAACTTCCAGAAGTGAGCAAAAAATTCTTTAAGCACAGCGCTGACTTTTAATTCTGAGTTGATAGAGCAAGCATTTTGTTTTTCCATTCATTTGGCAGTGGTGCTTCATGACTTTAATGAATTTAATGTTCTTAACATGGAACTTAGTCTTGGACTTATTCATTTAGCCAGATAATAAATAATAATTTCGAGGATGCTGTTTAAATACTGTATGCTTATAAGAAAAATACATTGTTTTGCAACACCATCTTCAAAAAAGGTACTAAGTGGATTACAGCTTCTTATGTAATATGAGTACCTGTATTCACAATTTTTCCTTTTTAGGAGACACTTTTCTCCAAAGCACTGTACAATGATTGGGACATAGTATTTTGTTCAAAACTTTATGTAAAGTGGCTTACGAAGCTAGAAACACGACCCAGCACATACATTTTACCCCTTTGTGTACTGGAGTAAGATAACATACACATTGCAAAGGCCTTTGTTTCACCAATTCACTAAAACATGTCCTTGGACTGTAGGAGGAGATTGCAGCACCTGGAAGAAACCCATGAGGAGGACACGCAACCTGAGAAGTGATCAAACCTACATCCAGTCACTCAGCCCAGCTTCTACAAGACATCAGCTCTACCCCCATTGGCCCAATCAGTTTAACCTAACAGGGATCCAGCATCTTTGCTGAACAAACTGAGAGCTAAATAATGTGTGAGAAGCTGATATCACTTGGATATTAATTCATAAGCGCACCTCTTGCTCTTTAGCAAAAAATGATCTTGCAACTTTTTATATAAATCGCACTGGTTATGGTTGATATCTAGCTAAAATCATTGTAAAATTCATCATCTGTGGCATGCAGGAGTTGAACCTGAGGTTGAACATGACCTTCAGCCTGCCAGTTTGTCCTCCATGCTTCTATCTAGGTCTATGGGTCCCTGCTAAGGTGAGGTGGGATCTACCCTACACAAAAGATGTCGTTTGCCTGGAAAGAATATAATTCACCATTTTAAAGTATATAGGGGTACTCACCGTGAGACAAGTAATGCTCATCGTGAAAACAGCGAGGAAGACAAATGAAGCGTTGGATCAGAAGACAAGAGGAAAAAATGAAGAGGCCATCCAGTTTAGAAGATATACAAATAGTATGTTTTCACGGTTGCCATCACCATAGTCTGCTGGAGGAGTGAGCCCTCATGTCCAAAATCTGTTTGAGAAAAGGCTGTCAAACCCTCGGAGACTGAAGAACCCTCTCCAGAAGCATGCATCTTTGGATGGCAGACCAGAACTCCTCTGTAGAGGTTTTACCTACAGCTGTGCCAGAAAGTTAAGGCTGATAGCAGCATTCTTCTTGGGGAGGGGGCACATCCCTAATGAATGTCACTAGCTCGATCCCTGCTAAGTCCATGTTATTATCTTTTCTTGAAAACCCTGCTACTGGGTCTTGCCTCCAACTCAATTTGCACCGACGACAACACACGGGGGAAATAGGAACGGAAAAACCTTTTTAAAAGCTCAGGGAGGCATACACCTAAGACCCTCCAAAGCGTGGCAAGTTTGAGCAGGCCTCTCAGCCAGCAGGATGATCTGCTTAGGGGGACGACTTCCAACCGGAAGAGAAACCGAGCCAGAAACTGTTAGCATGTTTACCTGGTTGTGGATTTAGAACTCGATTATCAGGAAACCTGCTGGCTACAGATACCCATTAGTGTCCAGGGATGAGGGACTGCAAGGTACTTGGGCCTCTGGAGACGGTTTATTTTAACTACAGGGTTTATATTAGGCCTTGACAGCATCAGGTTACTGTGCTTTGCCTCACAGAGTAGTCATATTGCCAGTATGTACTTTACCTACATGACTACAGCAGGGGTGTGTAGTAGTGTTAACCAGTAAGAGAGGTCAACATGTCTGAATGACATCACCATTACATCTAGATAACAGCTGATAAACTCTTTGCTTTACCTCATCTGGCACAAATGAGGCACAGCCAAGAATCCTTTAGCCTATAGGAAGTGGGGTGGTTTGCTTGCGTGTCAGACAAGAATACATCTTGGATCCTTGTGTCACAAACCACCGAGGTATGAAATGTACAAGTCAGAAAACATTTGTGAGGTTCTTTAAGTGTCCTTTCTTCACTCTTCTGTCTTCGGAAATGTGGCGCTAATGTCCCTTGCAATTCCACATCTCAACTCTTGTTGGCAAGAGGATGACCCAAATGGAAGAGGAGCACGGGCCAGCCTTCATTCAAGTCAGTTATGGCGTTGCAAGCTTGGATTTTATGAGTGTCATTGATCAATAAGAAGATGACAGAAGCTGCATGTTTTTGTGGAATCAATCAGTTAACCCTTATCTGTTAATTTTATTTTTGTTACTCAGCTGGTGTTCACGGGTCTGGTAGAACCACAATATTATTGGGTTTTTAATAAAAGCAATAAATAGAAATTGATCCTGGAATTTTTATTATAACAGCTGAAGGCCACAGCCTGTGTGCTGTAATGAATTTCGTTCCGCATGGTTCCAGATAAACACAAGCTCCTGAAATGCTGGGGCCAATATCAAAACTCCATTTTGGGAAACTGCCAAAGACCACAGAGCAAGCAATGTAACACCTAGGAGTGCAATTAGGAGTTTAAAAATGAAACAATTACATACAATTTTTCTCAATCGCTTTGGTGCATTTCTTGAAGCATAATTTACGTTTGCACAACAGTATGTGCATTTCTCAGAACAATATGTGCAAACCGCAAAACACAGTGTATTACCTGCAAAAGCAAGTAACTTGCTCAGAATGCTTAGTTTATACCCCAAAAGCAAATATTTGTGTCAGTGAAACTGTCAGTGCCATCAGAATGACAAATCCTTCCACCATTGCCTTTGAACAAGATGGTCAAAACGTGTGAACATGTTTTCAATATAAATGTTTCATCTGTATTGAACATTTTGGCAAGGATTTTGGTAATACTGTCCGAAAATCCATAAGGCAACATATTTTCTGTGTGATATAACAATTTTTATACGAGAAAGTTTCAAATTATTGTGTTTACTGTTCAGGGATTGACTGCAAGAGACTGGATATGATGCAGTATTTTTTATACTGTTCTTTACTGTATTGTACAGAAATTTCTTACAGCAACATAGTTATAAAGAAAAAAATGCTTTCAACCACCCCTGTGAGGTAGTCTTGCAATCCTATTTGGACAGTATTGTAAAATGGAGAAAATACATACAGTAAATATGCTAGTTTACAACACAGCATCAACTACGTAATGAAAATATACATTAAAGCAAGTTACTGCAAACTCTGTACTTTGAAGCTTTACAATATACATATTTTTACATTACAGTACCTGCTTGTTCTCCCGATGAAATGTCTGTATGATTGAGGACACAGTAGTTCGCCCAAAATTTGGCTGTACCCTTCGACCAGCCTCAGCCATTGTGAGACCATGATTAACAACGTGGTCCACAATGGTGGCCCTTATTTCATCAGGAACAACCCTGTGTACTCAGCCTCCTCTTCCTCTACCTCTATTTTGTCTCCTTACTCTTTCAACCTGCATCCTAACTTGCCTTCTTCCAGGCTGTTGCACCTGTTCATTAGCTTGTGCTTGGTCTGTTACCATGTAGGAAAATGTTTCAGTAATCTGTTAGCTTGGTGTATATATATATGATTATGACAACTAGTTCATCATTTTTGCACAGAATGACTAAAGCAATGAAATGCTTTATAGATAGATAGATGCTTTATAGATGTTTTGAGTGCATTAAGGACTACTTGACAGAGAATGAGCATAACGCATTTTGACTGAGATGACAAAAGCAAATGAGAATGTAAAAAACAGCAGACAATTGCACACAGTCAGTTGCATGGCTGTACAAAGCATTTGCTATTTGTTCAAAACAATGGGGATTTGCTCTTATGACGTGCACAACTAATAAGCAGATATGGAGTTTGAACAAGTAGTTTTGAGAATTTCAATTCTGATCTGAGAAATGCACCAAAGCGATTGAGAAAAACTGTAAATGTAAATAACTTAATGCTTAAGGTTAAATGACAGGGAGATTAAAATTTTTCCAACGTTCTGCTATCTAAAAAAACCTTTCCAAAAATGTCAAACACTTTCTGGCTGGTACAGCTACATTAGATTAGTATAGATAGCACGATTGTTTAAAATTTGATTCAAATCAGACCGATTGCAGAATTTCTATATCGATTCCCCAAAAGTGTCTGAACACCAAAACATCCTTCTAAAACAAAGCCAGGTTTAAGCTTTTCATTTTCAACAATGCATCGTGCAGACGTCCCAAGCAACACACAAGCAGGCGGCTCCATAACTCATCCTTTGCAAGACTGCTTCCTCCTTAGTTCATTTTCGGTCAAAGTAATTTGAAAATAATGCTCATTATCTCCCACCGCAACTCTAGACACCCAGTAGCAGAACTATAAAGAAAAGGCACAGTGCTTTCAACTGCGCCACTTTGCCAGTCATGAGCAGCCTGTGGTTTTTCTTGGCAACTTTATTCCTTTTGTCTTAATTGAACAGAAAGGGAAAAAAATTCAAGGGAACATCACTCTCCCTTGAGGCTGCATTAGCATGAAATCCAGCAGGGCTGCATTCATGCTCTCAGGTGTCGGCAGTTCTGTCAACCACCTTTTCTTTTCCTTTACCATCTAGCTTTTCTAGCATGCTTTCGTTTTCCTACTGCAAAACACACACACACACAGAATGAAGTCACACTCCTTCAGTGTCTAAGATGAGCAGCTCTTTAGCTTGTTTCTGTGGCTGTTCCTATTAGACTGTTGTAGTTGTGGCTTCTTGCTTTTCCTCCACAAAACATTGAAAATAAAATATTAATTTGTAAAAAAATTTTAATTTTGTGTACATTTCCATTAATTTGTTCATGTTAATACATGTATGAGGCAATGTGTGGCATTAAGGTTAGAGCTGCCAGCTTGTGTGTGGGCCAGAGTTTGAATATTTTTTTCCACTACAGTACTCTCCAGCAAGGGACTTACCCTGAATTACTCATGTAAAAATTTCCCAGGTATTTATATGTGTGAACGACAGCAAGAAGTTCAGTATTTGAGCCGTTTTGAAAAGCAGCAAAGTGAAGTCATAATAAACTAAACCAAAAATGCTTATTTCTCAAAAGCAAATGCTTATTTGCTTATTGCCTTGTTCCTCATCAATAAGGAAATTAAATTTAGAATTGCTGCAGTTTGTGTGCATGAAAACCCTTTGAAAAGAAGTCCAAAAATGAGGTTTTTACTGGGCATGAAGTGACCTCAGGTAGCATTAAAAAAAAATTCCACCGGGCCCTGGAGCCTGGGTTGGTGTGGCAGTTGTGTTGTGCTTTTTGTCTACAGAGACAAACTAAGGTGGAAAGTGGGGGTAAGAAAGCAAACCAGACCCCATGCCATCCAGAAGCATTATCCCCATAATGGACATGTGATTGTGGGTGGGGGGGGTCAAAGTTACCCCAAGTCTTTTGCCCAGCACAAATACAACTGCTGAATTGCAAAAGGAATTCAATTTTGCTTCTAAATACAGACAAATTTTGTTTTGGAAAAGGTTTCACAGTGAGCTTATACAGTAGGTGACTTGAGCTTGCTAGTGTTATTTCTTCAACGCTTTAAGGCTTCTAAACTTCTAAATCAGTGCTCATGCTTTGAGGAACTTGAGAAAGTAGCAAGCATGCAGACGTTGCAACATGACCAGATAAGCATTTTACCACTGATCATAAAAATAGAGCTACATGTACAGCTCCTCCATCAGTCAGGTTTGGATGAGCCACCAAACAAGAAAAGAACAGACCGCACCATATAGTCAGATCTGCTGAAAAGGTCACTGGTGCCTCCAGAACCTGTACTATTCCAAAATCAGGAGAAAGGAAGGGAAAATCATGACCGATCCCTTTCACCCGAGTCAGCGCTTTTTCGAACTTCTCTCATCCAGCAGGCACTACATATCACTGTGTGCCAAAACAACCAGATACAAAAACGGTTTCCTATGCTATTACATCCAAGAACAGCTGATTTATTTGTCAGTCTGTCCAGTATTCCCTCCCTCATTATTTATTCTTACTCTCCAGCCCTGCCATGCATCTTGCACTTGCATGCATGTATGCATATGTGTGTGTATGTATGCTATGTTTATATGTCTACTGGACAGTGTGAGCCATCAGGAATCAAAACGAAATTGACCGCATGCGTGTACATACTTGGCCAAATAAATCTGATTCTAAAACAGTCTGTCGCAGTAGGCAGTATGATCAATTCAACCCTATTTATTATGAAACACTTTGCAGACCCAAATTGCTAATCATCAGCAGCTATGAGGCACCACAGCAGAGTTAAACACACAACATGCATACGCAGATACTTTGGCTAAAGGTAACTGATCAATACCTGCCAAAGCCTTTCGATCACTCGGAAGTGATGAGGTACTGAAAGTGTTGCAAAGCACGCTGTGTGGGCTTCTCCTTTGAGACTTTGCATTACAGTGCTACGGCCATCCATGACCACAAGGAACAACTTGAGCGATTGGCGAGTTGCCTGGATGAGCTGTAATAGCTGGTGAATAGCAGGAAAAAAGATGCGGATGCAAACAGAGTGCCAGCAAGCAGGGCTGCATTGTTGCCTTGACTCCCACTCACCTCTAGTCACACTGGAGACAACCATCCCTTCTCGCTCACGAAAATGCTGAGTCACTGCCAACACTGGAGCTCTGGTCTGAGGTCAGTGTTCAGCAGGAGATTTGAACTGACGCCAATGTGAACCAGAGCTGTTTACTGTAGAGAGATCTGGACTGTCTCCTCATACTTGAAGACCCCAGGGTTACTGAATCATGTAAGGAGACAGTGCCGTTCTCCAGGCATGTGGAGAGAGAGGTGGCATTGCCCTAATAGGTGCTGTCGTCTCCAGGCAAAAGCTGAGCAAATACACACCAAACATGGCCCTGCTGAGGATTAAGTGTATAATGATAGCAGATGGAAGGATAGTCCCATAAAATACAGTTACTCCCCTTTATCCTGGCTTTCTTGAGAACAGACAGAGCATTAAAAAACACACAGTTATTGGATTATCACATATAATTTGTTCAGACCCCATTCCAAATTCTCCCCAAAATCACCCTCATTGTTGCCTAAGGTATGGAAAAATTTGTGTAGCGTGTAAAAACCAGAAAGAATAACCTTAGATGATAATAGATACAAATAAAAGATTTTATGAAGTTGTCACCACACCTTCTTGGTGATAGGCTCGGTCCGGTCGTAGGGGGGTGAAAGGGCCGGGGCTGAGGCAACTCATTTTTTCGTCATTTGTACTGAAAGAAAGGTTTTAATAAAGGCCACAGTAGAGAACCCTAAAGTTATAAAAAATAAAGAACTGTGAGTGCCAGAGGTCCTTATAAGACTTCAGCCCGATATGAAACAGTTTCCTGTTTCCTTTTGTTAACACGAAAGGGGTGTATCACAAAATTCATGTGAATGTTATACTTGCTTCTGGTCAGGAATTTAGTGTGCCGCTAGATAAAAGGCTAAACAAAAAGAGCTACTAGTATTCACCCCCTTTTTGCATTTTGCGGTGTTACGATATGGAACCGACATATATATAACTGAGAAATTCTGCCACTCTTGAAGACAAAATACTCTATAATGTAACCCAGCACGCTGGACAAGATCAACATGGTCACGAACATCTGAATTCTGAAAGCACAGGGAATGATCAGCACCACCAACACTGATTGTTTGCACTGATCTTCTTCTGATCTTGCATTCTCCACTTTAGACCTATTTTAAAGCAATATCTTTTTTTGTAAAGTCTTGTGTTTCTGTTTGTTTGCTCTGAAATGGTTTTAATATGTTGGGATACTGCTCTTGTGTTGTGGAGAGTTTTTTTACATTGAGTAGTCAAAGTATATTAGTCAATGAGTATATTAGAGGGTCAGCACAGGTTAGACGGTTTGGAGACAAAGTCAGAGAGGCGAGATTGCGTTGGTTTGGACTTGTGCAGAGGAGAGATTCGGGATATATCGGGAGAAGGATGCTACGGATGGAGCTGCCAGGCAAGAGGAAGAGAGGAAGGCCTAATTTATGGATGTGGTGAAAGAGGACATGCAGGTGGTTGGTGTGACAGAGAAAGATGCAGAGGACAGGAAGAAATGGAAACAGTTGATCCGCTGTGGCGACCCCTAACGGGAGCAGCTGAAAGATAAAGAAGATTATTGATGTTAAATAAAGTAGTTTTTAAAAAATCTTGCATTTGCCACTATTTTTTTAATCTATATATAAATATCTGCTTATTCATTACTTAATTATTTCTTTATTTATTTACATTCCAGGTTGACTTGTCATGCTGTCGGTTTAGTGTGTTGTGCATTGCGGTCCAGGAGAAAGTCCACTTCATTTTCTCTTGCACATATCTGTCAGTATAGAAGGACAATACAGTAAACGTTGAACGGGACGGCAAGTTAGCGTAAGGGATCCGGTCACCAACCACCTACTGCCGTGAATGTTTCTAATAAATTTCCCAATAAATAACAGCTGTTTGATCTGAGGCTGAAGGGGCTGCTGGGAGAGTAGAGGACAGTCATCCTATTCAGGAAATGAGCCCAGTCCTACATCGCTTGCTAACATCTCCACATCCAAATGCAAGAGAGATGATCCCTGATCACTTCCAACCCCAATAATTAAAAACACTTATTCAGATGTCCAAACCTGCAGGGTTCACAAAACATAAAGCCACTGTCCTAATCTGCTGTACGGTGGACCTTTCTGTAGGCTCTTGGCAAAGTCTAAATGGAATAAAGTTTGAAAATTCACTTTCTCTCTCTCTGTTGCAATTTTTGTCTTTAGCAGCTACAAAAGACGTAAAGGGGAAACAGTGTCCGGTTTACGAATTGGCGCTTTTTGAGTTAAGCGACAACAGTGGAATACCAGGGTATTGATTTTTTTACAGGTCTCATGTTACAGTACCCGCTCCTACTCCCAGGGGGCGCACTTCAGCAGTAAACACCACATAAATAAAGAACCCAACGCACAGCAGGGACCGTGTGTGTTTCTGAGCATAGAAAATCATTTAAACACGCATTTTCTTAAACAAAACCAGCTGCTATTCTCTGAACTAAATTTTTTTTATGATCGACATAAAAGGGGCCGCAAAGGGGTTGGAGACACAAGTTAGACGGAATGTAATTGTGGTAAAACACAGTGCAGACATCGTAGTCTTGCTTAGTTCATTTTGTTAAAGGAAGCAACAGATCCGTTTTGTAGTTTGGATTAGTCTGAATTAATATTTCATTATGGCATTCAATATTATGTTTAATGCATTATAGCACCCCCCCCCCGGCTCAGGAGTCCAGGAAATTGCTAATTTATTTGGTGGCCCATGTTAGCAAGAAAGTCTTTCTAAAATAAAAAAAAAAAAACAAGCAGCACCAACACTAAACCAACATCACTCTCACAGGGAACTCAGAATCCCCTGTTCAAAGTTCACCCTGTGCCTGGGAGATCCTGCCCACGGTGTACTCTATAGCTCAATTTCCTAGAATGCAACAGTAGTAGTAAAACACATAATGACCTGCCTCCTTCTGCTGTAGTACACGATAACCTTTTCCCCCCGTCCTGCCTGTGACAACATGGCACCGATGCCCCAATTGCTGGCGTCCGTGTCCAGTACGAAGGCTTTTCCCAGGGTCGGAAGTGCCAAGACAGGAGCCATCATCAGCCTCTCCCTCAGCTGTTGAAGAGCCGTCGTGCATTCAGCGGTCCAATCAAATGGCGCCCCCTTAACAGTGAGGCGGTGCAGGGATGCCGCAATGTCTGCAAACCCACACACAAATCAGCGATAATAAGACGCCAGCCCGCTGAAGCTCTCCAGCTCCAGGCCATCTCAACCTTGTCTGGGTCAGTCGAGATCCCACCCACGCCAACCACATGGCCCAAGAACTTCACCTGCCACTGGAGGAGGTTGCACTTCACTGAGCAGAGCTTCAGGTCGGCTTTGCGAATCACAACAAATACTTCTCGCTTCTTGGCCTTTTGGCTGAGATCCAAGACTATAGGCTAGGGGGCAGAGCTGAACCTAATGCTGATTTGTTGGTGGCAAGACTGCTGCAAATTAGTGGAGGAAGCTGTGCTCCAGTTTGATTTTATTTGGGTAGCCTGGCCTAGCCTAATGTGCAGGGTTCGGGTGACATGACTGCCATCCCCCCAGGGCGAAGCAGGATATTTTGATTTTTAGTGATTTTTGTGTTTTTTAGTGTTTTTATCCAGATTGCCCGGGTCATTGGATTCCTGGCCTGCAGACGACGTCGCCTGCCTTCTTGGAGGGTTTCTTGGCGCAACTAGCACAAAGGCCTCCGGGATACAGACGCTGGAGAATGCCATCCATTTCCGCTGGAAGGACCAGGGAAATACGGAGGCCATCCCTGAGCAAGTTCCCTTCCTTCGAGGGGTCGTCTTTGGAATCCTGCAGTTCTGTGTCCAACAGAACAGGCTTTTGTGCTTCTTTGATGTCATTCTGGTGCCTGACAAGAAGTACCAGGGGGTGTTGGAGACATGTAGGGTGAGTGCCGATAAAATTGAGCTTCTCCCCTATTCCATAGAGTCTCTGTGGAGGACCGAGAGGCGTACTCTGATGGTCCACATTTTGACTCCTTCGTGTCCATGGTCAAAATGTGGACTTCCTGGGGAGGTATGTTGATGTCCTTCCGGGTCAGGAGGAAGAGAGAGACGAGCTGGGTGTCTGGACCAGACGCAGGCATTTCACTGTTTGTCTGAATCTGGACCCTGTGGGGTTCATGGGGTTTTGCCACCTCCCTGCACATTTTTATTTGGGTAAGGCGAATGGGCATCTTTTTTATTCAGGGCAACCTCCTTCATGTTTTGTGTTTTGGCTAGGGACACACCGGCCAGAGGTGTCAGACTATGAAGTGCCAGCGGTGCCTGGAGCAGGGCTACCTGGCCAAAGATTGCACCAGACCCCGCTGTTGTACTAGATCTGGGAAGGAGGGCCACCTTGCCTGGGGCTGCCTTCTGAGGCTGTGGCTTGCCAAAGCGGTTCTGGGGAGGACTATGACAGCGACAGATGGGGGCACTCTCCCTGTGGTGACCGAGAGGCAGCTGGGGGCAACAGCGAGTGGTGCAGTCACTGAGGACAGGCCAATCGTGGCCAGGATTGACGGAGCACCGCTGGTGGTCTCTTCGGCCGGGTCCCTGGCCTCCGAAGTGTCCAATCTTCCTGGTCACATCATGGATTCTCAACGGGACTTTGTTTTGGTGACCAGGAGGAAGAAGAGGAGACGAGGGGATGCTGTCTTTACCAGCGCTGCCTTGAGGGAAGCAGACGATTCTGCATCCTTGAAAATTGTCTGGGAAGCGAGTTCCTCCTGCCCTGTGAATTTGATGACTGATTCAGTTTTGTTGGACTTGGTGGGGTCTGCTTGGGAGACTTTGACTGTTGTTGAGGAGCCCCACCAGCACATGGTGATGGAGGAGAACCTCTTGGAGAGACTTTTAGAAAACTGTTGATTTTATTGTGTTTTATGGATTTTAACTGTGTTTTAAATGTGTTTTGCTGCGATGTCATTTTAGACCTGTTTTTAGAGCAATGTCTTGTTTTTTGGTGAAGTCTTGAGTTTGGGTTTGTGTTTGCTCTTAAACAGTTTTTAACATGTGAGGATACGGCTCTTGTGTTGGGGAAAGTTTTGTACAGAGATGTATCCTATTTGGATGACTCTGCAGCGATATGTCTTTTTTGGTTAAATTGTGGTATAGTTTTGTGTTGAACTTTTTACTTTGGTGGTTTTTGCATTTTATTGCATTTATTATGGATATTAATAAAGTATGAAAAAAATACTTACTGCAGGTTTTTGAGAGTGGACCAGTATGGACCAGGAGATCATTCAAGTACACCATGCATTGGCTCCGGGGCACGACAGTTAGTGCCTGCTCCATGAGGTGCTCAAAGGTGGTGGGGGTAATTACAGAGGCCGAAAAGCATGACGGTAAAGTGCCATAAACCCCGCCCTAAGGTGAATGCGGTCTTCTCGTGCGCCTCCGGGGCCAAAGTGACCTGCCAGTACCCGTTCCTTTGGTCCGGTGGATTGAACCAGCATGACATGGCAACGCTGTCCAAGGCATCATCGATATGAGGCAGTGGGTAGGAGTCCTGCTTGGTAATGGCGTTCATACGGCAATAGTCGACACAGAATCGCCAATTACCATCCTTTTGGACCAGGACCGCTGGTGCTGACCAGAGACTATTGGAGGGCTCGATCACTCACTCTGGCAGCCACCGTGGAAGGGCAACGCAGAGGGGCAACAATCATGCACAGTACTCATGTTACCCTGCTCGTGTAGGTCGTCTCCCTTCCCTAGTGTGGTACTTTGGCTGGCTGGAGCCCTGCTCTTTTGTGCGTTGCACACTCGACCTGCTCCACAGGTGGGGTGAGAGGAATGGTCTCCCCCCAGGTGAAGGTTGCCTTTGCTCAGGTCAAGTACTGCCCCTTAAAAAGTCCATCCCAACGATACAGGGGTCCTGGATCTGTGCCAGCCAGAACTCAAAGCACTGTTTTCCCACCACAAGCTTTAGGCGCCATCTTCTCTGCATGTGCACAGTCTCCTCGATGACTGAGCGTAACCGCGCTCTCGTTCCTGTCCACCCCTCAGGGAGGGGCTGGCTGGTGGTCGGCAACACTCCCACTCTGACGATAGAGATGGTGGATCCAGTATCAAGAAGTGCTTTGCACTGCACGTCTTCCACTTCACAAAGCAGGTGGGAGCTGTGCAGGGACTCCAAGCGACCCACTGGGAAGGTAGGTATGGAGGGAGGGGGCGTGTCGGTGCAGGATGAAGCCCCCCTCATGGCATCACCCTGGTATCGTTTCCCTGGTGCTTCTACTTGGCAGGTGACTGCCCGGTCCTCTTCCCTGGGTTCATCGCTGTTGCTTATCTTTGCAGCGCAACAATGTCGCCTTGGCTCTGCCGTGTCTCCCAAGATGACCTTCGTGTGCTCCGCCTCCTGTAAGACAGCATCCAGACTGGTCAGCGCTATCAGCTTGACATGCAGCTGGAGGTGCTCTGGGTTGAGTGCACAAAGGAATGCCTATAACGCCAGCTTTCCCCGAATGGAAGTTGGGAAGTCAGGGTAGGTGCAGCACATCAGCAACTGAATGTTGGCGGCCAGTGCGCCGAGGTGCTCCCCTTTCCCGCACCGCCTGCTCTCAAGCTGCCGGTAGTGGTCCGGTGCTTCAGGGCTGCTACCAGCGTGAACAAATTGTTGTGCTGTTCCAGAAGGACATCCAGCAGAACAGTCAGTGCCTTGCCTTCCAGCATGGGCTTCAGTTATGTCGCCGTTGTTGATTCACTCTATCTATTGCGGTGCGCTGCCAGGTGAAGCTAGGGCTTGTACATCTTCCATGTGCCCAAACTTCCCAGGTCCTTGATGCCACCCCGGGGAGAGGAGCTGTTGGCGCTGCCGGCAACCTGAAGCAGAGCCTTCCAAAGCCGCTGGAGTGAAGTGATCACCTCCTCTGTCTTCTGCTGGAGATCGGTGTATTCTTTCACCAGCAGCTCCTTCTTCTGCCACAGCCTTGTTCACTTCAGTGTGCTGAGTCTCAGCTTCAGCCCACTCTGACACCAAAGCAGCACCTCCCAGAAAAACCCAGTAACCAGGAACCTAGAAAGTTGCTAATTTATTAGGTGGTTCATGTTAGCTAGCAACACCAATAATAAACCAACATCCACTGGGTCACCCTGTGCCTGGGAGTTTCTGCCTACAGTGTACTCTATAGCTCAATTTCCCAGAATGCAACACTGGTAGTAACACGCAATGAACAACAGCAACCAATCAACAAGCAGGCAAACAGACTAACACAGAACTATACAGAATTGACATTTAGACAATGATTTACATTCCCGGCTGCGCTGTTACAGTATTAAATGTGTAGTGTTGCTTTCATTAAAGGTTCATTTGTGGCTTCAAAAGTGTAAATAAAACTCGTTCGAGTTTGGAGAGTCACTGGAACACTCAACTCTACTTTATTAAAAGGAAATTAAATAAATACTGCCCGGCCAAAAAAAAAGTCACACACTCTAATATTTGGTTGGACCGCCTTTAGCTTTACTACTGCACGCATTCACCGTGGCATCATTTCGATAAGCTTTTGCAATGTCACAACATTTATTTCCATCCAGAGTTGCATTCATTTTTTGCCAAGATCAATGGGGTTAAGGTCTGGACTCTGTGGTGGCCGATCCATGCGTGAAAATGATGTCTCTCTCATGCGCCCTGAAGCACTCTTTCACAATTTGAGCTCCATGAATCCTGGCATTGTCATCTTGGAAGAAAAATTCCATTGATGGAAAAACCTGGTCATTCAGTACATTCAGGTAGTCAGCTGACTTCATTTTTTTGGGCACATAAGGTTGCTGAACCTAGACCTGAGCAACTGAAGCAACCCCACATCATAACACTAAGTTAAATCCAGGTAGTGACTTTTTTGGCCAGGCAGCGTATATAATTCCAGGACCAGCAATACACAAAAACTCCATCCCGTTCCTCCGTTTCCCTCACTGCCCCACCACGCTCTCACGCTCCCTCCGCATTCACCCTTTAAATAAAATAGTCCCACTTCGCGCCGAACAAAATATCAAATTTAAACTCTTACAAACGTTATGTCGTTTTCTGTTCATCTTAGTCGGAGTGAGACACAAGCGAAAGCAGAAGGGGGCGTAAACAGAGGAGAGGCAGTGTGAGAACGAGGACCAGGCGCTTGCTTGCGGCGGAAGTGTTGTCCTCAAATGGAAATAAAAGTTTGCGTAAGCGCTGTTTTGTTGCGGGAAATGAGTGGTGGGGGGCAGACGTCGCAGTTTGGTGAGCGGGGGCCGGTTGAAATGCTGTGGGTGGGAAGATCGTTCCGCTTTTCTTGATAAGGAGCATCGGAGTAGCGTAGCCGCTTAAAGCTTCTGCTCGCCCTGCGCAACGGTTCCTCCAGCTCCATCGCCATCATGGGCAAAGTTGAGAAATGCTTGAAAATATGTTTCGTCGTCTTCAACAGCCTATTCGCGGTAAGAAACCCGACTGCAGGGACGATTTCTCTGTTCTGCCACCTGTTTGTGCGTTTTCCCATAAAACACAGTCATCCACCAGTTTATTATTCGGAAATATTTGCCACGTATTAAGTACAACCTCCTAGTCTGTCTGTATTAATCTTCATCTTTTGCTTAGTTTGTGGTCCCAAACTAAGCAAAAGATGGTGTGCAACTACTTTGTTGCAGCGTCTGGGTCTGTGTTTTACTAACAGTCTAACTAAAGTTTTAAGTTAATTCATTTTCAGCTACAAACTTGCTAGCTCTTACAGGTGAGGCAGCCTGCTGTTTTAGCCCAACAGGCCGTGTGTACAAGTGTTTGCCGTATTGTGGTGCTTTTGCCAGACAACCACAATGTTGTTTGCCTTTGGGTATGAAGTGCATTAGTTGTATTTCGGAAGTAAATGTGCAGAATGATGTTGGTGCTGAGCTCTGAAGGCCGGCCTGCTGGGCTTGTTTTCAGTTCCTAGGGGGGGCCCTGCTGCTGCTCACGATGTTCGGCCACCTCTTCCAGAACCATGAGTTTCAGGAGGTAAGCGGACCTCGCAGGCTGCTTCGGAGGCAGCACAGCACCGCCATGGCCTTGACTTGGACAAGCGATGAACAGCAATTGATTTTCATATCCACGGCAATTTCATTTTTAAATGGAGCAGAATTTGCTTAAATCGATTGATGATGTGGGTGGATGCTTGCTAATACGCTTTAATGTTCTTAGAGTCAAGAGGTGAGCGCGCTTATTTTCTTGTACGCCCTCGGAATAGTCACCATCCTGGTTTCCGGCCTCGGGATTTATGGAGTTATAAAGGAGAAGAAGTGGGCCTTGATTGTGGTAAGCTGCCACTTAGGAGATGGAAAAACCGAACCCAGGATCAGAAGCTTCCCGGTTTTGTTGACTATTTTGCGGTATCCTTTAGATGTTCTTCCAAGTTAATACTCATCACTGAAATGGCATCCAGGTATAACCTGTGAACAATAATCATGAATTAAAATGTTTTGAAACAAAGGGCTGCACACACAAAACTGGACACCTGGTGTTGTCCCTCTGTATGTAATAATGGCAGTAGTTGGTGACACTGTTGTCCTTTTTTCTAGTTCTTATGCATGATTTCGCTTGGCTGCATCGGCCTCCTGTGGTTTGCCGTGCCAGTAGCCACGACCCGACCGCAGGTACAGTCTGCACGTGCAGCGTGTTTGTTTTTCTTAAGATGTCGGGGAAGATGAACTGATCAACCCACCTAGGACACAATCAGTCAGCAAGACAACCCCAAATGAAACTCCCAAGACAGAACTGTCTTTGTGATGCCGGTGCTAACAGGAGATCTCTGTCTCTCACACGTGTCTCCGTGATCGTCTTTGCTCGTATTTTATTGCATTCAAGCACATGCATATTATGCTTTAGCGGCTGTTGGTTAGTAACTTTCCCTTTGTACACCTCTCAGAACTTAATGTCCTTGCATGCCATTCCAGAACTAACTGGTCTGGAACAAACTGCAAAACAGACTGGATGTGTCTAAATGTCGATACACGATGTCCAGTTACCCGCTTATGTGACTTGTGCAGACACACAGCTCATCCTCTTAAAGCACGCAATAAATGAGTTACCGAACATTACACTCCAGGAATTAAAATCGAAAGTATAAAAGTTAAAATCATTCCGCAACGTTCAACCATCTTCGCATGTTTATATTTTCACAGCATCTACCATGTTTTACGGTTCCAAGGGTGAAGCGTGGATTGGATTCTGGATAATGGCTTTCTTGTTCTTTTTCAGATTACTGATATAATAAAGGAGAAACTCCAGCAATTCCTGCCGCTCAGCGATGCACCTGGCGAGATCAAACACCTTACTGACTTAATCCAGATTCAGGTACTGTGCTGCTGTTGGCCACACACTCTTCATCTGCTGAGGCTGACACCCACACATCTCTAGAGATTACTGTAAACTTCACTCCCCTACCCTTTAACATTCCTCTGGCCTATTGTCCAGGTTTTAAATTTATACTTTATTTGCCTTTTCATTAGCTTCGGCCCTTAAGTTCACTCTACCACTCCAGTTTGAATTATTTGTGTGTGTGTGTGTGTGTGTGTGTGTGTGTGTGTGTGTGTGTGTGTGTGTGTGTGTGTGTGTGTGTGTGTGTCGGAGGGTACCAGCCAAGCCTGGGCATCCCAACTGTCCCCCCCCCCCCACCTCCAAGGCATTCAATTACTGGTGTCATTACAGGTTGCTCTGCTTTGACTTTTCCCTCCAGTTTATTTCATAAGAACGGTGCTCAGCTATGCTCAAAGGTTTGATTTGAATCCTATGTGCGTGCACTTGAGAACCACAAAAGTCTGCTTCTTTTCCCTTTAACAGTTGAAATGCTGTGGGCTTTTTAATGGCTACAAAGACTGGGGGAATAACATCCCAGATTCCTGCCGCTGTCCTTCATTTTATCCCAACACTGACAAATGCGAAACTCCAGAAACATCTTTGCTGGTATGTCTTACAATCACGTTTATTATTGTTGCTTTACGTTTTGCCGCGGTGGTAAACAGCAGTAGCCGCCACCCTTACTCCTTAATACCTTTCTGTTTAAAAAAATGTAACTTTCACAAGCAGAGTAGCTGCTGTTTAGCATGAATCTCATGATCACTAATTTTTTACCAATTTCCCCCCCTTGTAGAACATTTTTTCATCCCAAAGTTTGAACTCGAACCTGGTGTACAAACAGGTAAAAACACTAATCCTTTTCTGCAGTCATGTTAATATTTGGTGCCACCTTAGAGTCACTTGGGGATATTTTGAACACAAAGTGTGGGGAACACAGGCTGAGGCCTGTAAGTGACATTGAGAGAAAGTTAATTGCTAAGAGCAGCATCCACACACAAAACCACACTTTAAAGCTAATTTGTTCTATTGATCTTCTGCTGTCTGAAATGGTTTCATTTGGTTTGTTTTGTGCAACATTCTATCCCTTAGCTCAGTTATAGAATGTCAGTCAGTCACATTTTCTCTATGACGGTCCAGTCAAAGGGCAAGTGATATTGCATTGTTTTGTTACTGTTTTATGACAGGAACTAATACACGTTTATGTTTTGCAGCCTTGCTTTCCGGAGCTTGAAAAGCGGCTACACCTAGTGCTGGATGTGGTTCTGGGCATTGCGTTCGGATTCGTGGCCTTGGCAGTACGTATCAAACAAATTTTTTTATCAGTTTGTTTTGTAGCCACTTGGAAAGTTTTTCCCTGTTCTCAAGACAAACCAGGCAGCAATGTATAACACAAGGCTCGGTGTAAAAGAACAATAAAAATAAGGCCTTTCGCCAAGAAAGGGAAGTAAAAGATGTTATGAGCAGTGTTTAAAGTGAAAAAATGGGGCCCTGTGGGAGGGCCTCTTAAACTATGCACAGTATTCTATGGAAAAATAAAGTGCACCACTTTATTTATTTATTTATTTTAAAGCCTGAATTTTACCTGTATTTCTTAATCCTTGATGTGTACAGAAAGTTACCACATTGCAAAAACTGGTTCTCCATGAACTACAAGGCTAATGTTCCCTTTTTTTTCCCCCTCCTCTCTCTCTCCCCTTTTCCTTTTCAGCTGTTGGGCTTTGTGATGTGCTTGATGATTTTGTACCAGATTGGGCATAATCGCCAGTTCATGCAGCCCATGATGTTCAATGCCAACCCCAAACCCCCAAAGTACTCAGAGCTTGACAACATCATGTAACTTCAGCTTTGGCCATATATGTTTATTAATTGGAAAATGGGGGGTGGATTTTGTTACATTTCTTTATTTTTTATTATTTTTTGTTGCAATGCAAACATTATAAATGCCTTTAAGCAAGAAAAGGGTACCATATTAGTACACTGTGGGTAGGTTTCTTCCTAATGTGGGCAACTGTGAGACTGTTATGATTTATGAGAATTTTGGGAAATACACAATATCGTGATTGTACTTGTGCGTGTTTCTGTGTATATGTATAAAAAGGGTGTTTGCTTTTTTTATATTACGGTAATGTTAGCTGTCTTCTATCAGTGCACATACGTAAAACATGTAACTAAGGCTGAATTGTCATTATTTTTGACTGAAATAGATAATTTACTTGTCTTAATTGGCAGTAGTGTTAGTTTTGTTTATTTCTGTTTTGGAGAGCATCATTTTGCATGTAAACCATACTTGCACACACATCATACAAGTGGACACCCATGGTTATTGGTGTTTTTGCTGGGACTGTAGTTTAAAAACTGTGCAGCTTCCCCTTGGAAAGAAATTAAGCCATCAACTTATTGTGCCGCAAATACTTTGTCATCCTTGCTGGCTTTTGGCATGGCCAAAAAGTCACACACACTAATATTTTGTTGGACCACCTTTAGCTTTGAGTATGCGTTCGCCATGGCATCGTTTCCAAAAGGTTATGCAATGTCACAACATTTATTTGCGTTCAGAGTTGCATTCATTTTTTGCCAAGATCTCGTATTGATGATGGGAGAGTCAGACCGCTGCGTAAAGTCTTCTCTGACATATCCCAAAGATTCTCAATGGGGTTACGGTCTGGACTCTGTGGTGGCCGATCCATGTGTGAAAATCATGTCTCTCTCATGCTCCCTGAAGCGCTCTTTCACAATTTGAGCCCGATGAATCTTGACATTGATGGAAAAACCTGGTCATTCAGTATATTCAGGTAGTCAGCTGAGCTCAATTTTTAGGCACATAATGTTGCTGAACCTAGACCTGAGCAACTGAAGCAACCCCAGATCATAACGCAAATTTAAAGCCAGATGGTGACTTTTTTAAAAAAATTTTTTTAAAGCTGGGCAGTGTATATCAGCTTGTGTTTCTTGTTTATGCTGTACTGACATTTGTTTTAATTGGGAGGGTCGAGGCCTCAGCTAAACTGGGGTAAAACAAACAGCAAATGTTTGCATTAGTCACTGTCCCACAGGCATTTGCTACAAACTGAGATCAGAAATACTATGTTCATGACCTCGCGGTACTGCCAGGTTCAGTTGAACCATTAACTTAAAATTTAGGGCCAGTGCATAAAGCAAATATAAAAATGTGAGTTTACTGTAGATTCCAGATAAAATTCCCCTTGTTCACCCTCAAGCACAACGTCACATCCTTTTTTTTCTGTTTGTAGTTCAGAAAAAAAATTCTGAAATATAAACAAAATATGTTCCGAAAGCATCATATAAGAATATAAAATTTTTATTTTTTCAGACTTGTTCAACTGACACATAATAATAATGAGGTCCAGTATTCTGAAGAACATCTTTGTTAAAGAGAACCATATTTACTGTTCATGTGCTGTAAGAGACATGAAAGGTTGGTTTGTTCTCAGAGTTGGTTTGCATCCTGAATTTTTACATATTGCAAAAGCAGACTTTCCTCCAGCACAAATGGCCTTTGTGTGTCACACTGATATGCGTGTTTTACAATTCAGTGAAGGCTGAATTAGTGGCTAAAAATCTGAGCCTTGAAATTTTTTTCTGAGGGGGTTGCAGAGAATTACGGGAAAGTGTGACGCATTCTTTATTCTTGGCAAAATGTTGAAGATCTGAGGTTCACAAAAAGAACACATCTGTTCCTGCAACGGAACTCTCCGGGAATTGAGGTCATATTTGCCAATCTGAGACTTTTTGCGGATTTTTTATAAGCAGTGATGCAAGTAGCGACAGAAAAGGCATGGAAATTCTCTGCTTTCTAAAGACAGTTATATGCAATGAGGTTTCTTTAAGAAAAAGTATTTCAGTTGTCCCCCTCTTGTGAAACATAATGTGCTCTTAAATAACCGTTTGTAATGTGAACTCAACTTAAAGATGTGACAGGAAGTAGCATCGATGGTAAAGATTTTTTTGCATCCCTGACACCCATCCATCCAACAGCCTCTTAATCCCGGTTAGGGTTGTGGCGGTGCGGAGCCTATCGTATAATCATAAAGTGTTAGGCTATGAAACTCCCCCTGGGTGGGCGGATGGTCGATCTCGGGATCTCTCACACACACACACACACACACACACACACTGGGCAATTTAGAGAAACCAGCGAATGTGAAAAGCATATTTTTCCACTGTGGGATCAAACTGATGCAGACAGCAAACATGCAAACAGACCGAGCTGGACTCAAACTCATGCCTAACCAGCCTGGGCAATGAGGAAGCAGTGCTACTTCCCATCCCTAAGTACCACATTGTTCCTGAGATCCAAATATGTGAAAACATAGCCAAATGCAAGGAGTGAGCGTGTGTACTTGTGTGGACTTGCACCTGTTTGATGCAATTGTTTATTCTAAATATGTGAGTAATTGTAAGGAGTTCAGTGCAGCGTATCTGGCCGTGAAATTCACATTTCGGTAAAATGTTGATGATACAATTTGCTAATGTAGACGTAAACGAAGCCTCGTACATAAAAGCATTACTAGAGCTCCTCAAAAGTCAAACTCGCACAATTTGAGTGACTGTGTCTTGGGGAATGGCTCTGCATGCTTGTTATGACCTGACAGCAACCATTGTAGACCATCAGAGGTCCCGATCTATAGTGTACTAGTATGGTACCCAGACTTGCATCAGCCTGTCAGGGCCATCTATACACCAGACTGTCCCTGTGAGACCAAGGTCGGTGTATACATGGTCACAAAGGGATGCTCTGGTCCACATTTGGTGTACAGATGGTCTCATAGGGACGGTCTGGTTTTCACACTTGTATGCAATGCATAAATAACACAAAAAGAAGGAAAATACTAAGAAATGCTAATGCAATACTGCTGTACAGGTGGTCCCCGACTTACGATGGGGTTACATTCCAATAAAATATTCTAAGTGAAAAATGCATTTACTATGCCTTACCTAACGTTACGCCTGTGGCCGCTTCAGCAACAAAATGTAGGCGGTCTCTCCGCCCCATCTTCAGACTGAGCACTGATTGGCATAGGAATCAACCAATCGTGGACAGAATTTAGTTCCCTACTGCAACCACTACAATAATCCACAGAAATGACCAACTGAAGCAAGCGAGTGTGAAAGATAGCAAAACCTTGAGATGGTCTGAAAAAAACCAGCTCAAAGTTAGGTCAAGTTAACCAAGGACTGAGTAGGAGTTATGATGCCAATTTTAAGATAACTCGGCCTCATTGATCACCGTTTTCAAACAACTCTCAAGTAGCCAGGAAATATAAAGTTACAGGATGTCGTGTTTGAAGATGGCAAGCCTAAAAAGATCGTATTAAATACTCAAATGCTGTAAATATGAATAAATATTATTTTCTTCCTAAAGAAAAGATGTAATGTTCCAAAAACCTTTTTACAAAAATGAGTGTTGGGGGGGTCATCTTATAATCAAGATCGTTTTATATTTGTACCAAAATGGAACTCAAAATGAATTAACTAGTATAGCAACAGCGCTTGCTTCTTATTTCAGACAAAGTCCCGGTCAACTAGTCACAACCCTCTTGCCACCTGGTTCACAAGCACTGACTTCCCTGCTTTATTTCAACAAACCAAGCATGGATGCATCTGTTCTCAGCAACTTCAGACCAGTTTCTACTCTTCCTTTTATTTCTAAAATCATGCAAATGCAAATGGATTTTAGAAATAAAACTGGAAGAACTCCTTTCATATCCAGCTGCAAATGATTTGCTCAGAGCGTTTCTGTTTGGTTTTTGTATTCACCACAGTCCCGATTAGCATGAGCAAGGACACTCCCCTATCGGCAGGGTGTTTCCCATTGCCCACAGCATTCTTTTGCAGACATGTTAGACACATGCCTGGTACTCTGTTTTTGTGGTTTTTCTTATCCATCCATCCATCCATTTTTCTTAACCACATAACCTGGTCAGTAGCCAGGAACCTATTCCCAATTCACTGAGCACTAGACTAGAAGACTACTACCAGGATGGGACCTCAGTCCATTGCAGGTGGTCACACACACATTTACACTCAGATGGACACACTACAGGCAATTTGTTTAAAAAATTAACACGAAGCAAATGTCTTTTAACCGGAAATTTTGAGTCAGAAATGCAGAAACGGAACCACCAAATACCATAAGATACAGTCAGAAACCATACCTTCTGCTGTATTTCCTGTGTGGGTGCTACAGTGTTTGCTGCTTCAATGTGTTACTTCCTTCTATATCATCCTTGAGCAAGATATTTACCCTAAAATTATTCCAGTAAAAATAAATTACCTAGTTGTATAAATCAGTAAAATTACTAAGCTGAAATGGAAAATAGTGCCTGGTAAATGAATAAATAAATGTAAAGGTAAACATTTTTTATGGACTGTCTGTACTCATTGTTGCTAAGTAGCTTTCATGCTAAAAAGTGTGGCTTAAATTTATATTAAATTAAATTTTTATTGGTAGGATACACTCAGCAACCACTTTATGTGCACATGCCTGCTCATGCACACAGCTCACCTTGCACACTGGCTCCGTACATGGTTGTTATTTCAGGATATGAAGCACACAGACATGGTCTAGAGGTTTCCATCTAAATGACCATTCGAGTGGACGAGATGTGTGGTCCAAGTGACTTAAAACATGACTTGATCATTGGTGCCAGTCGTTCTGTTTCCGGCGGTTCAGAAAGATTGACACTGCAAGGTTAACAGTGGAATGGCCATCTTAAGTCCAGACTGACACGGTTTTAGTAGATCACCCTGGGGGGATTGAATAAACTGTAGATAAGTAGTTACAGGCTGCATGTTCCAGGATTTTGGAGACAAATCAGAAGATTTAAGGAGAGAAGGATGTAGAGAAGATTTATTTTACAGTCATGACATTTTCTAAAACACAAAAAAAATGTTTAGCTCATCAGAAATATGTTTCTATATCAGTATATCTGAGAAGCTCTCAGAACTCATTCCGTATGAGCTTCTGCATCTGGTGTCCTAATTTTAGATTCATGCTTACTTACAGGCATGAACATAAATTTACAATGGGGCTGCTGCTCTACTCTTTAAAAATAAGATGGAACAAGCAGGGGAAAGTAGAAGTTGAAAAAAAAAACTGCAGCTACCAATGTTGTTCTTCATTCCATCAAATATCCTTCCATTCCCTTTCATGCCAGCTGATTGGGAAAAAATGTTCTCTAAGCAAATGCAAACCATTTGTTTAGGAAATGAATGCCCGAAGCACCAGAAACAGCAGAAAACTCCATCACTGGACGCTTCATGATCCTTTCAGTGTGTTCTTCAGCCATTTTGTGCAGCTACTTATCTGCAATTTTTTTTACCTTTTCTATCTTTCTCATGCTTGCGGTACACAAGCTTCCTGACCTTTCCCGCACGATCCCTTTCCAGAGCCTCTGAGGGTGGTGCAGACTTCAGTTCTGGAGGGAGGAGTTTAGGGGAAAGGGAAGGAGATGCCAGAATTTAAAAACCGTGATTTACTTTTGAAACCAGGACACCCTGCGAACATGCAGTTTTCACTTCCTTTTGCTGAAATCCTGAAAGTGAAGTCCAGTCCTCGAGGAACCTGCTGTCCCTTGATTTTCCGCTTACCTCAGCACTAAGACTTTCCTATTAAATTGTATGCTTTATCCACAGTAATTTGGCCTTTTGTATGACAATCGGAGTTCCTCGCTAATAACGGAAAAGTGGAAAAACTGGAAACAAATCTTGTCGGCACCAGGGCACAGAACCGCTTCTTAAATGTTTTACCATGCAGTCACAAGGATTGAATTGCTTATCTGTTCCAACTATCAATGCCTCCTCTGCACATTCAATTTCACACAATACACTGGTTGGAGGGGGGATGTCACTTATAAGGCGAATGGAGGTCACAAGTGTAAGGATCTGCCCTTGGAAAAGTCTCACAAAACTTTGTATCTTTTAAAAGAGTAGAACAACAGTCTTCCAAGGGCCCAAAATTTGTACCCACTTTCTGAACTTTTTTTCCAGGTCATTGCTTGATGTGCCTGGCAGCTCTCAGCCATCCAGAATATAATCGTGTGCAGATTTACAGAGGAGACCCAGAGTTGAGCAGATGCAGAAGAACCATCCAGGTAACCTGACAGCATGCACTTGTGAGAAAGGAGTAGTGAAATCGGAAGACTGAGACGGGCGGAGGTAGAAAATTCCAAAAATGTCAGGGGGGGGGGAGCCAAATCTGAGAAGGCGCACTGCCCTCTGGTGTTTAGAAGGTCTCAATTTAACAAATTCGCAAAATCTCGGATACCGCGCTCTAGGTTTGGCCGTATGCTTTGAAGGGTGAGAAGCTGGGTGGTGTAGTGGTTACAGCACCCAGTTGTACAAACACTGCAAGTCACTTTGGGTCAAGGTGCCAACAAAGTGATGAATAATTTCATTTCTTAGTGCTTGAACTGCAGGGGTGCTGATTGTTTTGTTGCAGCTTCCCTCAAAGAAAGTAGCTCATTGAAGTGAAAAAGCGAGCAATTTCATCCTTTTAAGTTCAAAACACTTGTTATGCTTACATAAAAGAAGAAATCCCTTACAAATTCAGGCCCACAAACAACGTTTTACTGAGGAATTAAAGTAATTGTATGCAAATAGGAGCGACACCCCAAGGCTTCAGCAAATTCCCTTTCTCACCTGCATTGAATATCCCAAAAATGTGCATAGCATGGCAGGCAGTGGGATTATATCCTGTGCAGCCAACAAGAAACTTGGACACTTAAGTTAACTACACCGCCCAAAAAAAATTAAAGGAACACTTTGAAAACACATCAGATCTCAATGGGGAAAAAAATCATGCTGGATATCTATACTGATATGGACTGGGTAATGTGTTAGGAACGAAAGGATGCCACATCACTTGATGGAAATGAAAATCAATCTACAAAGGGCTGAATTCAATGACACCCTGAAAATCAAAGTAGAAAAAATGATGCAGCAGGCTAGTCCATTTTGCTGAAATTTTATTGCAGCAACTCAAAATTGTACTCGGTAGTTTGTATGGCCCCTATGTGCTTGTATGCATGCCTGACAACGTCGGGTCATGCTCCTAATGAGACGGATGGTGTCCTGGGGGACCTCCTCCCAGATGTGGACCAGAGCATCACTGAGCTCCTGGACAGTCTGAGGTATCAAAACAATGTCCCAGAGGTGTTCTATTGGATTTAGGTGAGGCGAGCGTGGGGGCCAGTCAACAGTATCAATTCCTTCATCCTCCAGGAACTGCCTGCATATTCTCGCCACATGAGGCCCGGCGTTGTTGTGCACCAGGAGGAACCCAGCATCCACTGCACCAGCGTAGGGTCTGACAATGGGTCTAAGGATTTCATCCCAATACCTAATGGCAGTCAAGGTGCCGTTGTCTAGCCTGTAGAGGTCTGTGCGTCCCTCCATGGATATGCCTCCCTAGACCATCACTGACCCCACCACCAAACCGGTCATGCCGAACAATGTTAGAGGCATCTCCACGGCTTCTCCAGACCCTTTCACATCTGTCACATGCTCAGGGTGAACCTGCTCTCATCTGTGAAAAGCACAGGGCGCCAGTGGCGGACCTGCCAATTCTGGTATTCTATGGCAAATGTCAATCGAGCGCCATGGTGCCGGGCAGTGAGCACAGGGCCCACTAGAGAACATTGGACCCTCAGGCCACCCTCATGAAGTCTGTTTCTGATTGTTTGGTCAGAGACATTCACACCAGTGGGCTGCTGGAGGTCATTTTGTAGGGCTCTGGCAGTATTCATCTTGTTCCTCCTTGCCCAAAGGAGCAGATACCGGTCCTGCTGATGGCTTATGGACCTTCTACGGCCCTGTCCGGCTCTCCTAGAGTAACTGCCTGTCTCCTGGAATCTCCTCCATGCCCGTATTGATGTGCCATCCTGGAGAAGTTGGACTACCTGTACAACCTCTGTAGGGTCCAGGCATCGCCTCATGCTACCAGTAGTGACATTGACCATAGCCAAATGCAAAACTAGTGAAAAAAAGTCAGAAAAGATAAGGGAAAAATGTCAGTGGCCTCCACCTATTATACTATTCCTGTTTTGTTGCCCCTCAGCAGCTGAAACTGATGAACAACCCCCTCTGCTACTTAACTGACCAGATCAACATCCCAGAAGTTTCATTGACTTGATGCTATACTCTGATTAAAAAGTGTTCCTTTCATTTTTTTGAGCAGTGTATTTGTATGAAATTAAGATACTTAGGGTGATGCTTTCAATGCTGACTTGGAAGGGTGCTATGGCAGAGGTGATTCAATCCTCAAACCTTCTGACTGCAAACACCTTTAACCACCACTGTACCTATGCCCTTAAACAGTGTTCTGCTTACATTTTATAAAATTGCTTTGAAAAATCATTGAAGTTAATCAGCTCTGTGTGTGCAGGCAAACGCGACAAAGTGGGGGACACATTTAAAGACACTTTCTGCACAGCTTTTTCAGCACATCTCAGTCCACATGACAACAGCAGTTTGGTTTTTCCCCCACAACCTGCAACTCAGATAAAGTTATGCAGAAAAATAAGAGAAAACTGGATAACCACAAAGTCCCTTTTGCATGTTTGGGATTCAATTTTAGCAGCGGCCCCATTGTTTTCACAAAGCAGGACTGCCAGCGCATAGCGGTCAAGATGTAATGTGCAGTGGGTAAGAACATGAACCTGTAATGTGAAACTTGCCCATACCCCAGAAACAGCTTAGTTAAAGTTTGGTGCAGGTTTTTTTTTTTTTTTTTTTTTTTTTAAATGCAAAATGGTGGTAGTACCTGACTGGCTGGTATGAAAATAGGCATACACCCACATCATCCCTATGTACAGATTAAAATATTTATACTGCTGCCCAGAGAGAAGAATGAGTGAGAAGAGGACTCTCAACCTTCTCTAAAGCATAATTGTGCTACACACATTGTAAACCCAGAGGCAAAAAAAATAACCTGCAGTCCACATTCCAAATTTTATCCACTTTGTGTACTTTCCATAAACCAACATGACAGTAACAGCTTCACATCAACACAATGTTTACAGACAGCAGTTAAAAAGTACATAATATGCAAAGAAAATAAATTCCATATGCAACTACTGAAAGTTTACTGCACTACTGTCAGTATATCATTTTGCTATTAAAAGCATTTTTTCAAAACACTTCAACAGTAAACTGGGGGGGGGAGAGAGTCATGACATTACAGTTCACATTTCAGAAAAACCTTAATAAAATTGCCTATAAAATATGTTCAGCATACTGATGTAGTAATATGGGTATTTATTTTCTTTTAAAATGAATCATGAACAGATAGAAAAAAAAACCACAGGAAACCAATGACTCAATCCTAGATGCCAAGGCTACTGAAGGTTCTCTGAAAATCTGAAATATATTCAATTGTGTTGATATTCTGAACTCTAATGGGGTACAGTTGTGTTACTCCAATTTACAAACAGGTATTCAATTCTCAGTGCATTCTAGTCTATAATGTTAGGCAGTTGGACAACATTTTATATACAAAAATAGTTTTAATGGGTGGTGCAGAACTGTGGTCATACAGGTTTACGTGACTGAAGTACACACCTCAGGCAGCGCTGACATTCTTCTTGCCAATCTGGCAGTACAGCGTCATGGCAAAGCTCATTCCAAAGAGCTGCAAATAAATAAATAAAACATACAATGACATACCATTTACTGGCATGATAGTGGCCCTACTCTAGTATTCCCAAGTAACAGAACATTAGTTCTGGTAAAATATGAAGCTGCCAAAACAAGACAACCTCTATACTTTAGACAGAAGCATACTGTATGTTATCAAACATTTAGACATCAGCATCTCAATGGCATACTATCTCTACTGGGACATAGTTGCTCTCGCAGTGTTATTTCACTCAGCAGTTCTTACCATCAGTACTGCAATACCAAAGGCGATGCCCAGGGCGACCGTGAGATTCTGCTTTATGTAGTTGGTCACAAACTGGACACAGGGCTGTGCAGAAAAAGCAGAGTTTTAATACCAAACCTGGAAGAGCACTGAAGGAAAACTCCTTGTGACACTATGGATGTTTATTCTATGGCAGTTGACATCTCACCGTGCTGTAGACCTTTTTCCCACTGACATTACTACAGTTTGCAGATGTGTCTGTGCAGTCACAGGATGATGGAATATTGCTGCCCCAGTCCTGGGGGCCATTGATCAGCCCACAACATTTTCCCTGTTAACAGTTTTGAAAAGACATCTTCAACACATCTAGCTTACTTTAACAACCCCCCCCCATAGGTTCTGCTACTATACCTGACCATAGAATTCAGAATTGTGTTGATAGAAGTGATTTAAACCCTATTTGGATTTTACTCTCCCTTCCGGGAAACTGGTATCATTTTCAGTGTCATTTGCGAGAGTGAAAAACTGTCTGTACACTTTTGCAACAAGTTTTATATGCATGCACTTTACATACAATACACCTGTGGTTCTTACCTGGGTTTCAAGAGACTGCACATCAGCCTGCACGCTAGCAGGCTGACTGGTCAGGGGCATCAGATTTTCCAGTTCCTGTTTTACCCAGTCAGTTGACTGCACACAGTGGAGAAAACACTATTTACCACCAACCATTGTGGATTACTCTGGTACCAGGCAGTACAAACAGGTTTCCGCAACAAGACTGTTCTGTGACTGTAAACACAATTGCCGAATTAAATACATCACTACGCTTTGCTCACAATATGTTAAAGCTATTGGCTTCAACATATGTTCAGCCTGAAATTTATTAGTGAACTTGATGACAAGCCTGACCATTTTTCATAGTTTAATAGCAACAATAATCCTTGATGTTTATACAGCCCCCCCCGATACAGTGGAATATACATGGACTGCAGTCCAACTTGGAAGCTTATTGCAAACTATGAAACAGGAGGGACTTTAGCGCAGGTTTAAGTTACAACTTGTCTGATGGCTGTGGGGGAAGGCCCACCCTCAAGCAAGATACCCCAAATTTTCCAGCCCCCCTGTCTAAAAGGGTCAAACATTTCCATAAAAGGTCCTCTTTTGTAAGTCTGCCTGCTAGTTGCGCGAGTGTTTGGTTGAAACAGTCGTGAAAAATGGCTTACAAACATACAGTCTTGAACACCACCACAAACCGATGTCAAATGTACTATCCAGCAACAGCATCACGAGCCAAGACCCCCACCCCTCAAACCTCACCTTGCCTTTCACAGCACCCAGAATGCCTGCTGCTAGTAGGAGGATGAAGATCAGGAGCAGACCAATGAAAAACTGAAACAAGACAGATACAGATACTGAACTTGGTCCTTACATGGCACTCCTTAGTATTTTGCTTTTTTAAATAAAAAAATAAAAAATAAACAGAGCAATGGGGCCTCAGAAATCTTTGCTGAAAATCTGATTCAGATTGAACAAACAGGTCTTTGCATGCAAGTCACAGATTTAATATATAAAGAGAATATTGTGCTTTGCATTCAGCTGTATAAACTTCATGCAACTCAAAATTTATCTTTGCTGATTTTTCAGGCTCAACAGCATGGTTTGACATGAACAATACTGCTTCTTCACATTTTGATGGTTTAAAAATAAAAATTTTTGTTCTTATATATTAGTGCTTTTGAATTAAAAAAAAAAAAAAAAAATCCTTTTAGTAAAAAACCAACCGTTGTCAGATTACAAGCAAATCCAGAATGCTGCTGCAGATCTAACATGAACTAGAGAGTTTAACCATAATGCTTTCACATTCACCCCACTGGGGCCCTTTGTAATTTTTAATTTTTTTTTTTTTTTTAACATTTCAAATACTTGTTGGAAAAACAGCACCAGCTGCTTTGTGTGGGTAGCCCAAGAGAAACTAAAAATCATTCTGTACCCCAAAACAAAAAAAACATGCTCACACACTTGCATCTCTGCAACTTAAATGTAATTGACTTGGAATTCAAAAATCCCCATTCTGTGGTTTCCTATGTTGCAGCCTTCACAGCTATAAATGACCTTCACTCTGCAGTTTGGGCGTAACACCCATGTTCGCAGTTTGAGGAAGCAAACAAACCCATCTGCCCGCTTCATAGTTCCTAGATTGTTCCTTGTAAGACCATTAGGTGAACCACTTCATTTTTTTTCCCCCTCTGTACAGAAGTTTCCACCTCTACAAAAATCAAGGCAGTTCTTTATCAATAACCGTAGTTTGCACACTCCTACCCATTTTGGCATCACTTGAGTTATTATATGCCATTATCCAGTACAGTGCATCTCACATAATCTCATTCTATCCTTATATACTTGTTAAAAACAATAAAATTGATTTCCTTAATTTTTGCTCCTACACCCAGCCAGTCTTGTGTCAGTGGGCTAGCAGGCATCACCAACGGTTCATACCAGAAGCAGCATGCAGCGGTTCTCTCGAATGGCACCGCAGCAGCCCAGGAAACCAAGGACCATGATGATGGCGCCGATGGCTATGAGCAGGTCAACCGCAGGAAGAGACCCTCCCATTATCTAGGAAAGATAGATGACCAGTTTGTTTCAGGTAGTAAAACGTGACAGTTTCATCACATTTGATCCATTTGCTTTGATTTCAAGTACAGTCATCTCAACATGCTTTTGACAGAATGCAATTTGATTTTTATAAATTTCATGATTTATGTGCTGATCTGCTTCATACAACATACTCCTTCCAAAAAGCAGGGGGGGGGGGGGAAGAGACTCACATCCATTTGGTACAGTGCTACACAGGTGAATAGAGTAATATTTACAGCTCTTTGACATAGATGAATGGAAAAAGAGACAAAAGTTATCACTGTCCACAGCAATAGAGCTTTAGGGATTATGTTTGTGCAGAAAGTACACATGGTTGTTAAAATATTGTAACTTGTTTCAGGTACTTCACAGTAGTTAATCCTTGAAATGTCAACAGTGCACACAAAGTGTTGTTTCTTCTTGCTTTTTTGGTGTTCTAATGAAATTTGGGAAAACCATTGTTTTCTGTGTAGCACCCCTTGTGAAAGAGTATATTTAGTATATAGTGTACTAAAAGTATACTTTTTTCACAAGGGACATTTTCCACCATAATAATGAAAATAACCATTTCAATTTACATGTTCTATGCTGCCTTTTTCAGGAACCAATTAGGTGCGTAAATCAATGCACGACCGCATCTTAAGTTACATTAACTTAAGATATAGCAGCCTTTTCTGTAGGAGAAAGAGAGGGAAAAAAAAAATAAAAAATAAAAAGGGGCAGAACCAGTTGTACAAAAGTAGAAAACATTTCTTGGTCATTGACAATACCTGATTGCCATTTTTGTTCACTTTGAGGTAAATTGAGACACCAAGTATGATACAGCCACTGATCTGAAAGGGGATAAAAGAAAAAAAGTTAGTAAAATAAATGTTTACATAGCATTGCCTCATGTCTGCTTTACATAACTACAATGTGGTCTGTATGTTCCGTACAGTCACATTTCAATGCACCGTGTGGTGGTACGCATGGTTAAAGCCATATTTTAAAACTATAGGTCATTTAGGACCAAGAGGTATCTTCACAGATTGACCATTGTTCTCCTGAATTGACCTGTGCAAGTGACCCAACAGGTGGTGTACAGTCAAGCTGTCTTTAGGGACTCTGCTTCTTTTCAGTTACTGCGGCTTCATTTTTCAAACAGTTTTCCCATAATGACCTGATGAAATATTTAGTCTTGATAAAAATAAATAAATAAAATAAAAATTTCATGCACTGCAATCAAGTGTCCTCATAGCACAGCTCTGATATCTCCTACTGGTGCCACTGTACAGTAAAAGTGAAGACCCCTGTATTGAGATGTTTCATATCCATCTCTTTCGTTATTTTTGGGAACCATATAGTAGGCAGTGACAATGACAGCTGATGAACATTCTGATAAATTATTGAAAGAGAAACAGTGTTTGGTCACAGCAACAACACAAATGGGTATTTGAGCTTTCTGATGACTTATTTATACCATGAACAAGTCATACAATGAGAGCACAAAGTTCAGTGAACTTCATTAAATAAGGTAATCTGAATAAAAGATAAATTATACATGGTCACATGCAGGCACACACCTGGCCACCAGATCCTTGTGTTGCCAACACACACAAAAGCTGTTTTTCCATTTTCATTAAATATCTTTCAAAGAAGTGGATGACTTAATGGCGAATTTTACATGGGGTCAATGTAACAAACGCGCTTAAGTAAAATTCTAAGGGATAAGTGCCTTTTGTGGGGAGGTGGGTTACCTTTTTTTTTTTTTTTTAAACATTATTGTGCAAGATCAAAACATTGTTTTATTTTCATGGATTGTGAGAAGGGGAATGCTATTTTTAATGATCAGATATTTTTGGTATGAAGTATCAAAGCTTCAGCGTTTAAATTTTTTATTTTTTATTTTTTTTTATTTTTTTTTTTTTTTTTATTTGGACAACCTAGCAATATTCAAAAGCCTTAATAAGCAGTCTGGTACACTACCAGATGATGTGCTTTTTGTTTCCAAAGTTTTTTTTTTTTGTTTTTTTTTTTTTTAAACCTTGAGAATAAAACCAGAAGCATTGTCAAACACTAATATTGAAAAAGTGTGGGGAGTGAAGGAGGTACTGTGCACCATTGTTGGATGACAGTCATTTTGTAGTAAAACTGAACGGTCAAATATTTGTATTTTCAAAAACGTGTTGGTGGCTGACCCTCACTTGCTTTTCTGAACCCAAGAGTTTGTAAGCATTAAACATTCAAATATAGCATGAGGGGTGTGTTCATCCAGGTGACTTCCAGTGTCTTCACTACTTGTGTTTGTGATTAATGCTGAATTTAATCAATACAAGCCAAAGTGATGATAAAGCAGCAGTTTGAAGATCAAAATAATTTGAATGTCTAAAGTTGGTCAAAGTCTTGCTGCATTTAATTACAGGAGAGGAAGTTTTACAGAAGAATAATCTGAGGTTTGTCTGTATTAATACACTTTTACTCAGGCCACGGTCCCATAGTCTGGAGGAAGAGAGGAGAGGCACAGAATCCACAGATTTCCAAAGGAAATGCAAAATTTATCTTTTTCAGAGAACATAACGTTTGACCACTCAGCAGCAGTCCAGTCCTTTTTGTTGTGAGATGTTTCTGACGCTGTCTTTTGTTCAAGAGTGGCTTGACACAAGGAATGAGACAGCTGAAACCCATGTCTTGCATACGCCTGTGCGTAGTGGTTCTTGAAGCACTGACTCCAGCTGCAGTCCACTCTTTGTGAATCTCCCCCACAGTTTTGAATGGGTTTTGTTTCATAATCCTCTCCAGGGTGCGGTTATCCCTATTGCTTGTACACTTTTTTCTACCACATTGTGAAGAGGAAGATGCAATATGCCAGACCCAACAATTCAGAAGAATTGAAGGCCACTATCAGAGCAACGTGGGCTCCCATAACACCTGAGCAGTGCCACAGACTGATCGACTCCATGCCACGCCGCATTGCTGCAGTAATCCAGGCCAAAGGAGCCCCAACTAAATATTGAGTGCTGTACATGCTCATACTTTTCATGTTCATACCTTTCAGTTGGCCAACATTCTAAAAATCCTTTTTTTGCATTGGTCTTAATTGATATTCTAATTTTCCGAGATACTGAATTGGGGACTTTCATTAGTTGTCAGTTATAATCATCAAAATTAAAAATAAACATTTGAAACAGATCAGTCTGTGTGTATATTAGATTCATTCATTACAAGTTTCACTTTTTGAATGGAATTACTGAAATGAATCAACTTTTTCATGATATTCTAATTTTATGACCAGCACCTGTACAGAGGAAGAGGCTGGCAAAGAAGAAGTGAGATAGACAGATGAAGAATGTAGACAGGAGTACAAGGAGACGAGGCATAGGGCGAAGAGAGAGGTGGCAAAGGCTAAAGAAAAGGCGTATGGTGAGTTGTATGAGAGGTTGGACACTAAAGAGGGAGAAAAGGACCTGTACCGATTAGCTAGGCAGAGGGACCGAGCTGGGAAAGATGTACAGCAGGTTAGGGTGATAAAGGATAGCGATGGAAACGTACTCACAAGCGAGGAGAGTGTGTTGAGCAGATGGAAAGAGTACTTTGAGGGGTTGATGAATGAAGAGAATGAGAGAGAGAAGATTGGATGATGTAGGGATTATGAATAGGGGAGTGCAATGGATTAGCAGGGAGAAAGTTAGGACCGCTATGAAGAAGATGAAGAATGGAAAGGCTGTCGACCCAGATGACATACCTGTGGAAGCATGGAAGTGTTTAGGAGAGATGGCAGTGGAGTTTTTAAACCAGATTGTTTAATGTAATCTTGGAAAGTGAGATGATGCCTGAGGAGTGTACTGGTACCAATTTTTAAGAATAAGGGTGATGTGCAGAGCTGTAAAATTGACCAGCCACAGCATGAAGTTATGGGAAAGAGTAGTGGAAGCTAGGTTAAGAAGGGAGGTGATGATTAGTGAGCAGCAGTATGGCTTCATGCCAAGAAGGAGTACTACAGATGCGTTGTTTGCTCTGAGGGTGTTGGAGAAGTACCGAGAAGGTAAGAAGGAGTTGCATTGTGTTTTTGTGGACTTAGAGAAAGCATATGACAGGGTACCTAGAGAGGAGCTGTGGTATTGTATGAGGAAGTTGGGTGTGCCAGAGAAGTATGTAAGAGTGGTACAGGATATGTACAAGGATAGTGTGACAGTGGTGAGGTCTACGGTAGGAGTGATTGATGCTTTCAAGGTGGGGGTAAGATTACGTCAAGGATCAGCTTTGAGTCCTTTGTTTGCAATGGTGATGGACAGGTTAACAGATGAGATCAGACAGGAGTCACCGTGGACTACAATGTTTGCAGATGACATTGTGATCCGTAGTGAGAGTAGGGAGCAGGCTTAGGAGACCCTGGAGAGGTGGAGATATGCTCTAGAGAGAAGAGGAATGAAGGTCAGTAGGATTAAGACAGAATACATGTGCATAAATGAAAGGGAGGACAGAGGAATGGTGAGGATGCAGGGAACAGAGTTAGCGAAGGTAAATGAATTTAAATACTTAGGATCAACAGTTCAGTGTAATGGGGAGTGTGGAAGAGAGGTGAAGAGTGTCAGCAGTGATTTGTGATAGAAGGGTACCAGCAAGAGTGAAAGGGAAGGTCTACAAGATGGTAGTGAGATCAGCTATGCTTTATGGGTTGGAGACTGTGGCACTGAGCAAAAGACAGGAGGCAGAGCTAGAGGTAGCAGAGTTAAAGATGTTAAGATTTGCAATGGGTGTGACAAGGATGGACAGGATTACAAATAAGTATATTAGAGGGTCAGCCCAGGTTAGATGGTTTGGAGACAAAGCCAGAGAGGCGAGATTGTGTTGGTTTGGACATGTGCAGAGGAGAGATTCTGGATGTATTGGGAGAAGGATGCTAGGGATGGAGCTGCCAGGCAAGAGGAAGACCTAGGAGGAGATTTATGGATGTGGTGAAGGAGGACATGCAGGTGGTGGGTGTGACGGAGAAAGATGCAGAGGACAGGAAGAAGTGGAAACAACCGATCTGCTGTGGCAACCCCTAACAGGAGCAGCCAAAAGAAGATTTACATAAACTGTACCACAATTTTGTATGAGAAAAATACGGTGAAAAGGGAACTTTTTTCAAAGTCCGGAATATCTGCTTCATTTTGCTGGTTATGGGATGTTAGAGTGGCTCAGTGGGCTGAATGTCTATCAATCCTAAAAAGCACTGCTAGAATTTTAACCAAAATAAAAGTCAACAAATATTGAGTTGCATTCCACAGCTAAAAACTAAATTGTGAAGCATACAAGTCCTTTAGGTGTGCCAGTTACTCTTAAAGCAACTTAAACCAGACTACATTTTTCTTCTGATGCAGAAACCTGAGAAGGGGGAGACTAAAATGTGCCACAGTATATGCATCACTTTGGCTTTACCTTACCCTGAAGTACCATCCAGTTTAGGCATCAGCTTGAAATAGCCAAGCCACAAGTAACCAGAGCAGAGTCACTACAGCAGTTAAGGGACTTAGGTGAAGGATACCAGCTCAGCCTTAACTAAGTGCTTTGCAGAGGGGAACAAACTACATCTCTAAAATACATAACCTAGTAGATCATTTCAAACAAAAGCATGAGCTAAGCAATGAAATAACATGCCGATCTCTCCACTAATGCTTTCACAACTGTATGAAGGCATTGCATGCAAAGAATTCAAAATTTGCAAACAGAGATAGAAAAGGAAACCATACATGATGGTGTGTTAACCCAGCAACTGTTTCTCTCACCAGAGAGGTGTTTACCACAAATATTAACTGCAGAGAGTTTGGACCACATATTTAACAGTAGCAGGCATAAATAGCCATGGTTAAGAGCACCAAAAGGCCTTGTTGTTATCAATATGTCAAACTGCAGAGATCATGTGTTACCTGACACCAGCATGGACTGAACGCACCAGTGACATCAGCCGATCCCAAAACAAATGACCAACAGCTACATGAAGCAATGGATCTCAGCTAAGCACACAGCAACCAATAGTGTGTTTATTCACCGCTGTCACTTGACGCACCCTGCTGATGTCGAACAATACCAGCAGGACAAACCTTCCCTCCAAACAAGTCCAGACAGCGTGGAGTCAGGAGTAACCCAAAAGCAAGCGGACATATGAAAAGATCTTGTTTGATTTGGTTTAAACAAACAGTTATGCACCAACTGTGGGGAGAGGAGGAAGAAAAAAAAAAAAAAGAAAAAAAAGTGAACCCAAACCACAAGTATTTAATAATTTACTATGCAAAAGTTGTTTAATGTTAAATAAGTTGGATGGCATTGTGCTTTTGGAAACATGGGACATGCAAAAGAACAAGAAGCATAAGACACTAAAAGTAAAGGGGGAGTTGGACCCCACCATCCCTCCAAGGACATAGATTGACGAGACCTCCATCTTTTTCCTTCCAATTTTGGTTGGATAAGATGCAGCAAGAACCAATGGATATGGAGGATTCTTCTCAGACAGTTGTTAACAAACATCTGCACTTTGTTGATGGTTGTCTTTGTTTTCCTCCATGTCTTGGTACCATGAAGCAGCACTGACACTGTTCATGAAGTTGAACAGTCAGGTTTTTGAGCATTGTGATATTTGTCTGGAGGTCCAGATGTTCTTGAGCTGTAGAAATGCTGTTCTGGCCTTGCTGATCCTTGCTTTGATGTTTACTTCTGTGCCACCCCACTTGTTGATGATGCTGCCCAAATAGGGAAAGGACTCCACCTCTTCCAGTGCCCTGTCCTCATGTGTGACTGGTTCAGCACTGCATTCACTTGCGATCTTGGTCTTCTCCTTGCTGATGTTGAGACCTACTTCTGAAGAGATGTAAGCACTATGGTCTTTTCCTGCATCTTCAGGCAGTTGAGAGACAGCAGAGCTAGATCATCCGCAAAGTCCAGGTCACCCAGCTGCGTCCATAGTGTCCACTGGACTTTATTCCTTCTCCAGTCAATGGCTAATAGAAAGAGGAATGGAGATAGCAGACACCCTTGTCTGACAGGCTTCACCTGATGTGAGTCGAAAGAGTAATGGTGGAGTGGAAGAAATGGCCGCTTGATCCAAAACACATGCCCAAATTTCCGGCACAGTGTAAACTCAGTATGAGGCATTAAAGTGGCATGAAATTAACCTATTAGCAGAATCAGCGCAGACTTTGTCCTTTCCCCAAATTATAGGCACATAACACCAGCCACCAAGGTGACATACAAGAACTTGTAGAACCAGTCCAAGTGGTGGGGCCACATTCCCCACCCCAGCACAGTGAAACTCATGTTTGTTTATGAAAGAATAGATGTTGCATGTAGTTTCTCCATGACCACCCACTGTTCACCTTCCTTGTTTCTCATTTCAAAACCATAATTTAAGGTATTGTGTAAGAGGCACAAGCACTGTAGGACCATAATAGTTAAACTGGTTTACCTACCATGAGGCTTTTTATATTTTTTTCTGCCTACATTATAGTAAAACTGCCACTGACAGTTAAGATTAAAGAAGGAAATTCTTAGAAAAATTGTTTTGTTAGAGCTTTTTTCTTTTTTAGGGTCAAAAGATGCTTTGACTGAATTACCACAACAGTCCCAGACAATAAGCTACCAGGTTATAGATAATGGCCAGCAGTAGTGCATAACTTTTGGAAAAAATATTAAAACAGTCATGTGGATTTTTGTTTTGCCCAGGAAGTATTATATCACAGCCCTTAGCTTCCTCTGATAAAGGTTTCATAGTAGTTTTTTTTAATTTTTTTTTATATATAACCAAAACCATTACATCATTACTGACCGCCTAAAAAAAAGTGACTTAACAGCTCACCAGCAAATATATGCATTATTTCTACTACAAAGAAGAGGCCATAAAGATTCATAAGGTCTCCAACCATATAAGTCATAAAACACTTCTTTTAAACTAGAGAGGGAAAAAAAAAAAAAAAAAAAAAAAAAAAAAAAAAGGAATGTGAAGACTTACAAGAAAAACCATTACAAGTGCTTACTAGGAAAATGTGAAACTGTATTCTCTGCACAAACCTTTTTATGTGGTGCAAAATAAAACCCCTACAGCAGCACAACAATTATTACAACAGACTGTAAAGCAGAAACAAAGCCAACTTTTTCTTAACCAGGAAATAGCAGGATAAACAGACTCACCCAGAAGAGCAGATTAAAGAAGAAGAGTAAGTATTTGATGCAGTTGTTCACTCCCATTTTCCTCTAGCAGATTGAGCTCCACAGCTTTAGGCTTCACAAAGGGTAGAGAGCTTGTTGCTGTATGGACTCCCCTTCCACAGGTGAGATTCTACTCCCTCCTCTGCTTTTACACACTTGTGGGTGTGACCCTCCAAGGGAGTGGCATGGAAAGTTCTCCACACTGACCTTTCTGTAACTCGGGACCTGACAGATGGGCCGATTCTGAGTTATCGGACACCATTTGTATGCCAAGCCGGTCAGACAAACAAAATGTTCTTTAATGAGGCAGGTTTGAAATGGTCAAATGAAGAATATCTACTCAGTTCAGAAATGCCACCATCAGCAAACACTGAGTCAGTGCCCAAAAGAGCTTCTTTTTTTTTTTTTTTTTTTTTTTGGGGGGGGGTTAAGTGATAAAGCATGGCTGGAATCCTAGTTGCAAAATTGGCTGAACACAAAACACCTGGCTTTACTTCTTTTTTTCCCTTCTTCTTAATTTTGAATATTTTTTACTTCTAAGTCATGAGCACTAAACCACCCCTTGTGTTCAACTTTACTAGGTTACTAATAAAACAAAAATTGTGAAAACCTGCAACACTCGAAACCAGAATACGAGGGGCGAAACAAACACACCTGGAATCAATTGGTAAATTACAAATCATTAATGAACACAGATACAAGTTGTCAAAACACTTGGTAGTTCTCTCTCACAAAGACAGACACACATTTTGTAATACAAGTATTAAAAATTAAAGAAGAATGATTCCATCAAACACTGAAAAAATAATCAACTTAAGGTAAAGTTTATCATTTTATAAACTAGTTAACTAGTTTTGGAGAGTTGAGTTTAGGAATTATTTTAAATTAATGAAAGTGTGAATTTTTTTTTTTTTTTTGGCCCCCTCCCAGATACAAAGATGTGTAAACTATGCAGAGAGGATGTTGCGCTAACTGGGAAAGTAGACACACCTCACCCAGGAAGGAATGAGTTTATGTTCTTAGGGGGCTTTTTATACTACATTCTTGTCTTTTACAACATGGTTCTTCCAATCCTGTCTCTCTAGAGAGAAAGAGAAGCTGTATTGTGCAACACCTCAGCAGGGGCTTCCTGGTTACAATGCTCCTGATTCCTCTCTGTTTCCATATTCTATTTCCTCCAGTTGTGAGAATGTGGCTGGTGAAGAAACATGCGTAACGCAGCCATTGTGTGTGTGTGTCCCAGTGTACAAATGTGTATCCTGTATTGTTAAATGTATTTTTTCCCAAAAGCTAAGGAGTCTCGAGTTGTTATTCTGTCACTTTGCATCATGGGAGCTTTGTCTGGCCAGCACAATGTAACCTACAGTCTGGAGTTTTTATTCTACCAGCTGCCATTTTTGCTGATTTTGTACAGGGACAGTTGAAGCAAAAACCTCTAGATGGTGGCAAACACACACATTCACTCAGAAATGCTGCAATCCCAGCAGTAAGGGTGGGCTATGTGCACCTCCCATTCATGTGGGGGTGGCCTTGTAAAGGTCACATGGTTGTGGCTGTCACCTTCCATAAAAATCTCTGTGTCACTGCAGTTTTGTTTGACTTGTCCTTTAATTGCAGGACTCAACAGTCAGTGACTTGTTGGAAAGCTGCCATAATTTGTCTTAACCGCCCAGTTCTGAAGCTGTATTTGAAACAGACGCGGTGAAATCAGTTTCAAACCAGTTACTGCCCGTAAACACACATGGATTTCCCCAAATGAGAGGAAAAGGACTAAATGAATGGAACCTGTGTTTGAAAGTGGTTGTGGATTTGGTTTGTATCTTTTGGTCAACAAACATTCCCAAAGGTACTGTTTTCCTTCTTATTTTAATGGGTTCTCTGAAGACCCTTAACTCCAAAAATGTCAGAGTAAAGAATTATGTATAAAGAAAAGAAATGCTGAGTTTTAGTGAGAAATTTTTAAAAATGGACTTGTCTTTTTTTTTAAAGCTTTGGAAATAATGGTTCAGCATGGCAAGCATAATCTGTCTTTTACCTTGGTGATGGTTCATTATTATTTGCCTAGTCAAATTGACATATTTTACTACATCCATATAATTTGTTTGTAAAATTTAAAGAAAAAAGAGGAGGAAGTGTCACCAGAGGGATGGATAAAATCACAGCAATAGTGGATGCAACTTTTTCAATGCTATGTAGAGGAAAGCTCATTGTGGAAGGCCTCTTCTTTTTATGCAATCGTTGAGAGCTGAGACCAAGTCAATGGCCATAGCAGGGTTAACCTCTGGATTTCAGTTACCTTCAAGTTTACAGTCTATGTTCTCAATCTGTGAAGCACCTGCTAGTGCGATGTTCTTCAGCAGCAAGTGTGTGCTGGACATATTCTAAGGTAGGATTCGGGGTTCCAATTCATGAAGTAAAAGTAGGGGTCCCCTATACTGCTTGCTGAAGGTTTGACTGTAGAGTGTTGATGTGGAAGGCCAAGAATCCCCACACTGCACACAGTGACTCTGACTTAGGTTGGCAACCCTCTCACGTTCCCAACGTGAAACATGCAAGATCCACATCGAAACAGGATGTTTTGATGGGATTTTACACCACATCCCTGCTCTCCGGTGTCACTTTGAAACGGAGAACGCAACTCTAATGGACCTCTTGATCTGATTAACACACAAGAAACACAAGCTTCCAGTTTTGGATGTTTATTGCAATGTAAATGAACACACTGCATAAAAATGACAATAATATGCAGTGACATTCATGAAGGCCTTTGCAGATGATTGGATACAGCTGTATAGACAAAATGGATGATGTGTGAGAAATATCTGCATAAAAATGCAATGCACATCAGTGCTTATAAAAATGAAGGATGATGATGTCAATATAGATGGCAGCAAAATTTCACAAACCCAAGCCCTCATGCTGCTCCTGACTTCACAAGGCTCATTTGTAGTCAACTGCCATCCGCAGTAGTTCCAGGTTTTCCTCAAGGTCTCATTTGTGTTCTGCATTCCAAAGATGGGTGGAGAAGGCCTCTGTTGCATGCTTCTTTGAAGGTCCATGCTGATTGTGTGCTCCCTCACATTCAAGGGAGATGAGATCATCATGGCCACGACCCATGTGGTGCTGCTGTTTTGCAGATGTTTACAATGTTTTTACACATCTCTTAATGACGCGAGTAGTGTTGTGGTTATGGTTGACATCTTGTAATCTTAAGGTTCCTGATACAAATTCCCACTACTGCTGTAAATCCCTTGATCATTTTATTTACATGCCAAGAATACAAAGCTGTATAAACTGGTAAACAAAAACTTCTTAAAGAGTGTGAAGTTGCCTTGGCAAAGGCATCTGCTTAAATATAGGATTAAAATAATCTTGCTTTATTGCCAAAATTTAGCATTTTTCATGAAAGTCCCCTTTTAAATACACTTGTACCTCTGCCGGGGTTGGGCCCGGAAGTCTGGTCATGAATTTCCCAAGTCCACAGAATTGGTCATGATCACTGAAATCTTAAAACAATACCTTGATTTATTCGCAGGTTAGGTCTGTTTTTAAATAAATAAAAACACACACACCAAGCTATAATGGAATTAAAAAAAATTCTGTAAAACTTTTTATCAACTGCAGGTCTCAATCCCTTCGTCCTGGAAACCTTGGATGTGAGACAGACTGCAAATTAATCGGAAGAGAATATAATTCACACGAGCATAGCTGTTAAATAAACGTATAAATAGACACGATCCTTTATATTTTAGTTTCTGTAAACGTTTAGGGCTTTAATAACTTCATTAAATTTGTTTGAAAGAAACTACGCGAGTTACTTTCTGCCTCAACTTCCTCCAATCACGCCTCCGCTCTGCGTTTTGCCGCCCCCAATGGCCGTAAGCGGAAATGCAGGTCACTTTCATGGTTCAGAATAATTTTAAAAAAGAAAATTAAATAAAAAATAATGAAACTCAGAGTTTTCATGTCCTTGAAAATTCGTAACTGGAATTTTTCTAACACAAGGAAGAGGTGTAGACAAATAATTGTTGTTTATAAGTGTCATGTTTTGATTTTTTTTTTTTTGTATTGAACATGGAACCGTTCAAGGTGCGAGTCTGCTTCAGGCATTTGGTCTTGTGGATGTGAAGACAGAAGCAATGATGTTTGCTTTTGGAAATGTAGCTCTTCAGTCTGGCAAATGAGCAGAAAAATAATAGATGCAGCCATATTCATCCAGGTAGCACACATCAACTTATTCACATTTTGAAAATGCACAGATTTTATGCTACTATATATGTACCCCCCATATATTCTTTTATAGAAGAACTTCACTCTGGCAAACAATTTAATCTGACTGCAGAGAACTGTACATCTCCAAGTAAACCTAGACTCAAACTAGTTAAAGGGGTAAACCAAAGATAACTGAATTAAAGGGATGTTTATACTATGTAGTCAGTAGATTTGTACATTCAGTGGATGGGTTTCACAATTGCTTTCACTTGTGGTGTGAAGGATGAGAAAGCTGCCATAACTTTTATTATTTTGCAAAAAGGAAAACAATGTTTTACAATAAAAATTACTCCAACATGTAAGCAAGTAGTGAAATGATTGTTTAACTGTGAATTAATGAATAAACATATACAAACTCCACTTTTCAGTCCATTGCAATGTCCCTGAAACATGTGTTAATCTTGAAGTGCTGCAGTAGAAATACAGTTTTGTATGAACGACTAAAGTGCTACCAAGTTGCTTTGGCAGATAAAATAATGATGCTGCTGCTTAGTGTGATTAAATATAATTGCTTGCATATAAAATAAATTCATTCAGCATATTGCTTGCATGTAACAGTTTCCTGTGTTTCTGATGGGTTCTGGGTGGCGTTGCCAGATTTCCGCAAGGTTACGGCATCTGACAGGGTAACTAATCTAAAACTGGTTGAAAAGTTTTCTTCAAATCAAGGAAAACAAAGTGAAAAAAATACTCTAATGACGCACATGATTTACCACATGACAGATATCCATTTCTGTACCCTGGATATTCTTAGAAACAAAGCATGCTGGATAATCAGATCATCCATCTTTAGGTTATCAAGGCAGAAAACAGACGTGGCAAACTCCACCAAAGTTCTTATTTAGTGGAACGTTTCACTTGGGCGATGGTCTGGACTGGGGGAAAAAGTGATTATTTTTCTTTAAGTCTCGTGTTTGTCGGCATAATTAAAAATAGCGAAAAGAGCCATGTGCACGACTGCCAAGCCAAGTTCTTTTAATGCTTTGTGGGTGTTTTTCTTAATTATCGCTTGGGGACAAGTCTGAGTATTCAGGCACTCTGTGACTCAATAAAATAACACAGTTATGGAATAATGCGTGTAAAAACCTTGGCTGTTGACCACTTTAATAAAGGGCAATTTGCTCTTTGAGCTGCACCCTCACATCTTCTCAATCCCTCATACTTAAACCAGACCTAGTTTGTGCCACGATTCATGTGCTGCTCATGGGTTTCTCCTGATCCAGAGACACTTATTTAAAGGCAAAGTGACATTTAGTCTGTAAGCAGAAAGAAATGGAAAAATGAAAAACTGCACAGCATGTGGGTGATAGTTTGTTTGCATGGCTTTGCAAGAATTTTAGCTGAATTCCTGGACCTAAATACATTTGCAGTTTAACGTGTTTTGCTGTAGCAGATACCATAGTCTTCACATACCAGTACTTCCATTTTGTCCGAAACAAGGATGGTTTAAAGGCAGCCAGTAAACCCCTTGTTTCTGAAAAAATGGATGTCCAACAGTGTCTACATGAGGCCTCCAATGATGTTAATCTGCTATAAAGCAGGTGAGAAAGTGCAAAAAGGCAATGTGTTTCCTCTTTGCACCGAGAATTGAGCTAGGAGCATTTTTAAAAATGGCAAAAACGATAATTTACCCTTCATAAATCCATAAAAATCTCCTAATTCCAAATGCTGGAAATTAATTCATTAATGCATGGATAATACTTTTGAACATACCATTTCACAGAAACGGCAAAAAACGAGTTTCAGGGCGAATTGTTCACTTAAACTACACTATCATCTATACGACCCACAGGCTCAATAAAGTACTGGAATAATAAGTGATTCACGAGCTTGGCAGAATAAAGAATCAATACTGAAATGACAAACAGTGCTGAGAAAAAATATTTCCACCCTGTCCGATTGTGTAATTTTTTGCAACTCTTTAACATTAAATTTGACCCGATGTTCCCCCTCCCACACCCCGATCTGGCCGTATATACGACTGGAGCCTGAGAAAGCACAAATTACATCGGCGTTGTTTTCACTTCATTTCCTCGGCGTGGAAGAAGCAATTTGCCCCCAAACTTTAATCAACAATTAATGGGGTGAATAGTCGGCTATTTGAATATAATGAGGCAGAATCGGGGCCTGATTAATATCATTTTCTGCTGCTTAAACTCTTACCAGCAAAAATCAAGTTGGGAAAACAGATTCATTGCAAGCACATCATGCCACATTGTTCAAAGGAATGTTCTAGAAATTTGCACGAGCCCTTCGGTCCGTGTACAGTCGTTCCTAAAGTTCTGAAACTCGACCGCAGAGCCGTACTCATCGAATGGAGAAAAGCTTGGAGCGGTGAGGAATTTGCTAAGGAACTGCTGTGTTGCCAAATTCTGTCCATGAACGAGGTGTAAAAATCATTAATGAGCTCAGAAAAACAAAAAACAAAACACAATATCTATGGACTGCAGGCCTACCTTGCCTCAATGAAGTAAAATATTCATGACTCTACAATGACAGAGACGCTATGTAAAAACAAGACACATGGAAGAGTGCTGAACCAAGGCCAGAAGCACTGCTCACTTATCTGCAGTTCACCAAAACACCACCTGGATATGTCTGAAGGCTTCTGGAAGAATGTTGCTTTGACTGACAAACCAAAAGAAGTAAAAGTAAAGTGTAAGTAAAGTACAGCTAAAAGTATAACTTCCTGGACAATATTGTTACATCTAGCAAATATGGCACAACATTTCCCGGTAAGGAACGTCTACAAACTGACTAGCCTTGTACTGGCAGCGTAACGGTCTGTGCTCCTTTTGCTGCCCCTTGGACACCTCGCGATCGCTGACGAAACCACGAACATCTCTTACTATCACAACATTTTAAAGGAGAACATCAGGCCATCATCGCATCTGAAGTGGAGCTGGATCACACAGAAAGACAAAGACCCCAGACATGCAGGCAATTCAGTGTTAGAACAGCTGAGGAAAAAATGGAAATAAAATACACATTATGGAATGGCCAAGTCAAATTCCTGACCTGAATCTGACTGAGATGTTGTGCTGTTTGTGCTCAAAAACCTGTTGCAGAACTGTAGCACTTCTGAAGCAAGGAAGAGCGAGCCTACAGTGATGGCAGCACCTAGTCAACGGCTACAGGAAGAATTTAGGTGCAATCCTTGGAAAAAAGGGTAGCTCAGCCAATGCTACCTTCGATTATACTGTACCTTTTCACCTACATTTGCTTTCCACCTGTACCTTTTCATCTATATTTGCAAATTACATTATTTTCCACACAAAGAAAACAACAGAGAATCAATGCTGGCGTCACTTTTTTCTTTCATCAGACTCCATAAAAATATTAGTTGAACTGACAAAAAGGTGATTAATTTAAATTATACAAAAACAGCAGAAATTGAGAAAATAGGAAAGGGAGTAGCTGATGGGAATCTTTGCAGTAGCAAATGTAAACACTTTTTCAAAGCATCGTATATTATATCCATACATCATTAAGAGTGAGTTATGTGTGTCTTCGAATAGTCTGGTTCCACCATAGTGCCCACCAGGTGAAGAAGAGGCTCAGATACGATATGACCTAAAACATAAAAAGGGTACTTTGTTAAAAACAGTCATACAGTTTCCGTTTTCGCATTCTGATGTTCGCATTAAACATATCCACTCCACCAAAACAAAGTTAAAAAAAAAAAAAAACCTGCTTGCAAGCCTGGCACAATGCCAAATGCCATAGATTTAGTTACTAATGTGCATTTCATGGTTGCCATCTATTCTTCTTTCAACAAAATTATTATTTTTTTAGACAGCACATCTACTTTCCTAGTTTAGAATAAAACCAAATGTTTTCTCATGACGAGGACCAAATGAGGAATACAATGACTCATACTGTACCTCAGCCCTTTGCAGTTATCCAAATTTACTGTTCTTCCTTTTTTCTCTACAAGGACATTGCCTTTAACAAAATTATCTTCCGCTATTTACTCCAAAAAACTTATTTTCTTTGTATATAACATGTTTTTTTTTTAACACAATGGGACTTTAATGTGGAGCGACACTAGTAAATTACCACGATACAGTTATAACTGTAACCATGATATAAGTAAGCTGGACAGTTGTTTTGATTTTAGCAATTTAAATAACATTTCCGCAACATTTATAAGCAACTGTTTGGAAATCGCTAGGTTTTTTTTATACAAATAGTGATAGACTGGCAGATGATAGACTACAGTAAAAGTTTAGCGAATACTGACAAATTTGCTCACTACATATTTTAATTTGTATTAATTCAATAATGCATCCTCATGTGGATGGCCAGCAGCACCAGTGCTATTTTAATACTGCTTATTCAGTGTGTTTTATTACTTTCTATGAAGAGATATTTTATTTTTTCCATCTATTTTCCTAGTAACTTTTTAAATCTTGCACACAGTACCAGTCAAAAGTTTGAGCACGCCTGCTGATGCTGGTTAACCTGATGCTTCCGGGTTGTTTAGTCGTTATTAACGCGGGGGAGAGAGGGCGGGGGCTTTTTTGGAGGGATGCGGGATTCAGGAGCAATTCTCACGTTTTTTTCCAGCATGTACAAAAACTTGTTCCACGAAACGTTGTCTTGTTTTTAAATGTTTCAGTAACTGTACGGTGTGAATAAGGGAGGTGTGAATGATCTGTTTTGGACAGTTAAAACGCATAGAGGAGCTGCTAGGTTTAATGTAGATTAGCACAGCAGAGCAACACGTTTCAATCGCAGCTCATACGCGGCATCAAAAGATGCTGCTGAAAAGCGTCATGGTTTCATATCTTTTTCACCGTCGAGGGTAGCTTTTTGCTCCTTTTTTTTTTTTTTTCAAACAATAAACGTTAATGCAACGTGATTTTCAGTGTCATGCATTCAGCTTCGCAATGGCGTGCCCACTTTTCCAGCAGGTTCTCCTCGCTGTACCTCAACAAAGGCAACTTCATCGGGAGCGGGATCCGAATCAAAGTCCTCCACACTACAGCTCGACAAGTCCGAACTCCGCACCACCTGCTGCATCCGCCGGACCTCCTGCGTTGCACAGTTAGGTGCGTTTTCCCCGCAAAAAACACGCGCAAACACCGCAGGTGCGAAACACCTCACGGTGCTGCCGCTGCTGCTGCTGTCGCCGCCGCGCGCGCGGCTCCTTTTCAGCGGCGCCGTGTGACGTCACGCGGCGCGAGACTCGGACAGGTCCGTCATAAAGGCCGGCGCCCGCGATGGCACGACCGTCCGTCCCTGTCCCGGCGTGCGGCGGTGCCCTCGCCTGAGACGCCGCACGATGTCTCCGCGTTCGCTCCTCTTTTCCCTGCTGCTCCTCGGCGCACCGGGCAGCGGGATTCGACGCGGCGGGTGTCCGTCGCGCTGCCACTGCGAAGAGGACGGCGCGCGAGTGCGTGTGGACTGCTCGGACCTCGGGCTCACAGCCGTGCCCACAAACCTCAGTGTGTTCACCTCGTACCTGTAAGTCCCGCCGAAACAAGTGCTCTATCTATCTATCTATCTATCTATCTATCTATCTGCTTGCCTGTCTGTCTGTCACTATACATTATCAAGCAATAGCAGATATGGTGACAGTGTGCAGTATGTATAACTCAAGATGTCAGAGGTGGAATAAACTGCTGCACATGCATGGGCACCTGGGCAGGTAGAGGTACAGCAGGTAGGCAGGGACCCCTCATTTTAAGAAAGACACAGGGTTTTGCATGGAATACAGCAATTAGACATTCTGCAATATAATCGTGCGGCATGTTTCCGCAGCAGGTAACTTCTGTGGGGTTCAAGTAAAAATACATATTTTTCTTCCTTACAGCAGATGTTAAGCTGCAAAGAGTTCTTAACATTGTTAACGGTGAAATTATTAGACCAAGTGCGAGAGACAACAGGTAATTTTTATGGGCAACCTATAACTTTCTAACAAAGTACATGAAATACAAGAAAAAAAACCCTAAAAACTTCCTCCAAATGCTTTGAACTGCCATTATTTGCCCCTTGCCCTTAAAAATTGAAGTGCATAAATTTATGTCCTGCATTTTGTATCAGTATTTCTAGTGATTTAGGCTCAGTGAAACTAACTTATGTGTATCCATACCTTTATCATTTTCTGCAAGCTTTACAACTTATCACACTTAATGGTTAGTGATAAAAAACATTTTTTAAGTACTTAAACATGTTGGACAGCATAATATATAATGTGATACACTTTTTATTCTAACAGTTAGCCCCTAAAAGACTATGCTTTCTGGAGTCTTTGATGGGTTTGGAAATTTTGTGACAAAACTATGAAATTAAGACAGCTGATGGGAATCTTTGCAGTAGCAAATGTAAAATGAAATTTTAAATAAACCTTGTGTTTTTAAGAGAAATTTACACTTGGGCTAATAACAGTTTGTGCTTTTAAGTAAATGGGAAAAAAATGCCAAGGTAGTTAACCCTAACAAAAGACTCATTTGCGTAACTTTGCGGGCTTTATGACCCATATGGCGATTTTTAAAAGGTCAGTTTTTATATTTGTGTTGAATGCTTACTGTACAAGGTACAAGTTATAACAGTATAAAAATAATACATATTACATGAAATAAATATTTGATTAATCAAGAACATTTATTAAAAAAATTAAATCTCTGTCAGTGAAAAACATACAACTATTTTATTAATTAATGTAATAATAGTTAGATTTCACTTTTTGTTTTGGACAGAGCGAATACAAGCCTTGGTATGAAACACACCTTACTATATGGATGTAAAATTTAATGTAATATTCATACCAGAGGAGTGTGCAAGAAAGAGGGGATGGGCTGTGGAACAAAAAACTTGAACCGTGGTCCACTTTCACACAGATCCTTGTTCTCCAAGCCCCAGTAAAGAAAACACTTTCCAGTGATCAATTTCATTTGAAATTTTTACTTATTTTGAATGTCTCTGCAACACACAGGAACAGTACAATAAAGCTTCTTTACAAACTAATTTATGTATACCTTAATCCCAGCTGTGTCATCCAGGGAATAAACCATCCTGCCTTTCTTCCTTAGATATATGCCTGGTGTTTGGGTGCATTATATGCCTCATATTATGGGAAATTAAAAACAGATACCTATTATGCTCGCTCACAGGTCAGCACATCAAGCTTTATGTGGCAAAGTTGCATTAGTGAGTGTATCGGGGGTGTTTCTCTTCATCGCGGATGTTTTCGCTAATCTAAGCATGGGAAAATTCACACTTGTTGCAACTTATTCTGTACGTGAAGAAATTGCCTCTGGCAAAGGTAAGAATGCGTGGATATGTGCCAATTCACTTGTTTACACGTCAGAATCATCTACTTGAACGATTAAAGGTTTTTACCCATATAAAAGTGTCTGTCATCAGCCTTCAAATGAATATATCAGCCACAGTGGGGACCGTTTACTTCGGTAGCTTAGGCTGTTTCCATTTGCCCATTACTATTGTGAACTGCAGATCCAAGTTCATGCCTTCGCAGTTGCGTGGCTTTCTGATTCTTCTTACGAGCAGTATGTGTATAAATCTCTGGCAGAGGATTGCAGAGTCTGGCCTGGTTTAAAATTACACAGGTAGGGTGTGCTCACACAGTGGCTATAGTCAACCTTAATATTATGCTCCACCTGCAAATGTTATAGCCAAGAAGCATCTAGACCTCTAATATGATATTTTGCTTTTCGAGTGTATAAATACAGCCAAATTTAGCAGTCAAGTACATCCGAAAAGTTAAATATATGTATGAATGTATTGCGTGTATATATTTTTATTACAAGGTTACAGGATGGGTGTAGTAAATAAGTTCTTAACACAATGGGCTCCCAGGTAACGCTGTGGTTTCAATGATTGTCACTTTATGGCTGTGATGTAACTGGGTTGACTAAATTCCAGCCTGCATCAGGGTGAAGCTGCCTTGATCCTAGAGCTCACTTCTTCTGAATCACAGTCATCTAGATGTCCTCTTTGCAGCCTCAGTAGCAGCTTTGATGGTCATCCTCCTTTCCTCTCTATGATAGGACACGCTGTAGGTCCTAAACTTCGACTTTCCTGAGGAGCTTCTGCAGCCTTCTCCAGTGCACGCACACTTTGCCTCTAACATTCACCTCCTCCATTCATTCCTCCAATAGGGCTGTAAGCTCCAACAAACAAATTGCTTAGAGGTTTTCAAGAACTGCGTAATGTCTGGTCTTAGGGTTGTGTCTGTGATGGTGACTGGAAATGTAAGCATTCCCAGGTCAACCATGAGCTACCATTCTCATACCACCACCAGCACCTGATCATGGCATCAGTGATGGCAACCTCCTTTAGTACTCTTTTATAACTGAGAATGCCTCACCTTTCACATCATGAGCATGATGGAGAATCAGCTGGGAAAAAGCTGATCACGTTATATGGACTTGGCAGCATACTTTTTCCATCTAGTTATGTAAGTGCTTCTTTATGTAAAAGATCTCAAACATGGTCACTTTTGTGCATCAGAGCTATTTAAGTTGTCCTGAGGTAATCTACAGCCTTCACAGGTAACTGTTTTCACCAAAGCAATGGTCCTCTATGAACAATTTTCAAAGTTTGCTTGCTAAGATTTGATTATTTTCAACTATCGTGCAGAAATTCCTGCAAGGAGGCTCAAAAATCCATTCAAAGAGATGACTAGCTGACCTTCTCCCACAGCCTGGCCTGGCTGCCTTTTTGTCTTGACTATGCTACATAAAATAGCTCAACTAGCAACAAAATTGCTATTAGCTTTTAACTTTCACAGGGCATTAGATGTAACATTGGGATTCTTGGTTTCGGCCTGTTTTCTGAGTGCCGTGTGTGGTTCAAGTCCTACCAAAGTGTGACGGAGAATTTTTTTTGTTGCCTGAAAGTTATGTACACTGATCCTTAGCAGTGTGTAAACCACACAACTCGCCAGGTTTTACTGATGGAGTTAAATTTTTGTCTGATGTAGTGATGGAAAAGGATGTTTGGGTTTTCGTCTCATTGCATATAAATGCCTTCGGTGGCTGTCAGTCTTGATTAAGTGGTCATGTAGCCTTTCTGGAAAAGGCTTTTTGGAAACATTGGAAAGGAAGTTGCTTATACTCTGGTCTGCTTTGATTCAGAAACCGGGCCACGGTGGTGTGTTATGGCTGATGTGAGATGAATTAAAGCGGAGGGGTTGTCTTTCTATAATTTTATTACAGGGCAAGGAGGTATGATGCCTTATATGTTTTTCACCTCAGGCTGGTTCATCTAAGAGGAGATGCACTCTGGTTTTACCCTCGGGCAAAATAATTAAACTGAATTGGTTCAACACTTATCTGGCTGTGTAATTGGAAAACAATATAACCTTATGAGTCATTTTGAACTCCATCCAGTGAAGCTTCTAATCGTACACTTGTACCTCACTTTTACAAACACCAGGTTTGTTTGCAGATCCAACAACTATGTCAAAATCAATAAAAACTTAGCAATAAAGTTTAAGCTCTCAATTTATTCATGGATTAGATGTTTTTTAAACCGAATTGCAGCAAAAAAATGAGGCAAATTTTTGCATTTGTGAGTATGAAGAGCCGGCGTGGGGGAATTTTCAAAGTTCATGCCGTAATCGTAATTATGACTAAGACTTACGAGATGTCACGTTGGAAGCCAAATTCCAAGAGCGCACCAGGCAGGACACGAGGTGCTTCTATGTAGGAAACGTCGGGCGAGAGACAAGATGGACCATGGTGAGGACATCAGTTTTTATCTTACATTAAAATGAAGCAACATAATTATTAAGTCTACGTTAAAATGATGGAAAATAAAAAAAAACTATATCATGCCTTCAGCCTCATATTCACTGTTAACACTTGAGTCAGTGCATAATTACTCCACAATAAACAGTCATAAAAAAGTGTAAAAATAAAGAAAGGACATTAAGATAGAAAAAAAGTGAAAATTGATTCACACTCACTGAACTAGTTGACACGGAGCCTCTCATTGTGTTGACTGCCTGATTTGGGATGGGTTTGATTCTTGTTCTTTGGGTGTGAAGTTGGCATTTTCTCTTGTTTGTGTGTGTGTGTTTGTGTATGTATGTTTAACTACTCTGCAAAGTTATGTGAATGACTGTAGGCTGTTTACTATAGTGTGTCTTAAATGTAAAGGTGTCACAGAACTACTGGTTAAGTATCTACCAAATGAATAAATATAAATGTCTTACATGGCTGAGCTGTTAGGAGGGACCCAAATTTCAAATTTGGTCCTTGTGACTGTGACGAAATGCCTCATAAGTGAAAGCAAGGCTATTAGATGAACCTCATCTAATATCGAATTCTCACAACAAGAGTAGGAGTATTGTCTCAGGAGATAACGATAGAAAAATATGGAAATGTTTGTATCTTCAAAAACTTTCAAGTCAGATGTTTGTACACCTGGAAGAGATGTGTTCCTTTTGGGTCTTGAATATAGCATAATTTATGTTTTATGATAAAGTGGCATGTGCCCTGTGTGAAGGTGTTTACTGAGGCTCATATTTACATTATGAAAATGGCTTAAGGCATTTTGCATTTTTTTTAAAAATATGAATGAGTCATTGTATTTTTTTGCACAGTGACAACAGAGGTCTGAATAATATTTGCACAGTGACAACAGAGGTCTGAATAATATTAAAAGCCATTACACATCAAAATATGCTTTCATAATGGGGGCCGGTTCATCTAGCTATTATACTTGAAGGATGTGCCGATATACTGTACTGTTCGCTTAGAAACAGCATAAACTGTACAATAGCCCAGCTTTTTCCAGCTAAATAGTTTTCTGAAACATTCATGTTCACTAAAATGACACGATAATTCTAAACTGCGCAATTTTTTTAATTATTATTTTTATTTACAGTATGCTCCCAAGAGCAGCAGCTTCTCACTGGCTATGGTGAGGATGATGTTCATGCAGCTCGTAATAAGAATGTGACCTTCTGGCTATTAAAGCCATTTGGCTCTTTATAGACCGTAAGCACGTTACTCCTTCAGTGTGGAATGCATGCCATCTCAGGACAACTCAGTAATCTTTCTAGCTGAACTCTTATAAAGTTGCTGCAGTACAGGGCAATTAGCTATAAACCCTCCTTTTGGGGACACTAAAGTTTAAACATACATGAAACAAAATGTTTACCAAAACAAAGCATTTTTACTTAATTTATGCAAAATCTAAGAGTTTCTAGAATGTATTTTAATCGTGGCTTCCTGATTGCGATTTGAACAGTTTATTAAAGTACGAGTAGAAGGAGCTAGGTACTAGGTACTAGGTAAAGTACTAGGGATGGAGCTGCCAGGCAAGAGGAAGAGAGGAATGCCTAAAAGGAGATTTATGGATGTGGTGAAGGAGGACATGCAGGTAGTGGGTGTGACGGAGAAAGATGCAGAGGACAGGAAGAAGTGGAAACAATTGATCCGCTGTGGCGACCCCTAACGGGAGCAGCCGAAAGAAGAAGAAGATTAAAGTACGAGTACATGTCTGAAGGTTATTCTGTCTGACTGCAAGCACGTGCAGAGGGAAATGAAGCCCACCCTTCTGGGATCAAGCTGGTGGTGGAGGGGTACAATGTACATTCTTAAGGAGGAAAGTATGGAGGGCTGAAAATATGTAAATCTGCATAATATTTAGTATTGAGGGGCATCGGTCACATCTTCCTGTTTGCCGAGATTTGTCTTTCTTAGCTTCCCTTATGAAATTTATTCCTTTGTGTTCACACATTCAGGTTTCTGTTGAACAGTCTGCTGTTTAACAAACTTGTTCTAACAAATAGATATTTTTAAATCAATGTTAAATCATTGCTTTGTAGAAAACAAAGATTAAGAACCAGAGCAAATGAGGATTCTTATTTCTAAAAAGAAGTTTCTAATTCTAGTGATCTGGTAATCTTTCAACTGTCAAGAGAGGATAACTGTTTACAGTAAAGAAATTATATTACAGGTGTACTTCTGTTATCCATTTCCTATTTACCGCATTGTCCTTTTTAAGGCCTCGGTCAACAGAACATTATTCACAATTTTTGATAACCTGTGTTACCTGGGTGTTATTTTGTACACAATGGTGACATGATAAAATATGTACAGTTTTCTATAATCACAACCCTATGCTGAAAAAAAAATCAGTGTAAACCATACATTCCTGAGAAATGACTAAATGTACATTTGTGCAAACCTTTCAACTAGCATTTATGTAAACAGTCCAAAGCTTTTGTTTTGCCTGGTTTTGTTTCTTATCAGACCTGATTATTGTGAGGTTATCTCTATATGTTTCTTGGTTATTATTGCCAGTAAAACCCAGAATAATGCGGTCAGTTTCATATGACATGATAAGGAATAAAAAGCAGTGTGAAAACAAAAAGGTTGGGGAGAGGCCTGGAGATGTAAAAAGAACCAGTGACCCCATCTGATGTGTAAATACTCCTGCACCTGATGCTCTGCTTTTAAGCACTGAAGCCAGTTTAATCCAAGGTGTCCATTAGGCACAAAGTGCATTCTCTCCCGGGACACAGATACACTCTTGTCATTTTAAATTCTGAAAGCCGGGTCAAACACAAAGAGGTCTTATCTCAGTTACTGTGCATTTGCAGCACCGCTCTGCTCTTTGGTCTTAATGCCTCTGTAAGTCTTGACAACTCAGTGCACTTCTCCATGGCTGAAAAGCAGACCCATGTACGTCACTGGGCGACCCTGGAGTCAGATCGTGCTGGTATTCACATGGTACTAAGGGGTCTGGATGTAATTTTGTAACCCGTGCCCAAGGTCCTCGATTTTCCAGGGCACCAGACGATAAGGCAGGAGTATTTGCAGCAATGTCTGGTGAATGGGACCACCGTCTGACAGCAGCCACGCCTCAGATTTGCATGTCAGTCATGTTAAATACCAGCACCTCCAACTCCATTCTGTGACCTCACACTAAATTGAGTCCTTGAGGAACAAGGGTATGAATTTTGGGAGGTGGTTTGGCTAGTGTTCTGATCTTATCACATAACTCTCAGAAGTGTTTGGATCCAACATATTTGGGTGGGCTGAGAGGGATGTGTACAGATACTTGTTGCTAAGTGTTGTTTCAAAGGCGGCTTGGCGGGACAATGCTTAAGGGCCTACAGCTCGAGTTATGTGTTTATATGTGGGTTGGAATCCAATTCAGTTTAGGGTTTGCATGATCGTCACCTGTTCTCATGGACTTCCTCTAGGTTCTGAAGTTTTCTCCTACTGTCTTTGGATGTCTACTGCACGTCTTTGCGATTGCCCTGTGATGAATTGGCATCCCATCTTGGGTGTACCTGGGCATCATGCTCTGTGCTGGTGTAGTTACCAGACTACCATGCCTCTGCACTGGGCAAGCAGTTATTGATAATAGATGGAGTGCTGGGTTTATCTTTAAAAGGGCCGCTTAATCATTTCTAAGATGTTGATGGAGGTCTTAACGGAAGATGTTCCAAAGTGATCTATATAGTGAAGGTATGGTTAGTGTGGTTCTGGAAGGGTAGGTGCCACACTTCCTCTGCAGACAACAGAGTATTTATATCTTCCTTAATTTCTTTGGCTCTGAGAATCACAAGTGATCTGGAAAATATCTCCATGTTCTGGATCTGCTCACCCAGAGCCACTTTAATGAATGCTGAACACAGGCATTTAGAGGAGGCTGGATTTGTATGTCTATTTTGTCTTTCTTTTCCCAGTGTGTAAAAAAGATCGCCCTTTTTTCAATTATCAAAGCCTTTTCAGTGTGTTTCTGCATAGATGAAGTGAAGAAATTAAGGATTTGCATTGAAGGAAAAACAAACCAAGCTGTAATTACAAAATTCCATCTGAGGAGCAAAGTGTTTTTACAGCTGCTGCAAAACTGTTGAAGTTCTCACTTTTAGGTTGAGAGAAAAATGACATTTTCAGACAGGTTTTTAAAAAGTTTAATCAACTAATATTAAGTCAGGTGGGAGCATTCAGCACGCATGCCAATAACAAAAAAAAAAAACAAAAAAAAAGTTGAGTTACAACTGGAAAATGACAATACAAAACAAACAAAAGACTTATAGATACTGTTATATTAGTCTGGGTCCTGAGAATCAGAAAACAAACATTTTGTCATGCCAGTCAGTACCATATAAGTATTTTCAGTGTACTGGAACCTTCCTTTAAGATGATGCTAATAGCTTTACCGCCCAGAACAAGAGTCTGCAATGCCAACATGATACACCGATGCTACAGCCTCTCTTTAAAAGCAAGTGGTTATGCCTGCTCAGAACATCTTAGACCCACAGGTTAATCCTAAACCTTCTGTAACATCGAGTTTGATGATGTGATGGCACTGCATTTTAATGGTAATGGAAGGCCATTGTCTTATTAACATTGTTTGTTGCTTTGTGGATTTCATTGATGCTCAGGGTAAATATTTGGCTCTTGAAATGCACAGTGAATGCCTAAATATTCTGTCTGTACCCTGTTTTTCCAGTAGCTAACACGGAGTCCTCATTCTAGACATACAGTCTGACAATGTCACAATATGTGTAGATTTTATAAAACGATATTACAAGCAGGCTATAGGGTGCTAGGTAATGATTTTTATATACAGTTTTACCAGCTTATCTTAATCATATTGATGTAGCCATTTTAGGACACAAAACATTTTTGAGGTGAAGGCAAAGCATGCATTTTTTATGGGGCATGATAGCTTTTAATGTTGTTTTGTAATAAAAGTTGATGAAGGTCATATAAGCATAAATGTACATGGTTATCAGAAAGAAGAAAGGAAGAGGTATAATTTAAGCTCTTTTTTAAGTTATGTGGAAGGTAGCATTAAGGTTATCGTGAGAAGTCAAATACATCTGGTTGTTTCAGTGCTTAGGTGGTGGTTTCTTACAACCCCATCATTTGAACATAGAAATGTTTTACTTAGTTACATTCCTTAGCATAAAGTTGATGTTCTTTATTGTTAAAGACAATTAAAAAGAAAAGTGAAAACACCCACACATACTTTTTTTCCAGTACCTTTCTTGTGAAGCACATGCAAGCACACACAGACACGCCCCAACTTCACTATTGACTGTTGTGTGAACCTTTGTTCATAGGCCTACGCCTTTACTAAAAGCAGTCATAGTTTTAAGGTTTTGGTCTTTATTTTTCTTTCTAGTAGTCAGCCATGCATGAAATGAATGCTGTTCTCCAGTTAATATTAATGTAGATTTTTACATTAAAAACTGAAAATAGGACCAAACATTTTAAACCAATGGGAAGTAGTCGTTCCACCCATTTTAAAACTTACCTGGTGTTTCCAACTTAAAAGCAAAAAAAGTACAAGTGTTTAAAAGAAATCAGCTTTTTTTTAAACTGAAATCCCATTCAAAGTATAGGGACAACCAACCATGTGTTTCATATGGACAGTAAGCCTTGCTAGAAGGATTATTGTTAGAATCTCAGAGTCTCCCACAGCTAATACCATTTCACTGATCTAAATTATGGGGATAAAGAAGATGCCATCTAAGCCTTCAAGCCTTCCAGTAATGCTGTAATGAGGTTTCCATGATGGACTCAACCTGAGAAATGCTTAAAAGGTGTGACAACCAGCACCACATCTCCTGTTCTATGATGTTTATAAAAGTAGCCAAATAATTTTATTTACATTTTAGCAAGTAATTCAGACATCTAGAGCACTGCACTTGTAATAGTAGCTTTAAAAAGTTATTATGCCAAAGCTGTGGTAAGACAATGATTCCAGTGTGGTAGAGATTTCTGTAAACATCACCTCTGATCCTTGGTTTCAGGCCAAATAAGAACTGAATAAAATTCAAAAAAGTCATTTTACACCAACTTGGAAACAACTGATGAGTTGCGATCTTAGCCACATAATTGTATTCTCAAAAACATAGCATTCCGTTTGCAGTTTTCAGTTTTGCAAGTTTCTGGCCCTGTTTTTTTTTTTTTTTTTTTTTTAAGATTCACAGATTTATTTGTAAAAAAATGGCTACAGAGGCAGTGCTGTCATGATCACATGAAGATTTAGGTTGGAAACTCATGATCAGTTGGGTGAGAACTTTTTGCGTTGTGACCCAGTTGAAATTATGATAGAGGTTAGGTAAGGTCACTAAAACTTACTCAGTCTGATTAAGGTTAAGGTTCATAGAAGTAGGATGTTCAGGGAAGTGGTCAGAACTGTAGAAACTGTAGAAAACCGTTGTCTGAGTAAACACATCCAAGCAGATTTTTAACAGCCATCGTGGGCCTGTGAATTCACCCATTTCTTCACAGTCATAGCACAGTGGAGAGGCATGTGTTGTTCCGGTGTGTTTGAGACAGCTGATTTCTTGTATTATTGTCTCTTAATCATACAAAGTAGTTCCTGTCCTTACAACAGTTTTGACTGAAAAACAAATGGACAAGGAGGGGATCCGAGCTTTTTCAAAGGAACGGCTGCTCTAATTGCCCAGCAGCTGTGAGCTTGGTCTTGCCCTAATGGTGTCAGAAGGAAGTTTGTGCAGCTGCCCCCATACCTATGTTTTGTCAAAAAAGCTCTATGAACAAGGTCCATGATTTCCACCTGCACATCTCAGCATGGATCCCACTAGTCTGCTAGCACTGAATCACCGGTATGATGGCCAGAGGGTTTATTATTCCATCTCTCCAATTGCTGGCCTGTTTCTTCTGTGGATCCCAGAAATTTTCAGCAACAGTAATCTTGTTGGCAATATTGCTAAGGCTAGAGGGGGATATAGGGATATAGTAAAATTATACTCAGTCAAATTGCACTCATCAAGCCCAGGCTATTTGTTTCTCTTTGTCTTTGAAGATTTTACTTGTTATCCCTTCTTTTTCCCCCAACTTCCTTCTCTGGATTCTAAAACGGTGCCAAAATACTTTCCCAAATCCACCAGGCCTCTGCTCAGGCCTTCCTTTGCCAGCATTTCCCAGTATTTCTCAAGGTCCATGCTACTTGTCATCCAGAGCTCTATGGTCATCATTCTTGAAATCTCAGTGATAAACTTCATAGATATATTCCAGATGAATCAGTAGTCAAAACATTGAATGTCAAAAATAATTTTGACTGACTATGAAACCACAGTGAACAGGGTGGAGTTTTTAGCAGTATGAATCATTTCTGACAGCTACAGGTCAGAATTAGCAATTGATTGTTTATTTTAAGGGCAAACACTGGGTCCATTTTAAATGATGGTTTGGTTGCGCTTAGTGGAGGCTTGATCCCTGTCCATTTGATGTATAGGGGTCATGTCTTCTAGATCTGGGTTGAACCACTGGGGCTTGTTTGAATCATCCTCTTCATAAGCTTTTGTCTGACAGGAGCCCTTCCCACACATGTGGCCCAGTGTTGAAGCATTCCCTCAGAGAATGGTCTTCTGTCCCCCTCCTCCAGCTCCATGGAGTCTTCAAACACTCTCATGCCCTTGTCTTTCAGGGATGTGGTTTTCTCCTCAGAGAGGCAAGAAACAGTTTAGACAGACATACAGAGATCACTCTTAAGTTCTGCATGTGAGAAGGATGGATGTACAGTATGACTCTTTTTGCAGATATAGCCTTATTCCCAAGAGCACCATGCTGTGCAGCTCAGTCTTATGTGAAGGACATGTCCTTCTTAGTCCTTGGGTTGTGATGTCACTTAAGAATTTTTTCATCTTTATTTTTCTTACTATTATAATAATTTTGATTTTCAGTTGATACTGTTGGTGGAACCTGCATGTTAATACATTATCAGAGGAAAATGTGTTTATGGGGGAAGGTCAGGTCAGGTTTGTTTTCCGGTTTTCTTTTTTCAAAAGTATCGTGTAATGATGCATGCATTTAAAGAAATTGTTAATTTTATTTAGAGCAGCTGAGGCTCAGCACCTTCCTCAACTGTACTACAGCAGGAAGTAGGATTTGATGAAGGCTTCTTTCACTTCAAGGAGGATGTAAAAATTGTGCTACCTTCTGCCCAAGGAATTCCAAATAGGTGTTCTGCTCAATGAATTGAATTGGCATTTGAATTGAGGGTAGTATACTTAGCTAGGCATAAATTCTTATGTTGAATGAAAATTACAAAAGCTTTAATTTGTCTTCCAAGCTCAGTAGAAGAAATTGATGTACTAGTCAGTGATCAGAGGAGAAGCTTGCTGTTTAATGACTGAAGCTGCCTAATGATATTTGTGTTCATTCATGGCAAATAAAACACAGGCTTACTGCAGGGGTTTTTGAAATCACTGCCTTATTGTGGACAGCTATTGGACATGGCTGGACTGCCTAAGCTTTTTAGCTGGGAGTAAATTGACCATTTAATCCTTCATAGACATATCAAACCAAAAAGGTTTGTTTTGCCTGGTGTGTTTGCATGTTTCACATATTGTCTTTATTATGCACCATATTTATCATAGGGTTCTAGAGCTCTCACCGGCCTCACTGACTCCACAGCATGGTGAATGCTCTCATCTCTCGGTGTTCAAAGAAGCTATGAAGGCATCTGTCCCTTAACCACTGATGTGTAATAGCGTATATGTGTTCGCCAGATGTTACTTATTGCAGCTGAACGCAGTGAGCACCAGCAGATGTGGACTATGCTTTAATAATGATTAAGTGAAACCTGACACACAGCTTAGTGTTTTATCATCTCAAAGAACCCAAGGATTGGAATTACTTTGCGGAAGGGCCAAGTTGTTTCATATAATATTTGTTCTGACTGCCATGAGATGCACAGTGTCTGCTACCCCATGTGTTAGTATGGGGTTTAAGCTGGTTACTTTTTTTAAAAAATGTATACATATCTTTAAAAAAATACCTTGCAGAACAGTATAAGTCATTACATGGGTAACATAACATGTTGGACATTTCTGCATCTATTATTCCCTCCTTAATATCATCTCATCTTTGTGCTGTTTTCTGCCTGCTTATGGTTTGTAAATTGTTAATGCAACTTCCACAGTCACCTAAATCATCTGTATTTTAACCCTCTTTCATTCTCCTGATCCCCAAGACACATTCTCAGTGTACTTCACTAGTTTTATTCCTGCATGTTCTTCTTTTGCGCAAATTAAGCAATTTAAAAAATAAACAATTGCTGCCGCTCCAATCCACTTTGACAGCTGAACAAAACTCTGGGGATTTATTGACCCTTGGGAATAATAGTGTTATAGCCTGCATACCAAACCCAGTCATTTTGTGATGTGCTTATTTAATGTGGGATTAGAGTCTCTGACTGCACATATTGCTTGCCACTTACCTGGAGAAGAAATCCTGGAGTCACAGTCTATGGTAGCCTTGTGGTCAGATTGTACTGTTACCATTCTTGGCTGCAAATCATTTTTTCAACTTACAGCAATTATAGGCTTTGCTAAAGACAAAGAAAATAAAACAAACAACTGCAATCTTTTGTTTACTGTAAGGAACTACACTGCACTATGTTAGAAGTTGGAAAGTGCCACCGAGTCAAGTCCGAGTCCTAGGCAAACACTGGCATGGTTTTGAAGGCAAGTGTTTTGCCATTACTTTAAAGAGGTGCAAACACAGAGGAGAACATGAAAACTCCACACACACACACACACACACACCCCTGAGCTGGACTTGAATCCCACATCAGGCAACCAGCCCAGCAGCTGTAAGGAACCAGCTTCCCTTGCTGTGCCACCAAATCCCAATATTGCAATCTAATATGGCTTGTTTTCATTTTTATAACAAATATTTTCTCCGTAAAGGGTTTCAGTAAAGGTGTTGCAGAGAGGCCAAACTGTTATATCCAGCTCTGGTGATTCTTTCATCACCCTCTATAAACACACAATGTGGTTTTAGCATCATCATGTGGATACTTGTATGCAGAGGGCTGCAGGTTCAAATCCCCGGAGGGGTTGCAGCTGTCATGTATTGAACTGATAAACAATAACTTGAACATTGTAGTAGTGTTTCAAAAGGAGTAGGCATCATCTGAGTCATGTAGCCATCCTGATGCCTCATGTGTTGCAAAAAAAAGTCTTATATGCCTTCCAGTCCTCTGAGTAATGCAATTTTCTAACATAGCATTGTGCCTCGGGACTTTAGACAAATGTACCAAGCAGTGAACTCTTGCAAAATATCAAAATAATTAAGCAGCAACTTTTGAGACTCCAGAATCTACGTCACCAATAGGCGGACCACAATCCGGATCCGGACCAAACGCCGTTCTATACGGACCCAGACATAACAGGCATCACTAAAGTGAGGACCACTGGAAGTTCCGGGAGTCTCCCGTATATTGGTAGTGACTCTCGAAAGCCCGCAAGTTGTATACAATATCACCAAAATTATTTTTTTTGAGTCCCTCCAAAATTTTGTTGAATAAACCTCCTTGCATTTTTATTCAATACCCCTGCTCCAGAAAGTACCCATCAGTCTTCCTTTGCAGCAATAAGCATTTTGTTTATAGTTAAACAAAAGATGTTAAAAGATGCACCTTGAAAGGTCACTTTTATTGTATGTAGGTGCTTTTATAGGCACTTCATCTGAATAGCAGAAGAATGTGACATAGTAAGCTTTAATTTTTAACATTATGGGTGAACAATACATTTTTTACTGGTGGAAGTTTATGGTAAGAAAAAAACAAACTTCATGACTATTGCAGTGAACATTGACATATTTTGCACATTAAATTGAATGATACAGATACTTTATGTTAGATCTGTTTTGTTTATTGTTAAAGTGTAAAAAGTAGCTTTGTTGTAAATTTTTCCAGGTCTTCCATAAGGTTCCCCTTCTCTCTCGCTGGTGTCTAGTTTTATTAACTGTCTCCTGTCTGCCATTCCTCTCCTGCCCAGGACAGAATATGATTTTACTGTAAAAGAGCTCACACTATTATCTTTTAGTCTCCTACTTCTTTACTACAAGTGTATTAACCATTTGTGCCCCTTGTGTCTCTGTAGTGACCTCAGCATGAACAGTCTAGACCCCCTGTCTTTTGGAGCCCTGGCTGAATTGCGTTTCCTTGAAGAGCTGTAAGTATGAGTACAGGGGTCAAGGGGTATGGGGTGTTGGTACACAGTGGCAGCTAAGCTGCTGGGGTAAAATAAATTGGAACCAGTGGTGGTGGAGGTGCCATGGAGTGAAAGTCGACTCATAGCTACCACTGGCACAGCGTCCAACACAAGGGACGGTGTAAAAGTGGTTTATTGTTTTCTTCTTCCCTGCGTGTTTGAGGGGTGCAAACTCAACATTCTCTGAGCTGGATTCAAATCCCATACTTCTCATGCAACCAAAGAGCTATGAGGAACCAGTTTTAACCCAGTGTGCCAGCTTATCTCTCCCTCTGTATCTATGCAAGGTATAAAAGGTATCTCTGGTCCTCAGCATGCTAACACACATCTTGAAGGGTCCTGAGCTATAGAAAACCTCACTTCAGTCCCATTTATTTATGTATTTATGAACAAGAGGAGTTTGCCATTTTTTGGGAGCTGTTAACTAAAATCCAGGACATCAAACTGGCAATAGATTGCTCTTATTCTGGCTAGAAAACTGATTCCAAGTTGGGGGTGGGGATTACAAGGGAATTGAAGAGTTTCTTGTCACCCTTGGACCCTTGACTGCTTTCATTTGCAATTGGGGCTTTGAACTTTCTCCGAGTGGCTATTATTAACTATAGTTGAACGTTCTGGGACTGCTCGCATCCCCTGCAGTGCCCTCACAATCAAATGAAAGTAAAGTGTTTCAAGGCAGGGTGAATGTAGCACTAAACACCCAGGTGCAGACAGAGGGGTAGAAAGTTACAGATGTAGACACGTTTTAAAATGGTCATTAATCTCACCCTTGACCAGTGTTGTTGTTTTTAGTCACAGTTTGCATCCAGGAACAGTGTCTTTAAGCTGGGTTATGACTTCTGCAAAGAATGTTTCCTAGCTGTGTGTTGAAAACTGCTCCCATGACTCTGGATGCCAGATCACAGCCCAAAACAACCTTGTCCTCAAGGTACCCAACTTGCTCATCACATGGAAATACTGATGATTCTGGACTGCAATATGGATTTAACTGATATGGATTTAAAGCTGAGGGAATATGGACATGCATAGCATTCCTGTCTAAAGTTCTGTCAGTAGTTTGCACACAGATGCCAGAACTGACAAATTTATGTTTAGACATTTCTCATTCATGACCACACACAAGTGGAAATTCAGGGTTCCAGTGTCCTTTCTTCGGTGTACTGGGAGTTTGAAAGGTAAGCCTAGTGAGACAACACTTCTCTTTGGAAGCCAACACTGCACGAGTGCCAACCTTTTACAGCCCACGCAATTCACTGCTTGGGTGGTACTTGAAAGGTGCACTGTTTGTGTAGATGGAAGAGTTTTACAATTGCACTTGTTGGAACTGATGTTTTTCACAAAGTTTGTGGTCCTTGGGAGTATTTAATAATGGGGCACAATAAAGCTTCAAAATGGGTTTTTTACTGCTCTGCAAAATTTCACCAGGGGTTCTTCATAGATGTGCACATACACTTGCAAGGGTTGTATAGGCATGCTGAAGTGAATGCACTCGTGTGTTATGTGCATTTTGGTCCTGTGTGCTTCCATGGTTCTGTTCCATCCTTAAATATGGCCTGAAACACATTATGTCTCCATCTATTGTTAAAACAAAAGCTAATCCGTGTCTTTTAGTCTCCTATCCCCACATGTGGAAACTCAGCAGACACAGAAGTGCTCTGTCTTGCAGAATTTAAAACTCAGAGGTAATGTCAGTAAATTTCGTGTGAGCTGCTGGTGAGCAAAAACTCTGTCATAGCTCTTTATTGTTCTTTCTTATTTATAGCATGAAATCTTGCGAATACTTCTTTCAGGAGACTTAGAACACATAGGTTTGTGCATGAGACATCCCTGGTCATCATGGGGAGGAGCTGTCCCCCCTTATTGGGACAGAGGGACAGTCATCTGTGCAGCATTCTCATTTGAAAAGCCCAGCGGCTGCCTCCCATCTCACAGAGTTGTCCAGGTTTCTGATGTTTTTATTATATTTACTCATTTGGAAGATGCTTTCCTGCAATGATGCATACATTTTTGAGTAAAAAAGTGCATTTCACCATCAGACAGAGATATAGTTGCAGATACATGATTTTCATAGCAACTTACTCCAGTACCACCATTTTTGCCGGCACAAATCAGTTGCTACTTAATAAACTGAGGGGAAGCCTCTTGACTCCGTTGCATTCGACTTACGAACTTTTTGATTGGCGAACAAACTTTCAGTCCTATTACATTTGTAAGTAGATCAGCTGTGCTTCTCTCTGCCTTGTTTGATTTTCCAAAGAAGTAAGGAACTTTTAAGAGATCTATTTTGAAGGGCATGAAGCATTTTGTCTACATCTCCTGACTTCAGGCACATAAAACTGATATTATAACTTTTGCACCCCCCACAGAGGTCAGCCTGTATCCCTGTTCCCAGGGCCTCCTTCACCATTTGGGCTGTTGGAGTGGTATTCCTCACCAGTGTGCCACAACCACCCCTCCATTGTGGGCAGTTGCACATTTGTGAGCACCCTGTGTGCTGTTTCCTCAGTGAGAGAGGAATTTAGCGATGCCCTGTGGTCCACCTTTCTGGGTCCAGCAGAGAGTCTTGCAGAAGGGTGTGTGGGTGACCCTTGTAGAGGAGCACCTGGTTGGCTTGTCATTAAGTAGAGCTAATTTACACAGCTGGACTGGTGCTGGAGCAGTTTAGGTCAAGTAACCCCAAGCAGATACACAGTACTGCTCCACACCAGGTTACAGCCTACAGAACAGAGCTTTATGGGTTTATCACAGCAGGCAACATAGTGGTTAAGATTCAGAATCATCCCTTCTCATGTACTCTATAGAAAAGTGCTTATTTACTTATACTTACATTATAAAACATTTTTGTTATTTTACCAAACTGTTGATTTGGAATAAAACATCAGCCTTGGGACAGGAGATATCATGGTAGTCACAATAAAATAAGATTTGAATTCCCACTCCTGCTATAGTAGATTATTGGGTTTACAGTAAAACTTACCTATCTGTATAAGTAATTTCCAGTAGCTAAGAGTTAGAGTTAGGGTTAACCTAACATTGAGCAATGTTTAAAGAAAAAAATTCCAGCTAAATTAATAAATAATTACACGGGTGCTGTTTGCTTGGCACATTTCCATGCAGTGTACTATAAAGCTCTGTAAGAACATGTCATGTGGATGTTGTATCTATAGCTATGCAAGAGTTTAAACATGTGTTTACCCCCAAAGATGGGCATAATCTGTCATAATCCTAGCCTGATTTGGCCACGTTTTCTTCTCAAGGGCATAAAAGAATGGAACCGGAAAACTGCCGCAGATGTGTTCAGAATCCTAGGGTTAATTTGTTTTTCCCAATAGATATGTTTACATGAGTTACAGTTTTAAACAGCTCATTGGCTGTTTTTATACAAATATCAATGTAATATGTATATTTGGTGCATGTTTGGATTGCATTTTCCAGCAGACACTGGCATTGTGTATTTCATGCAGACAGTCGGATGCTAGTCTGACAGACAAGAACTTTCCTGGACTGTTGTTGATTGTAGGCAATGGTTGTGACATACAGTACACCTTGCCCTGGGAGGTAAAAGAGAGTGTCAAAAATTTCTCATCTGCTGGCACCTATTTAGAATTGAGCTGTATCTCAAGTGTTTCTTTTTTCACAGTTTAAATTGAGTCCACATGGCAAGCAAAGCTAACGCCATTCCTTTGTTTTTTCTTCCCCCTGTCCTCTCCAGACGCCTAGCGGGAAATGGCCTAACCCACATTCCCAAAGGTGCCTTCTCTCGTCTTGAGGGTCTCAAAGTGCTGTAAGTACCTTCCTCATAATCTCCCATAGGTGCAATTTCGGCACTGTCTGCCACTTGTGCAGCTCTCACCTTAGTGGCCCTTGTGAAAGCAAGTGATTTGGAAGGATTTTTCTGTTTTGTACATTTTTACACTTGTGTCTGAAAATGGGGCTTTAGTGTAACCTGAAGATCTGATTTCACACTTTTATGTTTCAGAGCTTGATTTCTACTGCGGTTTTAAAAACATTTAGGTTTGTCTGTCAGAATGTCCTGACAGAAATGGTTTTCTGCAACTCAGTGCACTCAGTCTGTGTGTAACCCATACAATGATGATGGCTTAGGAACAGGAATACCCTTTTCAAAAAACAGTTTTAATATTTAATACAACTATTTTTTTCATATCACTGGCCATTTTACTGCCATAATTCATGCAAAAAGATTACAAAAAAAAAACCTCTGCTCACATGTTCAAATCCAGGTGTACTTGTTGTGCAGCTTTCATTGAACCTTACACACTGGTACAGAATGGTTCTATGTGGGAAGCAACCATACTGGCGACAATAAAATTGTTAATCAAAGAATGCTAGTTGTCTATTACATTGCTTCAAAATATTTTTGAGAGAAAACTCAACTTTCAGACTGTCCTAAAAACTGGTGTTAGAATGGTGATGGTGAACAGCATGAAACCAGATACAATACAGACTGTGATGTACTTCCTGTAAGCAGTAAATAGTCCAGAAATTATTGCCATTGTTATTATTCGTAGTTAAAGCATCTTTACCTGTGGTTCTGAGCTACAGTTACAGCGCAGATCAAAATAGACAGAATAATTTGCTAATTTCATAATAATTGTTGAGCACTTAAAGCTGGGAGGGCCCAGTTTTTTTGTAGAACCAAAGCCCGTACTGTTCATTGAGCTCATTTTAAATTGCTTTTGAGCGTCCAGATTTTTTTTTGTAACCTGAAAGCTTTTGTCTGCATGCTGGGCTGGTCGTAGGTAACACTATACTGTTTGTCTCCCCTGGGTTTACATACAGAATGCTGCAGAACAACCAACTGCGGCAGGTCCCCTGCGAAGCCCTTCGGAGCCTGCGGAACCTCCAGTCCTTGTGAGTCCCAATGACCCCGTCTGTCATCAGGAATCTCCAGGCATCAAGAGGCTACCATTTATAGTTGGGCACAGTTTCCTCAGCCTTTATCATTCCTGGTTCACTAAGAAGCTCAGGCATTTAATTAATTACCATTTGACATAAGGAACTGAGGCTCCAGGAAGAAGCAGGAAGAAGGCCGATATAAAGCGGTCTTAAAGAAAGCAAGCCTGTGATCTTTGCTTAAACACAGGAAGGGAGCGATAAGGGCACTGAATGTACCTTTTCCATTCAGTGTATTGAACTCGAAATTGATCCTCTCTACTTTTTCCAAACAAATGCTAAGTATGGGAACGGACTCTGTTCTTAGTCACATCGGCTGAACAGAGCTCTGATTGTTGCCGCTTTATATTTTCTAGCACGTGCAGGATGTCCCACAATGATATAACAGTTATTTTTGTCTTCTAATGGCCCTCCCTGAATGGGTAGAAGGTGGAAGGATGCCTTGATCTCAAGGATAGTGAGAGAAAGGTGTCTGGTGACAGTTGATTTGGGGGTGTTGGCATGGGAGTAGGGGGCGGGGCTTAAATAGAGGTACTGTGGGAAAACTGTAAAGAATTGCAATGTGTTGTGGTTAAAGAATAAGTGCTGAAAAGTACTTTGTCTAAAGCAACTTGTAAGATTTCTATGAAAAGGCATTTAGGTGTTTTGGATTTTTTTTGTGCTTGTAGGAAAATATGCATAATCTAAAAGGCTGGTATGAAGTGTTTCGACCTAAGAATTTTATAAATGGAAGCAAGTATGAGGACATATGAAAAAGGGTATTTAACTGTTAGTTGTAGAGTAGAGCTATTATTTCAGTTATTACAGAAATGGATATCTGAAGTGTCTGTTAAATATAAAGTAGTTTTTTTTACACAATAACGCTGATATGTGTCAACCCGTGTGTTGATTTAAGAGCACTGCATTCCAGTGAAACAATAACACATGGACTCCTCCGTCCTGTGCGTGACTTTCCAAGACCATTCTGATATGAGGTATTCTTGTACCATAACTGCAGCATGTGTAAAATAATGCTATACAGGTGCTGTGTAGATAGGCCTCATTTTGATTAATAATTTATCACATTGTTTTATCTTTGAATATTGCTTTAATAATTTACCACATCACTTTACACTGTTGCTTTGACACAAATTTTTCATAGGGTTGGATATGACTTGAGCAATTCTAGTCAAACATGTCTGTTTGAGGGTTCAGCAGCTGAGCAAATAGGTAGGATGGCTTCATACCTGTTCCTTCATAATAATAATAATAATAATAATAATAATAATAATAATAATAATAATAATAATAATAATAATTTGCAGGCGAAAGCATTTTAGCACATTTTTAATGTGCTATCAGAAAACTGAGAATTTGAACTCACATTTTTCCAGTTGAAATTATCCTATGTTTCTTCTTTACTCTTTTGGAAGTAGAGTTAGTAGTGGTCAGTGAGTATTTTAAGGCAGTTCCTGCAGCCCTTCTGTTTTTATTACTTTGTTTCTCTTTTTAAAAAAATCTGGAGGCCTTTTTCTCTCTATTTTGTGTCTTTGTCTTCTCAGTCAGTTCGGTTTCACTTTAATTTCCACAAAGCACAGACCCGAGACCAAACAACTGACCCAGCTAATGACTGGCTTGATTTCCGATTGCTGGATTTTGCTGTCTAAATCTGTTTTACTTACAGCACAAACTCCTCCCAAGGTACCAGGATGCCTTGGTTGCATGAGAATATAAATCGTCTGCTTAGATACCTTTTCCATTACCTTTTCATACTAAACATTTTACAAAACCTTTTGAAAATGGTACACATTATGAATTTGTGGACAGAATATTCGCGACTTTGTGGCCACAGTTTGCTTCAGCGTGACTGTACCCCCCCCCCCCCTTGAGAAAGCGAGATCCATAACCACATGGAACACCAACCGCGAGCCAGGCCTTTTCACCCAACCTAACTGATGCTCGTGTGGCCAAATAGGCACACGTTTCCAAAATCTGGTGGAAAGCCTTCCCAGAACGGTGGGAGCTGTTATAGTAGCAATGGGGAGAACAACTCCATATTAATGACCATGAGTTTGGAGTGGGATGTTCAGCAAACACATGTGGGAGTGATGCTCAGGTGTCCATACACTTTTGGCCATGTAGTGTATATTTTCTGAGGGTAGTTCTGTTCTTCCTTATTATTGTTTATTTAGATGTTTTTGTTTAAAGCAAGTTGTAGGAACAGGGTAAAGTGACTGCTACATCCACTGGGGTGTCCCTTTAGTTTTTTTTCCTTATCCCTCCTCACCTCAGGACAGCACACCCATTCATCATCACTGACCCCAGAATGTTGTGCAGGATTGGTTGAAAAACCAGAAAGATGGTATTTTCCTTGAGATATAAGCACTTTCTACATAAGCGCTATCCTGCACTTGAGAAGACTTTGCCCTTGCCCGTACCCCCGTATTTTTCCTATTTGTTTCTGGTTTTAGCTGGTGTTCTGTCTCAGTGTTTTGCACACATGTGAAACACTCATTCACATCACACCCATGCACACACATGTATAAAACATTCAGACCTACATGCTGTAGCATCTGAACTGCGTCTAATGACATTTGCCTGCTGCTGGTCATGAGGACGCCATTCCTAGGAGTGCCCTAATCCCGGTGCAGGCATGGCTCAGATGTGTGCCCCATTATAAAGATCGATCAGAGATGTTTACAAGTAGCAACCCCAGGTTCACCCATCTCAACCATTTTGCTCGCGTTCACCGGTCACCAGAGTATGTGAGTAGTGCCAGGACCCCAATTCTGCCTGCCACAGCACTCAGTGTACATTTCAACACAGGCACTAGCGCAAATCACTACCATGCCACTGAGGAACGTACGGACCTCCCTGTCTTGCTCTCCCAGGAGGAACAGCGAAACCCTCCTCCCCAGCACAATGTTCTAATTTAATATTCCCTTGTTTTTAGTAAATACACTGTCATCTAAATAGTAATGAATCTCATTGTAAATGTATGAAGGCTAAAAGTGCACATGCCATGAGAAGGTGGTGGTGGACCCACAGCCTCCTGTGTAACTCCTGATAGTGATGCTTCTTGGGCGCGGGCTACAGCAGACAGAAACAAATAAAGATGAATTAGTTTACTGGCTTTCCAAAAAGAACAAATCTACTGCCTTTATGAAAGACATCCCTCGGCCCCAATACAGTTTATTTGCTCATTTTAGTTGTTTTCCAGATACTGTAAATCTAAAATGAATTATAAAACAGGTTTTACGCTAACCTGCAATGAATAGGTTTCCCATCTGGGGTGTTGTTTCATAGCTTAGTGCTCATTGTTTCTGGAGTAGGTGCCAGGATAGGGCGATTAAAGATTTTGGATGGATGGATGGATGGATGGGTAGATTTTTTTTTACACTTAGTTCATTTATACAGTTGGCTATTAATAATCCAATTTAGGAAAGGTATGCTGCTCAAAGGTACAGCCCATTGGAAGCATGGCCTACAGCATAAGGCTTGGAAATGAGATGTGTGCTGGCCCACAAGCTGGAAACGATGCAGACACAGACAGATAGCAATGATGTAAAGCAGCTGCTGGTGGGGGTAGGATAAAGGTGGTGGTGGTGGTGGTAGTGGTGTGTGTGTGTGCGGAGGGGCTAAAGAGTGCAACAGTTTGAACTTGACAGTTTTCTCAATTGCTCCTCACCTCTGCACCCCCCACAGCCCTCCCTGCGTCATCTCGTTCTGCTCCCATTGTAAATAGGTCCCAGATTCTGCACCCTGTTTGAAGTTCTGACACAGATGCTCTGGAATGGTGCAGGTTACAAAGCCACTACAACACTTCCAGCATGGCTGCCCGCCTCTTTGATCAGCTGCTTTAAGTGCACTGCTGTACTCAACCTTTATGCACGGCACACTTATCTTTTTGGGCAACAATATAAAGCCGAAGAAGCGATGACAGGCTTGTGTGTTTTTTTTTAACTGCAATTCTGCTACACAGAACATATTTGTTTATTCATCGCATCCCATGATGGGAATCTGTGCCACGTCTGTGAAACTCTAAAGCTGGCAGGCGTCAGCGCGAGATGTGCGTAAATACACAAAGCATGTCTGTCTTCAGCACAGGGCCATGTCAGCACCCAGCGGCATCGTTTGGGTTATTCCACTTTGGCGTCCGCTTGCAAGGAGCAAGCCAAGCAAAACTATTCTCTCTGCCACCTTGGAGTGTGAAACCAAATTGGAAAGGGCATTTTCAAACCATTTTGGTCCTTAAACCTCAGAATAACATAGGATGCAGTAGTATTATTTATTTGTTGGACAGCAGTTTTCATCTAGCACACAAATGTTGCTGGATCCATTGCTCAACCTCCTCAAGGACAGGGTAGGACATGCAATTTTAACTAGCAGATCTCCTTCGTTTACTGGATTCATGCTTTTTTTCTGTTTGTTTAGTGTACTGTGCACTATGCTTGGGTTGGATCTATATTTCAGCCTCTTTTCTCCATCTGCATAGCTGTATAAGGCAGAATGACTACAGTGAGCCTTAAACCTAAATATTAATGTAGTCCACCTATAAATATTTTGCATCTTTCTTCATTGCTTCTATTAATAACAGTTTTTTCGAACACCTTTTGTGGAAGATGTACAGGTAACATGTGACTGGTCTCCTCTAAACCTTTTGTGACAGCACATTACTTAGTTGTTCTGACCAAGGTTCCATGTGCTTGTTTGTCAGCCGACTCGATGCCAACCACATCCACAGCCCTCCGCCTGGCTGTTTCCACGGTCTAGTGTCCCTGCGGCACTTGTGGTTAGATGACAATGCCTTGACGGAAGTGCCCATCCAGGCCTTGGGGGAACTCTCCTCCCTGCAAGCCGTGACCCTCGCCCTCAACAAGATCCACCACATCCCTGACCATGCCTTTGCCAATCTCTCAAGCCTCGTAGTCCTGTGAGTGCTGCCACCTGTCCTTCTATTTAAATTCATCTTTTTATCTCATCCCTTATTCTGCGGTGAATATGTACAAGGCCAGCAAATAATGAACTGACTTGTGTCCGTTTTCCTCTGCAAAATCAAATAATGAAATGTTATTAAGTCATGAAGGTCTAGCAGTCATCTGGACATGTAATTTGGGCATGGGTCTGTGCAGTGTAATTTGACTTGGCTCTGAATGTGAGTGTATTTTATTGAACTTCGGCACTATAGAAGTGATGCTGTTTGTCCCTTTTTGAAAAGGGCCTCCATTCTGATTTCAGCCCCTGCTTCAATGGCTCATATTTCTCTCCACCTTCATGATAGCTATGAAGGAAAGAACTTTATGAGCAAAATTACAAAGAATGACACAGAGTTTTCACTTTGGGGCATAGTATTATCCCCCTTCCATCTGCTGCCACCTACGCCAATCGACTAGCCCAAAAACAAACACACACACACATACACACACACACAGAAAATCTGATTTTAGCTTCTGGGGACTTTCCAGCCTGGCACTGAGGAAGATGGGGGATCCTGGGTTGAATTTAAAACTGCGATGAGGCAGAGAGCAGGGGGATACAAATGTGTACACACAGTTCAGAAATAAACGCCTTTAATCAGTTCTTGGATTTTTTACCTGGATAAGAAAGTGAAATTTTCTCAAGAATAAGCTTTTACTGATTGTAGAGATTAACTTAAGCACCTGTTTTAACTTATCCTTAGACATGTTAGTATTAAAGATCTATAACCCTAATAGCTACAACAATTTGCTTTTTCTCCATTGTTTTTTTTAACCGGATTTTTATTTTGATGTTCTGTAATAACTGGGAAAAATTTCCATATATTTTGAATACTGGGGGGGGGGGTGTCCATTATTTATTTATTGATAACTGAACTGCCAGCCAGTTTTGGCTGGGATCTTACTCTTCTGAACATCTCCCATGTCCACAGACACCTCCATAACAACAAAATCCACTCGATGGGAGAGAAGTGCTTTGACGGACTCCGGAGCCTGGAAACGCTGTAAGTTGAGACAAATGGAAATGTATTTATTGTGGGCGAAAGTGGCACAAACGTTCTGTGCTTCCAGAGAGGAGGAATGTCTCTTTTCAAAGGTCCCCTTAGGGTGGCATCTGATGAATGATAAGATTAGTCTGTGTGCTGGATCAGTTTGAAAATGGGTGTTTGCTGACTGGCTCCTGCGATATTCCACAAGGTTTGTAATTACCTTGTTGCTGTCTGTTGTATTTCTTTGCTACCCTTTATTATAAACATGCAATTCTGAATAGAGCGTGGAACACTAAAACGATCATTGTCAACAGAACTGGCTGGCTACGTTCAATATAGAAAGCCAGGCACCCACTTGTATGAATAGCAGGGAGCGGTGGGATTTATACATACAGGTAGTCCTATCCACTTGTGTTCTGCAACACCAATGAAGCGAATCATTAACTAGGGATGAAGTTCTGTCAATAATGCATCACACACTCCATACTTCCTGTCATATTAGATTTACCACACTAAAGACCACTTCCTCACTGCCTTTAGAAACAAACTTGTACAGCAAGTAATAATAATAATAATAATACAGTATACGCTGTCTTTCATGGTTTCAAGTCCCACACATCAATTTCCAGAACATAAAAATGGCTGCCTATTTCTGAAGTGGATCCAGCTCCAGTGTTTCCAAAACATGTTTCACATCACCACTATTTAACAAAACGTGCGTGTTTCGAACAGGCACTGATTTGTTTAGCAGGATTTTATTAAATCCTTGATGTAAAGTGTGTAACAGAAAAATATACAAATAATGGTTAAATCAGCAGCATGTACATGTCAAATGGTTGTGCAAGAAATACCTCCAGTGTGCCCATTATATTTTCATAAATAATTACCTTCTTATTTACATGAGCTGCTGCTTGGTGTGTGGCGAGCGCCTCTAAGAAATTACACACGGATCAGTTTCCTAAATTTTTTCTCCGTGGCCCTAAAATAACCCCACAGGAGTGACAGTCAGATACTATTGCACACTACCAACATTGTTTTTTATGCTCAGGGCATAGGTGTGGCTTCATAAATTTCCCAAGATCAACAGGACATACTCTCATTTTGCAAAGACTCCAGATTTTGTCCTACTTCATATTTACCTTAGGGGAACAAAGTAAAAGTGCAAGCTACCTACAAGTTATACTTCACACTCACCCTTAAACATTAACTTTATTTTAGTTGTACTTGGGCCCATTATTTGTTCGCTGGTTCTCATGTGGTTTTTAAATGCAGCGAGTTAAAGAAGCAGGCTACCTCACCACCTTCGCAGTTCTGCGCCCCACTGAAGGAACCCTGCAAGAAATTGAAAGCATCTGAGGGTCTGAAAACATTTCTTTTCATGAGAAGCTTGACCACAAGTAAAGTGGAGAAAGAAATATATAATGATTTTTGCATATCATGCTTTCTTGTTTTAATGGGAAAGTGTAACAGTGGAAACTTCAGGAGGGCTGGTTTCACTGTCTGAAATTCTTTCACCAAATAATAATAAGAAACTCGCTAATGTTGTAGATGTGAGGTTTTCTTCTCACTGCCTTATATATAAATTGTGTGGATACGTACTTGTCCACATGCCTTTTGAACACTTTTATGCGAGTGTTTGTGTTATAACACAATTTAAAAAAAACAGGCCACCGGTGATTTTCCACCTGTAGGTCTTTACATGATGTGCACACATAAAATTTAATGACTTTTCTCACCTTTTTAAATATGAAAAGACCAAACGTGCAGGAAATATTAAAGGCCTGCAAGCTGTGACAAGATCTGCCATCTATGCAATCCCTTGCAGAGACCTGAACTACAACAATCTGGTTGAGTTCCCAGTTGCCATCAAAGCCCTGAGCAACCTAAAGGAACTGTGAGTACCCATGATGGTGTGTGTTGTCCTCATCCTCATCCCTCGGCGGCACCCAGCTCATCTGCAACACTCTGTTACAGAGGCTTTCACAGCAACAGCATCGGGTCCATTCCAGAGAAGGCCTTCATCGGGAATCCGTCCTTGCAGATGATGTAGGTCCTCTGCAGTGTATTCTGTGGTTTCTTTGTATATTTTGCTTACCACAGTACGAACTGAACTGAAATGTTTCATGCAATTTATTTACAAAATAGAGCAATTTACAGCAAAAAAATCAACAAATAAAGTGAATCCAGAAAACAATACTAGAAGGTGGCATGAGACTCAAAGATTCATTCTGGGGATGCTCCTCTCTTGTTCCTTTATACCTAAAAGTCTCTACAGCTCAGAACAACATGTAAAACAGACTTTTGGATGAGACTGAATCATCTGGAGTTATGAAGACAAACTTACATGTGCTGAGCTGTTGCTGCTATTCCACCTCCTACCAATTCGTCGCAGCAAAAATGGTGAAACCACCAAGAGTCCCTTGGCAGGATTATTCCACCCTATTTTGCTTACAGTTACTAAGGACCAAGCAGCAAAATAAATAAACCGAAGAGCATTTTAATTTAGTGTTACAACATTTTAATAAAGTGTTGTCAGACAGGGAAGACCAGTCTGACACATGTTTATGTTAACTGTTTATTGGATGGCTGTGAAGTTCTCATTTGTGCTCGGTATGTTAGCCATCGTTCATAAATCACAATCAGATTTATGGAGGTCAATAAAGTTTAGCAGATGAGAACTGGGGGAACAAATGATCGTGTGTTGGCATCAGCTTTCTACGGCTTTCTAATGCAGCAGATTATTCACAGAATACTCTGATTTCCTAAAGTAAACTGTATGCTAGATATAGATAAAAAGATGCTGTTGGGCCATGCCTTCACATAGTGCGCTTTTCATTTGATAAAGATTAAAATCGCCAGGGTTCGTGTGATGCTATCAAAAAAAGTTTTGCACTATCCATCACTTTAAGAGACAGTCAGCAGTCTTAACAGCACAAAGAATGTCATTCGCAACTGGAAGGGTTTTGTATTTAGCACTTTTTTGCAAATTTACACTTTGAATTCGGTTTCTATTCAATTAGTGTTACTATTTACGCCACACACAGGACACCGTATTCAGTCCCTAAAAATAATCTGTTTCTCTCCACTTTCCCCTTTCCCCTTTCTTTGTTGCCCACAGATTCTTCTACGACAACCCCATCCAGTTTGTCGGCAAGTCTGCCTTCCAGCATTTGCCAGAACTTCGGATGTTGTGAGTTTTTGGAAATATTTGCCAGTTTATCTAATTTATTTTGCAATGCACGCACATACAGTACGTTATTGGTTAAGCTGAAAGGAAACACCCGACTTCTCTCCACGTCCTCTATGACTACCCTCTGCCTTCCAGGTCTCTCAACGGGGCCACAGAAATTACGGAGTTCCCAGACCTCACCGGCACCGACAGCCTGGAAAGCCTGTGGGTCCAAACCACAGTCCCATGATCCACACATCTCACAGTTAGAGGCGCAGCAGAGCTGCTGTAATCTATGAATAAAACAAACCACACTGCTCTTGTTTTTAAGGATTTGTTTATAGAACTCATAAATATTAATCGCAGGTAATAATGTTCTGCTGGCAAACCTTATCGTGTTGACATGTGATTAATGGTCAAGGCCTGCAAAAGTCTTTCAGCAACGATTGGTTCAACTGTACTTTGAAATTTTAGGTGATCCTGAGTTATGTAGAGGCACATAGCTATTCTCCACAGTTCTGATGACCTCACTTTAACTCTGCCTAGGACCATTACCGAAGCACGGATTTCATCGCTGCCTGCTACTCTCTGCGATCAGTTGCCGAAACTGCAAGTCCTGTGAGTGACATGGGACATAATTTTTTAAAACCTTTTTTAACCTGTTGCGAACTTTCAGGGTAAAAAATGCTGGTTGCTAAACATCCCTTCATATTTGCAGGGATCTTTCTTACAACCGCATCCAGCATCTCCCCAGTTTCAGCCACTGCAGAAGGATCCAGAAGATGTAAGGGCGGCAACTTTAACAGGCTTGGATCACACATTTTCTCGTCCCAGATAAAAGATACAAACCAGTGCTCTGTGTCTGCCGCAAACATAACTTTTCATCTGTTTAAACTGGTGCCACCTCTCTTTTTTTCAGCGACCTTCATCACAACGCAATCCAGGAGGTGCGTGCTGGAACATTCCAGGGTCTGATGGCCTTAAGAGCCCTGTAAGTGTGGTTTGGGTGCGTCGCATGTGCTGCATTATGTTCAGTAAGTCACTCGGAAGTACGCGCTCCAGTGACTGCAGGGATGAAGTTCCGTCAATAATCCTTTCGAGTCAACTTTCCAGCACTCTCCAGAAACATCACACCACCACGTTCTGCACTCTCCGTTTTCAGATATATGTGTTTCACCACCGTTTAAATTCACATTCATCACCTGACCTGCTCAGTTAGGATGTCACTGATTCAGACACCATCTCAAAAGTCATGGAGTTGAAGACAGGACAGGGCACCTAATAACACAAAGTCACATACTAGGACCAGCAGTTCATCTTAGGTCTTTAAAATCATGGCAACTGCAACAGTCCTACGCACTATTGCAGCTCACTGCATTTTGTTCTGTAAGTCAGCATCCCACTTAAATAGCACCCAACAGTTTCAAAAAGTCACACAACTTTTTAAAGTCCATTATAGCCACTTTTAAGCTTTATCGGTGTATGGCAGCCTAGACATTTGTATGCAGTACTCAGGAAGAGAACCCCTCAAAGGAAAATAATGGGTCATTTTATAAATAAAATAATGGTACATTTTTGAAGTTTTTGCCAGCACTTAAATCCACCACCTGTTTCACCAGGTGTCTAGAACAGATGAGGTGCAAATCATCACGCAGGTATCACATATTTTGGAAGATGCGGTGCATAATGTTGTCCTTCCTTAGACGCGTGGTCCCCAATGGGTAAACAAGGGGAGCAAATTCTGTTAGTAAAAACCAAACCAAACTCTATCTTTTTTCAGAAAAATATTCACCCATCCATCCATCCATCCTTGATCATTAACTGCTTTGCAGGGTCAGCAGTGGTCCAAACCATCCCAGAATCACTGGACACTGGGCTATGAAACTACATCCTGGATGGGATGGCAAGTCCATCACAGGGTGTAAGCAAAGAAATCGGATACATTTAAACAGAATCATTCATGTAAGGGTTTACACCTTTCGAGTGAACAAAAATCACCAATTACAGCTGACTACAAATAAAGTGCTAGGCTGCAGACTTTTTCATACATGTTGCTTGATTTATTGTACAGTTTGCATGCGCCCCATGTAAGATGTTCATGTTTCCATCAGAAAAAGATGGTGCTTATATTTTTTCAACTAGTATATATTTGGACATGTCTTTTCCAGAAAGTGTGGGAACAGAGCTGCTTGCTCTGTTTGATCTGCAGTCCACAGCGAAGCAGAGCAAAGTACCGTCATAGCTGGCCATGCTGAGAACTCCTGTGCTCCAGTGTTCATTACCATACAGAGGGCTGCGGGATATCAAATTTCCCAGAGCATGAACAAGGCGACATGAAAAGCCTTACTGTGCTTTTTGCCAGTATTTTTTTTTTTTCCATTCTGGGTGATGCAGCATTGCCACTTACATATTCTCTGAACCTTTTTTGTTTTCCTGTGGAATTATGAGACAAACCAAATTATATTTGCACTGGCAGGCAAATAGTCAGGCCTTCCATGTTCTGATCCACCATGCTTTAACTTTCCGTCACAGCACTTAAGACTTCCCAGTATTCCCAGAGTTTCACTAAAACGCAGACTCCGTTTGTAAGAGTTGGTGTAAATCCTTAGCCACTTTACAGCAGAGAGAAAGATGAAATGTATTCAGTCAGAATGTGGGTGGATGTCACACTCCTATTATTGAAGATGTCATACAGATTTTGTCTTTGCAGTAAGATCAGATGGCAGAAAGGTTGTTTTGAACAGAACTATCTGAAAGGCAACACCACATTTGGTTTAGTTGTTTGGCTTTGTTGCCTTTTTTTGGATGTCTGCGACCTGACAAAAACTAACCAACTCATACCATGTAACCGCTTCAAAAGAAAATGGTGGTCAGAACAACATGAGGAGCGTAGATCCAATGAGTCCAACACAAGTAGTAACGTGTTTTTCTCGTGTCAGACTGTGGACAGGGAAATATGAAGCGCTAAATAGTATGTCTCTAAGTTAAAAGGTTATGCATGCATTCATCAGAGGACACGGCAGTACTGGAACGTTATAGCAACAGGTAGCATCAGTGGTACCTTGTTCGATGTGCAGCTTCTTCGAAAGGGAGTAACGTTTCAACTTTTTAAATTCTGTCTGAATCCTTGCCGATGAAAATCACTGACAATGTGAAGCAGTCTTTTGCTGTATGTCTCCGCAGCGACCTATCCTGGAACCGCGTGCATAGTGTGGAGCCACAAGCCTTTATTGACCTCCCACTACTATCCAAACTGTAAGCGCTTCCCTGTCTTTAATACATTTGCGTTTGGCCACTCCTCACCGGCTTTTTTCGGTGACCCGGCTCCTTGCCCTTCCTTCACCTCAGAGACCTCTCTTCCAACCTGCTGGCATCCCTGCCTGTGGCAGGGCTCCGTGGGCTCACACACTTGAAGCTGGCTGGAAACAATGGCCTCTGGGAGCTGATGTCTGCCAAAGACTTCCCCAAGCTCAGGTAGAGGTAACTGCAGCCATAGCAACTTAGTGGCTCCTATAAATGCACTAATTTTGAAAGAGCTCAGATTAATGCAAACAAGAAGTTCTTTTGTTATTTTATTGTTTATTTGTTTATTATAGCTGTGGATGTTTTGTTGATACTAAACTAATAAATTATAGTCAGGGTCTAACGTGGGAGCTACTCAAATTTCACAATGCATGTATTTATGCTGTTTTTTTCTCATATTTAGGGTGATGGAGATGCCTTATGCCTTCCAGTGTTGTGCCTTTGTGGGTTGTGAGAGGTCCCCAGATCCCTGGTATGCAGAGGACAGCGGTAGCAGGGACCCGCATAGTAGGATGGAGGCCAACATTGTGCAAGTGCTCAGCAGACCCCCAGGTGCACTAACACTCTATCAGTAGCAAACAAACTATGAGCACATGCTGGGATTTTGTAGAGACGTTACGTGTAATACAATCAGTGAGCTGTAGTACCAAGTCATAATTCAAACCATAGGTGTTTTGTTCAGCTGTGAAAACCATGCAATGGCCACAGGTCATTGTAACCAATCTGTAACTTAATGCGATTCCAGAAGAGCATGACCTTGAGGACCTTCTCCTGGAGCTGGAGGAGGAATCCAAATCCAAGCAGTCTGTCCAGTGCTCCCCAGCACCAGGTGAATTCTGTAACAAGAGTACATTTCCAACTCAGGAACACCTGCCTGAAAGGCCAAAGACTCATAATTCAGCTTTAAATGAGATTGTAGTAGTTTGCTATAAATTTCCGTATGTTGCCGGTATCATATCTACTGTGACCTCTTTGTCTTTCACCAGGACCCTTCCGACCATGCTATCATCTATTTGGAAGTTGGCTCATCCGCTGTGGAGTGTGGATCATTGTGGTGCTGTCATTGGTCTGCAATAGCCTGGTGGCAGTCACTATCTTCCATTCCCCTGGCTTTGTATCTCCAGCCAAGCACCTTGTGGGCCTCCTGGCCATCATCAACGGCCTTATGGGCCTCTCTAGTGGCATGCTGGCTGTGGTGGATGCATTGACCTTTGGCAGCTTTGCCCAGTATGGGGCCTGGTGGGAAAGTGGCACAGGGTGCAAGGTCACAGGTTTCTTATCTGTCTTTGCTGGGGAAACCTGTGTCTTCTTACTGACCACTGCCGCTCTAGAGCAAGATCTCGCCACACGAAGCTCTAAGAGGGTCGAAACCCAGCCCTCCACCACCGGCAACGTCAAGGCCACTTCGGCCCTCTGCTTTGGCCTTGCTCTTGCAATCACAGTCTTGCCGCTGCTTCATGTGGGCGAATATGGCGTCTCCTCGCTCTGCCTCCCACTTCCTTTTGGGGAACCCTCCAGCTTGGGCTTTATGGTGGCCCTGGTGCTGCTCAACTTGCTCTGTTACTTTGTCATGACTGTCACATACACTAGACTTTACTGCAGCCTGGGAAAGGGTGAGCTGGACCACTTTGTGGAGAGCTCAATGATCAAGCATGTGGCCTGCCTCCTGTTCACCAATGCCCTGCTCTACTTTCCTGTAGCCTTTCTATCCTTTTCCTCCCTTCTCAATCTCTCCTTCATGAGCCCAGAGGTGGTCAAGTCCATCTTGCTGCTCATTGTCCCCCTGCCTGCCTGCTTGAACCCTCTGATCTACATGCTCTTTAATCCCCACTTCAAAGAGGACCTATGCCTACTCTTCAAAAGGACAAATCTGCTGAGGGACCATCAACAACCAAGCTTGGTCACTCTCAACTCTGAAGATGCAGAAAAGCAGTCGTGTGACTCCACACAAGCTCTGGTTGCCTTCATACTGCATCAGACACCTTACCAAGGACAAGGAAGGAGTGATGACCTGCCATAGTCAGAGACAATTTAGTCATCACTTTGTTCAAGGTTACACAGTCCAACGATCAGAAGCAGGATGCGCCTTTGCCACGTAGTTCATCCGCACGTGGCAAAATCCATCATAATATGCAAATCAGATTTGCTCCGTGCTGTCAGGTAAAAAACAAACTACACACTCTCTCTGTTGTATGGTTTTACATGTCAGGACATAACAAAAAATATATGTTCCTCACCAGGCCCTAAACTTAGGTAACTCTAACCTCAGGTGATAGACAACACATAACGGATTCCACTGTGTCATTATTTATCTATCAAAAATAAGCCAATGTGCAGAAACCATGTGTGAAAAAAATTATTTTTTTTATAAAATAACCTGAAGGAATCGTTTTTTTGTGTGAGATTATCAAGTCTCCCGCATTGCTTTGGAGGAATTTTTGCCACCCTTCTTTACACCATTGCTTCAGTTCTTTGACATCCAAAGCCATTTGTTCACACATAGTTCTCCCACCACAGAATCTCAATGAGTTTAAGGTCTGGACTTTGACTTGGCAATTCCAGTGCCCTGGTTCTTTTCTTTTTCAGCCATTCAGTTGTCGATTCGCTGGCGTGCTTGGGATCATCGTCCTGTTGCAAAATCAAGCCTCTTAGTTGCCGGACAGATGGGCTCACATCTGCCTGCAGTACTTTATTATAAGGAGGAGTTTGTGGTTAATGTAGTGATGGCAAGGTGCCCAGGTTCCGTGGCTGCAAAACCTGCCCAAATCATCACCCGTCCACTACTAAGCTTGAATGTTGGTATGATGTGTTTGAGGTTATACACTGTGTTTAGTTCCTGCCTAACATGGTGTGAGCATTATGACCTAGAATATGATGAATATATGAAGACTATAGGATGCAATAATATGACCAGATCTCAACTTTGGACTCCTCTGTCCAAAGGACAAAGGAAATTGTATGGTTTGTTAATATGCAACTTTGTAAGACTAAACTGTGCTACCAGGCCATTTTCCTGGCTACCATTCCATGAAAGCCATACTTGTTCACTCTTTTTTCCCATATTCCTAAATGTAGCTCCTGGGTTTTTTTGTGAGTATCATGTGGTCTGACCTTTGGGTGAATTTGCTGGGATGCCCACTGTTGGGAAGGTTGGCATCCATCCTGAAGTTTCTCCATTGGTCGATAATTCATGTCTCTGTAGAAGGATCCTTTTCAAATTATTAGAAAAGCTTGCTCGTCGATGCTCAGTGCCGATGCCTTTCTCCTAGGCATGATGCACACACTCACAAAAATGCTCCAGACCTCCAAGTTGACCTTTTATAGAGGTGCTCACACTTCCTGAGGAGAAGTCAAAACTGGTCAAGTGCATTTCATTGGCAGCACCTGGCTGGCAGTTACCTTCTTAATCCCTTTGGAAAAAGTAAGGGGGGACTAATTTTTTCTACATAGTTTCTACATTTTGACTGTTTTTTGTGAAAAAACGACTTGGTGAAATCTGTGACGTGTTGTCTGCTATCTGAGGCTGCACTTACCTAACCGTAGAAGCTGGTGAGAACCAGATGATTGTTATTTATGCCCAGAGAGACGGTCTACTTTGTTTATCTCATGGCTCTACTTCACCGAGGCATTAAAAAGCCCCGGTTTTCACCTCAGAAGAACTTTGGTCAAGAGTGGCTTAATAGTGCAGAAACAAGCAACATTCCCAACTTTATTCTCTATTTTGTAGGAAACCGTCTCTGACACCATCATAAGCCTCTTGCCTTCACGTTCCGTAAGTCATGCAGATCCCTTGGTTGGATTTGCATTTTTGGATCTTCATGGTCTCGTATCTGGTTAAATTTTTTATAATTAAGGTGAGTGATGTGAATACAAGTTTACGTTGTTTATTGTGTCCAGATGATTTCTAGCTTGGGATGCTTTCCTGATATTGATTTTGCATATTTGTGTATATTCATAGCATCTGTGGTGTTTGTATGTGTTTGTACGTATACTGTGACCTTTTAGCTTTGGTATCGCGCTAATGTGTAAAGTTTCGGTTTTTTATGTGTTTTATTGACCTTTTGTTACATTTTTGATGCTTACGCCTTATACGTCCATGAATAATGTTTCATTCGTCTGACCTTTTTCTGACAGTCTCAGAAGCGAGCGTTTGTATTTTTGCTTATTGTTTGCACAGATGTGTTTTTCGTTCGTTACCTGCTGCTGTCAGACATACAGTATGAAGCGCTTACAGGATCAGTGAAATACAAATAAAATTCGGACAATTTTTCACTAACACAGGGTGCTCCACTTTTTTTTTTCATGTTGGGAGTTGCAGTCTTGGGTAGTCTGGTTGAAAATGTGCCACCTTTCTATAGACCTTCCACTGCCACTTCTGTCCCTCACGGGTCCTCGCCCTTGGCTTTCTTGCACCATGGCATTTTGAAGACTTCTTTTATTTGCTATTTTTACTTTTTTCTGTTGATAAACTAGACGGATATTCAAGTGGCTATGCCAGTGGTCCGCCTATGATAGATCCCATAATCCTGGTGCTGAGTACTAGGTGTCAAGTACGTACGTTCATTTACGTACATTTCCTTTCCTGGGTATTTTCTCAAATATATGCTTAGGTAGATAAATGGGCATAGTTTATAGTATGAATTCTCCGATACTGGAATAAATTAATTCTTTATTAATGACTCGGGATTTTTGCATTGGATGGTTTCGTGGCTTCCCTATTGATTTTATTTATTTATTTTTTTTATTGACACAAAAATAACAAAAAATAATAGCAATAATAATTATAACAAGGTCTTCAGGTCGGTCAGGTGGTATGACATAGAAAAAGTTATGTACTGTCCCAAAATAAGAGCTTGGGAATTAGAAAGTGGAACGTGAACATCAGGGGGGTTCCTGACCAGTGGAGGTGGGAGAAATACTAACACTGAAGCAGCTCCCAGGCCAACGTTGAGACTGCAGTAAAGGGAATCCCCCTACCTGTGCAACGTGCTTGGACGAATTCCTCCGCCGTCTGGAGGTCCTGAGATCCGAATTCGTCCAGAATCAGTTGCAGCATCTGACTGAGAAATGACAGAATAATAGAAATAATGCTAATAGTAACAATCTTCAGCACCACTGCCATCATTCTTCATTCTGCTGGCCCGTTTATCCAAGTCCTTGCCAGCTTTCAGCTTCACAGCCTCACAAAATAACTGCATTTGCTATTCTTTGTTTACCAAGATTAGTGCATGGGAATGTTGTGCTCAAATTACACTCGAAGGTAAACTGTTTCCCTGGCCAAAAGCTCAGAGTTTATCTGATGGATGTTCTGCGATGCCCCGGGTGCGTTAATCGGATCGAAAAACTCGACGCCGTTCATGCAGCGCAGATAGACGGCCGGTGAGGACGCAAACCAGAGCATTTCTCCCCTGACTGCTGGGTGAAGCTGACGGAAATGTCTGTAAGTTCGTTTTAGTCAGATGGTATCGTGCGTCGGGTTGCTGCTCCGGAGTTTTCGGGTCCCGCGCATGCAGGGAAGGAGGGAGAGACGCACCGAGCGACACAAAATAGCGCGCCGTCGGCGCTGCTGCAATTTCCAATGCAGATGACATCCAGAAGAGACTTCCTGTCTGCGGGCAGGCGAGGTGTGTCTAATTGTTACAACCAGGGACGGAGGCGTCTCCGAGTCAGGGGCTCCAGGCCGCTCCGCACGCCTTCCCCTCCTGTAAACACACTCAGCCAGCGCTTTGTATCTTTTCCCCCTCTTGATTAAAACCTGTTCTTTCCATCTATTAGCTGCGACGCTAATCTGCAAGTCAGGATTTCTGCACGTTTCTGAACTATAGACAGGTCTGTGCTGCAGAATAAATGCCCTTATCCTGAAAACATTAATAGTAGCTTGTAAAAAAAAATATATATATATATATGTGTGTGTGTGTGTGTGTGTGTGTGTATTTATATGCATGAGCACTATATATAACTATATATTTATATGTATACATCTGTATTTAGTTCATAAAATATATATCTGTATATATGTTATATATAAAAAAAAATATATATATTTTGTATACATATCCCTGTGTATTATGTATGTGTAGTGTGTGTATGTACATACCTGCACGCGTGCGCACACACACCCATACACACACGAGTCAGTCACAATATTAAAAGCACTGACAGGTGAAGTGAATAACATTGATTATTTTGTTACGATGGCATCTGTCAAGGGGAGGGGGGATGCATTAGGTAGCAAGTGAACAGTCAGTTCTTGAAGTTGTGTTGGAAGCAGGAAAAATGGGCAAGCGTAAGGATCTGAGCAACTTTGACAAGGGCCAAATTGTGATGGGTAGACGACTGGGTCAGAGCATCTCCAAAATGGCAGGTCTGGTGGGATGGGTGTTCTCGATATGCAGTGGTTAGAGACTACGGTACCAAAAGTGGTCCAACAGAAGTACAACTGGTGATTCGGCGACATGGAGGTTCATTGATGCACATGGGGAGCGAAGGCTGGCCCGTCTGGTCTGATCCGACAGAAGAACTACTATAGCACAAATTGCCGAAAACCTTAATGCTGTCCATGACAGAAAGGTGTCAGAACACACAGTGCATCACAGCTTGCTGGGTATAGGGCTACGCTGCTGTAGAACCATCAGAGTGATCATGCTGACCCCTGTCCACTGCCAGAAGCACCTACAATGGGCACGTGAGCATTAGAACTGGACTTTGGAGCAATGGAAGAAGGTGGCCTGGTCTGAAGAATCACCTTTTCTTTTAAATCATGTGGATGGCCGGGTGCGCATGCATTGTTTACCTGGGGAAGAGATGGCAGCAGGATGCACTATGGGAACAAGGCCAGCATGATGCTCTGGGCAAAGTCCTGCTGGGAAACCTTGGATCCTGGCATTCAAGTGGATATTACTTTGACATATACCACTTACCTAAACACTGTTGCAAACCACGTACACCCCTTCGTGGCAACAGTATTCCCTGATGGCAGTGGCCAAAATTGTTCAATAATGGTTTGAGGAACATGACAAAGAGTTCATCAAATTCACCAGATCTGAATTTGATCAAGCATCTGTGGGATGGGCTGGAAAAACAAGTCTGATCCATGGAAGCCCCACCTCGCCACTTACAGGACTTAAAGGATCTGCTGCTAACATCTTGCTGCCAGAAACCACAGGACACCTTCAGAGGTCTTGTGGAGTCCATGTCTCGATGGGTCAGAGCTGTTATGGCGGTACGAGGGGGACCTACACAATATTAGGCACATGGTTTTAATGTTGTGGCTGATCAGTTTATGTTTTATATATATAAATATTTGCAGAAAAATCTAGAAATGTATTTAGTAGCCAAAAATGTGTGATGCTGCATATGCAATAAGCAACAAAGCAAACCTGAAATATGGTCCACACTGGCAAGTCATGGTTAGCAACAATTTTCTTATTCCCAAGAATAAACACATATAATTTAATAAAGTCTATTAAATCAGTGTGTTTTTTTTTTTTTTTTTTTTTTTTTACATTTTAGAATTACTTACGGTAGATACCGATTAAATGAGGTTTTAAAGCCAAAGTGAATATTTTCTTTTGGAAAACTCTTTTATTACTAATGAAGACAAAATGTAGACGCTCAGTAATTTATAAATAATGTCTGCGTATATTAATGATAAGGAAGCAGGCGGCAGCCTTTGTTTGCTTTTTAAACGTACATGGATTACAAATGTCACGTCACGACGCCAAAGAATTCAAATGAGTCTGATTTTATCGCAGCCTCAGTCGGCGATTAAACAATCTGTCACAATAAAACACGGTTACCCAAAGGTGGCTGTAAATAACCGCCTCCGTGCAACGTAGGGTGAATTCTTGCCGAAGAAATTATTAACACATCGCCTCTAAATTCAGGTGTCTGGATTCCCTCCAGTGCGCCAAGTTTCCTGGAAGCACCACGGTGCAAACAGAGTAAACATGACCTCACCTTCCCTGCTCTAATCCATAGGCCGCTCAGCTCATTTTCCCGTCCGGGCCCGTAGCGCAAATGGTCATTGTCCTGGGTCCTCTAACTGATGTGTTTACTAAACATTTATTTACCTCCAGCAGACTGGAATGTGCACTTTCAACTCAGAGATGAGGCTCCAGAACTGTTTCTTTAAAGTGCAGAGAAATGCAATCCAGTAAAACAAAATGCGCTTTCATAAGAGATTAAGACTGACGGCGAGAGAGAGAACGCAGATCTCAGCACGTATAGAGACTGTGAGCGGATTCATCTCTCATCCGATCGTCCTCTTAAGGTGGGTTGCAAATGTCAAATGAAGCCGCTTGGAGGCCACGGACACCGTTATTTTCTGCAAAGTCAAACTTCAAATTCCTTGGATGAGAGTGGCGTTCTCCTACAATGGTAACATCACAAAGTCCTAATGGGAGTTTGGAAATCATGTTTATGAATATTAGAGGAAACCAGATCCCCTTTTGTCCAGAAATGCAGATTCTAGCATTTTCCCTTCGGGGCAACAGCGAGGGTCACAAACAGGTTCGTGGTACAGTTTGGCGAAAGCGATGCCTGCCCCTATCGGCTCCTGCATCTCTTCCACTGCTGACATGTTGTCGCGGAGACAAAATGACCCCCAGAGCCGTGGAGGCGGTTTCCCTCATGCCGGTTGTTGTGGCGCAGTTAAACATCACGATGCGAAAACACAGGGGTCGGGGGAGGACAGGATCCCATTGTCAGATCCCGCTACCGTTCTTCGTGGTCACCAGGGAAGAACGGTTTTATGAACAATATTCATATCCAATCCAGAAACGTTTTGACAAGGTTTGCATAACGTTGTGTCCTCGCTGCGCCATTTCCGTGCATGATGTCACTGTGAGTCCTGTGTTCGGAGCTCCAGACTGTGACTGGCGCCTACGTGTGCAGCCAGTAGTTTAAAGACGGCTGTAAAGATTTCTTAGGTTCTAACCATTTGTCAACGTTGGAAAAAAAACAACTCCCCCATAAAATCCTTGAGCAACTTGATATTTCTTTCTCGTAGCCAGCATGTTCTGTAAAATAGCTCCTTTCTTCTGCCACCCTCTCACCATGTGATGGTTATGAATACATCTGCATCATATTTATATTCATAAACACCTGGCTCACCCCTGTTTTTCATTTGTTTGCTTTTTTTCTAATCACCCAGAAAGATTTAAGAACAGCACTGGCAATGTGTTCTGCAACAGGCTCCTCAATGCGGTGCGAAAGGCAGATGAGAAGCTGGCAACATGGTGTCAGGTCACAGTCATCCACTTTAGTTATCATCCTATTACCCCCTCATTCTCAATGATTCCCCCATACTGTTTAAACCTCATTACTTTCCCAGTCACTTTGCTCCTTATCCTGAGAGCTTTTGTATTAGCCATTAGCCTATGAGCTAACTTCCTTTTCCCTTTGTTACTCAAAACTGAGCTACGTTTTGTCTTCCCCTCCTTTTATATTTTGTGTTGTGCTCGTGCAACTTTCGACCAAGCCTTCTTCTTCTTCTTTATCTTCCGGCTGCTCCCATTAGGCTTCGCCACAGCGGATCAAACGTTTCCATTTCTTCCTGTCCTCTGCATCTTTCTCTGTCACACCAACCACCTGCATCTCCTCTTTCACCACATCCATAAATCTCCTCTTAGGCCTTCCTCTCTTCCTCTTGCCTGGCAGCTCCATCCCTAGCATCCTTCTCCCGATATATCCAGAATCTCTCCTCTGCACATGTCCAAACCAACGCAATCTCGCCTCTCTGACTTTGTCTCCAAACCGTCCAACCTGTGCTGACCCTCTAATATACTCATTCGTAATCCTGTCCCTCCTCATCACACCCAATGCAAACCTTAACATCTTTAACTCTGCCACCTCCAGCTCTGCCTCCTGTCTTTTGGTCAGTGCCACCGTCTCCAACCCATATAGCATAGCTGGTTTCACTACCATCTTGTAGACCTTCCCTTTCACTTTTGCTGGTACCCTTCTGTCACAAATAACTTTCGACCAAGCCTATTCTTCTTTTATTTGTTCATATCTATTTTTTTTTTTTTTTTGCCAACCCAGAAGTGGCTGAGTGCCAGCTGTCCCTAACACCCAGCCATTGCCCTGTAGCAGAGCACCAAGCACCAGGTCCCGGCAGACATCAGCCACTCCAGGTTCACCCCCTATCATATCCCTGTCACCATCAGATGACTCCCCTATTGTTAATAAAGAATTCTGGTGTGCACTTGGATCTCCTTCACACGTGACTGTGTTTATTTTAAAATTCATTATCAATTCCAGTCCCGCCCTTGTTTTTAGGTTAGAGGTTAAGCAGAAGTAGCAATTGTTGAAAGTGAGTCAAATGACCATAAAAAGTACTGTAAAAATGGCAGGTTCCTGGATGAAAAATGTGTCGCCAAAAATGACATAAAATACCATAATCAACCAATATTTCTATGTGCAGCAGTGACACTGCTGTTGTACTTCAAAATTTATTACAAAATGACTGAATGAATTTTAAACATTGCTTTCAGCGTTATATTTTCATTTATTATCACCACTAATCTTGCTCCCTGGATGAGTCACCTGCTGCTTAGAGTTCATCACCGAAGACAACCGTGGGGTTCTGTGGTCAGAGGCCAACAACCACATAATGCTAACAAAGGGATCAGTTGCTATTTTCATGCTGAATGGCGTCAGCACATTCAGGCTGCAGCTTGGCCTTGACAAACTTGACCTTTACCATAGACACAAAGTCCTACAGAGGTCTCGTGTCACCAAAACACAGTGCACAACAGGAGTGGGCAGCCATTGGCACTTGAACCCCCAGGAGTGTTTTTCTTTACTTCTTTATTGATGAGAGCTTTTTTGTTTTCCTCTCCTCACCTGACCTCAGGTAACGAAGTAAAAAAATAAACTTTGCATTGCGTCATTCCCTTCTTCACCATAAATGTCCTTGCCTCTTTGTTCAGCATTTTGTTTGACCAAGGTGAGAGCACTCAATAAAAATAAATTGTTCCGTAGAGGTTTGTGGAGGTCCAGAACATGTGGCATGGAACAGGAAATGTTCTGGATGGAGATATTAATTTGGTTCATGAATGTGTTTCCCAAAATATAAAAATACAGTGAAAATAAAGTCCAAAAGGTCACTGCATATGGACTTCACTCAGCAAAGCATGTGGATACTAGGCCGCTTGAGGCGTTGCATAGCAATAGCAACAAATGTTTGATAATTTTACATGATCTTCATTTCATTTAGGTGCAAGATATTCATTTTGTAATTTCTGTTACTATGATTTTAATAACTGAGATAATAGTTACTGTATATGTTCATAGCTCATTTCTATAAGGACCAAAGGATCCCACTCCTGCTGTAGTAGTAACTGGGCCTATAGGTCAAGAGTACTGCAAAATTGGACTTTTAATTATGGATTCAGCTTGAAATTTTTTCTAAACCAAATAATAGTTTTATTCTACTTACCATGTTTTTTTTTTCTGTTTATGCAGCTAGACAGTTTTTAATGGACCAAGTAAAAGCTAAATAAATTTGTGGTACACTAAAAACACAGCAGCATATAAAGTTAGTACCCAATAACCACAGCCCTGTGCTTGTTGTGCTAAGTGGTTTTGCTTGAAAACAACATCTTCATCCACGCTGCTTTTGCTCAAGTCCCTGTTTGCACTTTTTATGATCACCTTTGGCCCCTGTGACCAATCCTGTTTTACCAAAAGCCAAATAACAGGAATTGAAGGAAGCTACATCTGTCCTTTTAAAACTAGGTACCAAAGTGGCAAAAATACTGCACATCAGACCTTTTTTTCTTGTTTATTTTCAAAACACGATGATGTGGTAAAACAAAAGGGTGATCTACTGCAAATGTTGCCCTTATCTGTGAAGGATTTGATCATGTGGTGGATAACTGTGTAACCCGTGGCTGTTCTGAGCATCTCATGGCACTGCTGGACCCAACTGCCTGGAGCTGACTGTGATTTACTGAAATCTTCGGGCCACAGTCTAACATCTGTGGGCACTGGTGGTACAGCACCACGCTGGAACGGCATCCCCAGGCACTTCAGATTTTAAGATCTTGCATCAAAATCCATTCCGTGCGAAACCTGTAAACAAGATGTTTTCCTCTCAGTTTACAAGATCAACAAACTCTCGCACTGCTTTATTATGAAATGACAAAGATGCAGATGTTGCTGTTTCTGCGATTTGACACAGATGCTTCGCCGAGGCAATTTCCATAGTTGTGTTCCTTTTTTTAAATCTCCGAGGAATTCTGAGGGAACTTAATTGTTTTTCTTACTTTCGCATTTTTACAGCCACGCGCTTCAGTGTGAACTATGTGAACGGCAGCGGGCTGGAAGGGACGGCATTTGTTTGTGTTTTGGGCTGCGAGAAGAAGGGCTTTGCTTTACTTCTAAGAGTCGTGTTGCAAAATGACTGTGGGTTGCTGGGAATTTATAGCCTTTTAAAACCTGCATACAGACAAAAGAGGCAAGTCGCACCATAAACACCATCAACATACAATATTTAACATCAGTAAGTTTCTCATTTATACATGAATAGGCCAAATGACCTTTGCTTTGTTGATGGTGCATCTTGGTGCAATGGTTTGACACCCCTAAAAAAGTTAAAAACTGAATCTCGTAATTTTATTTCTTGCAGTTAGTTGCTCACTGAGACCATTTCTGTTGTGGAAATGAAGGTGACAGGTGGCTCCATGGAGTCCTGCTGCCAAACAACGGGGACAACAGGCCACGTGTGTCAAAGTGCCGACCGCTGAACGCAGCTAGGGCACGCTAGCAGATTTTGTGCGTCTCGAACAACAGGCAAATAACATGACATCAAGAATTAGAGACCAGCAAGGGAGAAAGTTCAGAGACTTTGGCAACATTTGGAATTTGGAATTTTCTTTCATCGGAGGAGTGTGTGGTAAATTTGTAATGAATTTTGAGAAATGCGGTATATGTTAAAAATATGTATGTGTATGTGTAGCTAATTTTTAACCATCAACATGCCATAACCTTAACCCTGAACCTAACCTGCTGCAAACAGCAGCATGTCCTTAGTGGGCAAGCAGTTGAGGAGATGAACTGTCGGGGTGAAAGTCATAGCTTCAACCTTCAGTCCCTGCTACTACTGTAGTGCTGTTGACCAGTGTACTGTCGCTAAAGTGGTCCAGTAAAGCTACTCAGGTGTGCAAACAGGTCACTTAACATTCCTCTGGATTAAAGCACCAGTTAATACAAATCCTCATAAAATGTCCACCACCAGTATGGAAGCACAATGTTTTCACTGCAGCGCCATGAATAAATCCTTTTAACGTTACTGCATGTTAAAGAGACCGAGTTCCTTTCACGGCTTAGCTGAAACTATGCTGAAATGAGGAAAGGGAAACTAAAAATAGCAGAAAAATAACAACTCAAAGCAAATGGAAACCAAACTTGCGACAGCCTTAGTGCGTGACGCTATTCCAGCGCTCGGGGGGCTGCAGTCGTGCCCATTTTAGTCTCATTTTCAAGTAGCCGCGTTTTCACATCGAAGTGATTTACACCAGGAAAGGCCGCTTATTGTCTCAGCAATGACTTCAGTTACACAGCGAAACAGTGAAGTTATACAAAAAGCAGTGCACCCATGATACAGCCCTCAAAAGCCCGATTTGCTTTAACTGCCAATATCTCATCTGTGTTTAAATTGCCTGCTCTTAGAAATCATTCTGACAGCACACAAATTTCTACTACACCCTCCCCCATGCACACACACACACACACACACACACACACACACACACACACACACACACACACACACACACACCCTACAGCCACCTTCCATACAGGTCCGAGGGCCCTCGGGAATATCAGCTCCAGCAGACGGCATTCAGTATGCAACCAAGCAGGATGTTTCAGCAAGTTGGCTATGAACCCATTACCTACACAGAAGAGCTATTATGATCCATTGCTTTTTCTGATGGTACAACAGCAGTTTCTGCAAATCAGCTTAGGTGAGATTTTTAAAAAAACATCAAGGGACTCATTTGTAGCTGAAATACGTCGAGGTGGGATACAGTAACAACACAAAGAGACTCATCTAGATCTGAGTAAAGAAAAATAGCAGAACTAACTGAAAAATTAGCTCCTGCACTTAAAAGATGCACAAGTTACAGACTGAAGGGATTTCAAGAGCTGGGATTCAGTGTTGGATCTGAACAAATGTCCAGCTGAAATGTACGATGCTTATCTGTCCAAGCATCTGGGTGGCAGATGGGGAACAAAGAGCACTACACTGCCTGCCCTTACGTGGGAAAGAACCCAACAGTGGGGTGTGTGGGGTATGTCAGTGTATGGATTGTGATCAAGGCTCCTGTGATGGAAGTGTGGAGTGGTAGCCTCTGTGGTGTCCTGCAGTGGGAAGGTAGGCGTCATTCAGCAAGCAAACAACCTGACAGTCTAAAGACACTTGACATCATGGGAGTGTCAGCTGCTGCCATAAAGCAAGAAACCGAGTTGATCTTCTGGTTTTTCTTGGATATTCTTCCACTGGGAGCCTCACTTTTCAAAACATCATACATACAAGCACACAGCACCTCCGGTGCTTTTCTGAACATGGTGGGATGTTCAGAGTAATAAGGCAGAAGGGAGGAGACTGGAGAGAGATCCTTGTTTGAAGCAACTGTCCTAAAAATAAAGGAAAGGAGAAAATGTGAAGGTCCCAGGGAGGGATGGAGGGGTCCTCCTCGACACTTTGTCACATTTGTCAGATTCCTGTTTTTTTTCCCAGCGACGGTTTATCTGCGCTTTGGTCTTTGCTGTTCTTCGTGACCGTGAAAAAGCAGCGGAAATCGGCAGGAGAGCTGACAATGGATGCCTTGTGTCTGCTTCACAGCTTCCCGCCAATAAAACAGGAGGATCCCAAACGGCACTTTGCCGTGCGTCGCAAATGGCACCAAATGCACGTTAGCTCATGGAAACAAATGGCCTCAGTCAGATTGCAGAACGTGGGGGAGAGGGGGTAGCGGGGATGGGAACAAGTATGCATTTTTTAACTTATAAAAGTCATTTTTCGATATTCTTCACAATCTTTTGAGATGAGGAGGGTTTACGAGTCTGGGGGTCCGTGTAGCCGTGTGCTTTCTGACAAGCGGCCCGTGTCCCTCACTGGTGCCTTTCCCCACCATATACTGTAGATAAACACCTGAAATGATGGGCTGATTTTTAAAGGTAAACAAGCACACTGTAAAGAGCACCCTTCAGTCCACAAGCCAGCAGCCCAGACTGTTTACTCTGAAGGGTAGGTAAAGGGGCCATGAAGGAGACGTGCGGTACGCTGTTTGTTTTAGCTCGCCGGGCCTTTGGTACTCCGTGTTTAGTTTCGCCATGTCATCAGGGCAATCCGTGCCGCTTCCTTAATGAACACGACCGAAAACAAGCAAAGGCAGGGATCCTCTGAAAGAGGCTGGGGGGTCTACAGGAGAAAAGGAGGCAGGGGATGGGGATGGAAATAACATTTGGCCCATGACAAAGAGACCCTTCTTTGCGTATTTTTCTGCTTCCTCTCTCTCTGAGGGACCTACGGCAGACTGTCTAGCCCAGACTAAATGTCCAGCCTGAAGACGCAACTAACTCCTGAAACGGAATCCGTCCACCAGAAGATGAATCCCACTCGAGCCGAGATAACCAGAGCCAGAGGGCAGAGACAGCAGTCTGAGGATCGCTTTCTGATGCAACCAGCATGTTTGCGACGGAGCCCAAACACAAACCTCACAACACATTCAGGTTTGTGTCCCGAAAGTATAATTACAAACATTTGCCCGAAACTCGCACAAAACCATAAAACTGACGTCAGGTCTTGATTCCAAACCCATTGAGTTCCAGTAATTCCACACCTTATGCGGTTCTGCCAAAAGAGGGATTTGGAGTTAGATTTAGTTGAGACTTTTTGTCAGAATGAACAAACAGAGACGATGATGGCTTATTAGGGTGACACCTCAATCCAAGGTGACTAACAGTGCTGGACTCGCTACACTAAACTGGGCAAAATTGTGGAATTTTGTGAGCGCATGTGTTTGCTTACACAACAATGCTTTCCATGTACTGGCTCAAGTGCTCAGCATGGGGCCACCAAATTACCTCAACTACACAGGAGCTTCTATTGTGGAAGGATCATTTTTACAAAGTATCTGTAAAAGGTGGAGATTTTTTCTCTCGGTATTTGACAAAAAACCCTTATGTTGTGTCATAAATAAATTTTGCAGCGCTTAAGTTTGTTCTTTGTCTGTTTTCCCGCCAGAGAGTGGGTGGGACTTCCTTTTCACATTCCTGTTATGGTTGGTCAGTTTAAAGGACGCTTATTTCTCACCGGTCTGCTCTGCCAGTAAAAGCCTTCCGTCAGTTGAGCTCTTTTGGAAAAATCTACCGTGAGCCGGTGTTCCTTCTCGCTGGTCCAACCGCTGAGAGGAACTGCGTTAAACTCCTGGTTGAGTTGCATAATTGAAGTACATTATGTTGTTTCTTGTTCAATAATAAAACTTTTTTACAGTAGTATGGTTTCCTACCAGACATTGCAAATACTAAAGAATGAATCCACAGAACGAATAAAATCCAAGAAGCCCTTCAAAATGTGACAGAACACAACTCAGCAATACTAGCTGTTTACATGCTATCTGTTTGTGTTTCTCGTGTTTCTCTGGAACAAGCAGCTCTCAGCTGCACAGAACACCAAACAGTCAAACATCTCAAATGGTAGCTGCAGAGAACCTGCTAGCTGTTACAGATTTTGTGCCCCTGCTTACTGAATGAGTCAGCCAGTGTGGACCGAAACCACTGTTTCGGTAGCATCACCTACCTTTCACCCATTTCACATCGCCCACGAATGCATCTTTTCTTGACTGCGAAGCAAGTCATTTGGCAGCTTGAAGACCCTCCAATGTCCCTGGAGCTGTGTGCCCACCTGGCAGCACCAGACAGCCACACAACCTGTGGGAGGAGAACCTTGCGGTTTCTCACCTATCCACCCAACCAGGGGTTGCATCTTCTGGCCTTAATGTGTGTGGCCGGGGTCAGGTGGAGTGTGAGAGGATACAAGGTCAGAAAAGTCATATATATTCACTGTATTATACTGTAAGATGCAGACAAAGGAATAAACACATTAATCCTGCCCTTTTTCTTATCACCACCATTCTACAAGCAAAGCCTGTTTTCTCGTAAGGGTTTTCAACACACCGGTGCCTTCCAGCTCTGACACCATGTATTAAAATCACGGCTTTGCCGGCAAGGGCTGACAGGAAAATGAATAGCTCACAGGGCCACTGCGAGAAAGATTATTTGTATGCTGAAGCTCCATGTGGCCAGATAACATAAACTCCGGCGAGGAGGTGACTGACTGAGGCTACCTGTGATTCCAGTCCTGCTTCTGTTTGCCAAAGAGAAGCATGAGTTTCTGCTCCCCTCTCCATTCCATCCTCTGCTATTTGTCCTGCACTGCTGACCTTTAATGGAATGAAAGCATTTTTTCTTTTCTAATTTTTTTTTTTTTTTTTAACAAATACGCTGATGATAAACTTCTCTGCATGGTCAACATTAGCTTTTTATCTTCGATCAAAAAAGAAATGGCATTTTAATTATTATTTATCACTTTTCGGCATTAGAAACACCAGCTGTGTTTAAAAAAATGTTTTTGTGTTGTATTGCGTTCCTCAGCAGTTATTACATGACTGCATAATTTTAATGGTCAAGATATAATCATAACTCACAAAGAAACCTTTGTTTGGTTTAAACAATGCTGTCCCACTAATTCATTCAGGTGACTAGAAACTGATATGTAAAAATTACGTCCTTTACAGAAATGAACATTTGTAAATATAGTATAGTATAGATAAAGTATAGTATAGATAAAGTATAGATACATTAAAAGAGTTAAACCGGAGTGTTACTTACCCAACATTAATAACCCAATGTTGTTTGTCCAAGGCGATGCACAGTGTTAAATAATGCACTTTACTGTCTTTGCACCTATTTTTACTGTTTCAGTGCTGTCTGTGGAATTTAATCTAGGAACCTTTAGGGTGCAAAATGCCATCTCTAACCACAGTACCATGCAGCCCCAGTCTACAGGACACATAGTGGTGAATGATTCCAGAGTCACCATAAACTCATTTTACATAAATGTTTGATGCTTTGTGTGTTGGGAAGTCCCCCGGTTATTTAAAGTCAAAGTAGAAATGGCTGTCGGTGATGGATTTAAACACTCCTTCACGGCAGCATGGTTCACCATGTTGTGCCCACACACACTTTTCTGTTGTGGTGGCTTCTTTAAACACTACACGCTGGCACCTGCTTCATATTCCAATGCCAGCTACTGTTCTTTGTATCCACAGTCTCTGGCTACCTCACACTTTGTAGGACCTCACATCTCAGGCCTCCCCGGTCCACCACCCCTCCACCCCCTCCAGGGTCCGGGTGTTCCAGGGGTGCGTTGTCTTTCAGCAGCTGATTCCTGGGCGTCAAGGGAAAACAAACAAGCAGTGTTAAGCTGCAGTCACATGTGACATCTCTCAACAAGCCAGGCGTTCTCCTCCTGCTCTGGTTGGACCCGTGAAAGTTCTCGCTCACCCCACAGGGAGCTGTTTATCACCGATGGGCACCTGTCAGTAGGAGAGGCGACACAGAAGGGGGTTGTGAACTCAGCCCCTCATTTTCATTCTGGCGACAGGGCGGCCAGAATGATTTGCCAGCAGCTAGAGAGCATGTTGATGAAATGATGTAGACACACTGAAAGCAAGGCTGTTTCAAGACTAGAGTTTTACACAATAAAATAAGCACAAAAATTTGTACCTCTATGTCAGCAAGGGAGAGTAAATAAAGAGGGAATTACAGCATGAAAAAAGACAAAAGAGACTGGTAAAAAGGAAACAGACTGGAAACTCTTTTGCATCTCATGTGTTTCTTTCCTCTCGGTATTCAAATTAATTAAAAAAATTTAAAAAAAGAAAAAAAAAACGTAGTCTGATGTGGTGTGGCCTGACAGGATTGTGAACAACAAATAAAATGAATTTTAAAAAAAGACCTACCAAATTCGGCTTCTGCACAAATAGCAAATAACACATTTTCCAGAATTTTCTTTATATTTTGCCAGCTCCTTAGTGGGAAAAAAATGTTCTGTCATACCTGTCACAGCACAGAGATGCTGACTGTTTACCTGCGAGTTTAGTTCTGCCTCCCTAAGTATCTGCTGAATGGAAGCCAGCACGAAAGATGCAGGATCCTGGCCACTAAGGGCACAAATTGGACACAAAGAGCTCAGCCTGAGGAAAATCACCATCTTCTGTTAGTGTCTGAACTCCGTCTTCAGAGTTACAGAAATAATAACTTAGTGACTCCACTTTCAGTGGGGGTCAACACTAGCACCACAGCCTTTCACAACCGGACGAATGTAAATAGGTTGGCACCGTGGCTCAGTGAGTAGCAATGCTGCCTGTCAGTACCAGTGGGTTTCAATCCAACTCAGACTATGAGCAGTTCGTATGTTCTCCCCGTATCTATGTGGGTTTCTTTCCACAGTCCAAAGACATGTATTTCTGGTTTATTTATCACTCCAAGTAGCCTGTTGTGTGTGTGTGTGTGTGTGTGTGTGTGTGTGTGTGTGTGTGTGTGTGTGAGTGTGTGTGAGTGTGTGTGGCCAGCCTGTGAGGGACCAGTGTTTCATTCAGCGGTACTTTCATACCCTTTGGTCCTATAATTCTAGGATAAGCTCTTGACCACAAGTGGTTAATAATAATGGATGGGTGTAAGAAGAAGTCAGGGTACCCAACCTAAAGTCCCATCATAAAATAATGAGCTTCATATTGAATTACTTGAAAAAGACATGAGGGACGCACTGTCACATGGACTTCCAGGAATCCTGAAAAGGACACACTAAGACTGTGGACGATATATCTGTAAGGGCATCTGTGTGTTCGGCCTCAGCCGAAATGACTGTAAAATTGACTGAAGCGTGAGTCTCCAGTGCAATTTCACATGCAAACTGTGCAAGAGGCCATGTGACACCGAAACAATTTGTCACACTTTTATATCTGAGTCTACCCGCACGATTTGTTCATTTAGGCCTGTAAACTGTCAACCGCCGCTGACTGCTCGAGCTCGGGTGAGTGCACCAACTCGCATTTTTCATCTTCTTCCTGAACGACCTGACCAAACAGGCTAGCCAGTGTTGTAGTGTTTTAAGGATCACTTGTCAGCCTTAGCCAGGATTACGTTTGTAAGCAGCTGAATAAATCACAATGAAAAGCTACGTTTGCTGAGGAAGCAATAAAGGCAGCAAATTTGCCAAAAATAAAGATCGCTACTTGGATTTAATGGTAATTTAAAGACTGGGATCCCGCTAGACATTTATTTGCGCAAAATCCTGTGTAAGACCCATATGTGTTCTATTGCAGGTTCTTCTCGATCAGCCAAGATGGAGTTTGAAAGCGAGATACCGATGAAGGAATACGTGACTATTGTGAGTGACATGGCTATGCTTTGCGTCACTCTGGCAATCTCTCTGTCATTGTGGATGTTTTCAATGGTGGTCAGTGCCTACAGTGGTGAGTCCATGTATTTTCCTCTCACATATTAGCTGCGTAGTTCTAGAAAAATCTCCTTAGCTGTTCTCTAGCATCCTAACAAGCTATTAGAGTGTAGCAGGTACAGGTTTACAGTTGCAGGAACAGGAATGTCCAGCTGGAGAAGTGGACACCAGGATCTGTATATACTCAGGGTTAGCAGCTATTATCCTAATGATGTCCTAAAATTGTAAAGAAATTTGGGTAAAATGAGTCCTAAAGTTGACAGATGTAGGTGACAAGTAGCAAGTAATGCAGTAAAACACTCGGACTTACACCCCTATTCCTCCTGTTTTACCCATGTTGGTTATTTACCTTGAACTGCCCTGGCAGAAATGACTCTTTTGAACAAAAGGGTAAACCTATGCAAGTAGATTAGCACACAACCCTAAAACTGCAAGATCCTTTGGAAAAAAATGTCAGTTAAAAGCAGATTTAAAAAGGTTGTTTGCCTATCCCAAGCATCTCAAATCTTCAGTGTTCTCTGTTCTGCCTTTCTTTCCGTTTCCAGGTAGCCTGCAACCCGTATCACCATGGCGCTGGTTTTTTTCAATATTAACCCCCTTAAGTCTGACCTCGCAAGCTAGAAAGGATGGGAATCTCGACCGTGGTGGAGCTCTGGGAGGTAAGAAACACAGTAACACAGATTATTACGTTGTTTATCCAAACAGACTACATCTTAGTAGCTCAGCATCTTACTGTGTCTTTAACTACTCCCTTCAGTATTGAAGCCAAAGCGTGTTATTTTATTGTGCATCTGAAACTGGAATATTTATATGAATTTATCATTTTTATGATTGAAAGAGAACTTCTAAAAAAGTCAGTGGTTCATTTAAGGACATGCAGTTATGAAAATATCTGCCTGTTCATCTGTCTGTCCACCCATTCTGGTCTGTTAGATGGCAAACACACTCACGGCAAGGGGAGTATAAAGTCGCTGGTAGGCAGAAATTTATTAGTGTTTGTTATTAAAAATTGATGTGAAAATGATAAAAGGGTATAACAGCACACATACAATAGCACAGTAAGAGGAGACACCGCTGCGATTTGGTAAAGTCTAGGGGTCAAAGGGGGCTGCACATAAATAGGAAAAAGGGGTTTAAAGAGTTTACCGTCCAGATAACTCATCAGGAACCAAACCAAGGGGTTTATTGTTAGAAAGGTCAGTGATTTATTGTGAATACTTACATAAAATAGTGATGTGCTCAAAGGTGTCAAGCTTGAAAGTAAACCAGCTATTGTTCTGTGTGCGAACCAAAGGCCAACTACCCGTCTTAAACCTGGAAAGAGAAAGTGCTGAAGCTAAAACAAAGTCTTCCGTGCCCGAATGACTGCACTGATCTAAACTGCCTAACAAAACACACAAACAAGAATTGGACACTGCTGTCTCCACGCAAACCTTTCAAATAATGCAAAGATACATCAGCTACCCAACACACACTCCTTCAACTCTTCTTGTGTGAGGTTCTTTATAGGCACAGGAGGTGGGGCCACCCAACCAAGATCAACTGGCACAAGTGATGTCCATTTGGAGTCCCCACAGGCCTCACTGGAAAACAGCCCAACCCTGGGGCATTACACTGAATTAACTCTCAATGATCACATTTAGTCAAGTATATAACGGTGGATGTAAAAGCAAATAGGAAGCATGAGAGACAGCTCAGTTCCACCTGAACAGCAAGAAGAGTCACTGTAGCTCTCCTAGAAGCAGCACCACTAGACCAGAATATTGTTAGATTCACTTGTCTTTTGGCTGTCAGAAAGAAACAATTAACTATTATGAATATTTGTATAATGCACAGGACATCCTACAACAGTTAGTTCAATAAATATCTAACATATTAGAAAGCAAGGAGAAAAATTATACTGTACAGTACTGTAAGATTCTGGGCTTGTAGACGCAGATTAAGTTTTATGTTCGAGTGGAGTCCTTGAGAGCTTGGGGATCATTAGCACAAGTACTGGCCTAAAGTTTCGACTATAAAAAGAATTATTTTTCCTCATGAAAGCCCCTGTTTGTTCTTGCCACATTTGACTGACGTAAATGTTGAAGGACTGCGAACGGTGCACAAATTCGCAAGGCGGGAACGTGTTCGGCGGTCGTGTTTGCGAGTCACACACAGCTCATCTGTGGGCAAACTGCACGGCGACCAGTTTGCGGCCTCCCCCTCGCACCCGGCGACGGCGTGGAATTCGCTTCGCCGAAGGAGAACTTGTGCCTCCTCCTAGTGGCCGACTGCTGTCCCTCAGCAGAAACGGAGACTCTCACGGAAACAGAGCTGCTGTTGGCGGTTTAAAGAAAACAAGAAAAAATAAAATAACGGCACGCTTCCCAGCTCGCTGAACAGTGTTTACGTTTCTGGACGCACGGACAGACAAAAATACGTGATAGCGGAGAAGAGCATTTTGTGAGGCGGACACAGTGAGAATCTGGAAATGATGCAAAATACATTTTAAATCTTCACCAAAGATCTAATGCTGCCCCACCAAAAAGAACATAACATTTCTAAAAACAGGCATTGAAAATATGGGGTCTAAAAATGTAGCATTTAGAGAATTGAAAAATATTAATAGCATTATTAACAATGGTTTATGTTTTATTGATTTAACTGGGCTTTTTTAGCCTGATGTAGAGAAAAAAAAAAATTAATACAAAAATTAAAATGCTACAATAAATTTTTTTATTAATTGCAAGTATAAAGCACAAAAAGGTGTGTGTGTAAGTGTTTAGTAGAAACACCTTTGGCAGCACTCACATCCGGGAGTCTGTACCAGCTTTCCACATCTCCACATCTTGGCTTTTTTTGCCTTTCACTCCTTAAAAAATCTTTCGAGGTCTGTCAGCTCGGATGGGGACTGGAGGGAACTGCGATGTTCAACTCCGGCCCTGAATTCTCAGGCGCAACGAAGTGTCAGCTCTGACCCTGTCCCTTGAGAACATTTTTACTTTTAAAAAATGTCACGTTCCTGCGTGGCTTTGGCTTTGAGTTTAAGTTTGTCGTCATGCTTGATCACAAATCTTCTCCCACTTTGGAGCTGCAATGTAGGCCACAGCAGGGTCTTCTCCAGGATTTCCCCATGCAGACAGACCTTCAGGTTGTGTAATATATGACTTACACAATCGCAGACTTAGGCATGAATTACTGTAAAAGATCAGTGGGAAAAAAGCAGTTAAGAAACTTTTTATTCCTCATCTGCGTTACCACTGCTGCCGCCTTGTGGTGATGCTCCAAAACCTACGTAGCGCTCACAGGGCGCCCTCTCCATCTTCAGCCTTCAGCCTGACTTTGCATTTCTTTTCATTCAGTTTCTGAAAAACATTTTCACTTTCTTAGAAACATTTTCTCATCTTTGTGACTCCAGTGATGCTTCAGTCATGACTGGAGAGAGTAATTTGAACCAAACACGGCTTAACTCCTGTTCAAATGCATAGTAACTGATTTAAAGATGAAAATTAAGACTATAAATATGAATGAGGAGAAAGCGTACCAGCAATACCATGTGAACTTGGTCTTGACGAAGAATACGACTGTAAAGGATGCCGCCTCTATCAAAGACTGCATGAAAGTCAACAATAGTAAATAAAAAGCATTTCTGGTGCAGTTTATGAAGTGAATAAATTCATAATGTGAATGGACAGCCAAAGACACGTTAAGCGTAATGATTTTTCAAGCACAGGCTAGATGTCTTTACAAAGCCGTAAGTGGCAAACTCCACATCCAAATGTTTCTCAGCCATCTGTGGGAAGTATTGGTTGGCGAGTGACAATAATGTCATAAGGAAGACTGACCGCACAACATAGCTGATTTAGGTGTGTCATAGTAAAGGGGGTGAATAGTCGACACTCCACAACTTCTTGTCCCTTTGCAGAAATAAAATTATTTTTCAAAGTAACTCATACGGCCAGGCTACAATATGGAAAGAGGCAATGGACAAACCGTGGATTTGTAATTACAGGACTGGTGGTTGGATTCATACTGATGATGGCAAACAAGAGCTTCTTCTCATCTCTGCTGACATTTTTCATAACTTCCTCCATACTCACAAGATGGAAAGAAGCCAGTCAACATCACCCAGAAGTGGTAGAAAATGCCGGTAAGAAACAGTCCCATAACTAAACATGCCCTGAATACAGAAAACAGAAGTGCGTTGAAAATCTCTTTATTTAATACTAATAATCCTCGCTGTACCAAGCAACTGAAAAAATCTGCTTAATTCTGCCCACAAACACTGGCATCCCTGAAATTCACCATAAGGAAATTCTATCATCCATCATCCATCCTTCTACACCAACACTGACCTGTTTACCATGAGTCTGGAAAGGAATTGGAATGTCACAGAATTTTGACATCTGCGTATTTTTACTTCTTGGAAATTCATATTTTCCCCAAGGGTCCAAAATACCAGAAACTCATGGCAGCCACTAAAAAGCGTGAAACAAGTCCAAAATAATTCATGTTGACCTCACAAAGAACCATTGTAACAGACACTCAATTTAAAAAATGTGTACAGGAGCTGCACAATGGGACTTTTCTGCATATCTCAGCCACAGGCGGGAAGAGAAGTCAAAAACAATTCTTAGTTAAATGTACTGCTACTTTCAAACACAATTCATACAAAAGTCTGAAAGTCTACTTAACTAAATCTCAAAAAGTAGCGCTCAAGTATTTGCTCAAATCCCCAGCTGGAACCAGAAGTCCGTTGCTTGTTGTCTGTCGACAACTCCGGTCACTTCCTACTATTTACAAGACAATCGGTAGTCACGGCCTCATAGAGATGTCCCTCCGTTTATTTGCACGCTTGATCCAATGAAGTCAATGGAGAAATCTTTAGGACGTAAAAATATTCTCTAACACTCCCATCCATACAGTACCAGCAACTACTTGTGAAATGCAGGGTCACCAGGGTACAAAATCTATTTCTAGAGCACAAAGCAGGACACTCCCTGGATTTGAAGCCACAAAGTCAGTGTAACACTTATATTTTGTTAATTTTTATTAGCTCAAAAGTATATTAATATTGATACTTAATATCGATAATCAATATAGAAATAACTGAATACAAAAATAACAGTCTCTATTGACTGCTATTCAATTTCCATTGTTAATGTGACTAAAAAATTGTAAATTTTCTTGATATTGATCACCGGGCTCATAAATGGAATCACAGTGTCTCACTCCTCTTCTGCTTTGGTGGATTTTAGTGCAAATTGATGGCTGGATATGAAGGCCCAAGACCCTTTCACAGACAGTGAAATGTATTTTAAAATGAATCAACTGGAAAATGCTTGTACCTTTGAAAATTTTAACAAAAGTGCTGAAAGATGTGAAAAAGGCTAATGGAAATCTTAAAGTTTAGTTTAGTTTAACACTTGAATTCTTAAAGCCTATAGAATTCTCTTGAATGGCGATACCATTACAAATTTACCAGTGGGATGTGATTTACTGTTGATTTATTGAAAATGGTATTTTAATAGCTTGACAACGAGAGGTTATGAGTATTACAAGGGAGTACAGCAGTGATAAGAATTCCCCACCTTGTAACAAACTGGTATTCCCTCCAGGGCGTAGGTTCACAGCCCAGGTCCTGGTGATTCTGGGATAGCCTCTGGACCACCACAGCCCTGACCAGGAAAGATAGATGGCTGCATGAGAATTGCCTTGCTACATAGTATCATTTCATACAGTAAAAAAAAGGTTCACAATAAAACAAGCATAACAAGAAATTTCCAGAATTAAAAGAATAGTAAAATGAAACTATTGAATGAAATGATAAAGCAAAAATAATAGAATTTAAGCAAATTACACCAGTGAAAGACAGCAGAAGTCTAGTGGTACCACACCACTATGATGTCCTTTTTCAGGAAAAAATAAAGAATAAATGCTTCTCATTTGTAAGCCAGTGAAATTGAAATGATCGCAACGCATGTTTGATCTCGGCTCAGTGCTGCATCCACAGCAATGATGTAGCTATAACTGTAAGGCTCTGCTTCACTGGGCTGTGTGCTCTGCCATAGGGACTCTGAAGATGGGCTGGGTGCAAGTGCTGCTCAATGGCGGGATCCCCATGGAGCTGGCACTGCTCTACATGGTTGAGTCAGGTCCCAGGGAAGCAGCGCTGGACTTTGAGAACCAGTACAGTGCCACTTGGCTGTGCCTGTCCCTGCTGGGGGCCCTGGCTTGCAGAACAGGGGATGCCTGGGCTTCAAAACTAGGGCCAGCTTTCAGCAAGGTTCCACCCAAACTTATCACCTCATGGAGAGAGGTCCCTGCAGGTGGGGGTCTGTAATGTCTTCTACGCCACACAGTGACACTATTTCACCTAATCCAAATTACACCTAAAATGTCAGCGTCTGACATGGGTAGGATCCAGCAGCACAAGGTAACTGGAAAGCCACTTGGAGAAGTCACTGTCAGCTTTGACAGAGCCAGCTTTGTACATTCATCCCGCACATAGCAGGGTTCATTCCATCCACAAATTCCAGCTGTGAAAAGCGTTCCGTCACCATTATCCATTGCGGAAAAAATAATAATTGGTTCCCAAATGAAACATTTTTCACCAAAAATAATTAGAACAGCAAAACTGAAAGCATTTTCCCTGTGAGATAACACCAACATATGTTATAACGCTGTTAACATTAACTATTATTTCCATCTAGTTTGCCAGTGCCCTACTGTTCAACTGTTCACCTGGCAGGATTTTAATGTTGTAAAATCCAGCTTGAAGGAATGCAGTTTGAGGTGTTCTTTGATACCTGATCACTCGCTATGCCATTGCTACCTTTGGATGACTCAAGTCAAAAATCAAAGTTCTCAAATGTGGCTAGAAAAGTGCCCCTGTACTGAATAATAGACCTGTTATATACATACTATAAAGTTTCGTAAATCAGCATATGGAAGTTCCTCAATGAACAGACCAACAGTTCTTGTGGTGCTGACTAAGCCAAAATGGCACAGCAGAGAATTGGTTTGGATTTCATGAAGGTCAGGTGACTAGAAATATACGCAGTCTGTTTCATTTGCTTTGCAGGGACAAATGGAGGTGTGACTCCTGAGGGCCTAGCAGCCAGTTTCGTAGGTGGAATGGCAGTGGGATGGGCCTACTTTATCACCCAGATCCTGTTTGTGACCGACATGCAGCTGGCTACTCCTCAGTGGCCAGTCATTATGTATGGTGGCATGGCGGGACTTCTGGGGTCAATACTGGATTCCTTCTTGGGGGCAAAAATGCAGTATTCAGGTGGGATTTTAAGTAAAATTCTTTTTATGCCATTTGTGGGTAAAAAACAATGAAATAAAGTCTTGAAACTGTGGGCCTTGACCTACAGGATTAAGACTACAAGTTGGAGAGGTAAGTGTCATCAAACTCCATTCCACTCATGGCAGCTACTCTTATAGTGAAGGAAGTGGTTTATCTTTCGCGCTGGTCCTTGGACTACAGACAGGGAGAACATGTACACTGAGAACATCTACAGCCACCTTTAAAAACACAGTCAAATGCACAGCCCTGCCTTGATGAATTGTTAGGATCTGATAAATATTAGCAAGAACATTTCTCATCCCACCCTCTTGACTGACCTGTGATCACTGACCTGCATGTCTGTGACTAATCGTTCTTGTTCCAGGTTATGACGAAAGCACCGGAGAAATTGTGAATTACGAGTCACGGACAACAAGGCGGATCTGCGGAAAGCCAGTTCTAGACAACAACACTGTGAATCTTTTCTCCTCCATAATTATTGCCTTAGTGTTGCCAGAAATAGCCTGGGGTTTTTGGCCTATGCGTTAAAACTGTTCATCAGGGAATTTTGAGTAAAAATGCCCGTTATTGCGCATTGCCACCTGAAAAAGGTTAATACAGAGCAGGGGCACAACACCTTGTCAGGGACTGAGGAGACCAATAACTATTTTAGTACTCAAAGGAGCTATGCAGATTTTGTGGAGACTCATTAACCTTGCTTGAACATTGAGAGGGGTACATTCTTCCTTCTTATGCCTATGAAACACTGGTGTCTTCACACATATAGGAATACCTTTGTTCATGCCTCACTTCTTCTTCTTCTTCTTCTTCTTTCGGCCGCTCCCATTAGGGGTCGCCACAGCGAATCAAAAGCTTCCACTTCCTCCTGTCCTCTGCATCTCTCTCTGTCACCCCCACCACTTGCATGTCCTCCTTCACCACATCCATAAATCTCCTCTTAGGCCTTCCTCTCTTCCTCTTGCCTGGCAGCTCCATCCCTAGCATCCTTCTCCCGATATATCCAGGATCTCTCCTCCGCACATGTCCAAACCAACGCAATCTCGTCTCTCTGACTTTGTCTCCAAACCGTCTAACCTGTGCTGCCCCTCTAATATACTCATTTCTAATCCTGTCCATCCTCGTCACACCCAATGCAAACCTTAACATCTTTAACTCTGCCACCTCCAGCTCTGCCTCCTGTCTTTTGGTCAGTGCCACCGTCTCCAACCCGTAAAGCATAGCTGGTCTCACTACCATCTTATAGACCTTCCCTTTCACTCTTGCTGGTACTCTTCTGTCACAAATCACTCCTGACACTCTTCTCCACCCACTCCACCCTGCCTGCACTCTCTTCTTCACCTCTCTTCCACACAAGTTCATGCCTCACTTAAGAATCTTAAATCAAAGTTTGTTTTCCTAACCATGCTATTTACTTGCTAATTTTGCTTAAATTTTGTCAAAGGCCAGCAGTATCCAATATTAACAAGAACTTTTTAGTCACCCTCCAACATATCTACGAGCAGATGGCATTCACTTGTTGTGTGTAGCTGTAATCCACCCCATTCTTTTCCACTCAGGCTCCTTCCAGACTTAAGCTAATTTTGATTCATTACAGTAATTGTTTGGGTAGTGTGTCACAGGGTGATTTAAAACTAGAAGGACCTGGGTATTCAAGATCTCACCATATGGTTGCCCAAGGCTTATATATCAAGGTCAAATAGATATAGTCGTGGAAAGGTAAAAAGCAATAACACCGTACATGTTCACCAAAGTGTTGCACCATTAAAGTGGTTGTATTTAGAATATAAGTATTGTTCGTGCTGTCAGACAGGTATATCCTACAGATTGTGACATGCACACTGGTTTTAGTTCAGTGGAAAGGAAAAAAGCAAAATATGTATCACCAAACTTTATTACTCTTGCATCATTTATGTGTGCAGCACCCTGTGTACTTGTATACTTTTTATTATTTTTTATATTTTTGTTTGTGTACAAATAACATCTACTGGTTCAAATGCACAGATGACAATGACAGCAAACACACACCGGTCAAAGTGACATGCACACAGTAATCAATTATATATAAAAACCTTTATTAACTTAAACTTTTTGAGTTTAGTTCATTTGCCTGCGTGTGTGTGTGTGTGTGTGTGTGTGTGTGTGTGTGTGTGTGTGTGTGTTTAAGGGGAGTGAGTCAGTGTTTTTTACATATGCACTGCAGAAAACATCGCTTTTCTTTCTCCATGCCTTGTCAGAGACAGAATTTTAAATGAACAAAATAGTACATAACCTTATGGAGTTTAATGAACTTGATCAAACCAAAACCTCACTTAAGGTGAGAAGTACCTGTGTATTAAATTTCAAGACAGTGGGTTCAAAAGCAAAGCTGTGCATAAAGAACAAACAGACAAACAGTGACTGAGCTTTGTAGATACAGAAATGAACATTTATTCGTTATTATTACAGTCAAAACTGAAATATGTGGAAAATATATAACGAATCACAGATTCGTACACAGGGTTATTCCATAAGAACTAAATCCTTTCATAAATGCATTACTCAGTAACTTAGTTACAGAGGCAGAAATGCATACTAATTTCAAGAGCCAAATTCTGGAAAAAGATTAAGGATTACTTTACAAATTGATTTAGACTATACAGTACATGCTTTTTGCAAATATTAGCCACTTTTAACAGTGCAATATAATCAGAATGGTTTCGATAAAAGAATAAGAACAACCTGGGCCGTATGATCAGCAATGCATGCGAATCCAAATCATGCCGCTGCAGGGCTGGTTCTGGCAGTCACCTACATGCCTATAATCTGAGGTTCTACAGTCATTTATTTGTTTGATTTAAAACGGCTCTTCAATGCCCATTTCACTCATCCGAGATCTGGAACAGCCCCGTGGGAGCCAAACTTTCCACATTTATCCTTTTAGATTGTTTTCACATGAGCACATACAGTGTGCTGCAAAAGTACTCAGACCCTGCAAACTTAAATAACTGCTTTACAGATTACTCACACATCCTGAGGGTGCAAAACAAAATACAGTGGTACCAGTAGATGGTGGATCTGCACGGGGTCATGCTGACCAAACCCGTGATTTACTGTAGTAACCAAAGAGCAGGTCCACAAAGGCCAATGCAGGAGAAACAGTGCATATATACTCAAATCATTTGCAGATACCTGCTAATTCTAATAAAGGATCCTCTTCCTCTACCTCTATTTTGTCTCCTTACTCTTCCAACCTGCATCCTAGCTTGCCTTCTTCCAGGGTGTTGCGCCTGTTCCATTACCATGTAGGAAAATGTTTCAGTAATCTGTTAGCTTGGTATGTGTGTGTGTGTGTGTGTGTGTGTGTGTGTGTATATATATATATATATATATATATATATATATATGACAACTAGTTCATCATTTTTGCACAGAATGACTAAAGCAATGAAATGCTTTATAGATGTTTTGAGTGCATTAAGGACTACTTAACAGAGAAATGAGCATAACGCATTTTGACTGAGATGACAAAAGCAAATGAGAACGTAAAAAACAGCAGACAATTGTACACAGTCAGTTGCATGGCTGTACAAAGCATTTGCTATTTGTTCAAAACAATAGGGATTTGCTGTTTTGATGTGCACATTTAATAAGCAGATATGGAGTTTGAACAAGTAGTTTTGAGAATTTCAATTCTGATCTGAGAAATGCACCAAAGCCATTGAGAAAAACTGTAAGCTTTCAAGTCCCAAGTTTATCTGTCATGTGTGCAATAACAACAGCATAGCGACAATCATCCCAGCAACCGTCTGTTTGACCTGCTGAAATCAGGCAAACATTTTAGGAGTATTATGGCCAAAACGGAGAGGCTCAGGAGGAACTTCTATCCACAGGCCATAAGACTTCTGAACCCAGACATGCCATCACAATCCTCGCAAACCAGGGTCTACAATATCCATTGACCGCTCCCGTCACTGTCACTGTCCCCATAATGCAACTTAAGATTTTATTTATTTATCTACCACTTATTTATGTTTGTGTTTGTTTGACTTCTTGATGTTTGGTTGTTTTCGTTGTTGTTGTTTGTCTTACTCGTGGAGTGGAACCACACAGTCTGCTGAATCAGGGCACATTTACTACATGGTATACTTGGTAACCATGTATGTGACAAATAACATCTTTTGATTTTGATTTGATTTTTCACAATGAAATGTGTTGCTTCCAGACATCCTCAGCGCATTAAAACATATAAATTAAATGAGCAGAAAAAAATAAATAAATTTGCATAGATAGATAGAAGGATTAGACAGACAGACAGATAGATAGATAGATAGATAGATAGATAGATAGATAGATAGATAGGAGGATTAGACACAGACATAGACAGATAGATAGATAGATAGATAGATAGATAGATAGATAGATAGATAGGAGGATTAGACAGACAGACAGACAGATAGATAGATAGATATATAGATAGAAGGATTAGACAGACAGACAGACAGACAGATAGATAGATAGATAGATAGATAGGAGGATTAGACACAGACATAGATAGATAGATAGATAGATAGATAGATAGATAGATAGATAGATAGATAGATAGATAGATAGGAGGATTAGACACAGACATAGACAGATAGGAGGATTAGACAGACAGACATAGATAGATAGATAGATAGAAGGATTGAACAGACAGACGATAGCTGGATAGATACTCTGATATCTGGTGGTCCTCATCTTTCAGACACTTGCCTTCCTTTTGCGTTTTATAAAAATCAGTAAAGGCCACGTTCAGTTTTCCTGACTAAAAAAAATGGAAACTGAAAATTCTTAACGGAAAACTTCGCCACCTGAAGGGAGGTAAGAGGAAAACGCTATGAAACGTACTAGTCGTTCTAGAACGCTCCCGCGAACAAGCATCCTCCTAACTTTTCTGCCTGCCGCGCTGCAGGACTCGGGTTCGAATCCCGCGCCCGTGCCTCGCCGCTCCCTCCCTCCCCACGTTAAAAAGCAGCCACCCCGGCAAGCATTTTACGCCATTACGAAGCCGACTGCCTTCCGTGGTCGCGCACAGAGCAGCCAGACCAACGAAGCTTGGTTTTAGCGCCTCCGGCTGTTGCTTCCCGGCGGCGCCGTTCCTACGAGCTCTCGCGGTGACGTAGCGGGAAGAGACGCCATTAGACGCGGTCGCGGGAGATCACGCACACGCACACGCAGTCGCGCTCGCACCGCGGCACCAGCGGGGCGCACGCTCTTCGGCTCGACGGGGACCCCCCTGGTCGCCATCCGTCGCCGCGGGGAGGGCCGCTACTGTCCCACCTCCCTCTGCGGACGCCCGATCTCGATGTGACTCTCATTTCTTTTTCGTTTTTGTTTTGTTTCGTTTCTCTCTCTCTCGCTCTCTCTCGCTGTCTCTCTTTTTTAATAACAATTTCCCTACAAGTCGGGATTGTCTGGGATGGCGGCTGCCGGAGCCGGAGGGGGCGGTCGGAGCCATTCGTTCAAGGTGGTGCTGCTGGGCGAGGGCTGCGTGGGCAAGACGTCCCTGGTGCTGCGCTACTGCGAGAACAAATTCAACGACAAGCACATCACGACCCTGCAGGTGGGTGGAAGCGAAAGCGAAAGAGGTCCGGCCGTCGGGGCGCTCGGATCGCTGTGTTCCGCCCGGGGTGTAGCTGTCACGAACCCAAAAGCGGTGCCGTCTGGGTGTCGATCGGCTCCAGGATGGTGCGGTTCAAAGCATCTGTTTGCTTGTGGGTAAAAATAAAAGCTCCAACTGTCAGTTGGCAGCGGGTTGAGGAAAACCATGTAGATGCCAGCGGTGGTAGAACGCCAGTAGTTGTGCTTGATGCTGACCTCCAGCCTGGCCTGAACTTCTAAGTCTTTCGACCAGAAAAACACTGGACACCATCCTTTGCGACCCTTGTGGATGTTGCTCAGATCGGATAGAAACTGGACGCCGAGGCTGTTTTTGCGCTGAACTTCTCCCGACGCTTCTTTGGCGCCCCAGTGTAGACCCCCCTGGAGGGCAGGTGCCCTCCCACGCTGCCTGTTGGACAGGTCTTTGTCACAGTCAGCAATAAAAATGGTCCAATACAAGTTTTGGTCCCGCTATGTCTCTTAGTGTCCCAACAACTGAACCGTGGGCTCCAACAGCAACTGCGGGTGCTTTCGTTTTTTGCTGATAGTCAATTTGCATTTACTTATTCATATAAAATAGTAACTATGCCATAAAGGTGACCCTACAGTGGTGTATGGGCTGTGTGCATGCCCGCTCCCTTATCATTCTGACCCCCCATAAACAAATATATGCGTTTAGATTGTGTTTTCCGGAGTTTTCCACCTTTTTTCGATAATTTCCAGTGTTTCCGTTGTGCGTAAATGGGCTAAAAGTACCGTGAAGTGCTTTATGTCAGATTGCCTGTCGCGGCTGTCGGGGGGCCGCTTTGGTGCGGCCTTCCCCACACGAATTGGGTTTCATTTACAAAGTGGGCCAAAACAAAAGGGCAGTACGACTCTGTTAGGGACGAATACAAAAGACAAATTAAATCAAGTACAAAAAACGGGCAACAAAACCATCCATTCTACAGCAGACGTCCAGTCGCCGTTGAGCTTTGCGAGAGGTTTTCCTCGGTTGGGGCAGGCGGTGCAGAGCTGTCCGTCAGGGTCCGTCCCTCCCCTCCACCCCCCATGGAATCCCTCCCCGAATCGGAAAGTGCACTAAAATGGGCCTGAGTGATTAGCTGTCAGAAATAAAGTCCGCGCTCGTGCTGCAAGTCCTCAGCCAGCTCCTTGCTTGCCGTTCTGGAAAACTCCCAGGGTTGTTTGGTGGGTTTTAGATCACATTCTGGTGTTTTCTGCCCTGATGTGCCAAAACAAGCTGTGTGACACATTTACCGGCGGGCGTTCTGTTGTTCAGAGACTTTCAGAGGGGATGAACGACACACATGGGCATCAGTGTTATTTCCTGATGGCTCTTTTGGCACAATACGGGGGGGTCATAATCGTTCACGTCTGTGCTGAATCGGAGTGGTGCGTTGCAGCGTTTGAGAAGGACGTCTGGTCATGACGCGCCGTTTATTGTTTGTTTAAACGTTTGTTTTTAAATGCAAATGCCGAGATGGAAACGCCAATTCTGCTCCTTTTACAATAGATTTTTTTAAATTTGTGGCTGTTTTCTTTTTAGAATTTATTTCATTCAGAGCTACAATCATCAACAAATAGGATCCTTGCTCTGCTGAACCCAAAACAGCTGCAGCAAAAAAACTGTAATAAATAACAGTACTGAAGTCACATATATTATTAATGGAATATATATCAAACCAAAAGCTTTTCTGGGGCCTAAAAGACCTATATAAATGTTTTTCTTTGTGGAGCAGCCATCCTTCAGGGAAGGCCCACTTTCTTAAGAATCTGCATAGCTACAGCACACAGAATTTCACCTAAAGATTTACCATGGGAGAATATACATTATTTTGAGAAGAAACAAACAAAAAAAAAAACACAGAAATGCAAGAAAGACCTCTTGCTGTGTTTTTTTTACCCCCCTCTGTGACTGGGAAGCAAGCAGTGGCCGGCATGTAATTTGAACTGCCCAGAGGAAGGAAGAGATTTCAGTTTTATTTCTGCTGATAATAAATAATTGTTAAATTCTGCTTGGTTTCTCCTTCTTCTCACCGTATAATGGAGGAAGGAAGGGGCACCTTATCCGCTCTGCTAAAGGCTAAGTGAAGAGAATAGGATTGGGCTTTTTTTTTGTGCATGCACAACTATAAATCACTGCCATTTTTTTGGATTTGCAACTCAGGATCTCCCCCGTATATTATTTACTTTTATATTTTTGAGTCCCGCAGATAAGATTTTTCAAAGTAGATTGTTTAAGGGAACAGATGAGATTTTTGTTCTGTTTTCAACTGTAAAACTTGTTTACCATTTGCTTACCATTCCCTCATTTAAAATGAAACTGGTTCCCTTTTTTCTGGAGGTTTCCCTCAAACAAACACAGTGGAAAAAGGCACAATAAACCTTTTGTTCCAAGCTGGAGGGGGGGCTCTACAAAATGTTCTGGGTGTTTGTTTGATGCTGCAGTAGATATACTGGATCAAGAATGAGACACATACAAAAAGGCCATCGTTTGAATCTTGTGAAATCTTTATTTTGTGGTTTACTTCAATGTCAATCCGTAGGCGAGTGTTTTTTTTTTTTTTTGATGCCACGGAAATGGAAAAATTCAGCATCGCTCCTGCAAATCACAATACAGATCAATAGAATGGGCACAAAACAAGTTTAAATGGCAGCCGTCTGATAGGAATGGAATCGGGAATCCAGTGGCAGTCTGGTTGAAACGGATGATTTTGGCTGAGTAAAGGACTCGACATAAAGAAGCAGCAAATCCTTTATGATGATGTGTTGTTAAGAGGTTCAAGGTTTTTATTTGTCATGAGTGCACTAACAGCAGCATAGCAGTGTTGTGACCATGAAATGTGCTGTAAGAGTTGTCAGGGATCAGAAGTGCCTGGATTGAAAGTGGATGTTGCCTCTTCAGGGCAAGGTGCCTCACAGTTCATGTGTCTTCAAGTGAATTTATAGCCAGTGGCCCCAAAAAAGGCACTTTTTTCCTTTGCCTTTATGGTTTCTGAGAGATTCTCCTCTCTCAGCTGCCACTGCCCATCTTCCTCAGCTGAGTCCTGACAAGTAGTAAGAAGGAATTAACTTTGGACCCGTATTGCCTCGGGGTACAGGACTTCCATGGTTCAGTTTAAATCTGACTAAATTTAATTATTTAAGTAATACGCCAAGGAATCCTAAGAATTTAAAAAAAAAAAAATTTTATGGTCTGGATGAGTGTAAAATCCTGATGCTGCGTTTTTGACCAAGAAGATCCTATGCCAATGTGGGACAGTCAGTATGTTTTATGTGTTATATAATTATATAGCGAACCTTCAAGGTCGCATGTTGGTGTGGCAGAAAAAAATTAAACACTTTTTTTTGCCAACCACATATATTTGTAGAGCGAAACTTCAGGTGTAAACCATAGCAGTAAAGGGCAGTCAGTGTTTGAGCGAAAACTTTCAGTTTAAGTTGTAGTGTCTTCCTTTATTTGATCTGAAGAATTGCGGTCTCACGGTTGCAAGGCCATGAAGAACTTTTAACATTTAAGCCTGTCCTGGAGTTTCCTAAGCTCAAGTCACTCTGAAACAAGTTCTCCCCTCACAATGGGCCGCAGTGTTGGCAGGGCAGGTTAGGTCGCCAGCATCACTTGCCGTTCCAAATGGATCTGCCACAGTTAGCTGGACTAGGTGGATGGGGTGGAAGTTGCTTCACTGAGCATCGTCCTACAGCCCCCACTCAGGTACACAGCCTGGCTTCTTGGAAGAATCCCTTACTCCCTTCTGCCCAAAGATGGCCACTGGAGAGAAGGCCTTTGCATGCTTGTTGCTGAATATAATTTGCATGTCTCTCTTGGCAGAGATTATTTCGAATAGAAATACAATATGTGATGATGAAATAACACAGTAAAAGAATCAGCCGGTTATTTTTATCTTTGTACTGTATCTTGGCAATCTTCTAATGCTCTTTTCTCACCCAACTTTTCCCACGGATATTTTTATTGAGGCAATGGATGTTAAGTACCTTCCTAGAGAGTACAAGCGAGTACAGCCCCTTGCGGAATTTGAACCAGTGACCCTCTTGGCTGTTCAAAACATTTGTGTGAACTTTCAGGGTCCCACTGCATACCCGTGTATTTTTTGACGCTCATTATTTTTTGCAGCTGACTTGGTGCACGGTTCTACTTCGATGTAACTGCGGCCTGACGCTGACAGCGCGGTCATGTGCGCGTGGTGTGATCGCAACTGTCTGCATTCTGTCAGCTTCCCGTGACGCTCACAACTGGGTGTTTTATCCTGCTCTGAATTCCGTGCTGCCTCAGTCCTTTCACTCGACTTTCATCCTAACGCCCGTTTTCATTTTTGTCTGCGTGTCGAGCTCACGCTTTACACGCCTATGTGACAAAAAAAAAAAAAATTGCCGTTTGTGGTTCCGTTGATCCTGAGATCACAGGATTTTGTGTTGCGCTGGATCAAAAACGCCACTTCGCCCTAGGCAAAGCGACTGAGACGATTCCTTCATCGTATGGATTTCTGCAAAGGTGCACGGTGCCGGTGTTAAGCTTCTGAGCTCCGAATCCCATTTATTTCCCCCTTCCGGAACGGTTTACATAGACTAGAATGGCTCAAGGAGGAGCACAACTTGAGGGTGGAACATGGCGGAGGAGCAGATGGCTCTATTGTCAGCGGGGGCTTCACGCCGTGTTGCTCTGTGCAATTGACACCCTGCCATGAAGTACAACACAACTTAGTGACTCGTAGGCTCCAGGGTTGAATGTCTGCTTCTCATATTTCCTTTCCATCCCTTTCAGGCGTCTTTCCTGACAAAAAAACTCAACATTGGAGGGAGGAGAGTCAATCTCGCAATATGGGTAAGTGTCACTCGTTCTAAAGGCTGGACCAATCCTGCAGGGTGCGTAGCGGTGATTTTCAGGGTTTTGGACCTAGTTTATTCAACTCACGTACTGGCCTCCCTCCTTCACTCCAGGAACTAACTAACTATATTTTGTGCTTCATTCATCACACCTGTCGCTGGACTGCACACAGTGTGTGTTATTGTGTTATTTCTCCTTTTCCTCTGTGCTGAATGCTGTACTCTGGTTATTAGTTGGTTCTCCTGCAGCCTGGACTGTGTGCACTGGCTCTTTGGGTTATCATTCATTTATTTTTTTATTGCATTTTTGTTACAAAAATCTACTGAAATGTTTGTTTGTAGTGGAGAAAACAAACCTGTTCTGTCCTGCTAAGTCTTAGTTCTTTTAAAAATAGTTGCAACTTTGCAGGACTTAAGCCATGAATTAAGGCAGGCTTTTATTGATTTATCAGCTTTGATTTATGCTTTTATTTATTGGTACTTAACTTATTTTATCACTTTTAGGTTTATTATATTCATAAGCTGAAGATGCAGTACAGTACAGAAAATGATGTACTTTTACCATGGCTCCTTGTTTGGTTTGTTTATTGGCTATGAAGAAACGATGAAAATGTATTGCATTTTCAAATAATTTGTTGTTTTTTTCCATTGTTTTATCTGCCTGTTGAATGCAGGACACAGCTGGCCAGGAGAGATTCCATGCTCTTGGACCCATCTACTATCGGGACTCAAACGGTGCCATTCTGGTGTATGACATCACAGATGAGGACTCCTTCCAGAAAGTGAGTATTTTCGAATATCTGTGTCTGCGAGGTCACTTAAAAGGGTGATGTGCATGAAAATCTGATGTTAGAATTGCAAAAATTAATAATTAACTTATTTCATGTTGCTTTAAATATAACTGCTGCTTAAATGTTTCTTTTTTGGCTTCAGGTGAAAAACTGGGTGAAAGAATTAAAGAAAATGCTTGGAGATAACATATGTTTATGTATAGTAGGTAAGTTTGTACTCATTCAGTTGAACAATTTATTTTTAATGAAATTATTGCTATTTAGGCACACATCTACTAACTGAAGGCAAATTGAAAAGCCCCATGAGAGTTTGGGCCTCAGTGGAGCCAAGGATCTTCTTGACACTCAGGTTATTTAAGAGGGGTGGTTATGCAATAGAGTTCAATAAATTTCTTCAAATTGTACCCATTTTAATGGGGGCGGTGGTTATCCAGTGAGAGGAACTATTCATCGGCGATCCCGCAGCTTGCATGGCTCTGTGCTTTTTCAGTACATTTCTTGGTCATGCTGGAATGTGGAAAAACTCATTTTGATGTCTTCCAAAGGATTTTTATTATCTTAAAATTCTTAGTCTCGAAGTAAAGGAAACCTAAAACACAAAGATGCATTTGATCAAATTAAGAGGAATTATTCTGTAAGCAACCTCAAACCTTTTCCCCAGAGATGTGTACTGAAAGGCAGGCTTTTCTACTTGAACATGAATGAAAGTCTATGTTGCTGTTGGCTTGTCACAGTGCTCACTGTTTCATTCTAATCCGATTAACCAGCATAATATCACCCCCCCCCCCCCAACAAAAAAAAAGAAAAATTAAGGCCTGGCATTATTGGCCCTTTAAATCTGCAACTCAGTTTCTGTTAGACAGTCATTTTGAACTCATACAATGCCCGGAAGTGTGCATGGTAGCATAATGTAAGGCTTCCTGGTATGAATACTTGTGCTTTCTTTTTGTCTAGGGAATAAAATAGATCTTGAAAAGGAGAGAAATGTATCCGTTCAAGAGGCAGAGGGGTATGTACACTGCGATTCTTTAAAGCGAAACCTGTTTACAGGTGCTGTTGTGCACGGTGGCCATAATGCACATGACAGGTTGCTGCTGTGTGACTCTCAGGTTACAGCCGTTCCTGTAAAAATCTCTTTCCCACTCTTCTGTATGGTCACTGACAAAGGTGACATTTGGCCACAGAGATGCTTGGGTATTACATGTCTGGAACGCATTCCATCCCTCCAGGTATGCGGAGTCCGTAAGAGCAAAACACTACCATACGTCTGCCAAGCTGAACAAAGGAATTGAGGAGCTGTTTCTGGATCTCTGCAAGAGTAAGCGTGGCCCTTCTGTAACCTCAGTGCGAGTCGTGTGGTAGATTAGCTCTGATGGCTTAGTAGTGTATGATCTCCAGGAAAGAACTCCAAAGTTGTAGCCATTGCAGCATTTACATGTATACCTTTTTAATTTAATTCTAAAAAAGTATCCCAGTTTTTTTTTCTGCGACCTTGGATGAAATAACTACACATCATGAGGGTACATTTCTGAACCACTCTCATGTGATTTTGTTGTGTATCGGCAGGAATGATGGAGAACACGCAGGACAACGGCACCGCCCAGGGTCAGCCGTCACGTCGTGGGGTGCAGATCGCAGACGACGAGCCCCCTGCAGCCACAGCCGCCGGAGGGGGATGCTGTTCCTCCGGATAGCCATGCCTTCTACCACAGACTGTGGACCCCCCCAAAACCCTTGTTTCATACTTACTTTTCAGCATCCAGCTTCCATAAGGACTGCCAGGCATTCATATTCCACCACCATCCCCTCCGTGCCCTTTGAATAATGTGCTTAGCAGTATTTTGAGTAATCGTGTTTTATAATACACGCCAGTGGAACTTTGACCAATCTGCTGAACCTAATGACCCGGCCTGTTGGCTCGTATAACAGGCAGTAACAGCAATGTCTTCTACAAACCAACATTTCTGCCCAGAAACATGCACCCTCAGCCCGAGTTGTACCCCACAGTACCTTTTACTTATCAACACAGAGATTGTGCATGTATGGCTGAATTCACTAAGGAAGTTAATTTGTTTTGCTTTTAAAAAACTGGTCTTTATTATTTAATAACTTATGTCATATGGGGAAACATTTTCTACTTCTGTGGTGCATTATGAGAAATGTAGAGAGGCAGCTTTATTCTGTCAAAATTTCGCAAATCTTTTCCCAGTTAGCATTTTTTTTTTCTTTTTTTGACTTCTCTTACTGTACTTCTTCCCGCTTGCTGAGTCGGCACATATAAATCCGAACTCCGTACAATACATAATAATTGAATCTTTATTTACAAGCTTTTGGGGGGAATGAGATGAATGAAAGTGTACATTAGTTACGATACTGTAAAATGAATAACAGTTGTCACTGAAAGCACACTTTTTGGAATTGTATTTTTTTTTTAACTGCTACCATCATAGGTGTTTTGTAATAGAACAATTATAATGATTTACAGGTAACTGGTGTCAAAGGTGTTTGGTTTTTTTTAATCAGTTTTACACTAGTTGGCTGTATAATTTTCTGCAAAACAGATATTTATAGTTTCTTTACAATTTTGTGTAAAATGCATAATGATGGTGGTGGCACGGTGGGTCACCCTGGTGCCTCACAACTTCTGGGCTGTAGGTTTGGACAGAAGTCCAGTGCAGTCTGTGTGGATTTTACATGCTGTTCCCCTGTCTTGGGTTCCTTCAGGTGCTCAGTTTTCCCACAGGCCAAATGTCTGAATTTCCTGCAGCATGTGTGCATCTGAATGTGCGATTGTCCTGGGAGGAGCTACCATCCCACCCGCAGCATACAGTTCCCAGCTTGGTGTCCTGTCCTTCCGGGTTAGGCTCTAGAGCACCATGGAACTGTGCTAAATTAATGTTTGTTAATACCAAATGGATGGAATTCCTACCACGTTTACAGTAGATTTTAAACAATGCATGGTTCCCCCCGAAACACCTAGGAAGTGTGACACGATAAAATGAGTTAAGCCAAACGGTTAAAGAAACATCTGCTGGTCAAAACCCAAAATATCTCCAAGCCTTCAAACCTGACCCAATTCATGTATGAGTAGGCTGAATATATGGCTCCACGGAGACAATTTCCTACTGATTTTGAGAAGATTCAGCCCCTACAGGAGAAATCAGTGTTAATGTCAAAATAAAGCAGCAGTGAAAGGTTCAGTATGAGCATCCAAGAGATGTGGGACAATATTGGCCCATTTCAAGGTATTTCCCCATCTCCATTCTTTTTAAGCATTTAATATGGTGCTCGCATCTTGTCTGGATAGATGTGTCAGCCCTGCATTTCAGACTGCCGTTCAAAACGGATGATTTATGTCTTGCACAAAGCTGTATTCCCAACCTGTTTGAAATTGCCGGGAGTCAACTGTTAATCATCAGCAAAGGGTTCATCTGACAGTCTTTGTCATTCCAGCCGCAGCTTTGATTTGGGAAGATGAAACGTATTTTGCACGACACAGTCTCTGTGATTCTTAAACACTTGCTGACAACTGAAATATGAGTGGAATTTTAGGTTTGGATGCTAGAGCTTCTTTTTGGTGAGTTGATTTTCAGTACATGTTTATATATTAACACTAAATTCATTTTTAAAAGAAGGGTGGATGTATAATTAGAGAACTGTAAGGCTGAATATGTTGTATATTTTACGCTAATATTGCATCAATTATACATTTAAAAATGGGTGTTAGGACCTGTGAACAGGTAGCTGAGCAGATGGTTTGGTGGCTTTGGCTTCAGAATTGCAGGTTTGAAACTACAGCTGGGGTGAATGATGAAAATACAAAATATAATATTCACTTCCACTACTATGCCCTCTGCTGGTTGACCCCCATTTCATCACTGCTAAAAGCCACATGGGAAAGACCCGTACTGTGCCTTTACCAAACTGTACACACACCTGGTTATCTCAGCATCCAACAGTTATAATAATAACAGGTCATTTCTCTTCATTATTAATTCTATACTGTACGGCTGTTTACCTGCATTCATCTTTAAATTCCTATTATGTGCACTTTAAAAACATTTTAAAAATTACATACATATACCACTTAGTGTTTATTAATTCAATGTTTGATGCAAAAAAAAGAGCAAAACGGTGCACTAAAAGTAAAATAAATCACATTTAAACAAAGCAAATCAGTGACAGTTGTCAAACAAGTTCACATGCTATCTTACAGCGCAAGCTGCTGAGGGTTGGATTCCCGCTCAATCCGTGTGCGATTTGCATGTTCTGCCTGCATTCACATGGGTTCATTTCCAAAGATGTGAGTTAACCAGTGCCTCGAAATGGCCTGCAGATTGTGTGTACGTGTGTTACGTTGCTGAAGCGTACAGATGGCCAAATAATTGTGGTTACTTTAATGCATTTGGATTGCAAGCTACCTTGTGTGAAAGTGTGGGTTTAATATGGATTAATAATCATTGTTAGCCTCTGTGGAGAAAAGATCTTCTAAATGAATCGGTGCAAATGTCTTGTACTGCTCAGCTGTCGGTAAACTTGCAAAATCCATTTTCAGTCATCCTAAATGCAAAGACAACCCGAGTACAATAAGCGCATCTAAAAGCAAATCGTAAAGATACATTTTCATTACAATGATAGCATGGTATATGGATATACTGTACATATACAGAGTATATAAAGTATGCATATACTTTATATACTCTGTATATACACTACCGAAAAGTTTTACAACACCTCAGTTTTTCCAATTTTCCTTGAAATTTAATCAGTTGAAATGCAATGAATGAGCTAAAATGGTGAAAAGGTAAGCAGTGCCAGAGGTTTAAATTTAAAGTTTAGGTTAGCAAAAACTGAAAAAAAGAAATTTCAGAATATTACAAATGGGCCTTTCTCTGGGAACAGCTAATAGGAAACTGGAAGAAACTCTGATAGGAAGAGATCTGGCAGACCCAAAGTCACAACCAACTCAGAAGACAAGTTTCTGAGAGTCACCAGCTTGCGTCATAGGTGCCTCACAGAACAACAGCTTCAAGCACTGCTTAACAGTGGTTGAAAAAAGCAAGTCTCAGTTTCTACTGTGAGGAGACTTTGTACTGTAGGTTTGACAGAGCAAGTGGCAGTAAGAAAGCCATTCCTTAAAGGACAAAATAAGGAAGCAAGGCTTGCCTGGGCCATGAAATACTGGCTGTGAACTACTGCAGACTGGAAGAAAGTCTTATGAACCAATGAATCAAAATTTGAAATATTCGGTTTATCACGCAGGGTGTTTGTACGCTATCGAGTTGGTGAAAGGATGGTTCCTCAGTTTGTTGACACCAACTGTCAAACATGGAAGAGGAAGTGTGATGGTCTGGGTTTTTTTTGCTGGAGGCAGAGTTGGTGACTTGCACAGAGTGTCTGGCATTCTGAATCAAAAGGGTTACCACAGCATTTTGTAGCACCACACAATACCTTCTGGTCTGCATCTAGTAGGTCAGAGGTTCATCCTACAACAAGACAATAAGCCAAAACCTACCTCCAGGCTATGTGAGGACTACATTAAAAGAAAAGAACAAGAAGGTACACTTCAAAACATGGAATGGCCAGCACAGTCTCTAGACTTAAGCCCAATTGAGTTAGTTTGGGATGAACTGGACAGAAGGGTGAAAGGAAAACAACCTACAAGTGCAACACATTTGCGGGAACTTCTGCAACAGTGTTGGAAAGATCTTTCTAACCAGTATTTGATTTCCCTTATAGAAAGAATGTCACATATGTGTTTGGCTGTTATATTAGGAAAAGGTGGCTACTTTGATGAATCAAAAGTTTCAATTAAATTTTGTATACTTAATGTTTCCTTGACTTATTTTTTATTTGCCATTGTTTATTTGCTCTATTCCTTGATTTCATGAAACATTAAGACTTTAAACTGTGTGCATTTCCATAAAAACTGAGGTGTTCTGAAACTTTTGATCGGTAGTGTATATATCCATATATTATTTTGTATTTCTGACCTTGCCTGTGTGTGATTCCTCTGTTTAGGTCCTTCATCTGTCCTGTAAAACTGATCACATGTTCACATGAAGCCAGACATGAGGGACAGTGTTGTCCTGAGTGATGTGTGTGACTCATACTGCTGGATGGGGATGCTAACAGAATGCCAAAAACACTTCTGAAAGCAGGTGTCCTGAGAAATGCCTAGTTGATGCACAATGTCCAACCCCAACTGAATCTCAATACATAATGAATACATCTGATGGATGAGATCAGCATCACCAAATTTTTAGCTTTTAGCGACTATAACTATGTTATAAGAGTTGTACATTTTCTTTTCTTTTACATGTAGCTATTGACTCTTTTTCTACATAAAACTACCAGGAAGGGTAAGAAACCATTAGCACTTGAACCCCTAGAGGTTTATTTGTTTTCCTCTCTTTGTTGTTTGGGGGAGTATTTTTCTTTTCTTCTCCTCAGCTGCCAGCTGACTTACTTTATAGCTATTATATATGCTTTTGCCATATTTCCTTGATCCTTGGTTTAGCACTCTGTGTCACTGAGTGAAAAGAGTGTTTTATTTTAAATAAATTGAACTGAATTCAGTTGAATCTGAGGTTTTAATTGTGACCTCGCCCTAAAAATTGACATCTGCAGCTTTCCCACCCTGCCAAAATTTGCACAGTGGTCAGTTGACTCCTGCATTGGTGATTCATGTCTAAAAGGCATCCGGCCTCACTACTAACCTGAGTGTCTACAAGAGCAAACAGTACCTTAGTCACGCGCATGCATGACAGCTTGGGAAATCTGCCAAATTGCCAAATAATGCAGAGCCATGTATAAACAACATGTAGATCCAGATGCCAAAATGTATCAAATGTAATGAAAAGAAATGCACATACTAAGTTCATATAATGAAAGTGATTTAGAGTTGAATGATAGCAGGATTTAAAACAGAAGGAAATGCATCATGGGTATAAACAGCACCAGTGTAAATGCTTGAGTTCACTTGCTGGGGAGTAATTTTTTTCACAAGGCATTTGCTTAACAGGTTTCTTGTCTTCCCATCTGTTCTGCAGCAATTCCCCTATATACAGGGCACTTACTAGATGCTTTGTTTTGACTTTTCTGATCAGTTTTTTTCCCGTAAAAAATTATCCTATACACTGGTTCCATACTGGTGCACAAAATGTGAGCGCATTATTTCACATTTTTAAATGGCACAGCAAGAAATTCAGTGAAGTCGATAAAGGTGACTGAATTCTACTGCGGTTGGTGTATTCATGCTTCAGACAAAGCTTCTAAAATACATCCCATGGGGATAATCCACCTGTTTCTCCCCCCTCGGGGAATACCTAACTCTAAGCCTCAGGCAACTAAAGGTGTAACTGGCTTTAACTGTGACAACTAACTGACACATTTTCACACCAACAAGCAGCGCTCAAATAAATCATTTCCCCTGGCACAAAAAGATGAGGAAGAATTTTAATTAACTTGGAAATTTAGTGCGTTTCTGTCTGCCATAATAAATCTTTTTAATGAACACAAATGGTAGAACCAACGATCTGGACTTATTAATCAATAATAATGTTAATATTTCCAGGCAGTGAACAATATTATTACTGCGCATTACTGCATATTTAGAAGAAAAGTGCCTAAACTCACTCCTTTAGGGCCAGAACGTGTCTTGTTTTTGCTATAAATCAGCTGTTGACAAAAATAATAAAGATGGAGTTTTGAGAAATGCAGAATACACCAGAATTATAGAATGATTTTTCAGTTTTTACCCCCTGTAGCCATTTTACCACTGGGTGTCTCTGTTTGCCTCTGCTCATCATATGTCAGCTAGTCAATGTTGTTAGACCAGTATGATGATTTCATTTTCTATTTTATATATGTCTAAAGTTGTAAGTTCAAAACATTTGTAATTATTGATTATTGACTGCTGTCATCTCTCTGCATTAACTGTAAATTATTATTGCAGTTATTCTAAACAAGAGCCAACACTAAAGATAATAAATAATGAGTGTATAAAACTCAGCTGTCCATTTTTATTAGACGTAAAATGTATAGGCAAAAATGTTCAATTTTGCTTAGGGAGCAGGGATAAGTAGCAATAGTTTTTTCCTCCATTTTTCCAGAGAAGCAGAGAGTTTGCCCTGAAATATGTTTATGTTTCAGTCTGTTTGAGCCATTTTGAAGGACAGCAGCAGAATAATTGTTCTGTCTCTCTGTTGTACATTGCAGAATTTCCAGAAACATAAACCCTCAGCTGACAAATGCTACTGGCAGGCCAAAAGTCATGTGTGGGGGAGGGTTGCATTATTTTGCCATGCACATCTCTGTCTGTATAGACCAGCAGCTGAAATAATGTCCGGTGCTGTAAATAACTTCATGTTTTAGAAATTACCAGATATCTGAGCAGAGGGAAAGAACAACTACTCTCTGAATCAGGCTTATTATAGTCTGATGTTTGATGATTTATTTCTTACTGACTGGTATAACAGGACATTCTGATCCTCATTACATTTTTAAGCCTTTTTAATTCCAGGGAAAGTATTACAATGAGGGAGACAAGACTTTCTTTAGGGATTTACCTTAACAATGAACCTGTGCGTCTGAAATACTTGTATTTGATTTCAGCTTTGATCTGACAAATATCACAACATGACACCCCTGAGATACAGAAGACCTTCTTTGGGTTTGTCACCCAGGAAGATTTTCTTGGCTAAATACAGTTTTGTACTGTGGATGCCACAAAATGATCAGTATTTCAATATAGGGTAAAAAATTTTTTGCTATGTCAGCATCAACTTTGTATAAAATATCCTGGTAGGATGATTGTATGGTGTTGCTTGGCAGACAACCCAGGATGTAGGATAAGGAATTTGAATTGGAAGATATTACTGTAATAATCCATACTGACACAGAGATCATAAACACTTATGCACATAAATGAGCATCAGTCTTCCGATGATTGCTGCACTTCTATTTCTAACTTGTTTTTCTCTCGCTTGCTTCCGGTAAGGGGGGCCCTTGGTGAAAATAAGCTGTTTGATGTTACAAAGGATGGATGTGGGTTTAAAGTTCGGATATGTGGGTTACCACATGCATACAAACCTAACACCAACTGAAGCAGCTGCAACAGTGATGACAGGTGAATACGGTGATGTGGTAAATGCTACTAACATGGTAAAGAATCCCGACAGTTTACTGCATCGACTGATTTGCAAGCACATTTATTTAGCCAATACGTTTCTCCAAAAGGAATTAGAATTTTAATCTACTTACAATGGTTTAGCCATTTAATACAGCTGGGCAACTTTTACCAGAGCATTTTAGGTTAAGCAGGTAGCTTAATGGTACTATGACAGGAGATGTAATTTGAACCTGGATCCTCCACTACATCACTTGCTGTTAATAACACTGGATATTCAAAAAGATTAATAACATGTTGGTCTTATTTATTAAGTTAATTATGAAATTTCATGAAATCTCCAGGCCTTGACCATGGTCTAAACCAGTTACTGTGAATTAAGTCAACTGAGTGGACTTGGTGAACAAACTATTTTTTATGCAAAGGGAAAATTTGTCCATAAATACCCAAAAGTGATATTTTGCCATCTGCTGGATGGTACCCTTGAGTTATATTTCAGCGCTTGTCTGCCATTGGACTGACCTTTCGGTAATGACATATCAGAAATTAGACCGAATTTTTGCATATATTACATTCTTTATAGGCCTGTAAAACTTTCACAGTGGGGTGATACATTATTAATTTATGTAACTGACCACATATTCGGTGCCAAGTTTTCCTATACCAACGTGTGAAAAATCAGACTGTCTTCCTTAGTGTGAATTCAACTATAATTGTTTTCTTTTTCATTTATTTGTGCCCAACCCCCATGTCCATGGCAATTACAGTACTTATTGCCATTATCCACAATGTTGAAAATATTGTATATATTTATTGTATATATTTTATTTGCTTCTGTGAAAGGGAAAGTTGCTGACAACTGAGCCAGCAGATTAATGCTGCTTGTGACGTTTACAGAGGCTTTATTTTAAAACAATTGCACAGATCAATGACAAATCATTGAATCCCCAGACATTTTTTTTTTGTTATTACTTTCTGCCCCGATCGTTTCAGTTTTAAAATGATGTCACACCAGGCAAAGAAAATAATAATTACAAAATCGGTGGCATTCATAGAAACATATTAAGGCTAAGTCGAATTACTTATTGCCATTTTTAAGCGACGTTAACGGAACGCTCCGGACAGAAGGAAAAAAAAAAGTAGAGTTTCGCTGCAGTTGGAGTAAACGCGAAAAGTCTACTTTTCATGTAAACCTTAGAAACTGACAAATCCGTCTCACTTTCTAAGTTTTAAGCACTTTTTATTAAATTAGAGCCGTCAATTGGATGCTAACTGTCACTTCCGGCGAGAGCACGCCAGCTTCCCTTTAAGAGCGGACGGACGCTAGTGCGCCTGCGCGACAACCGTGGCCACGCGGAAGGCAGTCAAGTTCAACTGCACGGAGAGGAGGGGGTTGGACGGGCACGTGAGCGGCGCTACGTCATTGTAAACAGCGGCAGGCGACATGGCGGCTGGTTCGGCCAGCAAGGTACTGATGAGACGTAGCCGTTCGAAGGGTCAGCGGGTCCCCGGGTCCCGGGAAAAGTCGCGGTGGCTTGCACAGTGGCGCCGTTCGTGGGCAGCCCGGTAGCCGCTGTGTTAAGCGCTTCAACGGTTTCCTCGTCGTGGGTCCGTCCGAGCAACAGCCGAAGCAGCTTCCATTGCTGCCTAAAATGCCACGAAAACAGACGCTAAAAGGCTGTTTAGCAACAAGCGTACCTGCTGTCCGAGCAGTCGGTCGTTCTTGTTCTGGGAAATGCGTTCCTAAGGGCACGTTTCACGTCGCATACAGTTGTATTTGACCAGTTTTATTTTTAATTCTTGATGCCTACGGATAACGCCGGGTAAATAAAATTGGCCGCTCAAACGTAGTCGCGCGCGCGTTCACGAACGTGCAACAAATGGAAGTTAACGGCTTAGTGTCCCCACGCGCCGCTGCCGCGAGCGCTGAGCCCGCTTCTCGGATTCACTTGACGCGAACTTTCCGCCGGCGTTTTGCCACTTTGCGTTGGGTTTTAACGGGCGGGCGAGTGAGCTTAAAAAGTGGAGTCTTTTAGTAAAACGTGGACACGGCGAGGGAGCTGTGGGCCTGAATGTGGCGGCGTAGCTGGGGGAATACTGCTGGACACGGGCGGTAAGACGGTGGCCTGCCTCTCCGGCGTAGGGCCCCGAACGTCTCCGGCTGTTCCGCACACGCCTCGCTGCGTTTTATGTGGCCGTTTTTACTTGGTGATCGTAAAGACTTTTTCAAGTGAGTACTGCTTTAGGAGACACCTGCGGTACCTGTATGGTGTGGGTTTTCTACAGCCGTGTTTGTTGCCTCCTGGTTTTGTGTCCATTGCCTAGGTCTCGTTGCTACTGTAAAGTAGCTCACAATGAGGATGTAAAACTGTCAGGTGCAGTAACAGTTAAAAAATCTTCAGTCTTTCACTAGTTTCTGCTCCTACACACCCCTAGTTCACACTTTGCTACTGGAGTCCTGCCTTTTTCTTTTAAATTTTAGCAAAAAAAAAAACACACTGGAGGGATATAAGGCCATGTTATGCTATGTTAATGCTTTAGATATTTGTCTACAAGTAGCATACTTTTGCCCTCAGTGCAAACACCATCTATACATGCATGAAAAACTGCCATAAGCCTTTAATGCCTTGTTTTCCCATTTTCCCCCTCTGTGTAGCTCATATTTGAGCAAGAGGGTATTTTTATACATTCAAACACAGAAAGTGCCGAGGACCAAGATTCCCTCACGGCTGGGCTCCTGCGTATCTTGGAAAAGGTATGGGCTAATCTCTTATAGTGGCATCCGCAACTTGGTCTGGGTCAAAGCAAAAGGATACGTATTTATACTGAAATGTTATCCTTGCTGCATTTATAAAATGTGTTGTGTAAAATCATATTTTTTTTCTGCTACTAGACAAGAATGACTATCAAAAGTGTTTGATATCACCCTTTTGTTGGTGGTACACATTACACAGGGACCTGCATGTAGAACTGACATGCGAGATGCAAAAAAATTAATGAAAGCAGATGGTCTTGGACAAATTTATGTAGCTGTCAGATGGGAAATGCTGCAACATAATGATGCATTTTCTATATATCTGTTTTGAATGTATAATTTTGTTAAATGGCAGCATCTGACTTACAAATAAAAATATAGATCTGAGTGTTAAAATCTGCTCTGTACATGTCCAATGTTAATAGGTGTCTTGCTAGTTGAATTCCGCACAATTCGTTAACATCAACACAGAATTTGTTGCTAAACGTGTTAACTTTGACATGAGTTGCAAGACTGCAGAAGTATGAAGCGTATAGAAAAATACAGTAACCAGATTTTCTTGTCTCCTAGGATGGTGAAACACTGGTGGAATACAAACCTTTGGAGGACACAGTAGATCCATCTAACATGCTGTGTGCTGGCAAGGTTTGCTTGATCTATTGTAGCCATTTAATGCTTGATGAGGAAAACAGATGCTTTCACTTCCATAAAAATGAGCTACTTCTGCTATATCTGTGTTGGAATGGCAGGTGTATTGTGACTTTTGCAGCTATTATTGAGAGCAAGAGGGTGGTCAGTGTGTGAGACTTGTGTTTAAGCCATTTGGTTTCTCTAGTTAATTTGGGCAGGTGATTCCTAGGAGTCTTGCTTTATAGCAGCACCCAATTCAATAGAATTGGAGCAAACTGACTGCAGTCTATGCAGTTCATTTTTCTTGGTTCGTTTAATTCATTTTAAACTGGAGTAATTTGCTCAAAGGTATAGCACTAGTGCCTTTATGTTCAGTTTGTCAGCATGCCATGTGCTAAATAATTGCATACTTCTGGTTGACATGGAGCATTTTAGGTCTGGCTACTGGGAAGTGACTTGTGACATCTGCCCACAGGATTCCAGCTCAGTAATGGAGTGGACACACTGTACTGGAGAGCAAGCCCATCGACTAGTGGAGCACCAGCTGAGTTACGAGACTGAATGGGACATGGTCAATACTGTCTCCTTCAAGAGGAAGCAGTCCACCAGTGGAGAAGGTGGGCACCCCTGTCTAAATGTGACCAGTTATTGTGTAGTAGGACATCTAGGGATGCTCTACATGACCTGCAGTTGTCAGAGTTGCCTTTATTTCAGTCTGTTGCTTTAATCCTGAAGTAATATTTGACTACAGAGGTGATGCATTTTGTGCAAGGTCAGTTGTTGGGGGGTAGACCGGATCTGTTCAAGTATTTGGTTTTGTGCAGATGACCTGGCTTGAGTGATGTGAAGTAGGTTCACTTGGTGTCAGTTTTCCACTCATGACTTGGAATGCTTGCTTTTGCTCTCATTCAGTCTTGCACACTAAATACACTGAAGTTAGCTGACCCCCATTGACTACCACTCAACTGATTCCCTGTTTTAGCACTGACCTACATTTTAGTCTGCAGTTAATTTTTTTTATTTTATTTTTTAAAAGGTAAATTCTGTTGAGTGGTCTTTGGTCATGTGACAAAGGTGTCACTGGTACTATTGAGACCCACTTATGTTTCAAGGTTATAAGAATTCAAGCATCTTGCTGCTCTGAGGTGTTGGCTGATAAATTTGCAGTACATTTAGAGGGATACAAGATGAGGGCTACTCCAGGTAATGAGCATTGTTAGCATTTTGAGAAGTGTCAGTTTCATCAGCATTGTGAAGAACTAACTTGACCTGGTGTCAGAACAGTCTCATTCCTTTTGCGCCCTAAAATAGCCACAGAATCTCATTTTCAGTCAGAGGTTGTTATGCCTCAGTATGCTAAGTATTTTCACTGTATGTGCCTGGAATTGATATAAGCTGGAAAATGCTGTGAGCTCTGGTATTAGCTATTCTGCGCAAATACGGTCAAGGCAGAGATGGGTTAGGAGCCTTGTAGTGTCTGACTTGAATTCAAAGATGCTGCGGTCCTTTCTTTGAATAGTGGAGGATATTATGGCAGTGACACATGGCTAATTGATGCAGGAAAAAGACTAATTACCTGAGTTTGTCCTCTGTGAAAATGGTCTACAATCCATCTCCAATGGACACCGTATATTAATCGGGCTTTGCACTGCCCGCTTGCTCCAAGTACTTTAAATGTCAGGCCAGATGAATGAAATGGGAACAGGCTTTAGTCTGCATATTGAAAATGACATTTGCCTGCCTAGGTTTGTCACTTTAGGTTACGAAAATGTACCGAAGCTGTGGGACACCTGTAACTCCCAGGTGGAATTGTAAAATGATTATGCTCTGGTTCAACGTGTGCCATGTCTAAACTCATCAGCCACAGGATCAATCTTAACCCTCATTGCCCCCACCCCCTGCTACAAATCAACTGTGGTTTATTAACTGCTAAACAAGCAGCCTGGCCATTAATTTGCTGAAATGGATGGACAGTCCCTTTGTTGGTTGTCCTTGTCCAGCATGGTCTCAAGTTCAAACAGGGACAAATCTTTAAGATGCAGTCCTAATCAGGGTGGAAACTTTCTCTTGTGTAAAATAAGCAGACCATTAACAGATCTAGTTGCCTGTTCCCCTTACTACTTCTGGTTTTTAAAGGGTATAAGGTTCCTGAAGGATGACTGACCATGCTTTCTTCCTTCTCAAGGTCTGTCCAACTCTGGAAATGAACGGAGCAAGGGGTCCTTTTCCTTCAATGCAGGTGACCTTAAGTCTATTATGGTGAAGAAGGAGGGCTGGTCCCAGCTGATTTTCTACCTTAAGGAGGACACTAGCCTGCCCACTCTGCACTTCCACCAAGGGGGCAGTGAGGCCTTCCTGGATGCCCTAAGGAGATTTGTACAGCTCACACAGTATGTACCAGTAATATCAACCTTCCTAGCTGAAAACTTTCAGGCCTCCTGGAGTCTTTGGGCAGATTATTGGCTTGATGTGATGCTTGATCTCAATGACTAGGAAGTGGCTTCAGGGCAGTTGGAAAACAGACCTTTGTGGTTCTGGTTTTGTTACAATTGAGTGTAGCAGCCAGACATCCCAAAATATCTGTAGCTTTCCATTGTACTATCCTACCCTACACTTGTTCTGTTCAAGTATCTCATATGGAATCTGAAGACATGATGCCTTAACCAAGGCAATACTGTGAGCTAGATGCATTTAGAATGTTAACTGCCAGGATCTCCTGATTTTGGAAGTCCATCAGCATCTGAAGGTTCTGTATTAAATTAGGCACCTTACAAGGGCATGGGTATAGTTGGCTATGCAGACCAGAAATTCTTAAACTGCTTCTGAGGCCTAACAGGCACCTCAGACTCATTGTGTATGAAATGCCAAAGAATGTGGTCCTCTTTGATGTAGAGTTGCACAAATTTAGCATCTATATAATATGCTACCAAATGGAAAACCATACAATGGTTTATGAAAATTGCTAGTTGAGGGTTATTTTTAAAGTACAGGGCTGAGCAATTTGTTTGGCTTGCTGTTTTTGCCAAAAGGCACATCTTACCTGCTAGCAAGTTTACCAAAACCTTGCAAAAAAACTGCTCGGACCTGCATACTTTTATGGTCTTTCAGTCTGTGCATTCCTGCTAAAATGCTCTGGATGTAGTCCTGTAAAACATTAAACAATCTCAAAGTTACAGGGCTTGTGAGAGATTGAGTTGTCTGCCCCCACACATTTTAACAAAATGTGCCAGATTTAATCTGAATAAACATGTTGGCAGTGCTATCATTAAATAGAAATTTCATAAAATGCTACAGTAAACTCAAGATGATGAGGGAGGTCTTAAGGTGCCTCTGCTTTTAGTAGCTTGGTGTGAGGAATGATCTCCTGTTTCCTTTGGGTACAATCTGAGATTTACTAGAATATGTGCAACTGGCAGTAAGCACTTTAATTTTTCTAGCATTCTCTAATTGTACAGTGAGGCCTTTATTATAGTAGTGCAATTTCAATTTGAAAGAAAATGCTTTGACATTAAGCTTTCATGTTCACTGCTATGCTGCAGACACTTTGACAATTCAAGAAGTTTTAAAAATAGCACTTAGGCATGAAGTACATAGGATAAGTCATGTATATTCTGGGGATGCCACATGGAGTTAAGCCATAACATAAAATGTATGGCTATATTACATTCTGCTCCCAGAACAAGCTTTGCTATATAGAGGGCTTTCTCCTTTAAAACACAAGTTGTTGCATATGTTAATGGTGTAAAACTCTTAAGGGAGCTAGATGTACAATGCTTTTGCCATTTAGATATCTTCCACAGCATGTATTAATCTGCAATGGCCCTTATGAGACCTTTTGAAACAGAGGGTCACTGGTGGTCTAATGTAGAAACCTGATGTTACTGGGGGGGAAAAATTCACAGTATCTAGCTGAAAGCTCCTGTAGCAGAAAGGAGCTGTGGCAGGCAGGGTCTAGCATTACTGCACCTGTCTAATGGCATATCATCCTTATGATCAGCAAAGGAGATGGGCATTTTTTGCAGACTTTTTTGTACTGTAGAATGAGCAATTTTCAATTTCTTAAACTGTGTGAGACAAAGTACAGTGGTTGAACTCCAGACCACAGCAGTCCTATATGAACAGCTATAGATCTTACCTTTTAATGAATTGGATACAAGGGAAAACTTCTAGTTTATCTGCAAGAATACCTTGTATTTTAATGCCACACCCTTGCAAGAAGTCATTTCACAGAACAAGTGGTGCTCAGTTGTATAGGGATGTATTGCTGTACCTTGATTTACTATGCTATCCTGCAGGTGGCGCCATTGCATTCCAGCTTCAACATCTGCTTAAGTGTTAGTGTCAAGCCACAAGTTTGCACTTTTCAGATAGAATAAATATTTTGATACAATTTGCAGTTGTCACAAGTGCAGGTGTTTCTACTTTCCTGCTGTAACAATTGGAGCATAATAACAGATGCTCATGTTGAACACATTGCACAACCCTATAAAGGGCTGTTTTCTCCATGTACTGTGCTTCTGAAAAGGCATGGTTTAAGTGTGTTTAGGGTGGGCTAATGTTTTGTTTGACTGAACCATTGTGTACCCTTTTATTTGAGCATATGTACTTGTGCTGAATGGTTGAAGGCCATCAGGGCTTTTTAAAAAAAAAAAAAGTGAGGAAACAAGTGCTGTGAGACAGGCAGTATGTGTGCTTCATCCCAGGTGGCAGCTACAGAACAACTCTTGTGCAGCTGATTCAAATGTTGTGGAGCCCCCCCTCCCAGTTCCTGGGGTTAAAACTACTTGTAGACCACTTCTGGCTGCATACTTGTCTGTTTTGGACTTGCAGTTTCCAAACTGCAAGTCCAGTTTATTTTGAGACCTTCAGTATGCCCCTAGATGTTCCCATGCTCAATTAAATGCAATTCTACTGGCTGCACACAAGCATGACAGCTTTCACATGGAAACATCACACAGCTGAATCCTCTTTACCTCCCCCAACTGTGCACCATCATCCAGGGGTGGTGCAGCATTCATCTCCCACTTTCATAATTAAAATGTTGGAATTAACTGTTAGTGTGGATCTCTGAAGTCGCAGCTGCTACTGGAATATAAAGTGAGCTGGTTGCATCTTGGCTGCCCACACCTGCTCTTTCACAGCTGGGCTCCTATTACACAGGCTTGTTTATGCGATTAACCTTTCCCAAGTCCCTAGGATTGCATCAATTGTGGCAGAGAATGGTAGGTCTCTGAATGTGGCTCCAAAACAAGTTTAAAAAAAAAAAAAAAAAAAACTTCTATAGGCCTGTGTGAATATCAATATATTGGCAATTGATACAGGCAGCTTTTACCTTGGAGGGATGTATAAATTCATAATGCTTCTAGTTGAGGTTATGAATGGTAGCTAGAGTCTGTAGTTTTGAGGGGGGGGGGCAATACTCCTGAGTGTTTAGTTCCTTTTACTGAAGGTAAATGTTACTGTGCCAACACTATGAATTTCAGTCAGTGGAAGTGCTGAAATTTCCAAATTAATGGAAGCTTGTTGGTACTAAATTACAGGGGTTGGCACAAATTTCATAGCATAACTGATGCTACCTTAAGAGGTAATGGCAGGTTTAACTGCTTAACTTTATCAAATCCATTGTAATTCACAAATGAGAAACAAACCCAGATAATATGGTGGTCTGTGTGTAACAATGAGCATCTTTCTGGGGGAATTGAATCACCTGGGGAAAAGCTTCATGGAGGCAGTAGGTCATTCAGCATGTGGTGTGTATGCAAAGGAATTATTTATGCTTAAATGTATTTTTTTTCCCCCCTCCATTCTCCCACTTAAAGCTGTGACAAGATGGAATATGTGAGATGATTGCCCTTTAGTCTAACATGCATATTGTGTATTACAGCTGCATAATAAAAAATTTTTCTTCCAGCCTTTAACCAAACTTATGTAGAAGTAAATCAGTCCAGCAATAGTTGAAATTAGTTAAAATTAGGTTTTTAAACAGCTTTTCCTGAAACTTTTTTATATAGCTTTTTCTGCCACTTTGTACATGTAAAAGATCATCTAAAATATGTAGCAACTACAGGAAGCCCCCCCCAGTTAAAGTTGCTTAGGTGGGGAGTCCTGGTTTAGAAGCTGGCAACTTCTGCAGAGGCCATTTAATTAGATCCATTCCAGTATTACTGAATACAACAGTGCTGCAGCTATAATTGAAGTGGCCTAGAGCAACATGCTCTTAAGGAGTTTTAAAATGCTTGTAAGAACCCGGAAGTCAGGGTTGCAGAACTGAGTCTTAAGACTCCCTAGTGATTCTGCAAACAAAGTGGCAAATTGCAGCCAATGAACAATATGGGGGAGTGAGAGGAAAGGTAAGAACTTATGTACCTACCTAGACCCAGCCAAAAGGTTTTGAAATTGTAGGCAGTTTAACCCTTTATAGTGTCCAATATTCTATAAAAGCATAGAATGTCTTTATCACTCAACATTGGTAAACAATGTTTGAAATATAATTTGAGCATGTCCCCTAGAACTAGCAAAACTGAATCCCTGTAGTATGTTTCCAGAAAATGCTACATATTTTACATAAGTGCTTCCCTGCAGGAGCAGTCCACTGCTATTGCCTTAAGTCTAACCAGTGGTGGTGCAACACATGGTCATGGCTAGTGTGGCATCACAGGCAACTTGCACTTGGTGAAGCAATAAGTATGTATTGCAGAAGCAGGAAATTGGTTCATTAGCCTTCATATACTGAAATGTATGCCATCAGTTGGCAAATCAGTATTGTATAAAAAAAAAATCATTACTTTCTAAGGTTGTCTGGGGGGAAACCCACTTCAAGTCTTCATTCAAAAAATGCTAGCTTCAGACAAGTTTTCTACATGTTTTGTAGTACCCAATTTTTATTAAACTGAGAAGGGGCACTTCTAATGGCTGTTCTCATCTTCAGGTCTCCCAGTGATGAGTCTTGCCTAATAGTGAGCAACCAGAGCAAAGCCCTCTCTCAGTCCTTTGAGAACCTGTTGGATGATGCCACATTTGGACTGGTACAAGTAGGTGCTTTTTGTCTACCTCAAGGATATTTATGTATAAAACAATTACTGCTTAAGCAGTAATTGTTTTGTGCATGTTTCACCCCCCCCCCCCCCCCCCCAAGCAGTGTAGAACTCAAAAGAAAATGTTTAAAGTAGAATAGCTTACTTTAGGTCTAGCTTTTAAAGAATTTCTGCTGATCAGTTGTCAATGTATAATATTATAATTGACAATTTTGTTCATTCACAATGTGCATATATCTAAGGGAGCACAATGGTGAAAATGACCAAATATATTTGAGAATTTTTCTTTTAACAGAAGTTCAAGAATGACCCATACACAACAACATTGGGTGGATTTTCAAAGGTAACAAACTACATTTTTGATGCTTTTCGTGGGCCTGACCTGGTAAATCAGCAGCGGCCCACAGAAGAAATGGCTGACCTCTTGAGTGAGGTTATCCCTGGCCTGGAAGTCAACCAGCAGGAGGAGCCAGGGTTTGAGGTCATCACCAGGGTGAGCTTAAACTACATCATTTGCTTCTTTGCTGACTTTTATTAGTGTTGGTTACTTGGTTTTTAATGACTGCATGTAGCTTTAATGGCTTTTTCCCCCTTTGAGTGCACACAATGTCAAGACATACTCAATGGAAGAATTACTTGCATCTACCTGGAATAAGGTGTTTTCAGTATTCATACTGTTATGATGAATCCTGTAGCACTGAGCTTACCATACTATCAAGGTATCCTGAGCACCAGGTGGCCTTGGGTGCATGGCCTTACCAAGCATTTTGGCTAAAATTGAAACTGACAGGCTGCAGTGGTGCAAGTCACACACCATTAGCCCAGCTTGGAGCCTCTATAAATCATGTGGCAATAGGAGTGACTGGTATACAGCTGTTGCTGTGAGTTGGCCTCAATGGCTTCTTTTGAAGATGCTTTTATGCAAAGTAACATGCAGAGCCTAGTTTACTGACTCCTTTTTGAGTGTAGTTGCTTGCTCAAAGGTTCAAAAGCAATAGCCTTAGGATTGTTCTTACTCCTGCTCCCTTGAATGAATAGTGTTGCCTTTAGTACTAAGTGGTTGCAAGGCTTGAGCTCCTGCAAAGAGATATTTGGCTCTAATGGATTAAATGGATGCAAGGGAAACCATGTGATTCTCTGATATGAAGTTAGATTAAAATGCCATATTTTAACCCAGACATTGTGAGGAACCATTGCTATCTGCTGCTGCCATGGTACTTTTTTGAACATGGGTATGGTTCTTAACTGTTCTCTGAAACTTCTCTGTAGCTGAGCTAAATTGACTTGCAGTTGAGATGACAGTAAAATGCTATGAAAAGATTGCTTAACTCAATTTAGTGTTTACAGCCCTTGTTTGAGATTATAGGTGACAAAAATGACTCAGAACATAAGATTAGTGAAATATTAATCTGTCTAATGAATCTGCAGAACCTCACCTGTAAATAAATCAAAGGTGTCAAACTTCAGCAAAAGTGAATTTTCATTATAAACAGAAGTTGGACAGGCTCCCTGTTTTCAGCCCTTAAATGTTAGTATACAGACCAGCAGCCAGTGTACAAAAGCTGAGGGAGAAATGTTTTATTAAACCCCCCCCCCCCCAAGTAAATGTTACCTGAGATGGTTTCCTTCAACATTTGTACAAATTCAACATTTATCACTTGGAACACTTTTCAGAGTTGTAGAACCATGCTACATAGAACCCTATCCTTGTCTAATTTGAGATGCACAGGTGTCTTGCCTCAACTGTTATAGGCTAAGCTCTTACTGTACTTTCATCTGCCTTATTTAGAATTTGGAAAAGCCTTAGTGAGGTCTCATTGATAAACATACTTATTAACCTGACAAATTAAACTCCTCTAAAAAGTGACTGATTTCCTTCTGGTATGTCTCCCTGCTCACAAGTTTCTAAACATACATGTGAACTGTTGAGCAAATCTTTTCACTTAAGGGAAAAAAAAGAGGGGGGGACTGTTGTGCACTGTCCAGACATGTGGATTTACATCAAAAGAGCTATCAACATGTTAGACAATCCACCAACTTTAGGTCTTATTGATCAGTCCAATGCCATCAGAGTGAAGCATGAACTTGTGCAACCATCACTTTGTATTCTAGAGATGATAGGGACACTTGTTGGTGTACCTTGCAGCATTGAGATCTGTATGTTCCATCAGATTGATCTGGGTACCAGACCTGAAGTTCAAAGGAGGGATCCTGTGTCAACTGAGGACTGGGCAATGCACATGGACTCAGAAGGCAGGGTGCAGAATGTCTCTCATTTGAAAGGGCTCATCTTCAAAGGGGTAAATGCTGGAAGTGGTCCTTCCCACTTAGCCTGATCTTTTAACTATGCAGTAGGAATCTCCCCTGAACCACCAAGGTTCTTGCTAAGCATTACACTTTTTTTTAAATTTTTTTTTTAAAGATTTAGTTTTAAGAGCCAATTGTGTCATTTATGAATGAACATGAATAACCAGGCTTTAGTTTTTGTTTTAGACATTTTGGCCTATTTGGCAGTTAGGAAACGTGTTGTCTCTAAGGAAATTTTTCATGTATGTTTGAATTTGGGCAGTTTCTCTTGGCAAACTTACAGGGGGTTGTTTCTTCCCCTTCAGTGGATATTTGTCTCAGCTCAGTGGACAAACTCAGCTGTTGCTTCTACCTAGTAGAGCCAGCAGTTCACTGAGGCTGGGGTCAATCCTAAACGTGATATAACGAATTTGAGTCATTTTCTCAAATACCTTAGCTTTTATATAGTCCAGATGGTTCTCTACTGGCTGAGCCTCCAAAGGTCATCACAGGGCACTGACTATCCTTAATTGAAGGTAACAAGTCCACTGGGATTCTTGTGACTGATCTTCATTAGTCTTAAAGCTGTTCTGTTTCTTGGCTTCAGGGACTTTGTCATGCAATAAGGAAAGAGGCCTGGAAGTTTCTTTTGGGTTACTTCCCATGGGACAGCACACGTGATGAGAGGAAAAGCCTGCAGAAGCGGAAAACGTGAGTTTCTGTTGGTCCTTTGTGTTTGACATGGGCAGGGTACACTGAGGCACAGGAGGAGACTCTCTGTATACAGGTCATTACCTCCTTAGTGTTGATTATTTCTTGATGAGCCCATCTTGGGTTTACCTGGCTAAGCAGCAGTTTTAGACTACAGAACCCCCCCCCCACACACACACTAACATTTTGGCTAGTTTTCACAAAGCTTAAACACAATGAGGTGGCTTCCACTTGTAATAGGAGGGCTAGTCTTTAAGAATGTTTGTACAAATATACCAGACTAATGGACTGCTTGCTTCAAAAAATAAGCTCCAGTGTCTGCAAGATTTGTTTCTAGAGTTTAGCTGTTAGCTGGTGTCTTTTTAAATCAGTATTCATTGGCCTAAATAGGATTTGGGATGGCAGATTGAAGTATTAAAGCCCCTATTTTGCTGAGGGAACTTTGCAGACATTGCTGTCATAAATATTTAAATGGAGAGCAGACAGTGTAACCAAGAGTGAAGTTGCTGTAAATCCCTATTGCAGACCATGTGTACTACAGCCCCCATAGCCAGTTTTGCTCTGCCTTGAGCTTTAATGTTTGCATTTAATAGCAACCTAAAGCTGACAGTCAACTAAGGCAAGTGGGGATTTTTTTTTTTTTTTTTTTTTTTTTTTTTTTTGTGTGTGTAATGGTTGGATAATACACTAACAGTTCCATCACAATCTTGTATCTGGTGGTGTCATGGATGCAGCGTAAGCAAGGGCCCTATCCTGTTATAACATCCTATCATTCTACATACAGGGACGAGTATTTTAGGATGAAGCTGCAGTGGAAATCGGTGAGTGAGGAGCAGGAGAGGAGGAACTCCCGACTACGTGATTATAGGAGCCTCATTGGTGAGTCCATAGTAGGGTTTTTGGCCAGGCCAATTCCAAGTTTCTTTTGATTGAAGAATATTTTAGCCCCCCCATGCTTACTACTACAGAGCTGTTGAGCATTAATGATCTTTATTTGTGGCTGTGTATCATAGCTAGGACATATCATTTAGATGACTGAGTTACTCTGGTATTTCTCTTTGTACAGGTCACTCTACCTGTGACCATATCAGTGCTTTGCTTAAGTTTTTGCCTTTTAACAGCCTGTTTTTACTTGCATCAAATTGGTATGGGTTTGCTCTTGAGTAGAGCATTAATAATTTCACATAACATGCAGCTACAGGATGGCCTGTATAAGGAACCAGTTTTATACCTAATCAGCTCTTCCTAAAGGTGGGAATATGATTAACAAACCTCTTTTTCTTTGCAGGTTTGGTGTAACTTGATGTCTTCAAATTGATTAACATTTCTTTCCAGAAAAAGATGTCAACCGAACTGACCGAACCAACAAATTCTATGAAGGTCCTGATAATCCAGGTCTGACCCTCCTACATGACATCTTGATGACATACTGCATGTATGACTTTGATTTGGGTGAGTGTTCACACTGTTAAATTTTGTATGTGTTTACATGCATATTTCTAGGAAACAGTCAGTTTTCACAAATTGGTACACTGCTGGAATTCTGTTCTATTTCCCACTAGGGTATGTGCAGGGAATGAGCGATCTGCTTTCACCAATTCTTTATGTCATGGAACATGAGGTGGATGCCTTCTGGTGCTTTGTATCTTTCATGGACCAAATGGTAAAGAAACCTGACTTCCTTCTGAACAAGTTATAGTTCTTGACTTAAACCCAAGAGGCTGCCATTTTAGGTATTAATCAGAACCCTTCTGTGTCCTTTAAGCACTCTAACCTGACTGCCTTTAGCAAATATCCAGCAGAATAAATGGGTGAAGTACAGTACAACACTGTAAATGTGAGGTTTCACAAACTTAACTCTAAGGAACTACTTTGCCTCCTCATGATATAAATGTTCAGGTTTATTTTATTTTTTGCAACCATTGTTTAGTAATTGAGGTCTGGTAGTTGTTGCACCCATATAGAGCAGCAGTTAGCACTACAGGTGTTCCTCAACTTAAATACTGTATCATGTGCTTGATGGATATGCTGGACTAGGTGCCCCAGCTTATTTAATTGAAAGTGTCACCCCTTCCATTAATTATAGCATCAGAACTTTGAGGAGCAAATGCAAGGGATGAAAACTCAGTTAATCCAGCTGGGAACATTGCTGCGGCTGCTGGATCTCTCCTTCTGGAACTACCTGGGTAAGAAACTATATTCCTTACATTCTAGTTTGTCCTTGTGGAACATAATTGACTTCTAAATACCTAGTACAAGCTTCAAACTCCCCTGCCACACCATACCACAAGTGAATAAGCAAACTAGACCCAAGTTTGTTTCTTGGGTTTAGTTGGTCATGAACCATTAAACAGACCAAAAACTTGATTCTGTAGGACCAACCAAATGTTACCACCCCAGCTGCCCTTTCTCCAAGTGGTATATATTAAGAATTTAAATATTGGGACTGCTAGATGAATTTCCAGCAAGTATAAGTTGCATTGAGTGAGTTTTTACAGTGTATTCCAAATTTAATTGGTTAATGTATAGTCAGTCCTTTAACCAGTGTTAATTGTGAGATTGGTTCAGCTTAACAGCCTCCCCTAGACCCAGTTTGATCATGCAGCATTTTTTTTTTTTTTTGGGGGGGGGCTATGATGTATTACAAGGAAACCCAGACTAATTACTTGGCAACTTTCATAAACCTTTAGAATTTCACCTGCCGTTTCCTGACAAGTAGCAGTTTTGTTCCTGAATAAACAATGGAAGAATTGCATATTAAGATGATAAAGAAATTCCAATAACATGCAAATACTGTATTTATGACTTAAAAGCAGAGAAGTGAGGTTTTCTGGGGGACATGGAGTATCCTCAAGCATCTTTGCTTTAATTTCCAGAATGGTTCCCTCCACTCTTCCCATCCCGATAGAAGGATACAATCTGTCAAAGAATTTAGAGGCTCTGAATTCAGTTCAGTTGCTTAGCCAACAGAAGAGATGTACTGGATTTTTAGGCAATGGCTGCCTAACTAGGCTACAACCACTTCCTTGAGTCACAATGCTTCACTGTAATTTGTCTTGTAGGTATAGTGCATATACTTATGTAAAAGCACACATGGTCTCCACAGAGTCGCAGGATTCGGGGTACCTGTACTTCTGCTTCAGGTGGCTGCTGATTCGTTTCAAGCGGGAGCTGAGCTTCCAGGATGTGCTCCGCCTATGGGAGGTGGGTTGTGAGTGTGAGATTCAGTTTTGCCTTGCTTGTTTGCCACTGAAACCTGCCTGGTCAAACATGGAGGCTACAACCTGAGGTCAGTTTACTATAGGTAATTAAACCAAACATTCCTGAATGCTGCTGTGGTGAGCTCTAGTCCAAGGTATATTGTTTCTCAGCAAATGGTGTCTGGAGTTGCAGATGACTGACTACAGCTGTCCCACTACCACATTTAAGTAGGTCTGTGTAATATATTGATAAACCTGATTCATTTATGGTTGAAGTGTCTTGTTTCCCCACATTCACCAAAAATTATCTGCCTTTTTCAAGAACTGTTACTTTGAATATTAGTTTTACAGCTGAAGCATGTATCCACTCAGGTCACTTGCAAAATGCTGATTGTTGCTACAATCCTACCCACTGCAGAGTTCTTTAGGGGATTAATTGAACCAAAATATTTGAGCTGAAATATGTACTGTATTTAATTAGACTTCAGAGTTTTGGCCTGTTAAGATTACGGTGAGAATTAATGAATGCTTGTTTTGTACAGGTCATGTGGACTGGGTTGCCATGCCAGAACTTTCATCTGCTGGTGTGCTGTGCCATTTTGGACTCGGAGAAGCAGAAAATCATGGAGGAGAATTATGGATTCAATGAGATCCTGAAGGTGAGGATAACAGTCCTGCTCTCCCCTGACAAGGAACAGCATTCTTGTTGGTAATGAGATGCCCCTGAGAGCCAAGTGCTTTCATTTGAGGGAACTGAGAGAAACAGTCTTTCAAAGGGTCTGAGGCCATGTGGAGTACTAATACCTTCCCAGTGCTTGTCTGTCAGCATGTTCATAATTACATACTGGATTAGTGTTCCTGGTTGCAATTTCCTTCCAATTCAAATACCACATGTATATTTGTGCACAGAGAACTGACAGAACAGGTCATGGATGCCAAAGGTGGTTGAAATCCTCATCTAGATGAGGACAAGTTTTGGATTGATGCTGATAGTAATGTGTTATGTAAATGAATGTGTTCATTTTCACAGCACATTAATGAACTTTCAATGAAACTTGACATCGAGGAAGTCCTTCTCAAAGCAGAGGCTATTGGCTTGCAAATTGAGTCCTGCAAGGTATGTAGCTGACTCTTCCAAGTTCAGCATCTAACAAAGTAAAATGCAAGCTGATGAAATTATATGAGCACTTGCCATATTTAGCCATGTCAAGTCCTGCATTTGTACTTCTGTTGAAGCAATTAATTGAAATGGGCATCTAAAAGCATCCAGTGGTATGTACTTAAATGAGAAGGTGCTTTGCTTTTTATCCTTGTTATAACTGCTATGCAGCCTGTCTTATGGTATACATGATTAAAAATGCTGCCATGTACTTGTGTCAAACTATTCCATCTCTACCCTGCTCTTAGGACTTACCCAGTTCAGTGGCAGAGATCCTGGGATTCAACACTGAAAATAGCCATTCTAATCTGGAAGCAAGCGAGTTTGAGGCCCTCGATTCTCCTCAGGTGCCCAGGCGCTCGCACAGGCGAGGTTCTGCCGAAGACTTCATCCCCAATGCCAACGGACATTTAAGAGAAACGCACAATGTTTACAAATTAGCCTACATCTCATAGTACATGCACATATACTGCCTGAACAACTTTGATATGTTAAGCCCCTCTGACAGTATTGGGTTTAGTTTCAATATTTGGTAATGGTTGCTGTATCAGAATTTTAAGTGAGGGAAGTCCAAATATGGGATATACAGAAATCTTAAAATATTTTTGTAATTCCTTGTATCATATTGTGTTGCTCTTTGTAATCATTCCTTCTCAGTGGCTGAAGGTTTTTTTTTTTTTTTTTTTTTTTTTTTTTTTTTTTTTTTTGGAGATTCTTACCCCAGTGACAAAATCTTTAAAGTCAAATTCAGATTCCAGGTGGTTTTTAACATAGTTGCTTAATGTACATCTAAAATGTGATGCTATGGTAGGGCAAGATCACGTTTGATCTCGGAGTGCTCCAATGATGGGCCATGGTTTTTAATGGTATAAGCATAATGACAGTACTGATGGTTGCAGCATCTTGTCCTTTTAAAGGTAGCGCAATGCAAACTTTTTCTATGAAGCAACCTCAGAAGTATTGAATTCAACATGCCTTACACCTTGGCTACCTTTTTTAATGTAGTGGCATTAAGTTAGACATGCCAACATAATTTGAGTGACTTGATTTTTAACAGCCCTGTCAAAGTGCTAAGATGTTCTGTACACTTAGATTCTGCTTAGAGGGGCTGAGGAAGAGTGTTGGTTGGTTCAACCACTTCATTCAAAGTGGGAGCAGTTGCATGCACTGAACTTCCAGCCCTCTTCAGGCTCAGCTTGGTGACACAGGAACAAACTAGAATGGGCTTTCTGGTCCAACCTGGAATGGATGTACACTGTTCAACACCCAGAAGTTCTCCATTTAGTGGCACTCCCCTCAATCTCAAAGCGCCAGCCTTACAGGCGTCAAATGCAGCGAGACAAGTGGCCTTCTGTTGACATTTGTTTCAAGTTCCCATTAGCAAGTAATGTCAATTTCTTTTACTTTTCACCCTTTCCAACTTGAATAGGTTTGTACTCTTCAGCAAATGTGACACTCCAGAGCTGTAAGCTGCCTAGCGGGACACCCATGCCCAAAAGACTGCAGCAGCAATGTGATGTCTGTACAAATCCAGAAAAGCCTGACACAAAGGCCTGTGTAAGACAGGGTGACTTCCACCAATGCATCCGTATTCTACATAATTTTGTATATTCTCAATAAATGCAATGTATTGGTTTGATATTACCTTAAGTATGAATATTTATGTGGTGTTCAGTGTTGGCTGATACATTATGCAAAAGTCATGCAAAGTTTCCCCAGAATGAACAGGAAACCATGAAGGATTGTAAAGTACTTGGCGCTGCACCTTTTTTTTTAAAAATTCTCTATGCATAAAACCTTTCTACTAAAGTGAGGGAGTTGTGATCAGTTTACTCCCATTTCTGTATAGAAGCTTCAGGCAGCAGCAACTTGTAGGAGCTATGCTTCACTGTCAGGAAAGTTGGGGTGAGTGAGTTGCACATGGCCAGAACTTGTACTCCCACCTTGGAAAAATATCACCCAGTTTCACAACACTTCCGCTTGCTTTAGTGGGAGTGAATTTTAGCTGCATGTTTATAACATAATGCTCAAAATGGATCAATTTAAGTGTCGCAGTAAAGTGGACTCTGCTCAGCTTTCCGTTGGGACAATAATACAAAGAGGTGACATTTTGGGTCATAAGTGCCATATCTATCCCTGCATTTTGTTCCTGTTGCCAACAGTTGCTTTTAAGTTCATCAAACCATATTAACTAATGGTTTTCCTGCATTGTTGCCTTGTACCTGGAGTTGCCCCGCTAATGTGGGTTTTTATTTATTTTTAGTCAGGCATAACCAGAGGGCAAAAGGCTCCTCCTGTCTGGATTGTTATGTATCGGCATGCACAGAGGGTATTTAGTACTAGACTGATAGCCCACAGTGATTGGAGATTAGATGTTCCTACACCACCTTTTTACTGAAACTCATGGCTGCAGCCGGAACACAATGAGTGAGTGCCTGCTGCAGACAAAGCCATGGCCTCCATGTAAATTAGGCAGGAAGGAAATGAATTATGCTTGTGAACAAGTCTTGCCGATGACAGGGTGGCTGTCACAGGGTGGAAATGACAGCTGTAGATTCGTCATAAGTTGTAGGCAACACATATGAGTATCAGTTGTTTTGAATAAAGTGGCAAGTAACTAGAGTCTCAAGGACGTCTTGAGCATGTGATTGAAATGCGGCCGAGTTTTCCTACCAAAGCGTGTGCTGGCATCTGGAGTATCGGAAAGCTTTTGGGGGAGGGGTGGGGGTTCTCGATGGTTAGACCCACAGTGCACCCAGAGCATAAGAAATATGCTGTGTCCCATTCTGCCCCCATGTCCTCTTTAGGCCTGGTGTTAGGGTTGACAGCTGGGGAGTAGCACATTAGCACGTCATCGATCGTCCTCAGGCAGGGGCGCTCAAACTAACGTAGTTTACTCTTATTGGGAGGGACGGCCTTCTGTTGACTCGTGTGCCGTGTTGAGAGTCCCAGTGCAATTATAAACGTTCGCCTTGATTTGTCAGCAGTGACCACGGCACCATAGTTCCTTCCTCAGTCATTCCATTGCTGCCCTTAACATCGCAACGTGAACATTTCCACAGATCAGGAACAGCACCGCTGCTGCTAGCTAAATAACAGCACTTTAGAGAGGGGGAGACATGAGGATTGCTGAACATTCTCATTTCAGGGTTGTTGCGATGGATGCTGACATGCTTACTGACGCATGTAATTATGGTCGAGCTTTATGATTTCTGGTCTTGCTGCTGCTCTGCTAACTTTCCTTCGATAGGAGTTATGAGGATTTAAGAGCTCTGCTTTTCCTTGATGGACGAATGCCCTTTAGAGGCAGAAGGGGGTGGAAAAAGAAATGGACGCATTGTTAATGACATATTGAAGAGGTCATGTTGACGCTCTTCTGGTGATCAATTCATCTTCTTGTCCAATTAAAACAAACTGGATTTCCGTATAACCGGAGGCAGTAGCGTGAAAACACTTAGAAGCTAAAGAACTATTGCAGATTTTACAATAGTTATACACACAAAAGGGAAAAGGGAGCAGCACGGTGGTGCAGTGGGTAGCACTGTTGCTTCGAGGCATCTAGGCAGTTAGGGCAAGGGTTTGAATCCAGATTAGTCAGTGTGGAGTTTGCTCTGGTTTCCCCTCACAGGCCAAAGATAGGACAGGTTAACTGGCCACTGTAAATTGGAGAGAGCCAGCCAGCCCTGTAATGGACTGACATCCTGATGTGGATGCACCCCTTCCCCAGCCTTGTGGCCAGTTGCTCCAGGAAGAGCTCCAGGCTGCTGCATCCTTGACCAGGACATGGAGTTACAGAAGATGGATTACAAGTCAGTGGGACATTCCTTTCTTTCTGTATTTATATTCTCTGCTGTACAAAGTATGCATTTAGTTTTGTCAGATTTAAATATTACATTCCTAAAAGTTGAGGGGTCCATTGTAAAGTGTTTTTTAAAGCACTAAAATCAGGAAACGCAGGGTGAAAGTAATGGAAACACCCACGCGAAAAGTTTGAAGTCAGTCACAATTAAAAATGATGCTCTGAGATGAGTGAATGCCAGTCTTTGTTGGTTGACCATCCACACTTAAATTAAAGTTTTCACTTTAATGTGGTGATGCCAACAGTTCCAGAGAGACTCCGTAGTCTGGGAATGAACTGCAGGTGCATTAGTCACTGAAACTGCACTATTTTAATGTGTCGAGGGGAAAAGTCTGGAAAAATAACGGCATGAGGCAAATGCGGACAAAGAGGAGCAGCAGTCACAGATCAAAGTTTACCAACTGGGACAGATGGCCCTGTTCTCGGACAGCTAAATGTCACAAAGGGAGAGGTTCAAATTAACCACAGAATTGAAACAGTAAAACTGCACCTTGAGCTTCAAAGCTGGAGTTTATGGTAGGGCTGCCATTGGAAGGCTCCTGAAACCCAACACAGGACTCATGACCTGTAAGGAGCACAAAACCCCAGAGCATTGGGGGGGGGGGGGTGTTGTCTAAGGCACCTTTTGCTCTGGTTCCTTCAATGGGGTGGCTTTACTTCTGAAGAAAGTCTAAAGAGCCTTCAACCCTCAGTATGTGTATCCAACAAGGCAGGAATCTGTAATATATGGAAGTCATTAGGTCCAACAATTGGTGTGGATCTCAGTATAATGGCCAAGGGATATCATGCCATGGCACAGAACCAAGTGCAGCCTATTGTGCAAATGCAGTTACCCTATGATGAAATATGTTTCAGGATGATGCCTTCCTATACTGCCAAATTCAAGCATGGCATTAGGAACTCCAGGATGAAATCAAACTCCTTCCATGGCCTCCCATATCACCATTTAAAAATCACTGAACCTGTATGGGAAGTTCTAGAGAGCAGTGTATCTAGTACATATCCACCTCCTTCATCCCTCAAATAACTGGAGGCTTTTCTTGAAGAATGGCGCACTATGCCACTACAAACTTTCAGTCTTGCCAGAAAGACTGAACCTCTTCTGATGGCAAAGGATGATTCTCCTCATTAGATCCTTAATGCTGATATCAGAAGTTCACTTATTTTGTCCATTTGCTGTGTATGTAAGCCTATGGGGTCTTAATGTAGCTTTTAATGCACATAAGACATTTAGTACATTTGCTTTTACTTATGCATTTGTCAATTTTCCAATTTCATGTATTTTGAAATACCAGTTATTTGACACTGGTGTTAGGTATGTATGAGCCTGCTTCTCCCATCATGCCTTGTTCTTATGCGGAACATATGTGCCTGTCCATACAGCAATGATGAATCCAAAAACTGCTGCAGGCGGGCAGATGCCATCACTGTCTGAAACCAAAATGCAAGGGAAGTGTGTGTGTGTGGGGGGGGTTGACGACCATCTGGTTTCTGAAGCAGCTTCGGGGAGCTCAGTTTCAGCTCACTTTTGCTTATTGTCAGGACATGAGGGGAGTGGCAAACAAGGGGGCGCAGAGGCTATCTGTATGCTTGCAGCTGGATTTAGGCATCGAGGGTTTTGGCTTAGCTCTGTGCTGCAGAAGGAAGTTTATCACCAAACTTAGAGTTGGGGGTTTCTGCTCTGTGAGGTTTGGTGTAGATCAACTGCCTTCTGATTCTGGATGAGGAAAATGGGCAAAATTTGGAGGAGTTGGATATTCCCACCATGGAAGTTGCAGTGGATGTTGGGATGGCTGAGCTCCTTATACAACTGGCTGCCTGATGCAAGGTGGTGGCCGTGTAGAGCCCATCCATGAGTGTCCTCCTTAGTCCAATTTGCTTTGAGACATGAAAAATACAAAAACTCTGCAAAACAATTCTTTTTGGTTTTCAGTATAGTTCTGTCCTTTTTATTTTTTTTCCTGTTAACATATTTCACTGTCTCCCTACTTTTGATAGTTTTAAAGGATTTGGGGGGGTGGAGGTTGGGGGGGGTGAATTGTCAGGTGCTACTCAGGTGTGTAATGTGGTCCTGGAACTTGGTTTGTAAAGTGAAATCTTGTGAATTGGGGATGTAATTGCAATGAATTCAGTCTTTTCACCTATTTGGCTATTAACTGCTCTAATCCTGGTCAGTCATAGCAGGCTTAAGCCTGGCCTGGAATCTTGGGCTACCAAACTGGCACAGAACTTTCAGTTGGGCCACCAGTGCATTGCAGGGAATGAGTATACACCAGTTCATCTGAATTGCATGTGGCAGGAAACCAGAGCAGCCAGAAGAAACTCAAGATACAGGGTGAACCTGCAGACTTCACACAGGCTCAGCTAGATTCAAGCCTGCTTCCCAGGGTCTGAGAGGCAGCCACAAGGCTGAACCAATAATTTCACTCCTCCCCTGGATTCACAATGTGAACCCCTTACTTGCTGAAATACCACCTATACAGATGCGCTAGGTAAATCAAGATGGGCGCTCAAAATCGTGCAAAAGAATCCCATAACAAAACTTGAAACAACAGTACGAAGACAGCGACTGCAGGCAAGAATGGAATACTCCTGAGCATCGAACCTGCCGCACGTGACTCTCGCATCCTGCATCCGCCCTCAAACACTGATGGCTGCCAACAGGAGCTGTTAAATTTCCCACCACTCAACTCTTGTTCCCCATAAACAAATGAACCTTGTATTCGGTTACTGAATAATTCAACGTGTGCAAAATCTGGTAAGGCAAACACCCTGTATTTGAAAGATAAGTTCATATGAAAAGACAATGAAACCTAAACACTGCAGCATCATAATGCATCTCCACTGTGAGAAAGGGGGGGGGGGGTAGTGTTTGGCTGAGCGGTCAAGACTGTGTGTCCTTCCTGCGATTGCATTTTTACCTGTTTTGACGGATGTCAGGCTTGTTCTTGTTCCTCATTTCTCACCTGGATGTGACCTTGCCCTCAGGGGGCCAACAGCAGGGGACTCCGCAAACGGTGGGCCTGAAAAACACCCAACCAATTCGCGTTACAAACGGTGTTCCCTGCAAGGTGGGGATCCTACCTTTTAATGGGGTGTTTGAGCCCATTTTTAAAAATTAATTTCCAGCCCCCAGTTGCAGCGATGAATTGGTAGAAAACAAAAACATGATGACCCCAGCCTACTTTTTTAGATGAAAGCATCAGTTTCCTTTTGTGCCCTATGAATAGCTGGTATTTGTAGACGGTGAGAGTTCATTCCTCAAGAAATCTGGCTGAGGAATAAAGCTGATGAATTATTCATGAGGCTGGAACTTCTTGAGAAGTCTGACGTGAAGCCCTTTACTGATTCTGTTGTAAAAGACACAAACATCTGATAAACGGTCAGATTTCAGTCCATCTCCCAATAAGCAAAGACTTGGAGTGTGCTGGAATTATAGTTAATGCTGCTGTTATAGCTGAGTGGCGAAAGGTGTCACCAAGGTTGTGGTCTGTGAAGCATTTGCGCAAACACTTTCTGGAAAAATCTTGCTGTGACAGAATTGGAACAAGTCTCAGAGTAATAAGAACTTATATACTTGCATGGTAACCATGGGAAAATTGTTGTGGGTTAAGATGCAGAGATGTTTTTTTTGTTAGTGTGTAGCTGTTGTGAAGCTGAGACTGTGTGTGTGTGGCCACTGTGCTTCTTACTTGTTTATTCAAATAGCAGCTACGATGCTCTTTTCTAAATGTGGATAGAAACACAGACTGCGTTTCTGGGCTCTGACCCCATGTTGGATGGTCACATGGACATTTTTGGTGGCAGGTGGATCCTCCAGGGCTTAGAGATCATTTCTTGGGCAAGAATGAGCTTCAAGCCAGCAAAATCCAGGGCCATGGTTCTGAAGAAGGGTAAGGTGGTGGACAAGCGTCGGTTTTTTGTGGAGGGCATTGCAATACCATCTATCACAGAGAAGCCTGTTACAAGCCTAGGCAAGGTCTTTGATTGTAGCCTCAGGGATGTCGCAGCTGTACAGGCAAAGACCAAGAAGCTTGAGACTTGGCTCACCACAGGAGACAAATCTGGCTTACCCAGCAGGTTTAAGGCTTGGTTATACCAGCATGGCATCTTGCCACGTGTCCTTTGGCCTTTGCTGGTCTACAAGGTGACGGTGTCAACTGTGGAGATCCTGGAGAGGAAGATTAGTGGCTACCTTCGCAGGTGGCTGGGTCTGACACGTAATTTAAGCAGTGCAGCACTGTATGGAATGAGCAATAAGCTCCAGCTCCCCATAAGGAGTCTGGAGGAGGAGGAGTTTAAAGTGTTGCGTAAAAGACAGGCACTGCTGTATCGGGACTCCAGGGACTCCAGAGTGGCATCAGCAGGCATCAAGGTATGGACAGGTAGGGAGTGGAGAGCCCAGGAAGGGTTGGAGCTAGCGGAGTCTCGCCTGAAACACAAGGCTCTGGTAGGTGTCTTGGCAACAGGGCGGGCGGGGTTGGGATTAATCCCTCAACCTTGTTACGACAAGGCCTCTGGCAAGGTTAGACGCCATCTAGTCCTGGAGGAGGTGCAGCCAGGTGTTGATGAGGAGCGAACCAGTAGGATGCTGGGCATGCGTCAGCAGGGAGCCTGGACAAGGTGGGAGGGGGTGATGGAGAGAAAGATAACCTGGGGTGACATCTGGCAGGCGGAACCACAGCGCATTAAGTTCATGGTCCAATCCGTGTATGATGTCCTACCTAGCCCAGCAAATCTACACATCTGGGGCAAGAGTGATTCTCCAGCATGTGCTCTCTGTACTGGAAAGGGCTCACTGGAGCATATCCTCAGTAGCTGTACAAGAGCCCTGAGTGAGGGCTGCTACCGCTGGCGACACGATCAGGTGCTCAAGGCAATGGCAGAGGCCATTTCTAAAGCCATGGCTAACAGGATCATCCGCAGCCAGAGGAACATCACCTTTGTTAGGGTTGGAGAGCACCCGCAGCCACAGTCAAGAGCAGCAGCCAGCTTGCTCGCCTCAGCGCTGGACTGGGAGATTCGGGTAGACTTTGAGTAGACAGCTCAAGTTCCCGAATCATGTGACATCAACTTCCTTGAAGCTAGACGTGGTGTTAACATTTGCCTCCTCAAGGCAGATGCTCATAGTAGAGCTGACAGATGTATCTTTAAACTGCATCACGCTTCTTCTAGATGCATGCACGGTGCCGTTTCATATTCTATTGTTCTTGTTTGCATGGTTTTTTTTAAAAATTTTTTATTTTAAATTGGCCCTTTTGCCAGTTTGTTGCTAAACACTCAAGTGTGTTTTTCATTAGTTAAAGGACTGTTTTGCTTTTTCACGACCCACCAGGAGCAAACCCAGCACCTTTGAGTATCCACCCTACAACTGCTGTTTAGGAACAGCTTAAACACCCGGATGGAGGAAACTGAGCACAGGCTCTGGCGTGTCACTCAGAACTGCGCTCGGAGCTCCACAGCCGCCTCCTATGCCCCACCTTGTCGTTTCCAGTTTGATCTCAGTTTGTCAATAAGACTGCACTGGGGTACTTTCAGCCCAGTCTACAGCTGAAAAACAACACAGGGAATGAGGGATGAATTGACCCAGCAGAAAAGGCACCAAAACTTGGCGAGTTCTGTATTTTATGGTACTTTTGTATTTTTTTTTTTTTAATACTTAGCAGTGGACTCCAATAACCAAGCCCTGTCTCCGGGGATGAGCAAAGCCAACAAAACAAGCAAAAATCCCTCTCGTTTTGGTATCAACTGAACTACCCTAACAAACAGAAACAAAGATTCACCGTTCTCCCCTGGCTCCTTAACTACAGCAAACCCAGGTAAAATCTGTTCAGAGTAGACAGCCTCACCCCCTTCTGGTAGTTGGTTAATATTTACAGGCATTTACGAGATCAACAGGCTTGAAAGACTTATATGTACCATTTACAAAGATTTACAGGTATCGCCACCTGCACTGTCGATACCTGAAAACAACAACACTGCAGGTACACGATTCACTGGCGATCACTCGTAAACACACCACACAACTCCTTCTGACACAGCAGCCCCCTCCTCAGGTGTTCTCATTCCTTAAGTACTGCTTCCCAGTTGGGTGGCCAGTGGCATTCTGCTCCCAGTTTACCACCTGTTGGTGGAAGACGAGACAAATAATAAAGGCCGTATGACCAAGACTGTCACCTAGTAACCTGTTGTCATACCCCTGCGCTACCCTACCTCAGGCAATAGCTTTTAAATTTTGGGAGACAGAACACGCGCAGGAATACTAAAGGCTGTCTGACCAAGACAGCAACGGGTTCATCGCCATCATCAGCTCCAGTTTATTACAGACCCGGTTAAAGTGTAGACTACAAAGTGTCCCTTTCTGTCCCTATTGGGCAGCACCAGAATAAATCACCCCATTACAGTTCTGTGTCCTGTCTGGGCCACTGCAGCAGACTGCATTATGAAATACAATTTAGATGCTGAAGTGTAAGCAAGTAAGCAAGCGCCAAGTCTCCTGTAGCACTCGTACACCTCCTTTCCTTCCCCAAAGCCTTGCCTTCCCCCTTAACTCAAAGCCCTAAGAGAAATGTGAGAGGCTGTCTAGATGCTTAGAATCCAGCCTTCCTTACAAAGCTGTCCTCCCAGGTAGCCTCCTTACCTTTAGTGTCTATTCTCAACTTCCCTCTGAGGAAAAGTTAATGAAACTGCTAATTCTGCAATAAATAGGTGTTCCTAAGTTGTTTGTTAGGGGGGGGGAACCTTTAAACCAATGTAAATTAAAAAGAGAACGATTAACCAATTTGGGAAACACGAGAGAAGCCACTAACTTACTAGTAGATGTCCCTTGAGCACCCAGGAGACCACAAGCTTCAAAAACATCAAGTTCTGGCCCAACTGTGGCGCTGTATTCTCACCAGAATGTCTGTTTCCCGTTTTCTCTCCTATATCTTGAGGCAAACTTTGGCTCCGCTTCACCCGGGACGCTAAATACACTCCCATCCCGCGCACCAACCCCTCCTTTGCCTACGGTGTTCATTCTGGTTGATTTTTTTTTTTTTTTTTTTTTAAATGACGGTTAAAGTCCTCAGTTAAGAGCGGGAACAGGCACAGGGAAGGGATCGAAGCTGCCCTGTTTGTGCCACTGCGTGCGAGACAGAGGGATGGCAAACAGACCCTGGCTGGCCGGGCGCTTAGAAGCAGATGGATGTACTTTCTAATCTGTCATTAACAAACGGCGCTAATGTCTTTCTCATTGTCTCAACCATCCCAGCCTGTCACACCCCTTTGCACTGCCATCACGATGCCCTTTTTCTGAAATGACTCAAAAGGGAGCCATGAGAGGGAGAGTGCAGGACGCTGATGTTGGATGGGCTGTTTTAAAAGCCCATTTTCTGCTGCTGATTGTGGTTGATTCCCCAGCCGGAGCTGCGGAGCGAAGGGCTCTAACAGCACGTCACGCTGGTAATAAAGGTGCAATCTGTGTCCTCACAAGGGCCCTAAAATGTCCTGCTGACCTGCACATTCCGGTTCAGGCGAGCTCGTGCGGCTCTCCGCACGGCGCCAGAACAGCACACCCTGGTCCGCGGAGGGATTCGCCCCAAAAAGCTGACAAGCATCGCTGAAGGGCAAGAGCAGCCGGGCACTGAACTCGGACGGTGCTGGACTTTGGGGCCTCTGCTGAAAGCTCACATTTTCTACAGAGCAGCCAGACAGCTTGGTGAGACTGCAGAGAATTTCTCTCTGGGCTTTAAGGGGGAGAAAGGGTGGGCTGATGTAGGAAATGGTGGGAGGTTTTGTGTGTGTGTGTGTGTGTGTCTCCATGCTGGGGGGGGCAGATCATTTGGTTGTGCTCTTGCCAAAAGACTCCAGAACTGGGAATGCTGGTCATGTTTGAAGGATCACAGTAATCTTCTCACAATAACAAGCCTGTGCAGGACCTGCAAACCCCACTGTTTTCTGCAGACAGTGTGTGCTTGTGTGCCTGCAGGCACCGTTTAGTGGGGCTCTTTTCTCTAAAAGGATGATTTGTTTGTTTGTCTGAGTGTGTGTATGTGTTTCTTTTTTTTTTTTTTTTTTTTTAATTTTTTTCTTTATTTTGCTTCCATTCATTTTTCCGTTCTCTCTCCCCATTGCACTTCATAGCAAACGTGGCTGGAGGAAGCGAAGAAGGATGCTGCCGTGGCGCCAGGCCCAGCTTCAACCAAACACGGAGAAGCCGAGGCCTTCGAGGAGCTCAACTGCTGCCCTCGCAGATGCGGACAGCGAGAGCAACAACTGAAAAACTTCAACCTCTCCTCTGCGAGGTCATGTCGGTGCTCAGCTGCCGTGAACATTTCATAATTTTGTTTTTCCCCCCAATGAAAACAACAACATTCACCTTTTTTATTAATCTCATAGAATGCCAACTCTTTTTTTATGAACAGAGAAATCGCTAAAAATGATCTTTTATCACCAAAAGACCAACTAAATAGATTCTAGTGCGTATCTTCCAATTCCAAATTATGAAGTCAATACATATTTGGGAAGAAACAACATGGTGTGTAGGAATTCTATAAAGGAATGTAGGGAAAGCTGTATGTCAGCGCAGGGGTGCTTTGCGGACTTTTGGATAACCAACAAATCCATTTATTATACTTCCCATTGGTAATAAGATTTATATTCTTCACTTGGATTCCCTGCCAAGCGTGGCTCTTAAAAAGCAAGGGATGACACAAGTGTGTAATTGGTGCCAATTGATGTCTCAGCTGTCATAATGACAGGGCAGCCACAGCGAGAGCCCCAGAGGGACAGGGGGTTTGGTCCGGCCCGCCGAAGCCAAAGTACGCAGGTTGTTCTGGGCCGCAGCCAAAGCTGTTTGAAAGTCGCTCCGTTCCTCCGCTGTCGACAAGGCGCTTCCTTCATTTTTGATGTCTTTTCTAGGGAGCAGCACAGCTGGTTTGAAGGGCCTGCGTGCGTGTGGGTGATGGATTAGCGCGGAGCCGTGGCCGAAACGCCGGTGTGCGCGCAGGAGACGACTGGCCCGTGACCCTGCTGCGCGGAATGAAAGCGGCTGCGGGTTTTTCCCTCATTATTTGCCCTGAAAACATAATTAATTGCCTTTCTAGGTAATTTGAAGCGCAAGAACGAATTGAGATGGAGCCTCGCTCTGGCACTGCTCACTGTGCCCTTCTGCATCCCCCCCCAGGCCCTGCCAACTTCACGCTCTGCTTCAGTCCCAGCTTACCCCTTGGTTCCGTTTGTCCTCTTTTCGCCAGCGGCTGCCGACTGGTCCGGAATTTGCAGAGAGGCATCCGGGGGCACAGCGGCTGCCGAACCCGAGGCGGAGAGGAAGGAGACCCCCTTTACAGCTTGTGGTGCCCAGGAAGGTAACTCTGAACCCGAAGGCGGTGCTCGATTTGAAACGAATGCGGAGTACGACCCTGCAAAATGACATTGTGAAAACATTCTTGAGTTAAGCGTAGATGAAACGCGGCCTAGCAGTTTCTCCACGCCCATGAGGAAGGTTGTCCCACGGCTGCAAATGTGGTGGGGAATCTCACAGCGTGACTGATCTTCCACCGGCGTTTGTGTCTCCATTTCCGACGGTCCGGTGTCCGTCGTCCTTCCGACAAACGCGCTTGTTTCATATCGGCGCTATGACGTTCAGGCGCCGTGCACTCGAAGACATAAACAACGCACTTTCCACACTTTTGGCGAAGCACTCGTCTCCGCCAGGCAGGGACTAAATATACAAAATTGTGACTAAGGTACAAACCAGCCTCATTATGCCCCCCCCCCCGAATTTAGCCATAGTTTCTGCATATGATTATGAATATGCAGCAAACTTATAATATTAGGTGCTGTGCAGGTTGTGGATTATCTGGCTTAAACCATACAGACAGAACTGACTACTTTTGTCACCGACCTCACCTCTCGTAAAAATGCGTATTAGACACACGTGCGTGACACAAAATGATAAAAGTGAGCAGTATTTCTGCTACTGGTGTGATCAAATTTTAAATTTTAATAAAATATCACTAAAGAAAACATTCTTTGATAAATACAATGTGGGTATACATGACAAGCAAACGTGTTAAACTGTTCCTGAAGATTATAAAATGCAAACCACCCTGCCCCAAGATTTTGCCTCTTGAATTAATTCACATTAGACAACCTTTATTGGGTGCCTTCTAAACCTTTTCTGATTTGCGGTATTGATATTTAAATGCTATTTCCTTTTTGCCTGCTGTTTCACAACAAAAGAGCCCAGCCTCCCCAGCAACTTTCTGTTGACTACAACACAAATTTAATTTGTTTTAATGGTGCCGTCGCTCCGGTCACTGGATGCGCGCAAGAGTCCCGGCATACGATTCCACAGCCGCTCATCTGTTTGGCGGCGTACAGAGATGTCAGCAGCACATCTGTCATTTGCAGGGTGCAAGCGTGTTTTTCTGATGCTGCTAAATCGCTTACAATTGCCTTCGGTCCAGTTCTCGAGATTCTCATCTTACTGACTGCCGTACAATCGTACTCATCTACGCGTGACCTTGCTGAGTAGATGGGTCCCGACCCGCCGTTTCCTTAACTTCAGCAAATAGCTCACGAGGAGAGGCCACGGCTTCTCTCATCTGCATGTGCTTGTATGCTGGGCAGGAGAGATACAACCATCAAAGTGAGGATAACGTTGTCCGGCACCAGCTAAACCGCCCCAGAATCTCCTCTCTGCGCACTCCTCCAAAAAGCGATGGCGGGTTGAACGCGGGGAGCCGAAAAGCCGAAGCCGTGAAACCGATGAGAAGCCCACAGCTTGTTGTTTCAATGTCCAGAATGGTGCTAATGAGCACAGAAGGTCATAAACCAAATGCCATGCAGCTTCTAATTGATCCCAGAGTCTCCAGCAGCCGGAGGAAGAGGGCACCTCTGCAGCCGCTCCTGCGCTCAGGTGCACATTATTATACGTTATTACGTATTCAGGACGTACAATCTGTGATAACTTCCAGTTAAAATGAGTACCTTTGCTGTTTTATTGATAACCTCATTTATTTTTCATGCTAGAACCTACATAATGTAGAACGCTGGACCGCAAACTTGTCTCTTTCATAAAAATGCATATATGCACGTCTGCCGCTCGTCTTTGTTAAATGTTGAAAAACTGTACTTTGGCACTCGAGTTTCACTTAGAACTGAAAATCTGGAAAGGCGCGGAGATGAGTTTTGCGAAGATTAATGAACAAATTGTTCTGCGCGTGTCTACGTATGCTTTGTTAGCAACAATTAAAACCGGAGCAAATTTCTGGTTATTAATAACCGTTTTCAAGGGTTCGAGGCCCTGGCCTTTTTGGAATCTGTTCTGGAAGCGCAGGGTGTGACGGCGGTCCGTCACGAGCCAGTCACGCACGTCCAAAGGGTAATTCAGAGTCACCGATTGTACAGAAACACAATTCTTTGGACTGTTAAACACGAAAATGAGGAGAATATACAAACTCTACAGGCCTCTAACCCAAACCGACAGCCCAGGAGTTATGAGGCAGCAGTTCTCCCCTTGCACATAATCGTATGAATCGCATAAATCAGAGAGGGGAAATATCGACGCTGTCTTGCTTTCGACGCTTGTTCAACGCTATCGATTGAGGCTATTACCTCCGCAAAGCTAATTGGGGCCATTTATTCACACATTACTGCTGCATGTCGAAATGGATCAAAGAGAGCCTCGGCGGAAGCGCTAAGTCAAAGCTTCGCGTTCCGTTCTCATCCCGTCCCTGAGGGTTTGTTCTAGAGGCCACGCGGCTCTGTTTTATTCATGGGCTGTGCAGTCCTTATGCACAAGGCGGTGTGTGTTCACACATGGCCGCCTCCCCCGCCGGCGCCTAAGACCACGGGGCCCATCGATTTGCAGCGTCAGGTATTCAAATGAGTCCCGTTCGGCCTTCAGCGTGGTCGTCCGGGTGACGGGTTTCGAATGAAAAGGGACACGAGGTGCTCGGTGTTTGAAACGCATAGACCGTTCTGGTGCCGATTTAACTCTGCCATCCTGCAGGTACGCACACGGCATTTGTCAGCCGAGTTGCTCCCGTTATTTTCTCAGCTAAGTGGATGAGGTCGTAGGCTTAAGGCAGAAATAATTCATTCCTTTATTGCTACGGAGAAAATATCTAGCTTTCTAAATGGGCTCCTTGAGAAGCGACACTGACCGTGAACAATAAGCCATGTGTGGAAGAAATTTTTTTTTTTTTTTTTTTTTTTTTAAGGAGTTGTTTTTATATGTTTGTACTCATGATTCACATTCTCTTGGCGGGGGAGGTTGGTCATTTTCTTCTCAGCTCTTGGCTTAAATTCTCCTCCTTATAAGGTGTGTTGCATTGTGTTTAAACCCGACTCTCACAAATTCCAAATGACCTTTTTAGCTCTCAAGTTTCTCCTTTGTCTAAGTTTTCCCACCGGAGTGTGGGTCAGACTTCCCTGTTATATTTCTGTTTCGGTTGGTCAGTCAAAGTTTAAAGGATGCTCACTTCTCATTGGTCTGGTCCATTACTGTACCTGTTGCATTTTAACACGCAATACAAGGTGCTCAGAAAATTTTGAATCCCTACATGCATATGTGTTCACGCATGGGTTAAACTGTGTTAAACATTTGGCTGTGTGTATATAGTCCAGTTGGGGGGGGGGGTAAATTATAATTGGAATGACTGGCTTTGTTTTTAATTCTTCCACACATGTACAATAAGCACAAAACCTCACATGTGATCTGCTAACTGCTCACCCAGGTTTGTTGAATCACAAGGTGGCAGTTTAATTCCAGTCTTCTTAAAGAGTTGCTCAACAGATACAATGACAGCATTTTATATAATACCCTCTGGCTATTTGGATTACTCAGCAGGGGCTTGGGGAGCAGTGCTGTAGACAAACACTGTCAGCATGGAGAGTGCTGTGCTGGACATGTGGGGGCACTGCATGCCTTGTGGTACCTGGGATAAGATGGACTCATAACTAGGGCTCCAAGCAGACTTTTAGGAATTCAGCAAATGCTAATTTGCAACGTTTTATTATTTATTTATTTACTTATTTTGCAGCCTTCGCATCACAAACATGCTGAGCCTTCAGAGTGTTTCAGCTTTGCCCCTGGGAAAGTGTGGAGTTTCACGCATATTTTATAGCCCTCTACTGAATTTGTCTAATAACTGACTTTTTAGATGTTTGATTAGTTTTTGGGAGTTTTTATGCAACATTTCAGTTATTTACTTATACAAGTGGTTACTGTAAAAGGGCGTAGAATGTAAGTACTTTTTTTTTTTATTTTTTAAAGCTATTGACTGAGGTGAGGTAGCGCAGGGGTATGACAACAGGTTACTAGGTGACAGTCTTGGTCACATCGCCTTTATTATTTGTCTCGTCTTCCACCAACAGGTGGTAAACTGGGAGCAGAATGCCACTGGCCACCCAACTGGGAAGCAGTACTTAAGGAATGAGAACACCTGAGGAGGGGGCTGCTGTGTCAGAAGGAGTTGTGTGGTGTGTTTACGAGTGATCGCCAGTGAATCGTGTACCTGCAGTGTTGTTGTTTTCAGGTATCGACAGTGCAGGTGGCGATACCTGTAAATCTTTGTAAATGGTACATATAAGTCTTTCAAGCCTGTTGATCTCGTAAATGCCTGTAAATATTAACCAACTACCAGAAGGGGGTGAGGCTGTCTACTCTGAACAGATTTTACCTGGGTTTGCTGTAGTTAAGGAGCCAGGGGAGAACGGTGAATCTTTGTTTGTTAGGGTAGTTCAGCTGATACCAAAACGAGAGGGATTTTTGCTTGGTTTGTTGGCTTTGCTCATCCCTGGAGACAGGGCTTGGTTATTGGCTTGTGCTAATAATAATAAACTTCTCACCAGGTTTTGTTTCCTTTCCTGCTAGGTCAATTCTCTCCTCATTCCCTATGCCATGTCCCAGCCCTGGACTGGGCCATAACACTGGGATACTTCCACTGGAACAGTGCTGTACCAGAACTGCTCTACCAGTTAGACTCCCAGTCATGCACCAGTAAGTGGACTGGCTACACTAAAGCACCTTAAGCTGAGCAGATTCAACCAAACAGAGAAATGGCTGCAACGCATTGGGGACCAAGTGGGGACGGAACCCCTCTAAGGGAAATGTAAGGAAGAGCAGACTGTGAAATAAGGGGCCCGGATCTCAGTCCAAGTTTGGATCAGAAGATTTCTCTCTCACGTCGCATTACTCCAGTTAAGGACCCTGATCATCACTGAAGGTCCCCAAAGATGTGTGGAAGAAATGAGCCTCCAAGAGTGAGCTGACACTCAGTGGCTCTGCGCAGGTCATTTAGCGATAGGTACCTGCCTCCCATTTATCATATACGTGACTGAGTGAGGCTGCTGTGCAGGGGCTGTGAAGTGCTTTGGCCTTTGGGTGGCTAAGATGTTTGTAAGTCCTGTAGTCTCTCTCTCACTCACACACACACGCGCGCAAAAATCCTCAAAGTGTATGCAAATCAGTTTTAAAACCAAATACAGCAAATATTTTAACACCACGCGGTCTCTATACCTTTGTTCTCATTCCAACAGCTTCTGTGTACCGGCCAGCAGTTCTACCCCTTGGTGCAGGTGGATGAATTCACTTGAACTCTTGATCAGTTTGTGTTACATTCTGCTTGGACTTTTTTTGGAAACTTTAACCAGCTATGCTTTTATTTAGTGTACAACCTACAGCTCCATATTGCTTTTGGCTGGATATTGCATCCGTTTTCCATCCATTAATCCGTCTATCCCTTTTCATGAACCGCTTAATCCTGGTCAGGGTTGCGGGGGGTCCTTTGGATATCTGTCTCAGCTGACTTTGGGATACCAGCAAAAATAAATTTTATCCGTCTGTTGTAAAGATCTAAATCCATCAAGGTGGTGTTTGGCATTTGTGCTGAAAATGTTGCTTTGATCTCATGAGACTTCCTGGTTGAAAAATCAAACATACAGTAGCTGCTGTCAGTGACAGTCATTAGCATAAACCAGTCCCTGGTTTGCAGAAAGGCTGCGGAACAAAATGTAAAAATGAGTTGAGCGCCGTTTCAAAGCGAGCCGAAGCCCACCTGCAGCTCACAATGATAATCGCAAAATTGATCATAAATGAAAATCTTACGTAAGCTTTTCGCAAATCTTGCATCTTGGCCCATTCACTGCAGATACTAAACATTCTTTTCTAGCCACTCGGTTGGTCTTGTTAGGAGAATCAAGGAGTTGTGACTTTCTGCTGCTCATTTCTTTATGCCAAAGGACTTTGTGACAATTTGCTTGTTCGGATGTAGTTTAAAGTTTTGCTAAACGTCTTGGACCACCACACTTTTTTCTTTTTTTTCTTTCCCCCCTTTGCCTTTCATCTTTTCTTTTCCGTTGCCTTTAAATGTGCATCTTGGTTTCTGCTATAATTTTTTTGTTAAATGCTTTTGCACTGCTTTTTTTTCTCTTCCGTCTACCAAGCGTCCTGAGGCCGGTTGCAGGAAAAGGTGCGATAGGCGATAAAATGAACTGAACTAAATTGATTATAAGATCATTATTTGCAATGAACTTAAACGATTAGTGCCAGTTTAAACCGCGTAAAAAAACCTTTTTCGTATCAGTCCGCTGTGTGCATTTTCACAGAGGAATGATAATCATGAGCGCTGCATCCCGCAGGCACTCGGTCTGTTGCTATGCAAAGGCCACTCTGGCTTTCATGCTGCAGTCCAGGGTCCTGGTATTAGCTGGTTCCATTCAACATGGAGAGAAAAGAGATGTTTAGTAGAAGTGGCTGGCCTGAAGAGAACAAGAGGGCAGCAGACTGTTGACCCGCAGAAGAAACATCTGCTGCCTATGCATCTCATCAGACGTTTGAAAGTGAGGAGGGCTGCGGGGGGGTGGACGGTGGGCAACTTGCAGCAGCTGCTTTGTGGGCGAGAGAGGAGCCAGCCTGGAGGAAAAGCCAGCATGATGGCAGGATGACAAGCGAGACCACGCATCTCATCTGCCACTTGGAGAAGGGGAGAGGAGGTGAGCGAAAGGTGCGTGTCACCAGACCACTTCCCTGGCTTGCTGTAACAGCTCATTTCATACTGCGGCATCAACGGCCTCAGCAGCACTACCAAAGACGCCCGGCTTCCATACGTCGCCTCCAGTTTCAGAGCAGCTGGTGTCCCCGGTGCTAAATGACCTGTTTACATTTACATTTATATTAAATCATTTGGCACCTTCTTTCCCTCAAAGCAAGCAGCTTGGTGTACATTTACGCTTCCATTTATGCATTTGACAGATGCCGTTCCTTGCGGTTCCAAAGCAAAGCAGTCCCACGTATTCCTAAGATTTATTCCTGATGAACACGTGCGTACTTCGTGACCGTCAGCAAGACCCTGCTCTGACCCTCAGAATTAAGAATGCTTGGCGATGCTCTTCAATCTGTGTTTCTGCTGCAGGTGTTTTTGATCGCTGATTTCTTTTCTTATTAAGGTCTTGCATTTTATCAACCCTGTGTTATCACTTAGCAACGAATGATCAACATTGCCTTCGGCGCCGTCCCCCCCCAGCCGCCATCACCCGTTCACGTTGACGCTTTGCAAATTCACCGCGCAGAACACTTTTGCTGTGATTTTTTTGCTAATTTTTTCCAGGTGTTTGTAAATTATAACATTTTAAAATCTTTAAAACATTTACAGTTTTATAAATTTTGTAAACTATAACATTTAAACCTTGAAAAATAATTTTAAATTCACTGCACCTTGTTGAACATGGACTGAATGGCAAGGAGTGGTGTGGCTCTTCGCACGTCACGTCTCATCCCGCAGAGTCATAGGTCATACGTGTGGGAAGTCCACTCCTGGACGGAGGTGACGCAGGTCACAGTGAAGACCAGGACAGTGTCTGCCTCACCGTGTGAAGAGGACGTGGCCTTGGAGACATAGAGGTGGATCAGTTAGCATAAGTATAAATCATTCAAAGTTGCTGTTACAGAAATGAACAGGGAGGAAAGCAAGAGGACCAAATGTGATGGTAAATTGGCTCTAAAATCCATGCTGGTGCAATCTATACATGTCCAGCCTCTGTTCTGCGATTCACATGGATGTTTCTCACTTGATATTTAACCACTCGCTAAAAATTATGGATGAAAACCAAAGTTACAACTGCAGCATCACTTTGTTTGTACAGAACAAAGTAAAGGTTGAGCCCTGCTTTTTTTTTTTCTTCTCTCCCCCCCCCATGGTGTTTAAAGCAGAAATGGACGCTCATGTCTGCCCAGTTCTTCTGAAGCAGTTCCTGGGGATGTAGGAGCCTTGTGGTTTGCTGTGCCCGGGTGTACTCACACTCTGGAATGATACTGGATATAAGTGACTTTATTTACATTTTATTTTGGAATTCAGCTAGACAGATTTAAAGACAAATTACACATCTGAAACCCAAGCGTGGCAGCAGGGGTCCATGTTTGTCCATCTCTATAGCTTTGCTACCTGGCATTATAAGTGTTATGTCCTTGCACAGGGCCACAGTCTGGCATGGGTTCTGGTTCATATCCATTTTCACCATCAGTCCTGCCCTCACTTCCTCCATCTGGACGAAACATCTCCAAGCGCCACCACTTTAAAAACCACACCATTTTGCTCCATCCCCAGAATTTTGTCTGTCCTTGAGATTTGGAGTTGGATGATTTTTGGCTTCTGGTTTGTGACTTGTGTTAGTAGGTAGATTTGTCACTTAGTTGTTTCCTGTGTGTGCTTTTGAGCAGTGATTTGTTGCATTTGGTGTGTGCGTGCATTTGTATGGTTTTGTATGGAAAGCGGTGCCCTTTTCCTATTGTATGTGTTTTGGTTTGTTAGTTTACAGCAGTGTGCTCAGCAGGAGCAGAAGACTTTCATCTGGCTTTGTTAAGTAGTTTGCCTTCTGCTCTTCACACAATAGTTTTTCGCCTGGGCCACCTTGGAGCACAACACCATTATATTTGTGTATTTTCACTTTATCACCAACGTACCTGACAAACTCTTTTTGAAAATCCCTTGATTCTTCTGAACAGTAACTACGCTCAACAACTTCCTTCCCCTTTTCTCATTTTTATGTATGGCCCATTCACTCCCTAGCACCTGACCAGGTCTAATAGTAAGGGGTCGTGACTGTAAGCAAATAATAGATGAACAGAGCAAAGTCAATTCACAACACAGGATTACAGCTAAGGTGAACTAGCCAACAACTGTATATTGTGGTCGGGGTGCCTGTCCTTTGCAGGAAGTGTGTTTGTACATATATGAAGAACAATTTAGTGTAATAATCTCCCAAACTGCATGTCTTTTGTCAGTACTCCTGCCTGAACTGGGACTTTTGGCTGGTCATTCTATCCATTGCAAGGCCATGTGCTTCTGTTTGTTCCTGTGAGCTCCTTGCCCCACCTCTCCCACCTGATCACTGTTACCTTCATTTTTAGCTTCATTATCACCTCCTGTATTCCTCTAGTATCCTGTCCCTGCTTATTTTAAGTACTTAAGTCCTACAATTATTTAACTTATTTTAAGTACTTAAGCCACGTCTGAATCGTCATTCTTCTAGATGCAGATTATTAATATGTGGTGTAGGTCACAAAAATGTGCAATTCTGTCAGCAGGAGCCATTTGGTGACCCTTTTTTTTTTTTTGCTAGAGTCCTTAAACATTTTAATGTCCCAAAGTTGATACAAATAACTCATGTTTTACAGGACCCAAAGGGAGCGGTAAGATTTCAGAAAGTGCCATGGACACTGTGTAATGCAGGGATGTTATTGGTCCCTGTAGTGCTGAAAGAACTGCCTGTGGCCCTGAAGCTGGACTTTTGCCTTAGTACTGAAGAAAACTATGAAGTGCTGAAATATAACTGACAAAGTTTGTTAGCAAAGATCATACAAAAGGTTTCAGGAATCTTGCACTTCGACCAATGTGAAGCTTGTAGCATATACAGCAGAAAGAGAAATAATGGAAATGGAAATCACATACCAGCGAATGGCTTAAAAACATCAGATATTGATTCCTTTTATGTGGCTTCACATAGTCATCCCAATGTCAGTTTTTAAATTACAAACTATTCATTAGTATTGGTATTCCTTGTAAACCACTCACAATAGTCAATATTGCTGCTGCTATATTCCAGGCAATGTTGAATATGCTTGAGAGCACAGATTAAAAATAATAGTACAAGCAGAATCCCTAAACCCCCATCACTCCATCTTTTTCTCTCCTGTGCTTGAATGCCCAACAAGATGGGGTCAGCAGCCTTGACCAGGTGGTCTGTTGTAATCTTTGAAACTCATGAGGCCCAACACAATCTTTGCCCTTATATTTCCTGAGCTGTAACTATATTTTTTATTCATGGTAATATGGTTTTCTATTTAAATTTCCCAGTTCCCATTCAAACAATCGAATCCATCTATTTTCACAAACCTGTTATCTAGTGCAGGGTCTAGGAGACCAGAACCAACTCCAGGGAGCTCAGTGTGCAAGGCAGGATAGTCCATGCCTGAAGGGGCAGCTAGATGCGCAAATTTGCCTAAAATAGGAATTTGTACCAAAAAAGCAGAAACGGGACCTTGGAGAGAACAAGCAAGCTTCATGCTGATGCTCAGAACCCGATTCAAACACAGGAACTGCGAGCTGCCACTGCTGCTCCAGTGTGCTGTGCAACATCCTTTCCCTCTGCATATATTAAGTTTAAAATGTGTGCATTTATTTATGCATTGTCACAAATAGAGTATAACTGTTTGTTGAATACTGAACAATTTGGAGACCTGAATAAGAACCAGGAGAAACGGGTAACCCCTTGAGCATCAGCTGAACTCGGAAGGCTTAGAAAGGATATAAGTACCTTGAAGACCAGCTCAGTGGTTAAGCAGTCAGCCGTGAAATATAAACATTACAGTACGACTGTCGTACCAATTTACTTTTACTGTTGAAAATGTCCGGTGTCATCCTACTTAATTGCCAAGGTTCTTGATTCTTAACCTCTTATTCTAACCCCTTCCTTTACCGTTAAGTTATTTTATTTATTTATTTATTTTGTGTGTGTGTGTGTGTGTGTGTGTGTGTGTGTGTGTGTGTACACCAACCCCATTGCTTATGCTGGGGGTCCACTTTGCCGCATACAAAGTGCGCTTGCGGGAACAAACCGAATAATAGGACCGTGCTGCTGGAAGGTGACACCAAATATCACTACCCATGGAGCAGGAGAAGAAGCTTTGGTGCTTCTCCACCTGCAGTCGCCTCCAACTCACGTCACCTCCCAGATTCTTTCAAGCACAGATTAGGGAGCACGTTCGCCGCGTGTCCATCCCATCTTTCCATTAAAAAAAAAAAAATCCATCTGGTCCTGGGTTTGATTGCCAAATGCGGCCCTCTGTCTCTCGCCTCACGAGCCAACAGTTAAGTGTCGTCGCGGATTTCCTGCCAGCGCCGTCCCCCCACCCCCAACCAGTTAAGTGCCATTTCAGGGAATCCCTCTTCAACCGCTTGTGCCAGTCCTAAACCACAGAAATCGCTTAATCCCGAGGCAAGATGTAGAGAGCCGGGCCTACCCTCACTTTCCCAGATCACTCGCCCGCTTTTTATGAATTATGCATCTACCAGACAGGGTCTTTGTTTAGCGGAGGGCTCCTTATTTTCATCGGTGCCTGGGGTGTCGGCCTGCGAGGCGTAATTGGCTGACGGGCTGGCAAGGCTGCGTAACAGCTCTGCTGGTTCGCGTGTCAGCGACCAGTCAGCCCATTATCAGTCTGCTGGGGTTGTCATACAGATGTTGGGCTCTTTTTTTTTTTTTTTCCTTTTTTTTTTTTGTAAACTATTTATTTATTTATTTATTTATTTATTTATTTGAGCGGAGCAAAACGAAATGAAATGGCGGGGAAAGTGAACAGCTGAGTATCCGAGGATGTTACAAGCCAGATCGGTGATGGCTTGTTCCGGCCGTCCAGACACAGATGCCTGCATGATTTCAGACGTAATTAATGATGGCCATGCGTAGTTGAGAAGGAAGAAAGATTAAAAATGTCATCGTCTGTCACGTGATTTGGACTTGAGCGAATGAATCATAAAATAACCTATGTCAACCACATTAGGTCCTTATAGGGGAAAAAAATATAGCTGCGATGCAAAATAATTACGGTACAACAGGATGGCTGTCAGTACGTCGGTGGGCTGCGCCGATGTCCGCTTTGCAGAACAGGAGACTCTGTGGGATCTAACGCAAAGCAGGTGGAAGGGAAGTGAGACCTTCTGGCTTTCAGCTACATGTGAGTGCTGCTATGTCGCAGTTCTTAAGGTCCTGGGATTCACCTGCTGAGCAGAACTCCTGACCAAGTCCAAGTCTCTCAGAATAACCCGCGATTTTCACAAGCGGACTTCACAAAGCTTGGATTCGTTTCGCCTCTCCCAACTGTTGCAACATCCTAATTTTGAACGTCCAAAAAACTCGATGCGCTCGCGGAATAAATTTCAATGGAAATGATGCAGCTGCCGGTGAAAATAAAGTAATAACGTGGCAACCACAGCTAACTGTGCAGATGCCTCTGGCTTCAGACATAAAATACCGAGGTCCATTAATCAAAGGAAACTTGTTGGCTGCTCTGTTGGATGTGTGTTTGAAAGGAAGCTCAGAGGAGGTGAACAGCGGCTTCAAAAAATGTTGATGCGAACAAACAGAAATGCACGATCCAAAGTTAACTGCTTCTCCAGCATAGCGGGACTCATTGATCAAGTGGTAATCAATCCACCCCAATGCTGGTGGACCCCCAATGGGCTGTGTAGCTCGCATTTAATGTGAGAAGCTGCTAGATGGGAATATCGCTCATGTTCTCCCACAGACTAGTTTGAGCGCTCTCTGTGGTGTCACGCCTGAAGGACTTTGTTTCAGATGCGCACCAGTCTAACGTCTAGAAAGGAATCTAATAAATCTAATAGGCAGGAGGCTTTTTTTCCAGCATGTTACAACATTAGAAGAAGTGAACTGGCTTTTGATCATTTTGTATGATTTTTACTTGTTTACTTTAGGCAGAACCTAAACGCAAATGCTAGCTCTACATGTGAGGAATGTTGGAATTATGAATTTTCAAAGACAGAAAGCATTTTTATGTTTATGCATCACTTTATGTCTCACAGCTTGTGGCTTTAGTATCCGCCCGAATTCCTGACTTTCGGTGATCGATAGCAAGAGGGGCAATCTGATCCACAGTTGGAATTGTAGTTGTGATGTAGAGACAAACCCACTTTTATTTTCAGTAATAATTTTAATTTTCATGTATCGTAAAGTTACTAAAAATCACCAATAAGCTCTAAAAAGAATTTTTGTTTATTATAGTCACTATACCCAGGGTATTTATAGAACCGATCCTGTCCAAAGCTGACAGTGAGACATGGAATGAATTGGTCAATAATTTGCACTAAAGTAGAGGTTGTGAAGGTGTATTTTTAAATAATTTTGATCAAGTTTCAGTATAATTTACAGATTTTGCATCATAAATTGTACTGTTATTGTCTCATTGTTGTGCCCTGGCTTCTTGTCCTACATGTATATTCCCCTAAATCCTCTGCTTCTTCGACAGGCTCCAGACAACCGGGAGCAGACACCGGATGAGCAGTTATTGATGATTAATACATCAGTTGAAGTTTATCTGTCTGTCCATCCAACCACCCATCCATCCTTGAAAACTAACCTCAAAGTACAGTGACCCCACATTTCATATGATTTAATGTTTTGGACCCCACTTATTGTATTATGGCACGGTTTTACTATATTATATTTTTCAAATTGCTCAGTCTAATTTATTTCAGAGACAGCTGTTCTGACATGATTCTGAGAAAGGCCCAAGGTGTATTCCTTACAGGTTGAAAGTAGCCTTGAAGATGCATGTATGAGCAATGGGTATCACTGTACATGCCTCATGTGAACACCAGCTCAACATGCAGAAAAAAACTTATCCTTTTATTCAAGCAGTTTGCCAAAACAGTGACTGTTGGGCACAGTTCTGCCTCCCTACTCTCTCTGTGCTGTTGTGTCCATGCTTACACGATCGCAGTCATATGAGCAGTTTTAATAACTTGAATACTGCTGTACACAGTGGTACAGTGGATACCACTACACGTGGTTGGTGCGAAAACCTTTGCTTAGTCTGTGTAGTGTGTGCAAGTTCTCCCTGTGTTACTGTGGCTTTCTTCGCACAGTCCAAGGATGTGTTTCAGCTGAGCTGATCACTCTTAACTGTCCACATTATGTGTGGGTTTATTATTCTGGTGTGCAGATGGGTAAATGAATGTACAAAGTTTAGTGATGTGAATCCAAAACTGTCACCTTTTTAAAAAAAAAAAAAAAAAAAAAAAAAAGTCAGATAAATAATGAAAAATATGCATTGCATGTTGCTTTGAAGAAAAGTATCTGCTAAATTAATAATATAACGTAAATGAACATTTAAACATCTGTGAGCTAAATTATCAGAATGACTCAGATGAGTGTATCATTTCACACCCTGTGGTTGTTAGGTAGACTCAAGATCACAGACTGCAGTGACCCTGCCTTGGACATGTGGCTATTCGTAATGAATGAATAAAGGAAAATATATTTTCAAAAAACTAGCTAAAATAATTTTGCCACAAATTCAAAAAAAAATTTGTTTGTGCTGTCATTGTTATGCGTAAAAAGTACCTTTCCATTTTTCTTAGATTAAATAAATACACAGGTTTGTCTGAGAACTTTTTTTTAATTAGAAAAAAAAATGTAATCTCTTACAATGGGATTCCCCTTAAATGAGTTAACGTTTTAGGTGAGAGATGACTATTTGGATTTTTAAATTTCGGAGTTACATTTCAGTATGGTAATTTGTGTTTACAGTATCTGCAGATTTTGGTAAGCTTCCTATACGATATTGTACATACTGAATAAGGTTGTAGTTCCCATTTTACTGCTGCGAAGGTACCGGGGAAAAAAAAAAAAACGGGTGTGTGCGAGCTCCTCGGCAGTCGTAGCCCCATATGTGAGGTGCTTACAAATGATAGTTTGACCTTTTTTCAATTCTGTTCTGAGCTTAGGAGTCTGTTACATGGTACAGCCCAAAAAAAATGGAACGGTGGACTGCGGACAAATATTATACAATCGCCTGTGTTTTCAACACATTCGGAAAAATTTATCATGCAAAAGATGAGAGCTGCCGAAGGAAAGTAAAGCTGGACAAACAGTTAAGCCAAATTGCGTCATGCTGAAACCCAAGCCCTGGACGTCAAACACCAAAAATATTTTTTCCACTAAAATTTCATATAAAATGTTTGGCATCTGAATTATTTTCAAGTCCTCACTTGGCTCCTTATAGGATGTGATGTTTGTAGAGAGAAGGAAAAACGTCTGGAGAAATTTTGCGTTTATTCAGCTATGAAACTCCAAATGGCTTCATTTAAGGCCTAATGAAGTCAAATAAGTTTTCAGGCTTTAAAATGCATTAATGGATCAAGTGACCGCGTGCCAAAACTTTCCAGGCACCACGTTCGCAGTTTTATTTTTATCCGCTACATATAAAAAATATAAACGCTAACTGCGTATCAAAAGGTGGTGTTATAGTCTGTACCCTGCAGAGACGGTCAACTTCCATTTGCTAAGAAACACACTGTCTGACCTGAGGTACCCAAACGTTTGCATCCGGTGAGCCATTAAAAAACATTAGTTCTTATTATGGCTCACCATATATGTGAATATAAATACACATAATTGCTACACGGACGTGAACCACACAAGTTCTCTCCAAAGAGCCTAGCTGATCTGCAAAGTCATCCTGGTGTTCACAGCTCAAAGAAGAAAACCCTTTGTGGATAAAGACAGTTGTAAGCTGCTCATTTATTTTCCAGAAGCGGCCTTCCTGCAGCACTCTTTAAGCAGCATTTTTAATCTGAAATGCTGCACTCTACTATCCAGAGTCAATGCTATAAATTACTGTGCCTGAGGTGTCAGCAACAGTCATAATACCTACTGTCTATTGGTGGAACAACACTGGTGTTCCACTTGCTGACACGCCCGAATGAACAAGCTAAGTAAAAAGTTTTTGGCAAATGCACTGAATTATTTCCCAAATAAACAGCCAAGACAGAGATGGGACATCAATCGATCCATACATCCATTATCACTAATCGCTTTATCCTGGTCAGGGTCACGGTGGTCCAGAGCCTGTGTCAGAATCATAGAGCCTTAGGCTACGAAATAACTACAGGATGTGAGTCTACCACAGGGTGGCGACGCACGCACGCACACACAAAGGGGAAAATTAGAGTGACCAATGAACCTGAAACACGCATCTCTGGACTGTGGGAGGAAACCAGAGCACCCAGAGAAAACCCACCCAGACACAAGTAGAACGCGCAAACTCCATGCACACGGAGCTGTATTCGAACCCCATCTCAGAACAACCCAGAAGCTGTGAAATGGCAGCACGACAACGGGACAATGTGCGTGTATTTGTCAAACTTGCCATTTCTCTCCATTAGCACTCAGAAAAGCAATATTTTAAAATACAACACAACAACTCAAGTGAGAACAACCAGTGTCTCCCAACCCTGTATATGACAGACTTAAGCAAAAAATAAGACATGGATGCATTCAGTTTTAATTTTTCAGTTGGATAATTTTATAGATGTTCAGTGTACTAATGGAGAATATTTATCAGGCTATGTAACTGATCTCTGTGTAAGAGTGATGATATATAATACAGTAAACACTTGAAGCACATTATCTATATTGCTGTGAGCTGGGGGTGATGGGACTGGGAGAGGCTCTACCTAGCAGAGAAGGAGGGAGATGTTACCTGGCCAGCTGGCCATTATGGGCTCTGCAGGGGTTTCAGCATGCTGGACAGCAAGCAGTCAGACTGAAGTTTCACACTGAAGTGTCTGACTTGAGCAATCATTCTCCTCATGGACCTATGCACTTTGGAGACAGAGATGAGTTCTATCTGTCAGCAGTGCTTGCTTCTTTACTTTATTCAGACTGCCTTCATCAAGAAAGGAAACCTTCTCCAGCACTGGTAATAAGCTGAGCTGGACTGGTGGCAATGTCCTTGAACAGGATTTTTTCCTTACAACCTTACATTTCCCAGTTCAGTTAAAACCTTGCCTTGATCGAGGCACTTTGCCACAACTGATGCAGTAAGAATACCCCGCTGTAGTACCGTATGGATCAGTGAGGTTCCTCATCTGTGAGTTGCCCTCAGACAAAGTAACATTTAACAGCAGATAAAGAGCATAAACCTGAGCGCTTCGGTGGCGGTGCTGGGCACTCACAGTTCCTGGGCTGCGATTCCAGATGTTCGGCTGAATCCAGCTGATCCGATCCAGGCTCCCCTCTGAAGGAAAGGTGTTTTTGGGCGCAGGTAGTGCGAAAATTCAGGCTACGGCTTTGCGGTCCGAAGGTCTCCAGGTTAAATCCATCTGCTGTGGTACTCTTGATCCAGCTTCTTCTCCGGTACTGCTTCCGGAAGAACGTCCTGCTATTTAAACATCTAAAACGTGTTGTACATTGTTATTCATTTTAAAGCAGTTAACTAAAGATTAATAAAGATAAAGTGAACAGTGAGATGGTACCTTCTTGTGAAACAGTACGTTCTGGATACAGGTGCAAACTGGGTTATTTTCTTTTCTTGTTCTCATCCAGTTGGATGTGCACTTCTGTGGCTCTGGCTCCTTCCTGGCTCCCGCACAGCATCACTGAGCATGTTTTTCTCTCGTCAATACAGTCCTGTGGAACAGATGCTCTGAGATTTCGCTTCGCAAACAGGAGCCCCTTTTTGTTTCCTACAAAAAAACTCACCGAGAATTTCTTATCGGGATTTTATCTGCCTAATTTGTGGAAATTGGGCTGAGATTAAAATGGGACCTTAGGGATACTGTGGGGGAGGGGGTGTTTTGTAGAACGTCTGCCCTTCAATTCATGGACTTGAAAATCCAATGCCAGAGGTGAGATCAGATGATGGGTCCTGCTTTGCACGGCGATGTTCTAACAGTCCATTATTTCCAGCCAGAACAAAGCACTAAATCTGATCAGTTCAAATTTCTCCATCATTTACGTGCCACCAACCACCCGAGTTCACCTCCGTTCTCCTGTGTCGTCATGCCGTCTGTTTAGAGTACGGTGCACTGTGGTCAGGGAGAATCTCCACGTCTTTCTCTCGTACGTCTGTTGACAGTAAAGTGAACCTTTTAACTCTGGCAACAAAACCTCTGCTTTGTTAATTTCCAGATTATCATCCAGGCAATGTGACAATCTGGGAGATTTACATCCCCAATCCCTTAGAAGTGTGACACCTCTGAGTAACATCGTTTTTGGTGCAACGTGTTAAATCCGTTCTTCACCGTATATCCCTCCATGTAAGGAAGAATAAGCAAATACTGCCGACCAGTTACTAGTTAAAGTCGGATGGATTATTCATTTGTATAAAACTATCGCGGTGCACAAGCAGCCCGGTGAACCCCACGCTGCTCAGCTGAAGCCCCACACGATGAACACCAGGGGGCGCGTTTCAGACAGACAGGGAAGCCAGCAGACGGACGCAAAAGAAAAAACTAAACCTTCTCCAAACGTCGCTGAAATGTCCAGTTTGTCACAAAATGAAATGCCACTGAAATGTAATTTATCGTGTTGCATACCTGACGTCACATCACAGACCCAGTAAAGCCAAAGATTGTTTTTTTTTTTTTTTTTTTTTAATACAGCATACGGAATAGCAATATTTTTGGGTAATAAAAATAATTGTTTCGGATCCCACCTCCTGCTGTAATAACCCTTGAGAAAAGTTCTCACACTGAACTCATAAAAATATAAAAGTAATGCGTAAATGCCCGGCTGTATAATATGAGTAAATCACAGCAGGCAATACTGCACTATACATCACTTTAGAGAAAAGCAGCTCAGTTTATTTATTGCTACTATTATTATTATTAGAAGAAGAGATGTATTGTTTATTTAATGTGATTATAGATTACTTTTGACAGGGTGAAAGTCGTCTGCAAAGGGGGGAAGACGATTGGCTGTAAAGTTTGGAGAGTGGATGGATATTGGCGCTAAAAGCCGCCCAAGTGGGAACGTTGCTCGGAAGAGCCTCCTGCGCACATCTCACCCACAGCTCACACGCACGCACCAGCAGCTTTTAGGGGTCGTGGGAAATGCGTGGCTCTTTTACATCACGCGTTTGATCTCCTTTTTGTCTGTCGCGTCCGGCTTGTTGCGCGTTACTGCTGATGCTGGAGGAGCCGGGAGGACCTGCAGGAGAGCACCTTGAGCTCAGCCACGCGCTTCCCGCCTTCATCCGCTGCGGTTGTCAGGGCTTCACGCACTCTGTTCACCTGCGGCGACCACGAGATGTGCGGGGAGAGGAGCGCCTGGGCGGCGGAGCCATCGGCATCACCCGGCGCGCGCAGTGGCATCCAGGGATGGCGGACACCCGTGTCTAAGTGCGTGAGTGCGTGAGCGCGATGCCACCCAAGTCCATTTGACACTTTTCTGCCCCCCGCCCCCCCCGCACCCCTTCCGATTTCGCGCCGCCGCAGACTGATGGAGGAGTGCGCGCGACGCGCGGGGACGCACTGATTCCCGCTCAACCCGGGTCCGAGTGTCACTCACCGCTTTGCAGCCGCGAACCCCGCGCCACGCGTGGCATGGCTCTGGAGGACCGCCGCGCCAAGCGCCTGTCCCTCACGGCCGTGGCGCTGGAGGAGAACTCCCTGCGCAACGGCAGGGGACTCTCGGACCAGTGGGCCGACGGCGTGGCGGTGCGACCCAGGACCACGGAGCGCCACATCGCCGTGCACAAGCGCCTGGTGCTCGGCTTCGCTGTCTCCATCCTCACCCTCATCGCGGTCACCGCGGTCGCCGTTCTGCTCGGCGTCCGCGTCGAGGAGTGCGCGGGAGAGGGCGCGTCGCCGGCGCCCAACGCCTCAAGCGCCCGCTCCAACCAGTCCCGCGACGCCCACCCGAGCCACAGGGACGAGGAGGCGGCGCAGCCGTGGCGGCAGCTCCGGCTGCCCGCGTCGCTGCGGCCGCGCCACTACGACCTGAAGCTCGCCGTGTACATGGACAACTTCACGTTCTCCGGCGAGGTGCACGTCGAGTTCGAGTGCGTGAACGCCACGCGCTTCGTCGTGCTGCACGCGGACGGGCTGCGCGTGGAGCGCGCCGCCGTGTACGCGGACGGCAAGAGGCCCGGCGTGCTGCGCGTGCAGCGCCACTTCCACTACGCGCCCACGCAGGTGTACGTGCTCGCGCTGTCCCGCGAGCTCAAGCCGCTGCGCACCTACAAGATGAACGTGACGTTCGAGGCGCAGATCGAGAACGAGCTGCTCGGCTTCTTCAGGAGCTCCTACGTCCTGCACGGCGAAAGAAGGCGAGTGAAGCGCGCCCAGCGCTCGACTTCGTTCAAGTTGTGGTCAAAGTCAAAGTCAAAGTGAAAAGAGTTTATTTGTCACGTACATGGCGAGCCTCGACGAGCCGTTCGGCGTCAGGGAACGTCGCCGAAGTCAAGCGCGGGGTAGAGCCGCGTCAAAGTTTGCCGAACACTTTTGCCTCTGCCTTTTCCGGGTTTGTAGCGGCAGGGCTCATAATAGTAATGGCTCATAGCGACGCTTTTAATAAGAAACGATTCATTCTGAAATCGTGATATTAGCGCCAGGCGGTAGCAAAGTGTTGTGCCCAGGAGTGGTGGGCAGCCACTGGCATTTGGGCCCCAAGGTAAGGTTTCCCTCCCAAAACTCCATCCATCCATCCATCTCCCTAAACTTTTTATTGCGAGTTTTGTTGCTGCTCTTTCTGCTGTTTTCCTCTCCGTAGTTGCCGGTAGGCTTGCTTATTACAGTCCTTCTAGTCCCAAAATGTGTGGCCAGTCATTCATCCATAGGCTTACTTTATATTTGTTGCATTTGTTTCCACCACAACTGTTAATCTCTTGTTTGTCGCTCTGTGTGTCCGTGTGAGAAGAGTGCTCTATAAAAATAAATCAAATTGAACTGAAAGGGACTAAAGTTGTTAGCTTGTCAGCGAGTTAGTGGTAGATTTACATCCCCTGGCCCACTGAAAGTTTAACCCTTGACTATGCCTGCAATCCTTGCCAACCAGAGTCTACAATATTCACTGAACTCTCCCCTCACTGTCACTGTCCCCACAATGTCACTTTAAGGTTTTATTTATTTCTTTTTTTACTTATTTACTTACTTATTTATGTTTGATGTTTGTTGTTTTCTCGATGTTCATACACACAGTTTATTATGTCTGTTGTTTCCCTACTGTACGTCAGCGAGCATCAGATAATCTCTTAAGGGTTCTCTCAGTAGCAGATTCACACGGAGCCCTCAGTAAAGATGACTTTAGCCGTTCATGTCTGTTTAAGTCGCGTGTAGCAGTCCATATCTGTATGGGATTTCCACAGCTCTCCATATCTGTCTGGGATGTCCGTAGTGGTTCATATCTGTTTGAGTTATCCATAACTCTTCATATCTATCTGTGTGCTTTCTCTATAGTAGTCCCTCTTTGTATGTGAGGTGTGCAGCTATCTGTATCTGCATGGGCTCTGCATAGTGATCTATTTCTGTTTGGGCTGTCCAGAGGGGTCCGTATCTAAATTAACCACCCATAGCAGTGTATATCTGTATGACCTCTCTATAGCAGTCCGTATTTGTCTGGGATGTCCATAACTTTGCGTTCGGTTGTTCTTCATTCTCTGTATCTGTATGGGCTCTCTTTCTTTTACGCTATAGCCAGTTACAACCAAGTACCTGAGATCTGACTTTCAGCTTCAGCAAACTGCTTCTTTTTAAATGACTTGGTATCACTTGTTCATCAGAGTCTGAAATTCTGCGCTATCCCCAGGAAATTTTCCTAATCAATTTAAACTTTCATAGGACAGCAGTGCCTTGCTTTGAACCTTGTACCTTTTGCACTGGATGCATTTTCTATCAGTATCACTCAGCTAAATTGTTCTAAAATTAATTTGAAGCATATAAAGACACATACGTCAAAAGACGTCCAGTGATATTCTTCAACCAGCTTTTGTTTCAAACTCTGTCTTTGCCTTTTACACTTGGGATTTCTTACCACTTTTTAGCAAAATGAGCTGTACTTTTATAAATGTAATCACATTTTCACTCTTTAGCTTACTTTCACCTGAGGTTTAACTTGATTTTTTTACTTTTCAGTCATAATGACTTTGTGTAATTGTAGTTCATTTTCCCAATTTGTTCATCACCAACAAAAGGATTGGTGACTGCTGTCCTACAAGGGGACATGTGTGAGCCTTTCTGATTTTTTGTTTTGTCTGAGATTTCTCTCTTGCACTTGGTCAGGCTTGACTGGGATTTCGGGCAGGTGTCCAAACAAGGCCAAATGCATTAGCTGATAACAACGTTTTACTTTACAATTACGTTACAGCACGGTGCAAAGCAGTAGTGCTGGTGCCTCAGAATTTCTTGGCTGGGGGTTCACATCTGACATGGATTGAGAACCAACTCAGCCTGTGCACTGTTTGCATGTTCCTATGTTTCCATGGGCTTCCTCTCCAGATAAATTTTTAATCACTATAAATTCTCCTTTGTGTGTCTGTGTCACTGAGTCGATTAGTGAATGCATACTGGACCTGTGGTGGACTGGCTCACATCCTGCCTTCCATGCTAGATTCCAGACCAGATGGATACCCAAAATATTTATCACCTTGAAGTGGGTCTTTTTTTTTTTTGCAGCCCCCACCTCAAAAAACTGTGGGGTGAAATTACCTGCCCCTAAAACTGGGGAACATGCAAAGCAATGAGCTGGTCGGTCAACAGTCCTCCTATAAAACTCAGCAACTGCTAAGCACAATTATTTACAAATGTACATCTAATGGATGTGTGTAAATAGCTGTCTAACTACAGGGAGTTATAGCAGGATTGCTAATCCGCTCACAGCTGAGTTGAAGAGGTTTAGAAGGAACCTGCATCTTCCTATGGTACAGTTTTTTTAGTCTTTTGCTCGTAGTAAGGAACTATGTAATAACGCATATTCGCCTTCCTATTGGAGATGTCGCATTTTCATTATATATGTACATAAACAAAACAGCTCATGACGTAATACAGCTTTCATCCAGAACACACTTGATGTGCACCAGTCCAGGCATTTTACGGCAACATCGCATTCACATCTGTTCAACCCACGCCATGCACCTGTTACTGATAGAAGCAAGACCACCTGCACTAGTCATTCCAAAATTCTACACGTTTTTTAAAATTCCCCACATCCAATCATAGGAAGACCCCCCCGTCAATACACCAGTGCTCCATGCCATTGTGACCCTGGATTGGACAACTGGCCACCGATAATGGATGGACCATTAAACCACAGAACCAGTTATGGAAATGCATATGTACTGAAAAATATGTTCTCTTTCTTATTCATTTGTGAAAAAATGAGCATAGCAAATGTTGACTGTTTAGCTGAAATTAACTGAAGTAAATATAATTGATATCTTTGTACATTTTTGCCGTCAAGCTGGTTGTTCCTCCAATAGCTTTAATTACACTGAACATGACTGAAAATGAGCGAGCTGGCAGCTATAATATTCGGTTTAATATGTGAGTCAAGTAACTGCGTAAATCAAAATTTCAATCAAAGCTAAGTAATTATGAGCTTAGATGGAACAAAAACCAGCAAACTCCAGGGGCTCGGGGGTCTTGGGTTCTTCATCCATGCTGCAGGGATTCGTTTCAACAGAGCACTTAAGCATTTGATCGAAGTAATTATTCCCTTAATTGAACTAATTTAGCCTCATGTCTTGTTAGTGAAGCTATTAGTGTCTTTAAAAGAGATGGAAAACTTGGAGCTCACTCTGGCCTTCAGGGGCACAACTTTTCACCAGGGGAAAAAGTCAAAGTTTTTGTTTTCCAGCAAATGAAACACTATTTTTCAAAATGATTATAGTAGGGCAAAAAGTTTATTTTCTTCAGATATAAGCTATGTTCCATCTTAATGTGTTCCATTTTATTTTTTCTGCAGCAAAAAAATGTAGGTTTTGTGCCCATCTAATCTCTGCTCTCTCTTTCTCCTTGCAGGTATCTTGCGGTAACACAGTTTTCACCCACCCACGCCAGAAAAGCCTTTCCATGTTTCGATGAACCTGTCTTTAAAGCAACTTTTAAAATCAGCCTGAAGCATGAAAGCGCCTATTTGTCTCTCTCCAACATGCCCGTGGAGATGTCCGTGCTGGATGAGGATGAGTGGGTCACAGATCATTTTTCTCGGACTCCTCGAATGTCCACATACTATTTAGCTTGGGCAGTGTGCAATTTCACATACAAGGAGACCTTCACCAGGAGTGGAGTTCTGGTAAGAGCATGTTTTTTGCACAAAAGTTTATCATTGTTAATTTTTCACGAACCTCTCATTGTGCTATGTTAAGGACAAATACTTCCAACCTGAAGGTTATGGATTTGAGTCCTACTCCTCACTACTGTTCAGATACAAATGAACAAAGTCCTTCTTCTAAACTTGTTCAGTAAAACATGCTATATGAATGTCCTATATACTGCAAGGTAATGGACACAACAGAGGCAGTTAACGCAGTTTAATAACTTTATTATGCTGTTGGATCAGTGCAGCCATTAATAATAGGGATTTCAGTGTATTTTACATTTGGCAGTCAAAGAGTCTGAAAAAGTTTTAATTCAGTTGATGTTATAATCGTGTCAACCATATTGAATCATGTTTGACACATCGTCCAATTTTTCTCACGTTAACTTTGGCAAATCTCTGTGAATATGGTAACTTGCAACACATTAGCAGCAGCAAGCATTTAGCCCTGTAGGAAAATAAGAGATACAAAATATGCACTGAAAAATAAACAATGCAGTTCAATGAAACCAACAATTAAAGTTTTCCTCTCCAATAATCATTTTGTCCTGTGATATAGTGGCCCTTTTTTTTTTTTTTTTTTTTTTTTTTTTTTTTTTTTTTTTTTTGGTAAAGAAGCAATTTTGTTTCACTGTACTTGTTAGATACCTGATTTGGGTTGCTATATACAGTACATAGTAAACACAATTCAGAATACAGTTTTAAGTAATTTATGGAATTTACCAATATATGAAGAATTACTTGTTTGTGGTCTGATGCAAGAGAACAGGCACTGATATCAAAGCTTCACGCTCAAGCCTATACCCAAACAGCGACGAGATAGCCTTTACCTGTCGGCATGTAAAGCCACAGTTGATGAACACTGCCTCTCCAGCCTGGCCCATGGCAGTGCTGCTGCTACCACTGCTTGGTTTACCCCCACAACAGCCTGATAATTACCTCATCCGAGGCACACACCTTGCTTATGCTCCACCACTGGGCAGTTTAAACATGATGAAATGTCAGGGACTTTCAGGCGATGCCGCTAGATGTCTGTGTAACCGCCCCTGCTTGAACTGCACGGTGTGCACACTGCACTTACTGAGACTTGGACTCAACCAGTGGAAACGTTCTGAAAATGAAGCCTTGCAACCCAGCTCTTACCAGAGGTTTCAAGAAGAACTCGGCTCAACTAACCTCACAGAATGCAAATTCTGATGGCTGCATTTCAGGGATATATTAATTTCACTGCAGTGCTGAACTTTATCATCATAAGAGGAATAAAAACTGCATTTTCCATAGAAATGAGCATTTCCAATTGGCATGATCTGTTAATGAAGAGAAAGACTTATACTGTGCTCTGGCACCCCAACCCCACAGTGCTGTGAGACCAAAGCGCCCCATTCCTCTTATGACAATACCTTTGCTATTAGTTTTTTTTTTTTTTTTTTTAAACTCTTTTTGGCTCAGATCAACCCAGTTTACAGTCCTTGTCAAATTGTTAATCTCCGAGGGGGTTTGAACATATTCTCTTCAAAGTCATTCTCGGTAACTGCCTTATAATATAAATATAATGAACCAGGATGGTACTTATCGCAGGATGCAATTCATTTGTTCCACATTGTGCCACTACACTGAAAGTCCTTTTAATTGTGCCAGTAACTGAGTTTGCTAAATGGATAGATCAAGTGAAAAAGCATGCCTGCCGTTTCAGTTTGAAATTTTGCCATCTCAATGTGACTTTTTTTAACCCTACAATCCACAAATGGCTAATTCAAGATGTAGGTATGTATGTACGGATGGGTGGATTGATGGACAAGGTGGCATGAAAGACATCAGCCTCTGCACACAGGGTGGCATGGAGGAGGAAGCAATTGACAGAGTGACAGCTCATTTGTTTGCCTTGCAGAGAGGCGGGAGCTGTGCAACTCAGCTGCTGCTCACCCAGACTAGTCACTCCCATGACAGTCTGAGCCAGAAAGCACAGTAGCTGGGGTAGGGGGTGTGAGGGGGGTGGGGCAAAGCAATTGTGTGAGCAACAGAACCTCTGAATAATTGAAAGCAAGCCGAGAGGAAAGTGTCTCCTGATAATTTCTGTTCTTTTTCTCCTGTTTCTCCCGGTCTTGCCCTAAGATCCGCCTGTACGCTAGGCCCAATGCTATCAGTCGGGGTTATGGGGACTATGCCTTGAACATCACCAAGAGGCTTCTCCAGTTCTATGAAGATTACTTCAAAGTCAAGTACTCCCTGCCAAAGTTAGGTAAGACCTTCTTCCAAAGGAGGGGAAAAAAAATTGTATGGCTGATCCCAGACCAGATCATTTCAAAGCAAGTGTTCACCACCAAAGCTTGCTAAGGGCTTCATCCCAAGAAGGGGAGAGGATGCATGATTGATCTCACGTGAGACTGGTCAAAAGTACAGTTTTATGTGCCAAAAGTGTATGCTTGTGTTCCATACTGCCTTCTTAAGGAGAGAAACATGCATGTCTGATTCTATATCACATTACTTCAAAAGTAAAAGTCTTCAGTGCTAGAGCACACTGCATCCTCCATCTCTGCTTTTTCCCAAAGCAGAGATGTAATGTGCCTATCAATTTTGACATCAGGAGCTGGGGAATCCCCGCTGATCTTCTGCACTATAAAAAATATGTCAGCTGAACAGCTGGGAAAGGCCTCAACAAGCCCAGATAGACTCTATATGTAATGCAGTAGCTGCTTAGAATTTAGATGTTGTTGGGGAAACAATGGGGAAAGAGTCTATCATCTCAGTTCTGTTGCACTTGAATTTTTCTTCAGTTCAGCAGGTTTAAATGTTGTTTGCCAATGGTTTCCTGAGCTTCAATCTTTAAACTGAAGATAAATTGTAAAATATAGCTTTTGAACCTTTACCCCCATCATTCAATAGCTTTGTCTGTGAAGGTGGCCTTGCCACTGTGATCATCATGGCTGAACACAAATTTAACTGCAAAAGCAAAACCACAAGAGTTCTGCATATGGACTTGCTGTTCTGACACAAATGAGAGGGCTGTGTTCAGTCTACCAAGGAAGGCTGTCTGTGGGAAGTATTCAAACACACTGGCTCTTTCTGCTGTAGCTTCTTTGTGGGGGTGTAAACCGAGTGGTTTTTTGACATAAACACATTTTTGGGGTCAGTGAAGAGCGTGATGTTAAGTCTAGCACTGGTAAATAGGAGGTGGTGCCCTGGCACAGCGCTGCCTTTGTTTACCTTTCACTTTTATGACTGGCAAGGTCCTTGTCAGCACTACTTAGACTTACAGTACTATTGTTCTGGGAGTACAATTTGTAATAAAACGAATTAGATATATGGTCTACTCCGGTACGATAGGCAGGTGTAGTGCAAAACCAGCGTTGTTTTCTTCTGTTTACAATTCTTGCAATGCTTAAGGTTTATATCACTGAATTACATCAATAAATTCAATTACTTACTGTGGGATCAAGTGATTGAGACTGCTCTCAGCTGCGGTCCAGTGGGGTACCAAGAGTTGTATATGTGTTGCTGTGCATGGAATAAAAAAAACAGTATAATCCAAAGAGAAGGGAGCTCCTGGGAAAATAGGAGATTAAAATGAAACATGGCATCCTGATAGGTTGGGGAGGCCTTTTTATTTAGCTGACAATAAGTGAGTGTGTGATGTTGAGATTCTCGAGTGACCCCCCCCCCCCCTTAATAAGCTAGCTGATTGGCTGAGCACTCTGGCATCCCAGGAATTCAGACGGGGTGTAATCGCTCCGCAAAGTCCTTGTCAGAGAAGTGGGCCGAATGTAATGTTTGCACCGCTTATGTAAGGGCACCATCTGGGCACAAGGTGGAGACAGCAGTTGCAAGCCCCCAGGACTGCAAGGGGCACACTATAGCGGAAGGGAGTTGCCGATGGTAACAGCAAACAAATGACATGATGTACGAGTCCTTGAGAAGACCAAAGGTAACTCCTTCATTGTACTCCCTCTGACCCCAAAGAGGCAGAGACATATGTATTTTTTTGCTTTTGAACATGCCAGAGCTGCAAGAGCAACAGGAAATGTGAATTTGACACTTATCTTAGGCCACAGGGCAACAGAAAGATTTTGCTGCCCTCCAAAGGTACTTTTTGAATTGTGCAAATGATTGCTGTCTGAAATAGTTTTAGAGGTCTACATATTTTTCAGTCGTACTTTAACATCTACCACAAAGCTTAGAAACATGATTTTATACTGTTCTTTACTTGTACGTTGCTTAACCTGCACCTTAGCCTACACAATTTATTCTAGTTTGGTCCAAATCAGTATAGAAAGAAAACATTTCTTTTTGGGAGTTGAGAGAATAAAAGTCTTTGTGGTTTTTTAATGTTTTTATTCTTGTTTCACTCGTCACAGCTTTTACTATGTATTGAATCATTATTTTGTCTAACTGCATAAGTCAAATTATACAATGAGGCAACCTTATAAGGCTGGTGTCTTAGTTAAGAAGTGGGGCACATTGCCATGTAGCTGTAGAATCAGTCCATGCGTTTGAGAGCGATAGCTTGACCGTACCATGTCTGAGGGTTAGGGTTAGACATAGTCTTATGGACAAGTCTCTGAAAATGTGCCTTTCAGAACTGCATCTGTTGTGGTTTACCACACACTGAAGAGGCACATTGGCAAGCTGGTGCCACGCAGTCCTTGTTCCTGTTGCTTTTCACTGTCAGAGCCCAGTCCTGTCACTTGTCATATGAGGACTGCTCCGTAGGCAAGAAAGTAACAGCTGTAAGGAAAGGTGAAGGGGGAGAAAAAAGCTGAAGCAGAAGTAAACCAACACTGATGGATCTTTCAACCCATCCTCTGAATGAGCAGTGCCACATTTGAGACATGTGCTGGCCCTTGCTTAACGTGCCACTTGTCAACCTTCTTGTGTGGGAACGTACACGCTCATGGCACTGCCGCAGGCATGAGCTACTGGCTATCCATAGTCTATTCTACTGCTTTCAGTGACCCATCTGTCACAAGGAGGAGGGAGAAAAACAGTACAACTTGTTCAGACTGGCTTCTTACTACATTCATAGTATGAATCCAGTGAGGAACTAGTGGGCAAGGAAATAAAACAGTTTATTTTGAAAAGGATTCAGAATCTGATACCGTAATATTGTGACTGGTATAGCTAGATGAATTCTTGACTGTCTGATAAATATTACATGGTTGCTGAACAAACCACTCTTTAATTATATCTCACGAGAAGAAGTGAGGCACTACATAGAAAGTTGTGGGAGAGAATTGTGGAAGGGGACAGAAGTAGGTGAACACAGCGGTGCATTTTAGCACACAGGAATTCAGTTCTGGCTTAACATAAAGAAAGCAAAGCTTGCAGTTGGAAATTCCTTCATGAAATTTATTTAATAAATGGGTAAAAGAGGCCTCTCTGAGTGCTAAATCTGAAAATTTCCTTTCCATCTACTCTGCTAAATCTATTTCCTTTCCCTCTGTCCCTTTTGGGTAGGAGGAATGACTGGGGTTCTCTTCTTTTTCTTCAAGTGGTATGTACAGTCAGTCAAGCTTCAAAAGAACAGCAGGTGGAATTTGGTGAATAGCTCCCTCCTCCAAGCTTGTTATGTCACTTGATTAAGGCTGCAGTGAATGGACTGAAGAGAAGAAAAAGGGTGAGGAGAAGCGAAGGCGAGGTGTGCAGTGAAGGCGATGCCTGTCTGCGAAAACCTCTCCTGAGCTGGCAAGAATCTCATCCTTCATGAGAAAATACCACATTTGGAAAATTGGATATAGCAAAAACTGAGAGCAAAAGGGCTGAAAAAAAATCATTGTTAGTTAACAATAGCTGAATAAGAAATGCCTAGGGAACACAAAAAGACTTTGGATGCTGCATGAGTGTAAATTCGGTGCTGGATTGTAAATGCATAAAGGAATTTCCCAGTGTTGTAGCGCTAAAGCAGCTAAAGAGCTAAAGACAGATTGCGCTGCATCAGCTGCCTGTTAATTGGACTGGTGGGGCTGCGGGACACAGTGCTGGGAGAAGGTGAGCCAGGAGCACTGTGCTGTGCAGGGGGGCAGTTGCAGACAAAGACTTGGCATTATAGTGCAGGTGGAGGTGGCCATTAAGCTCATTCATTAGAACTGCATTCATTAGTGGATTGAGTCACGGGTAAAAGGCAGTTTTGCACTCTAGTTAACTAGAAACATTTCACTTAAGCCAACTTTTAATGTTTTTCTGAACTTTGTCTTGGTGCGTTATCTGCCAACGTGCCCCTCCGAAAGACGTAAAGAAGAAAACTGCAGAGCCGAGTTCAAATTCTGGATTTTTTTTAAACATAACTTATTTTCAATGAATTATGTAGATTGCTAAAATAACATGACCCATATTTGTTTTTTTTCTTTTAAATGATGTTTCCAAATTCCGTTTCCAGCAGCATTGGTGCAACAGTGCCACTGTGCAAGAATTGGTGAGTTTATAATATGAACCGATACAATTAAGTGCCTTGATCGTGACAAGAGGAGCAAAGGTGTCGTGCAAGTGCATAACTTGTCTTCTTCCACAGTAGGCAGAGTTTATTTGGTGTAAGAAAAGATAACAAAAATAGCTGTTGGCATTTTGTCTTTGTTGTCTATTAGTAGGCATACCATTTTAGAAAAATATTGTGAATGAATAATGCAACAAAGTGCGAAATGGGCTTACTTTCCTTCTCATTAAAGTACAGTATTACACATATATTGTACATTATTATTAGTATTATTACATAGCTGTATAGTGTTAATGAAAGAAAATGTCTGTTTAATATGTGTTATTTGTCTTTATTTTGATTGATTTTTGGCATTACTTGGGGGTGACTTTGTGGTCCCAGGAGTGATTTTTTTTTTCTTCCCCCATTTGAATTTAATTGGAAGTGCATCTCTGGCTTACAAATGTTTCCTTTGCAATCCGATGTACAGGAACATGTTATGCTTATAAGTAGAGGGGTATTTGTATTTCTTTCCCCATTCTCTCATATAAAACAATAAATGATACATTGAGCTTTTCTAATTTTGTGTGGCTATATAACCAAGTCATGGACTGTGTGGGCAGTCTCATTTCCTGAGTGCCTGGTAGATTCCACCTCAAGGTCACATGTGTAATTAATCACATAGCTAGGATCTCCTGGATCACACGTCTTTTCATTGTAAACCCAGCAGTATCTCTTTTACACCCGCCTTCTGTTTCCTCCAAACCTTAAATGTTTTGTGACCATTTGGCTGCAAAGTGGGTTCGAAAAATACTCGAGTCAGTCACATGTTCAATTTCCCGTCGCAACCTTTGACGCTGACATCCAGTTGAGCGAAGTGCAGCGATCACTATCGGACCCCGTATTGCAACGCGTGCCTCAAATGGCCTTTAATAATCCCCTGCTGACTCTCTTGTGTCCTGTGAGTGAGGTCATAGTGAGAAATTTTCAAGGTTGACCCATTAGACCTCCGAGCCTGTGATGATTCGTCTCTGCACAGTAAGGGTCACTGTTCAATAATGTAATTTCCCTTTGGCACAGAGTTGCTACATCAAGGGTAAAGCTGAAAAGTTCTTCTCGTACAGGAATTTTGTTTTATTAATGCAAATAAGCATAACACTTGTGTTTTTCAAGTAACCGCACACAAATTATTATTTAAATGTTTTATGTCATTTTTGTCTAATACATTATTGGTGATTACTTGGTCATTCAGTTGGAAAGATTTTTAATGGCTGTTGAAGTTCCTAGGCAGAATTATATGAAGTGATATAATAATAATAACCTGTAATGATATAATCAGATTAGACCTGTATATTAGCAAATAGAATAATTGGATGTCGTGAAGGCTGGGAGAACTTTTAAAAGTGGCAGAAGCATAATTAATATGTTTGATACCAGAGATTCCTTTAGTGTCACTTGTAAGTATCACAACTTAATTAGCAGGTATTGGTTTTGAACTGGATGGCATTGCTTAGGAGTTTGACATGATATCACTACATGACTGGGAAATTGTATTGCATGAACATTCAGTCTTATAATTAGGCTGAAAGGCATCCATTGTAGGCAATCCTGTCAAAGGCAATAAAAAGAAACATTTTCCTCAAAGGTTAACGTTCACATTAAACCCCTAGCTGTTATATGCTGTGTGTTAAAGCTGGTAATACAGCGTGAAATTCAGCGAAGGCCTTTAGCAAGGCACACTGGTTAACAGATTTCACCGTTTTAACTGGGTGAATTAAAGAGAAAATGCACATATATCTCCTGCAGCAGAGTGTCTTTCAGCAGGATGAGATTATCAGTGTAGAAATGACTCCTGCCTCTTGCCCATGGATAAGACTCACAATCTCTAAAAAAGATAAGTGAAATTGTCTGAGACTGCAATTACTTATTGATAAAATATGATTCACGGTAATCACTGGCTCCAAGGTGTTTTAATAGATTAGGTGTCCGGTCACAGTGTCCGTTCTTTTCAATTTATTCACTACCATTTGGATTTTTTAGTCCATGTACCTGATTGCAAAGTGCTTCATCAAAGTAGGAAGGATCTGTCAGGTCTTCCGCTTCACTACATAAACGCATTGAGAACCTCCCCGCAACTCTGAGGCATCCCTGTGTGTTGACAGGGTTCAGCAAAATCCGGTGATCTGAAACTGATCAGTTTCTGCTTTGGATAGCCCCCCTGCCCTCTAAAGCTTGGTGTCTCCTAATGAGACAAGCACCAGTGCGAGAGCCAGGGAATCTTGGCATGATGTCTCTTCTCATCAGGGTGGCTATTAGCTAGATAGGAGAAAAAGAAGCCATTTGAAGCCAAACTTCTGAAATATCATTACAGGTAATCAAAGTTCTCCACAGATAATGTCTGAATGTTTTGTGTGGATAAAACAGTGAAGTGAAATCTGCTGTTTTGCAGCATGTCTGTTCCTGTGTTTTTGTGGTTTAAAAAATGACTTCTTGTCTGTCGACAAAATAGCAATGTCAGTGATGTGAAAGAACTGGCCTCTTTTTTGAAAGTTTCTAGTCTAATGGACTGAAGGCTGAAAGACAAATGTTAAGGATACATTTTTAATCAGAACGTTGCTGACTAGGGCATTACAGAGTTAAAACTGTGCACATGGGTAAAACTGTATATTGCCATTGTTAAAAAAAGCAGAGAAATAAGCAATAATGGCATAAAACAAGTGAGAAATGATAGCACTGGCAGTCAAGGACGGACGCTTGCATTCCAGATCATTCCATGTTTCTTCAATCTTTTTATGTTTTGCAATAATATATGGCTGCACAAATGAGATCTGACCTGTGCTGGGCTGCTCAGCAATGTTGCTAAATAAAGATTATTTAATGAAAATGTTCATTTATTGAGAACATGTGGGCAGTGGTCAAGCAGGAGGCAGATTTCATGAGGACTTGTACACACTCTTTCTTTGCATCATATTCATAATCCTGTCAAAGAACCCAGCTATTGTTCATGTACTCTATACTGAATCCTTGCAATGAAAGTTACTAAACATGAGTTACTGATATGTTTTCTGTGGAAGATGCTGTAATCAGTTGCCCTTTGGGCTGGTCAGACCTCAGCCAGTATGGCTGAATGAACTGAATCCACTGAATTTTTTTCATTCACCAAGGACATGAGATCAGCGGCCACAAATCAAGAGACAGATTTCACAAGTATTTCTGCACACTTCTTTCTTGGCATCCTATGTATATCTAGTAGAGAACCCAGAAGCTGTTCATTTATAATAAACTCTAACTGTGAAAGAAGCTAAACGGGTTATTGCTGTGATCAGCTTCCTTAGGGCCATGCCTCTTTTTTTTTTTTTTTAATTTTGGCTTGTCAGCCATATTCAACTTATGAAAGTGTTGTACATTATCATGAACATACCACTTTCTTCTGCATACTGCAAGTTGTTTGTATCTGAAGAAAAGAATTTGGTTAATCTCTCATTCCATAGTTGTGGCCCTTTAAAACTCAGTAATTTAGCTCCTGCTCGTGCTTTAAATCACTCCCATTTTTCTTAGCCTAATACTATCCAGGCCAGTACACTTGTCAGACCTCAGCTGGAGCCCCATACATCTTCTGAGATGCTTGAGCTTTTGTAGTGCAGAGTTTATTCACACACCAAAAAAGGTATTGGGTTCCATTTATACACATTACTGATCCCCAGTGGGCAGTTTCCATAAAGCACAAAATGAGGTTGGATTCAAGGTTTTTCATTTGCTTGGTCATTCCTTTACAACACCATCTTATGTTCAGAAAGTGCATGAGAGAGCAGAACGACAGCCAGAGAGAGTGAGATTTACCGATGGTTTTCCCTGTAAGTGGTCTGCAAACTGCAGCCAAGGACCTGCGCATGACGGCAGTATAATAAGGGTGTAGTTTCTTAAAAGCTTTGCATTTGCAATACAAACTGGTATAGAGTACCAACAGTTTAATTTATCCAAAATGACTTCCTGAGGAACAGCCTATAATCCATGTTGTAAGCTTGTAATTGGAGTTTTTATGGCAGGGATGTGCTAGGCTCTCAGTGAATCACACAGCGGTGCATCTCATTGAGCAAAATCTAGGGCATTTGGGAGAGGCAAACGATGGAGACAGGTGTGATTGATTCCTCGTGGAGCCCATGCTTGTGGTCGATTCCTGCTGAGAAGTATTTACCTTATATGCTGATGTTTAACCTCTGCGAGTGGACGCCTTCTGTCTGAAAAGTTATGTTTCCCAGTCCTGCCATCCCACTCTCTGCCTCATAAGATCACTTTTTAAAACTTGCTTCCTCTCCTAATCTGTACCATTGGAAAAAGGATTTATGAAGCTATGTGGTATAACCACTGCTCAGCAGATGATACAAGAAACAGTTTGGATGGATATCTTTTTTTTTTTCTTCATTCTTTTCTTGGTCGTACATCATATTTCTTAACTGTCCTCTTAAACATTACTGTGGCTTTGGTATAGACAATAGGTTTCATGGCACTTTACAGTTGTCCTCAGGTGACAGGTGAAACCATTTACCTTTTCAGTACAGTCCCTCAAAAATGATATAAATGATATAAATTGAAAGTGCTTATGGTAAACTACTGTCTACTCGCTGTCAAGGACCAGAGAGTCAGCTGTTTGATGCCATAGCTTACTTGTTTTGTTCAGTTACAAGTCTTTAGTTTTAAAATGTTACAACAAAATGGCATGAACTGCAGAAAAGTATTGAAAACCCCTTTTTTACAACTTGTAAAAAGTGCTTCTGTTTAGTCTTGGCTTGTTACAGTGTAAACATTATCAATTTAAAATATCACATTATTTGGTAACTGATTTCTGTGTATGTTAGGCTTTTTTAAAGAAGCCAAGTAGAAGCTGTTTTTAGTAAGATAAATTAAGCAATTTTAAATGCTAAGAGACCATCGAGGGGAAAGTTTTTTTTTTTCCCCAGGAAATGAAATCACATTAAAAAATCCAGATTGTTTTCCATGTAAGGCTTCTCTTATTTAGAAGTAAACAGTGGAGTCTTTGTAGTGTTCTGAGAACAGCCATTAAACCACGTCAAATTAGTTTACTAGTGCTGTCTTTGGAGGTAACAAAATCATTTTTGGTAAGTGGACTACATCTGTAATTTCATATTTCACCTATGTTTACAGAGCTAAAACATCCATCCATCCATTATCATTGAGAGCTTGTTCAATGGAGAGCTACAGTGGATCAGTGGATCTATTCCAGAAGCAGAGGGGCTGAGGAAGAATACAGTTGCAAAAATAAGAATATGCTCATAATAATTAGAATTGGTTCTCTTGGTGGGAAAAAATGATTTTCTTTTTTTTTTTGAGTCATTATGCTTAAAAAATAGTGATTAGTTAACTGAATATTTGTAACTGCATCTACTATTGCAGGGTCAGCATGGTCTACAGTCCATGCTGGCTACCCAAGGTGCATTAGCACAAAAATGTATCAATAAAACATTATAATTTGAAAAAAAAATATATTTGTCAGACTATATAACAAAGAATGTTTGCAAGACTGAGTAATCTGTTTTAATAAGTTGTATGAGTTGTAACACAATAGGTTTGCCAAAATATATTTAAATGTTTTAGAATACTGATGGATGGTTAAGCTTTGACTTGGTTAATAAATTGTAATATATATTCATCGTTTTGGTTTTTAACATTTTTGTGCATTATTCAGATGCTAAGCACTGGAAGTCTTAGTGCAAGTTTTATACTGGTTCCAGTGTAGCATTTTTTGGGCTCATTTATCCTTGAATAATTTTGTTCCAGGGTGGCACAATGGTGTAGCGAAGTAGCGCTGCTGCCTCATAGCACCTGGGCTGGTTCAGTGTGGGTATGAATCTGGCTTGAGCTTCCTGTGTCTGAGTGGGCTCCTGACACATGTTTTGCTTTCCTTATAGAGATAGGCATTTTAGGATAATTGGTTTCTGTAAATTGCCTGGTATGTGTGTGTGTGTGTGTGTGTGTGTGTGTGTGTGTGTGTCTGTGTCTGTGTCTGTGTGTCTGTGTGTGGTCTCCTTGCAATGGATTGGCCTCTTGTCCAGGGTGTAGTTTCATAATCCAGTGCCCAGTGATTCCAAGATGGGCTCTGAACCACCATCACAGCACCCAGCATAAAACAGGTAATGATAATGGATGAATGGATCTGTTCCATCTTCTGGGGAATGTGGTGTAATTTCTACTTGAATACAGAACCAATTGTGCCAAACAGAAGTGTAAAGAGCTACAGAGTGGATGGTGGCATGCTCAGAGCAATGAACAGAAAAGCAAGCACAGCTGATATTTATTGTGATTTTTTTTTCTTTTCAATTTTATTATTTCTTTAAAGGAACAGGATAATCAGAAAGCATACCATGTGTCTTTATTTGCCCAAAGTCCTTGAAAAGACCTACGTGTGATGTCCTATTAGTGTGGCACACAGTACCAGCTATGGCTCTGAACACTAGTTTAAATATTTGGCACTTAGACACCTGCAACGTAGGGGTTTACACTGCAGTTTAACCTCTCTGCCCTCACTGTCATACCCCAGACCCGAGCCACGTGTTCTTGCCCCAGGCGGCCTGTCTACAGATGAAAATGGAAATATTGTGGTGCTCAGACAGCCATTCCACCCAGAGCTTACCCTGCAAGCTAATGGACCCGGGAAATCCATGTTGAACTTTTTGCTTTTACTGTATGTGTCTATCAATCTTAAGGAAAGTCCTTATCAGGAAAGAAAAACCAAATTATTTAATTATAATTATAAAAGCCTTGTTTTTTACTGTAAGTGTACACCTATTTATTCATTTTTATTTTTAATAGTATTCAGTAGAAAAATATGTCACATATAATTTTTTTTGGGGGGGGGGGGGGCAAAACACCTAGGCAAATATTTATTGCCACCTCACAAAACCTGGGCTTGGGTGTAGGCTAGAATCCCATACAGGCTGTGTGGAGTCTGTATGTCTTCCCTGTGCTTTTGTGGGTTTCTTCCCTCAGTCCATGTATTTCAGGTTAATTATTCATTCTACATTGCCCATAGCGTATGAACGTATGTCTAGTTCCAGGAATTGTTTCATAGCCTTAGGCACTATGATTCCAAGGTAACCTCTGGACCACTATGACCCTGCCCTAGGTAAAAGGGTTATTGATAATAATTGGATATAATATTTTGACATTCAAAGCTTCACTGTGAATTTTGATCTGAACTCTGAATGTCTGGTATCACATTATTTCTCCTCACTGTGAAAAAGTGATGAACAAAGAGAAAAAACCATTCAATGCTGTATCCTCAGCAGATAAGCCAACGGTAATGATACAGTTCAGTGCTGAGGGTGCGCTAAAAATGTTAAAATATACAAATTTGTAGTAGAAATTCCTGTTTCACCTGGCATAATGAACACTTTGCTTTTTCAGGATTGCAAACTGCTGCCAGGCTGCGTGTTTTTTTTTTTTTTTTTTTTTTTTTTAAATATCCTCCTACTAGTTTGCTTGCCAATCACTAGAGTGGAGGACCAAGCAAGGGTGCTTTTTCATTGATAAAATTCAGGCAGTTAATTCACAGCTTAAATGTCTGTTTATACCTGTAGTGCAATACATGTTTTTTTAAAATCCCCAGTTTCATTTCGTAAAAGCTCAAACTGATGTGTAACTGAGCTGACTGATGTCCATCTACATATAAGGGCCATAAATGACCAACATTTGAGTATGGGTTCAGAATTAAATTGCCAGCATATTCAATCATGCATCGGATATATCAGGTCTATCCTTGTACATAGGAAGGGTGTACTGCCTCTGAATAAGAAAGACCTGGGGACCAGTAAGCATGTAAGATGTTGGCCCTGAGTAATATCATGTTACACTGTCCAGTGTGTTTTCTAGGGACCACAATGGCATCATGTGTTATGTGCTCAGTCACCAGTTCAGCTGCTAGTCACACACACTGACCTGTGATGTAACGGTTAGCAGAATCCTTTGTAGTTTAATTGGACATGGATTAGCTGCCATTATAATGTGAATTCTCGCTCACTGATGGCTACTGTTTGCTTATCACAGTCTGGCAAATATCAGATGTAGGCTGGGTACATTTGTAAGCATTGTGATGATGTTGAAGCAGCATACCTAACTTTGGCCGGGAATTTCCTGCCGCTTACTTGGTGCCCAAAGGAATCTGTTAAGGCATCTGAGGGATACTGTACACTCGTTCTTTTTCATGTGGTACTTTGGTCTGTATTTCATAAAACATGGTACACTGACATCTTTCTAGCATGCATGCCAAATCTGCAGATGCTGGCTAGATGTAGAAATGCAACAAATTTGTTCACAGGGTTCTGGAAGACCACCCGCTGACTTGCTGCTTGTCATTCCTGTACCCCTCACCCACACCTCACATCTTTCTTGTAGACACAGCTGCTTTGCAGGTCCCTTAGCAGCACCCCAGGGGATGAGCTATAATGCATGTCTGCTTTGTAACCCTGCCTAAAACTTGTGAGAAATGTTTAACTTGTACGAAATGTGGGAACCAACCGGTCGTCAATCTGTACAGTGCACAGTAAATCTGGATGTAATCAAACTGTGCCAAGCAATGGAAGACATTTCTAGATGTCACAGTTAAACGTTCTGAACCCCCGTTAAAGTGAGCTCTGTGGATTATTTATATGTTTGACTCTGCCCCGTGCTGTGAGTAAATGTCTTCCCTTGGTTTTAATTGTCTCATCATCACACACAGAGAAGGGCTGGATGTTGACGCCTATGCGTTTCGTGTTTTCCTGCAGAGACATAGTTATTTGGAGCAATATAATGATTAAAAAACATAACAGAGAAAACATTTTTCATGCAGGGGGCTGCGGGAGAAAGAAAATGGAGAAAAAGTTTGTGGTCACCCAGGTTAATATTATAGGCTGTCCTTAGATAATGAACACTATATTTTAAAAAGAGTTCTAATATACAGTTTGCATAAGGAGCTGTCAGCTCTAATAAGGGCAGTCAGTTCGGTTCAAAATAGGCTCCTTTGTTGATGTTGCACCAAGCAGGCATACACAACTCCATCACACATGTTGTGGCTTGTATTGCCCATGTCTGCTTCAAAGAAACCCTTAACTATTTCAAAACTTGAAGTGGAAAAACATAAATTCTCCTGAAAGGCAATATCATAACAAATAACTTGTGGTATAATTTAGCATTGTTACAGTGCAAACTATCCTTAAGTAGGTCTGCAGAAAGGCACTCCGAGCATTACAAGAGATTTTGAGCGTTCCCTCGGTAGGTTGTTTTCTAATAATAATATTTCTTTTTACATGGCACATTTAAAACCAGCTTCTAAAATGATTTGCAATAAAGAACAAAGCTATATGGTTTACAACTGGAAAGCAATTTAGTGTAAATATCGCTATTTAAAAACCAAAAAAAAGAATGAAAGAATCTTGTTAGCTGTTTGTGGATCCAGAGGCCACCCTGGATTCATAGGGTGAAGGCAGGACACACACACTCTTTCACTCACACACTTGTACTCATTAATGGTGAACTGGAGTCACCAGTTTATCTGAAATACATGTGTTTGAACTGTGAGAAGAAACCGGAGTACCGGAAGGGGAAAGACTGTGAGGTTGGGGGTTATGTGACAGGGTGTTTATGTTTGTTTGCTTTGCCGGTTTTGAAAGTACCTGTCTGGTTATGCTTTAGTCCTACCCCTGTGACCATCTCTGACCCACAACTGGCCACGCCATATTAGCACAGGAAGAATGTAGGAACTTCACAGAAACTGAACCTGATATGAACCTAAGTGTATAAATCTCAGTACAGGAGCTCTGACACCTCTGCTGCACTAGTGTACCACATGAAAAACAGCAGAATAATGCAATAACAAAAAAAGATAAATTATGAGAGGGAAAGACAATATACAGTAAAAAGGAAGCAATGTGTTATGTATAAGCAACCATGGGGATTTAACTATGGGGATCTTAAGCTGGATTTTTTAAATGTCTAGAGGAGTTAAGATGTACTGGATGAGCTTAATTTTCTCATTTTGCAATTTAGGTTTGCATGAAATGCAAATATGGGGGAGAATGATTAGGCCAAATCTTTGGCTGTCAATCATGTGCTTGTAACTACCCATGAACTGCAATGATGATCAGGAATTTTCTCTGTTTTGGCTCTGGAATACTTTATTTTTTTTTCCATTAAACTAATGATAATAAAGAATTTATTTTACGAGAATTATTTTTATATTCAGATCTCCAGGTACAGATTGCACTTTTTAGGAGAAGAGAGCATGCAGTGTGGGGAAAAAAAAAAACAACTACGTCTTCTCCAGAGTTGTCATTTTAAATATATTAAGACATTTGAATGTGTGATTCTCATTTAAAAGCCTCTGTTAAGTCAAGGGAATCACATTTCTCAGCCTGGACACTCCAAAAGGCTTAGTTTCTTCTTTGTGAGCCGTTTAGTTGTGGATTTGTCCAAGTGTTTCAAACTTCATAGCTTCAGATTTTTAACAGATGTCTGCACATTCTGCTCTAGTATTCTCTGCTGCATTGTGGAATTCATATTGAAACAGTAATAAAAAGTTGCCCAGGCAATGAACAGCATCAACTCATAAAGTTCCCACTTCTTTTTGTTTATAATTCGTATGAGGCTGTGTTCCAAGGCAGTGTTTGGTTTATCCAGCCAAAAACTGCAACTTGGCCATTTGTCCACAGTACATTATTTCTGGCGTTTTAAACCCAGATGAACCCTAACATATTCCAGACATACTTCTCATGTTCTTTTGACAGGAAAGCCTGACCTAACATGAAGATCGGTCTCTTAACGATTGTTGAATTGTGAACATTGACCCTAACTGTTGCTCATTTAAAGTTAACCTGGAGTTGTTGAAAACATAACCTGTACTTGGTGTAGCAGGCTGCCTTTTGTAGATTCCCAGTGATTTCAGTTCCATTCTTTCTCACAGTAGACTTGTTTCTTTGAAACTGCAAGGTATTCCATTCCAGAAAAGGGGTACCAGCAGTTTTCTTCTCGAATCCTCTTTCGACCTTGGCATGATGTATTCCCTACCACCATTATGGTAACATCAAAACCAAAAAAAACTTAATTTTGCACAAAGCTGTAACCTTATAGGCACGAATAACTAACAGTGCATTAGCACATGTACATGTGTACTCATATGTAGCCCAGGACACTGCATTTCTGTTGAATCTTGTCGAATAAATATTTGCAAGGTGCAGTAAATTTTTTTGTTAAACGAGCCCACTTTCACCCATTCATAGCATATACAATATATACGGGGATCAAAGAGACGTGTATTACTTTATAAAGAATATACTGTCTAGAGCTGTGCTTTTTCACATGTCTGTGCAAGTCACCAACTGGAATGTGACTGTTACATAGCAAGAAGTAAATTTTTGCTTACGTTATAACTGTCATTTCTATCCCACGAAGCTCTCAAGGATAATAAGTTTGAAAAATGTATGGATGGATAATGACTTTTACCCGATGGAAGCCTTTCTTTTGGTTTTCAGTGTTGTACCTTAAATTGGTTTTTTGTTGTATACAAAAAACCAGGCTGTGTTTGCTTGAGTCGTTCCAAGAAAATACCTGTCAAAAATCCCAATGGAATCCTATTGTTTAGAGTGAGTAATAATTTTTTTTTCCCCCTGCATTTTGGTGGAACGGAGTTTTAATCTGCATTGTAGACATTCTCATGGAATACACTGGTGTTGTAAAAGAGAGAATGAAAGTGGCAGGAAGACTTGGTACCACATCCTTGTGGTCATACATGGACAAATGTAACCCCAAGGCTGAGGACTGTCCAGTTCATTGTGCTATGTTGTCAGGCCTGTTAGAGGACACTGAAGTGTACTGCCTATCTTGGCTTTGGCAAAGCAGAGCGATTCTTCTCTTGAAGACTAAGGGGTGTCTAACTGTTGCTCCTTAAACGCTCTAACGTGCAGTGTCATCTGCAAGGAGAAGTGCATGAAGATTGATGTTGTGCAGCTTATGTTAGAGATCCAGGTGTCCACTGCATCACTAAATTGGCTTTGAAACAGCTCAAATTAACATCAGCAAAGCAAGGTTTTAGGGTTTGATAATAAAAGAATGAAAATATGGATACTGAAGGCTACTGATCAGGCAAAGCTTAGCTTTGCTATGTATCATTAACTGAGCAGAAGTATGTTGCTTCACAACCAGAGAGATGACAGCACTGTTAAGGGATGGCATAACATGGAAGTTAAAGAGACCTAATGTCTATGTAAATGTGATACATTTTTTAAATGTGACACAGAATTATGAGGATTTGTGAAGCGTAAAATTGTTTAAACTTCTTGGCCCGTTTAAAATTTTCCACATTTTGATTTGCACTAGGGAAATGGTTATATACCCAGACACCATGCAAAATATTTTTGCTAATAACTAAATGATGAATGAACAGGTAGTGCACTGGTTGTTGACATGCAGTTTTAACATGAAGTATGTCACAATCTCAGATGGGTCTCTCTTGTCCACACCAGTAAAACATTGAACAGTAAAATTTGCTATCAGTTAAGTAATGATGTAAATTTTTAATTCAGCAAAAAAAAATTACTGTGTGCTTCCAATTGTGAACACCAGTATGTAGTTTGTTAAAACCACCTAAATTAATATTATATATCATTGTTATATTTCCATTTGCCATTATATTTAACTGTATAGCCACCTGTCAGACTTATGCCTAACAGTTACAGTATGTGTCCTCTTCATGTCAACCCACTTTCTGAAACAGACTCGCAATAGAGTTAATGCTCACTTCTGAAACAGATAATATGAAGTAATATATTTTTCAGTTACAGTTATAGCACTTTTGAAAATTAGCCGTCTGGTGATTTTTGCTGATTGTAGGAGTTGCTTTTAAATATTACCATTTATATGGCCAAAGTGTCTGTGCTGATAACACAAGTCCCTGGTTACACAAGTTCACTGCTTGCAAGCACTACAGGGTACTGTAGGTTGGCCTGGCCATTCAAGCTCAATAATACCAACAGTTTTTAGGACAAATCCCCATGCCAGATGAAAGCAGGAACATGGACATTATGTGGGCTTTGACATTTTACGGTTGTCCTTCAGTCTTTATCTTAAGAGTTCAGACCAGCTCTTTCATGAAAACCAAAGCATTTTTTTTGTGCACTGGTTCTTTTCCCCTTGATGCTACTGGTCAGGAAAGAAAATGGGGTATTTGATGCTGAGAACAAAAATTAAAACCTTTCATTTATTTGGCAATAGTCAGTACACTGCGATGACATCACTTCCTGGCAGTGGTAACTTTTTTGTAAATCTGTAGATTTTCAAGAGTGTGAAACTGATGAAATTTTCATTAAGTCTTTTATTCCTACAATGGAATATTATGTTGTCTAAGCCCACAAACCACTTGACCACAACTTTCATGACCTCTTAACGTGGCTGAAATTGATTGTCGGTTAAATTTTGTGAATAATGTAACTAACAACTGTACAATGAAAAAAGCCATAGACACTGGTTGAATAGCAGCAGCGGGGCAAAGTAGTGAAGCAGTGCAATAAATAAACACCCAGGTAAGAAGGACAAGTAGATCCCTGCTTGGTCTTAAGGACCCTGTTTGGTAGCATTGGACTATGTGTACCTGTATATGACATGGTTGGTTTGTGCATTAATTCAATATCATAACCCTTTTAGAAAACAAAGATGGGTAAAATGTGATTTTAAAGGGTTGTGTACAATGCCTAGTGCAGGATTTTTTGTCTTTATCTGTGGCACTGGTGGTTCTAGACTGTAGCAAATGAGGTGGAGTAGCAAAGCCAAATGTGAGTCGTCTGCAAGTGTGCATGTGTGTGAATGATGGTTAAGTTGGGACAGAAGAGAGCACGAAAATGTGAGAAACTATGCTGGAGGAGGGCTGTGTGAATGTGACATTTAATCTGCGAAAGAGGGTTCATAAGAGATGTGCCAGCTACCAAACCAATGCCAAAATAATGACTGGGTGGAAACAGTTGGTGGCAGTTCTCATCTCAAAACTCCAACCAGGGGTCTGAACACCCAGGCCTTTAACTTGTAAACAGAAACCCGAAACTCCATAACTCTGGAATACAGGTGAGATAAAACACGGACAGAGCCATTAGAAAATGTTTTCAACCCTGCTGCATACACTCTCCTACATCAGTAAGAAACTAAAGGTGTTAGAATAATTGAACACCACTCTCTGGTACAGTTATAATTGGGCCGAATGCTTTTAAAAGGACATTGGCTTTCATTCTCTCCAGGGTCCTGGCCTTCGGCAGAGTATGGCTACACTGCTTTTCTTTGATGTTTAAAATACAGTTGCTTTACAGAATAAAAATAACTGCAATGCATTAATTATAGAGCTACATGAATTAATAGTTAAATAAATGTATAAATGTGTAAATGAACAACATCAAAATGATTGGGAAAGAAGGAAGCTCTACAAAAAATGTATCTGTCATAATAAGGGCAGCAGGTAGCCTAGTGGCTGGAGCTGCAGGCTTGTGCTTAAAAGATCTGTGAATCAGTACTTCTGACTGCTGTAGTACCCTTGGGCAAAGTTCTTAACCTGAGTTGTTCTAGTACAAAAAAAATATGCAGCTGTATATTTGGGTAATTCGTTTGTTTGTAGCTTAACATTTTAAGTTTCTTCTGAGAAAAATGCAATCTAAATGAACAAATACAAATGCCATATGACAGCAAGACAAAGCCACTGCTTTTCCATTCTGGTCCACTAAACATGCTAAACAATTTCTCAGATGATCTGACAAGGCTGGGAACTGTCAAGTTGCAAACCAGATTTGTACAGGAGTCGCCAGTTTGACAATGTCACTTCCAGAATTTTGGAACTATGGATAGGAGCTCCTGGGTGCGGCAGACTGACATCTTCTTTCATCTGCTTTGCTTAAAAAAATGCGACCCTGATTTTCAATGTACTGTACTGAAATAAAAGTAGTGGACTATTAATGAGATATCTTGCTATTACTTGTGTGTGAATTTTTACCTTAAAATGAGCAACTGTTCCTTTTCAGAGCAGTGGCTTGCTGTTTCCCTGAGATTAGAAAAGTGTAGGCTGTTTACCTAGATGGAAGGGTTGACACGTCTGGGACATTTGTGCTACTTTACAACAGCCTTTGAAAATATGTTATGTGTAATTTTTTATGAAAAATGTGAACAGGGACAAGATACTAGGGCAGCATGGTGATCCAGTGGGCAGCATTCTCATCTCATAGTCCCTCGATTGTTTGGGCTTAGGTTTGAATCTGGCTTAGTCGGTGTGGAGTTTACATGTTTTCTTCATGTCTCTCTGAGTTTCTTCTGGGTGCTTTGGATCTTCCCACAGTCCGAAGACATGTGTTTTATGTAAACTGGGCACTGTAAATTGCCTTTAGTGTGTGTATATGTATTTGACAGTGAGCTTTACTCCCAGTGATGGACTAGCATCCCATTTAGGGTGTATCCCCTTCTTGCTTTGCGTCTAGCGATTCCGGGGAGCCTAGTTGTTATTCCTTTAAAATGTTTATACCCTGAATCGCAGCAAAGGTGTTTACTGCCAAGGAATAATTCTAATAATAATGCTGAGGGGCACCCAGCTCAGAATGAGGTGGTTTCTGCTTGTTTCACAAATGGTGCCTACTTTGTTTATGTTGACAGTGATTAATGTTACCACCTTACTGATATTGCCTACTCTGTTCAGATCCCATATCTCCTCCCTGACTGTTTGAAAAATATAATCAGGGATCTGAGGAATGTAATGTTGAGATTAGAAGAGCTTTGGACTGGCTGCCATCTGACAGTTTATTGCAGCGGAGCAATTGTGAATTTTTCGCATAGGGAATTGCTCCACAAAATAAAGTAATTTGGGCCCATGTGACCCTGGCACAGATTTGTTTAGGAACCGGTCTGTGGTAATTTGAGCCATAGGCACTATGGGTTACAGATAGGCAGACCAAATGGAACAAATTTAGGACTTGTGTTTGTGGCCACCAATGGTTCTAATGATTGGGTAAAATGGAGTGTGCCAGTCACTAGAATAAGAATATACTTTTGATGAGGACAAAATCAGCAGTCAGGTATATGGACCAAAGAGGAAAGAAGGCGTTTTTAAGACTGTGGCTGATGAGCCTTGCGGGGCTTTTAGAATAGGCTGCAAAGGAGATGAAATGAGTGTTTTTACAAAAATAGAATTCTACCTTTTTTTCTGTCCTTGTCACGTACATATCACAACTGCAATGGGCTGTGAAAACATTACTGTTTGATATTGATTTCTGCGGCGAAGGTAATTTAATAAATGTGCTGGATACTTTGTCATTTCTGTGATTATTTTTTTCTAGAAAAAGTTGGCATTTTTGCCAATAAAATAATGACCATTTTTATGTGATGGGTTGTGGTGATATTTGAGTCTTCCAGTGGCCAGTCCCGTTTTTAACTTTCGAGAATGTCTTTGAGATTGTTGATTTATGAGTGAGATATTGGATCGCTTAACAACTACCCTTGTCCATATGTTTACCCCTTTTTCTGCAGCATAACCTCTACTTTTGTGTGACATACGAGATCCTTTTCTATAACTTTAGCAGGAGTTGTACTTCCATGTAGTATTCAGTTAATTCCCTTGGTTGGTTCCACTCCACAAAACCGTATTATCAGTTAGCAGCGTTGTGGTGTACGGCAAACATGCTGTGTTAAAAAAAAAAAAAAAAAGTGTTACAAAAAGCAGAAATAATCTTTTGTCTGTTCCTGAGCTATACTCTGTGTTTCAGAACATGCAGGTTGTTGAGGTTGGCTGCAAATAAACAGAAGTTATCTCTTTTGATTGATGCATCCTTGCTTTCTCTCAAAGCACAGAGTTGCTGCACCTGGAGGATAAAGTTGCAGAATATTATTAGCTTCTCAGCTTACAACAAAATGCTTGATCAGTGGAGCCACTGGGAAGACAAAGTAATCCTGTTTGTATGAAAAAAATTCAAATCTATGGATTTGTAGTGTGAAGGACATGGCCACAGTGGCATCCCATTTCAGGCCAACACTGGGTTTATTCATTCTGAATTGATTCTGTGTAATAACATCAAAATACGACTGTGAATTCTCACATCTCCTGTTGCCTGTTTTCTCACTTCACTGTGTTCAGTGTTTCAGGAGGCTGCATTATGGGAAGTGATGGACTGTCTGTTGTTATTACTCTGCACAGGGACACTTCCCATCCTTCAGTGAATGTCTCAATTGCCCAGGAAATTACAATGTTTTTTGCTCTGCATATGCCTTTTTGCCAGAGTCCTTTCCACATACATTGTTCCTTGAATATTTGCCAAACTTCACATTGGTGATAATGCTAGAGTGCACTGAATACTGAGACCTTTTAAATCATGGGTCTTAGCAGAAGGTGTGATTCTCTTGTTATAATAGGCCAAGTGAACTTGCACGACTCCATGTATCTTGGCATCTCGTCTTACCATTTGCCTTAGGTCTCCTTCCGAGATGTCAGCAAATGTGCTATATCTGTGCTATGTATGTGCTTACATGTGCTATATCTTAACAGACCTGCTGGCTGTGCCAAAGCACCCCTATGCTGCCATGGAGAACTGGGGTCTCAGTGTGTTTGTGGAGCAGAAGATTTTGCTGGATCCCAAGGTATCCTCCTTCTCCTACCTGATGGAGCTCACCATGGTCGTGGTTCATGAGATTTGTCACCAGGTAAGGAGAGTGCCATCATTTTTCACTTCTCAAGGCATTTCTTTTTCTTTAATATGATGATGTTTCACAGCAATTACAAGTTAAAAAGAACAGGGCTAGATGTGATGGAGCATGCAAATGGCTTCATCTTGCAAAGTTACTGGTAAAAAGTTTTTGCAAGGCAAGTGCAATCCCTGCATATTGCCTCTGCTCTTATGCATCAAGCTGTTCAGTCACGCATGTTCCTCTGCGATTGTTCCGGATGCCACATCGGAGCCGGAGGGGGGCTTCAGGTTGCTCTTGGAAGCAGTTATCCAAACACAGCGGTTCTTTTGATGATTAATATAGGTGTGTCCTTCCTTTGGTGGACGAGGGACCAGCGAAGCAGAAGCAGCAGCTGTATCAGCTGAGGTGTTAACTGAATGGGCAGCTCTTCAGTTAATTGTTCATTATTGTTTTATACGTTCGCCTGGTCTAGCTTCAGTTTTGCTCTCTATGTTTACCCGTATCTAACTTTATGCTGTTGTTCTCGATTTAAACTAGTTGGCCATAATCAAAACTATACTTGATCTGGAGAATTCAATTTTGTAGGCTTTGTTATTTGAGAAGCTTGGATGGGTGGATTGCAGTTGTAGACAACATATAGAAATACCGCAAGCAAGATGCACGTCAAGTTTATTGCAATCTTGTCTTCTGTTTTTATACAGCAACCTTTTGAATATTGGACTGCCTACCCTCTGTCAAATTGTAAAAGTTATGTACAAAATAAATGTACAGTGCTGTGGAAAAGGATCCCCCCCTCCTGGTTTACCCTATTTTTGCATATTTGCCACACTGATCTTTTCACGTGTGTGATAGGGATTTTTGTTCCTTTGTTCTTTAAATAAATTAATAATTTCAAAACTGTTTACTCAGGTTCACTTTGTCTAATATTGAATTAAGCTTAAAGATCTGAAGTTCATCTGACTGAACTTTTTGACAACACTGTACATACTGTTTTTAGTAAAGACATGACATGCATACAGGCACCCAATAATCAACATTGTTAAATAATTTTTTTTTTGATGCTTAAAAGATACTAAAGGCGCCTGGAGAGAAATTTTCATACATACTTGTTATCTCCTAGATACTCTACATTATGTCAGCTGGTGACCTCCAAAATGTTCGACAGTGCAAGCAGTGAAGGGAAGTTGTGTAAGCTTGCGTGTCGTACCCAGGTATGCTACTGTTTGCGTGGAAGGAAAGAGAAAAGAGGAAAGAAACCATTACTAGACAGTGATAGACAGATAAACCTACAATTTAACCAGAGTAGGCTGCTGTACTGAAGCACTCTATTTGTTTAATTCCCCTTTCAGGGGAAACAGAGTGCAAAAGTGCCAAAGTACAGACAGACATACAACAAACATTATGTATCGTAACAATTATACACAATTTTAAAACTGGTGTAAAGAAAAACTGCAGTAGAGAGAAGGAAAAACCTAAAACTAGTACTAGACAATGAAAAATAATGCTGGAATGGAAGGCCAACTGGCTGACAGTCTTAGCGTTACACAATTAGAAAAATGTTAGGATTGTGACAGCCCTTTCTACAGCTTTCAAGTGATCATCTACACAGTCCTAGCCCGATCAGTAGGTGATCTGCTGCAGGTCAGGCAGCATAAGCTGTGAGACCTAGCAGATCTAATCACAACAAACTTTACCAAAAACATCCTGGGATCTAACAAGTTTGAGTGGGAATACCCGGAAGGTGGCACAGTTATTAAGGACATGTATGGTACGTTTAAATCTAAGGTGACTGCACTAAATCGTTCTGGGAACATAACTGAACACGAGAGACTACCATTTCCCACTGAAAGCAGGAGCTGTTATGTATGAGTTACCAACCCTAAAAAGTATATACATGTAGTCCCGGGCGTATGCAATTTACAATAACCTGGCTTTACGAAGGGCATCACATTAACCTTATGTAGCATGCAGGGCAGGCGAAAAAAGCACACACAACACGCTCCACACTGCCACCTCGTCCACCTTGATACCGCAAACAGGTCACCGGTGACTCTTGCCCGTGCCCAGTTTCTCTATCCTTCTTTGACAGACATTCCACTGTGTCTAGTTGCCCTCACACCCATATTGTTCTTACTTCTGTAGGTGGCTCCCAACTCTTTTACCAACTGGAGAGTAAAGGGGAGTTCTCCCCATTGGGGACACTTTCAACCAAACCTCTGACTTTATTATTAAATACTTTGCTGATGCAAGCTTCATCCTATATTTCTTTAAACACACGTCAAAGCAAATTTTGTGACGCCAGTGGAAAATCTGGAGACTGGGAGTAGGAGCCTTGACCCCTGGATTGGGAAACTATACTCTCCAGGACCATATTGGCATTCTCTTGCAGACAGCGTTCGGCTAATGTACCAGACTGGGTGATCCACCCCATTTGTCTCCTGGGAGATTACAGAATTTAAGTCTCTGTCGGATGCATTTGTCTGCAATGCAAAAGGGATTTTTGGGTGAGGTCTGACACAGGGGCTGAAAACTGGGAGAAGTTAGGGATGAAATGTCTATAGTAGTTGTCCAGACTGAGAGAGGACCTCAACTGTTTTTTGGTCTTGGGAGGGGGACGGGCAGAAAAGGCTGCAGTCTTATCTATTTGAGGCTGAACCTGGCTTCTACCCACATGGAAGCCTAGATATCATACCTCACCCCGCTACATGGCACATTTCGCAAGGTTCACTTTGAGCCTGGCACACCTTAGTGTCTTTAAGACAGCTCTAAGGTGTGTCAGCTGTCTCTGCCAGTCACTGCTAAGGACAATGATGTCATCCAGGTAAGCAGCAGCATATCGCCATCATTTTTCATAGCTCTTCCTTTATAAGTTTCTATTTGTGGATGGGCAGATGGTATGGAGGTTTCAAACAACCCAGGAGCACTGAAAAACAAGAGTCAGCTTACAATTTTTATGTTTTCCTGCTGGACTAGGGATAACCCATCCTCTACTGGAACTACAGAGATGGAATAAGTAGGGACCTTGGTACCCAGTTTGGTCCTGTCTGTTGTCAGTGTTATCAAGGCAAAGTCAGAGACTCCCTGCCATTTTTGACATGTAGCTGGTGGGCGTTTCTCCTATTGAAACAAACTGCCTCATAGTCAATGTCCCAAACAGGTTGTGCAGCCACGAAAGGACTTATATTATTTTGGAAGGAGTGGGAAGCTTGGACGAGGAAGAAGGCTTTGTCAAATTGTCTTAGCCAGGCAGTACCATTGTACAAAGGGGCTTGATGCAGATGTTTAACACCACTCAGTATCATGATTAAAGAGCAGATAGCAGATGAAGAAAGAATTTGGTCAAAATTTCTTTTTTTCAGAGGGCAGATAAAGTATTTAGACAAAACTATATATATTATTTTTCCTCTTTTTGCATCACCGAATCATCTTATGGTTATGCTGACCAGGGCTAATGAATGAAATGGCCGTTTCCACAAATGAATGTGACAAGCACAGAAACATTTACCATTCAGTCACAGTTTACAAATGAAGTCTATTTGTAACATATCCATTTATGCCTTTGGTTTGCTGCCGCAAAATACTTTACGCACTTTCTTACTTGTATGTATCAACTAGACAAAATAATATTAAAGGATGCAGTTTCTTTGTATTTATTAATAAGTATCAATGATGTAATGAAAAAGTATTTTTTTCTATTCCAAACTTGTATACATTGCTTGTAATTCCTCATCAGTCTTTCAGTGTTTTCAAGGGTCTTTTTCTTCAAATGTAGGGACTTACACATTTCTATGGCAAGGGTTGCATTTTAGCAACCTTAAAAACTGGAATCTAGTTTGAATAAAATCAGCTTATTCATGAACATCTGTGGCCAATATCCCCTACTTAGTGAAATTCTAGAAAGGGACTGGAAGAATAGAACAGAACATTGCTAAAAGAACTGAGCAATAATAATTATTATGATTAGGAAAAGTATTGTCTCAAATTTGCAATTCTTGCTTCCTCTGTTTTTGTTAAAATAATTGCTACACAGCTCCCTAACCTCAAAGTCTGCTTACCAACTTGCCACAAAATCTAAAAGTACAGCAGTTATGAGTATAAGGAATTAAAAAATCAGTCTTAACTTCAGCAAAACCTTTTAAAATTGTGTGTTTTTCAGCTTTACTTTTCTCCGCCAACACAGTGCCCATTGCTATACTGAAATTAACAGCAAACATTAGGATTTCCTTAGTATGATCCACAGCGACTTCAATTTTATTCTCCTCTGTGCAGCTGGATGCTTAACTTCGGGGTTAAGAATTCATAGAGGAACAGTGACAGTTAATCAGCTGAAATTTTTCCATCCATCTGTCCTTTATAAAGAGCCGTTTGCCAAGCGCAGGGCCACGGTGGTCCAAAGCCCATCCTGAAGGCACAGGGATTGCAGTCCCTGCGATGTCAGTCCCATCACAGATTTACTTGAAAGATATAAATCCATCAGGTTATTATAAAGTTTAGCTCATGATAAATCCAGTCACTAATCACAGCTATTTTATTTAGCTATATCACCAGAAAAGCATAAAGTTTATTGCTCTTTATCTCATTCAGCTTTGTTTGTGGCAGTCTGGCGCTAATACAGTATGCACTGGGACTTTCATGTGCTTCTAATTTATAGTTTGATTTAAACTTTAAGAAAGCGATGTGTATCACCTCCAATTCCTGAGTTACATTTTTGATTGTGAGACATTCATATTTTTCCTTTCTGAGATAAATGAAAAATTAAAAATAATCCTACGTTGTAGTACCACTTTATTAATTGACGTGCTGTGCCTCAGCATTTTTTTCTTTTTCAGTCTTATTTGGGAAGCAGGACCAAGTTGGGTCTACAAAATATGGTCAACAGGAAGGTATGCTGTCAGGCTGAAGCATTGACAGTAATAAGTGCTCATTTACTGAGAGCCCATCTCCGTATGGTGCTGGAACCAGATTCCTACACTGCACACAGTGCCTGAGAAGCATTTAAGCTTTCAGCTGTCATTCCACTGTCAGCAGCATCAACAGAACACAGCTTGAAATGTATTGTGCAAAAGACGCGTGGAATCAGATGTAGCCTATCGATCACTGGCAGTAGTTTCCTTAAGCGTGGCCAAGCATCTGTAAGCTATTATTCTGTCCTGCTGTTGTATAATTTTTTCTACTGAGGAGTTAAATACAGTTTTCCCCCACCACAGAAACATAATGCATTCCTTTGAAACCCTTTGTATTGGGAATTCTCATAACTGTAAGTTGTTATTAGTTTAATTGATAAAAGTTTTCACCCATTTCTCAGCCTTAGAAATAACACCCATTTATGCTAATGTATCATCAAATGCCATTATTTGTAGTCTAAAATATTAGCAAATACAACACAGTTATTTCAATAACATTAATATTAGTTACTATAACATATCATATAACAATATAACATGACAATCTGCCTTCATTAATTCCTCTGTAATGCTGTATGGCTGCTCACCTGTGTTCATTCTGTTTTCTGTAGCTATCACATACCATACACTTGACAAAGCATGGCTTTCATCCCACAGTCCAAAGACGGGTGTCTTAGTGACTCTAAATTGCCTGTATTTTGTATGTTTTAAATTGCTCCGTTGCCAACACTTTACTGTATATATAGCCAAAACTCTGTCTATCTTTGTTGCTACATAAATGAATGTTATAATAAACTTGCACCCAAACAAAAATTAATATAACATTTTGTTCAGAACATATTTATTAAAATATATTGTAATTACTCATAGATATAAAAACACTAATATATATAGACTCAGGCAGCCCAGTGGCTCAGCAAGTTGTGCCATTGCCTTGCACTTCCTGGGCTGGTTGGATGTGAGTTTGAGTCCACCTTAGTCTGTGTGGAGTTTGCATATTCTGTCTCTGTGGGTTTCCTCCCACAGTTGAGATGCATTTCAAGTTGATTGGTCACTCTAAACTGACTATAATATATGCTTGTCATATTGCTCTGAATGGTACAGTTATGTACCCAGCATTGCAATTCACTTTAGACAATAGTTAATAGTCACTGCATGTTACTTTGACACTAAGAATAGTGTCTGCTAAATGAATTACGTATCTTCAGCTCAGCTTCAGAATGCAAATTCAGTCCTTGTAAATGCAAAGAAATATTTCAGAAGTTGAAATAGGTGTAATAAATGAAACTCCTTGTAAAGACAAATTGTCAGACTTGAAAGGATCTGTCTGAGAGGTCACTGTATGAGTCAAGTTGCAAGAATCCATATAATTTATGTTATAGAAGCAATTATCCTGTGAGAAAGAGCTTTTTTATTAATTTATGCTGAGGTCTCTCGCACTATCAGTCAAATCACTTAGCAACATCTGACCAGTCAGGTCAGGCAGCATAAAGCATTTGTATGTATATGTCCTGTATAGGACGAGCTAGGTGGGCATCATCCCTCAAGTTTGACGCCATGGGGACTTCGCTCCCTGGCATGTAAAGCTCTGCATTCCCAACAGGTGAGTCTGGGTGACTGAGCACTTATGATCCCGTGCCTTACCTTGCTACTCGGTCCACTGCAGAAAAGCTTTGGTGTGCAACACATTTCACAATTTACTGGCTCACTCAAGTGTGCAACCACATAGTGGCCCCGAGGGACTTGTGTAAAATACATTGTTTTATGTTTACACAGGGCTGAGTTCCCACCACATTACATAATAAATCTTTGCTCATAACACATTACATAATAAAGCTTCTCTGTAATGGCTGCTGGCAAAATGGCTAGCGGAGCACAGCCAACGATTAACAGAAGTCAACCTTTGAGAGAAGCATCGGGTGCACAACAGCTGTCACAAAATGATTTACATTTTCATTCACTGAACTCCATTTGAAAAGGAGCTCCATTTTTTTATAATATAACTGTGGCCTTAACAGATGTTTGCATTCCTATAGAAGTTCAAAGTAAATGTGCACCCTGGTAACAAATGAATAATATAGTACAATTATATATAGTATATGAATAAATTAAAGGAATATAATGGGGCAGGAAGTACCAAATTTGTTTGAAAATTGTGGCCTAAAAGAGAATATATGTACATGGTGATGAAGTTCTTATGAATATGTTATATAGGGTCATTTGCCCACAGCATTTCAAGCCCTGTTGAGGAAATGCTCCAGAATTCCTGGAGCTCCATGGTGGTCTCAGCTCTTCCTGACCCACATAACTTCTTGACAGCCATATCTGTATTTATGGAGCAACTAGGAACAGACTCAGGGCACAAATCGGATAAGGTCCCTTCTTAAGATATGACCAGAACCATTACGGTAGCTGCTTCTTGTGTTGGGGGAGTAAATGAAGGCAGTAGCTTCAAACTTTCTAAACCTCTAGTGGCTTTCAAAAAAGAAAAAAAGGTTGGTTGCATGAAGCTCTTTTCTCTGTTCAGGGTTGGGTGAAGAATTTAACTTTCCCTATCCATGCTGGACATGTATATTGTTAAGATGTGTTTATATTTTGAATAAAGGTTAAATATATGCAGATATATGTGTGCGTTTTACACTTAAAGCATACATTGTAAATGAAAGGACTCTGATTCGCCATCCCTGTTGAAGAATCCCATTTGTCACAGACTTGAGGTCTTAAGAAAACGTTTTCATTCTGAAAGTGCCTTGTCAACTATTTCAGCTCTGATGCTTGTAAGAGGACAGTGTCCTAAATGGGACTGTAACCCGCAAACATAGGGTAATAGTATGTCTCCATGTACTGAAGAGCAGCTTTTCCCCGTGCATTTCCATCGTAGCGTCTGGCCTATGTTCATGCCGAAAGTGACCGAGTGCCAGCTGACACCCAAAATCTCATTATCTCACCTTGAATGCCAGTTATGTATGGCTGAATGATTGGTGGGTACTTTTAATGAGCCACATTGCCAAACGGTGCTCTCGCATCAGATCGGGAAAATATTAAACGACTGAGGCCTATTAGGGGACCCAGAGTCAGTGTGTGTCTGAAGCCCACGCTAAAAAGAACTGCACAAAAAGGCATTTAGTCACATTGGATTTGAGTGGATCCGCCAAACAGGGATTTAATTGGATTGCAACACGGCCCCCTTCAGAGATGCAAGCCAATTAAAATTCAATTAAAGATGAATAATGACCCCAGTTTTAGCAGGTTTTGGCTCAGTGAATAATCTTTTTTTTTTTGGATTGGAACCCTGCTTGCCTGCACTAATACTGCCATTAACAGCAATAACAGAAATTTCAACCTCATTCAGTCGACATTCATTACTACTTACGTGTTAATCTTTCCAGTGCATAAGCAATGGATTGTAATGACTGGTCTGTAAAATTAGAGGGTGTCCTGTTCTTTGAATCTTCAGCGAGTTGAAGCACGTGCTGCAAGTAAGGAGTGCTTTTAGATTTAAGCAGCTACCGAGTATAGGGTGCAATCGGAAAGCAAATGACAAACATGGATTTATGATGCAATGGTATGCGTTTGCCATTCAGGGGTTGTATGTGTTCTGCTGAGTTCAGGTGCTTTCTCTCTTATGCACACATGGCAGAATGAGTCCATGGCCTGTTGGTGTTGTTCTGTCTGAGAGGGCCTTAAAGAGGGTTGATTTAAGGGAAGTGTTGGTGTCACAGCTGAGGTCCTGCAGGCCTCCAGGTGACCCATTTATCCACTCGACCAGCAGTACTGAGTGGGAGGGTATCAAGGGCTCCTCGTTCTGGAGATTACTTTTATTGCTCATCTTCCTGCTGCCTGTTTAGTGGTAGAGCATTTATTAAACCCACACGTTTGCAGTATGCTGTGTGTCCGACTTACGTGTTGCAGTGTAACATGAAAAGGGTCTTTAATTCACTCGTTTTTGGAAACATTGCTTTGACCGTGCAGCCACGTTGGCAGGTCGCGGTTCTGTGAAAGAATGGAAACAATGATCAAAGCCGGATTTAAGTAAATTAATAATTACTCAGAAACTGGCACGCTGCCGGTATGCTAGTAAAACCAATCCAAAAGACAAATACATCAACAAAAAGCATTTTCAAACAAATCCCGTCTTTGTGTGCTAATACATCTTGCAAATAAGAGAAATGAAATACATTGATCTTATTTTGTTTCCACACAGAGTCTCCAGGGTGCTGCATAGTCCTCCACTGAGTGGGAGAAGCTTTTGAGAGAAAATCCATAATTGGGGTCGAACCAGAAGTGCCATAGACCTCATTGACATTCTGGTTGTAGGAGCAGGGAACTTTTTATGAATCAGCAGTGCAAGAAAAAGGTGCTGTCAAAAAGTCCGAAGTGTCTCATAGCACACAAGTTTTAGTTGGGAGTGATTAAAATGTGTTTGGTCTTTAACCAATCACCATTCTTTAGCTGGATTTTTTTTTTTTTTTTTTTTTTTTTTTTAATGTTGTGAGCTATTATAAGCTTCCTGTGTTTACCTTCAAGTGCTTAGTTCAACACTTTCTGGATCCAAATGCTATTGCTTTTCTCCATTCTTGTAATATTGCATGTAACTTGTAACTAGAAAATCACAATTATTTGTGATTTAAAAAGTATCTGTTCCCCAAACTTGCTTCAGAAGATGTCCAAAGTTGTGACATATGAATGGAAAGTTCACCTGTCAAGTGTGGAATGTTTATAGGTTGCATTATTGGTATCTGCTCTTGTGTGCTGAGTGTCTTATACTGAAGACCCCAATCGAGGAGCCAGTTCCAAAGCCCCATTTATCATTCCTGGGTCTGATACTGGGATCTTCTGACATATCGTCTTAGCAATAAATATTAAATGAGGTGTTTGAAAGTGATTTCTCCTCAGGCAACAGTGACATGTTCTCATGGGATGAAAGTCTTCTCAGCTGTAATAAAGCACACTTGATTGTGGATGAAAAAATCTGCCATAAAACAGGCCGTTCAAGTTTGTACTGAAATATGAGGAAAAATTCCCGAGTATTTCAAAACAATCACTTATTTCCTACTCCAAATGCCACTTAATTCATTTGAGTTGTTAGTGTTTATTATTTGTTAGTTATTTAGCATTTTATGCCTGAATTACTTCATGGGTCATGTGCGCTCTTTTGTTAAATGTTAGGGGTAATAGTGCTGTTTGTATGAATTTCCCTAAAGGAATTAATAAAGTGCCTGTCCTGTCCTATCGTACCTTACCCTACCCTATCCTTACCTGTCCTCTCCTGTCCTATCCTGCCCTACCCGGTCCTATCCTACCCTACCCTACCCTTACCTGTCCTCTCCTGTCTTACCCTGTCCTATCATCTCCTACCCTACTCTTTCCTAACCTTCCTACCCTGTCTTGTGATATCCTATCCTATCAATTCTTGTGAGGATCTGCATATACTGTAGTTTTCTTAAATGTTTATTGTATGTTTGGATTTATTGTTCTTTGTCAAAATGCCAGCGAAATAACCTAATTGGAATTCCACATTTGTTATTTTTTCAGCTTGAAAGGAGTGTTCAAATATTATCTTTGTTTTTTATTTCACCAGTAGTTTATTTGTACTGTTTTTATTACATGAAGATCTTAAAAAAATAACTGTTATTGTCAATTCTTCTCATACATAATGCCATGAGAAACACTTTTGTTGAGCAGTATCTGTTTTATAAAAGCACAATAAGTAAAGATGATTATTGAAATGCTGTAACAATTGGGTTGGTTACAATATTGCTTCAGGAAAGTAGTTTCTTAGTAATTTAGTAGCTGTCAAGAGTTTTTTTAGGCTCCTGCCACCTGTCAGTGGAGCAAGATTTTGGTATTAATAACAATGAAGATGTGGTATAACCAGTCTCCAGCTTCAAGCGTGGCTCTCGCAGTGCTGCCGAACTGCAGTTTTAATCAAGACTCTCCAGGATCCTAAACACCCTGTTTGGGAAATGGGAGACCTTGGATTCTTAATGAATAAACGGATTATCTGTTTGCTTTTTTTCTTTTAGCTGCTTTACAGTTTCTTCTGTGTTTAATCTAGCAACAAATGCTAGAAAAAGATCAGTGTTAAAATCTCCAGCGGTGGCTCCTTAAAAAATGTCTTTTTTTTCCCCCCACAGTGGTTTGGAGACCTTGTGACACCGGTATGGTGGGAAGACGTGTGGCTGAAGGAAGGCTTTGCACACTTTTTTGAATACATGGGGACAGACTTCCTCTTCCCCAAGTGGAACATGGTAGGTCAAAATGTGCTGCCGCCATTGACTGAAAAACAGGACTAACAATTTCTCAGCAGAAAATAACTCATCCACCCTTGCCAACATTATTCATAATTAGAGTTTTTGTGTAGCCCAGTGCACCACGAACCACATTTCTGATCTGTCAAACAGTGTTTGGCACAAGGCATAAACAAAGCTTTTGACAAACCTAATTTTTTGTCACCTCCAAGCGTGATGTGACAGAGAATTGTTTTTGATGACATGGAAATATGGCTTGATTTTTGGGTCGGCACAATACAATGCTTAATTTCAAAACAGTGACAGACCGAATAAATCATCTATTGCCGTAATGTTTTATGCTGATTACATTTGCATAGAAATTGCATTGAAAGTAACTAACCTATTCATGCTGAAACTGTATTGATAAACTTTCCCTAGGGCTTGTTGGCAGCAGAGATTAAGCTTCCTTGTCCTAATGTGTAATCTCCTGGGCTGGGCACTGGATCAGTTGACCATGGCAATCACTGAGCATTCTGGAGTATCAGCCCACAGTAATGACACCTTGTATTTCACATGCTCTGCACATAGAGCTACTTTTTCCCTGCAGAGTCCATGAGTACAGCGCTGAGGATAGGGTCTGCTCTTGGTCTTTCACTCACTGTTTTGCCATCTTTCCGCTTATTAACTGACAAGGGAACAGTATGAATCAGAATTTTATCACCAAAATATGAGTCATGTTATTATGCTTGACCTTAATCAGGTAGCCTGTATTACAATGACTTCAGGGCAGTTGGCATTTAAATTAATCCTCTTTATTCTGTTGTTACCCAACTAATAAACCGAATGGGGATGTGCATCCTTATATGAATCAGCAGTTGAATCATTCACTGTGACTGAGACGTGATTCATCTTGGGCTGGTCGATTTTTGCCTTGTTGATGTTTGGGTTTAGAGGATTTTGAGTATTATCAAGTAAATGGAAGGTTACAGTTGTCAGTGTGCAGTGCATTGTTGTGCTGTACACCAGGGCATGACCTTTTTCCAAAGACTTGAGCTGGGTAATGATTTTACACTAAAATATTTCGAATTTACATAGGCTTCTCAAACAAATAGCAAATAATGGAATATAATGTTTTAATTAAATTGTACAAATGAATTTAGATTTTATTTAAAAATGAAATGTTAGCATGTAGATTGTTTGAAAAACAATGCACCCACCCCTTGTATAATGCAATTAATGAGTTCAGTTAAATCCCCCATAAGGCAAATTACTGTTTTGAGGGGATCAAAATAGCATTTAATATGGGGAAAATTATCAGTTTCCACAAAAGAATGAGTTAAATATCAAAATAAATTTAGTTAGTTTTTCTGTTTGTTTGTTTTAATGGATGACAGTGACATCAAAAAATGTTATACTTTATAATGTTATACTGAGGCCATCTCCATTCATTCATTCATTCATTCATTCATTCATGCTATGTGCTAAGCAAATGGAAGGCTGTGTACTAAGTTAAATTAATTTATTGTGTTCCTCTGTTTTATTTAATGTTCCCATAAGTATTTATTACTTTTTTATGTGCTGAATGACTGCCCTTAGTTGTGTTGTCAAGAAATGGCTTATGTGTAATTTTTAAGGCTCTTGCATCTATGCCAGCATTACATGAAGTACATGTATGGAAGTGAAAATGGCTGTATTGGGTAAAATGCCATTGTACTAAATTTAAAGTACCCGCTGTACCTTAAGGCATTCCCATAACCCTCACAGCATGTGCATACCATATAAATTGAGTTGGTTATACAATACACACCTAATCGTAATGCAAGTGTAAAACTCTGTAGGTAGAGAATCACCTAACATGGGATGATCCAGCCAGGGCTTTCGCTGTGATTTAGACAGCTATACAACTGAGTTTTGTTGACTGCTTTTCCAAAAATAACAAGTCTGTAACAGTCAAATACTAGCTGCCTTCCTGTCCTCATTGGTTCAAATACACATAGTTAATAGGATGTAATAGGTGTCCCACTGGCCCTCTGTCCATTTGAGCAGACTAGACAAACTGATGGGGTAGTGGGAGGGACTTCATGATCACAAAGAGGCACTGCTCAGCCCTTTCAACTATAACAGCAAAACAATGACTTCCTGGAGGGCATTAATCACAGATACCTGCCAGCTAAAATAAGCTCCACGAGGTCTCTGTCTCAATGCTTTGGAAAAGCTGGAGTCACACTCCCGTTGTCCATGCTTCGCTGAAGTATGTGATATGCATATGTGGTATGCAGCATAATTTTTGTTTTTTTTTGTTTTTTTTTTGTTTAACTTTTTGCTGAATTGTTTAAATTAATGTTGCCCGTTTCTCTCATTAGTACATTCATCCTTAGTGTAATTACAAAATAAATTAAAAATAAATAAAACAAAGAAATGACGTACAATGGTCTAAAGACCTGCTCTTGCAGAACGACCTCTCTCATTATAAAGACTTTGAAGTAAAACCAAGCCACGGAAACAACAAAGAGGCCAAAACATTGTTTTCAAAATGATTCTAAAACTTATAGGAAACAATTGTTGTCATGCAAAACAAAACAGCAAGTCTGAACACAGGCATGTGGCAGAATGCGAGCCTCCCGCCTCCCCTTAGAATATGAGCAATGTTTGGAAAAGACCCTCATTTGCCCTGGTCCACCTGCAGCCTTGTAGGCATCACTGTGAGCAATGAGGGGGAGAAGACCTCAGTCATCTCACCTACCCAAGGGAACACCAGAAAAAATTACACAGATGGTTAGTGTAGCCTGGCAGGGATTTGAACCAGGGTCCGCATCCCACGGCACAAGACAATTTGATACTTCATTAGAGAGGCTGCTGTAAGCGTTTCGTGATTTCTTTCCCCCTTTTCGTGAACCGTGCAAGATGTGTTTTGTCTGCAGACATTTTCAAGGTGGTTACCATTGATACCGTGTTTGCTTCCTGTGACTGTGATTCTGCCGCTCAGGAGTTATCAGAGAAGTGCCTTCTCACATTAAGTCACACATTGAGGCCAATCCTGTGGCAAGGAAGCTGCTGTAAGTCCTGGATCAGGCTTCTTCTTGTTGGAAGGCTTAATATGGCTTGTACGACATTCCACTTTGACACGTCACAGCTCATCTCACAGGTGGTGCAAATGGCTTTAACCTTAGAGAGACATCTAAATAAGCAAGAGATTTTTTTTACTTGTGAAAAGCATAGCACAGTTTTTCAAATACAAAAAAAACCCCACAATAAGTACTTTATTTGCAGTTTAAATGTGTGCACCCTACTGCTTTTTTCTTTGTGGAAGGTGCTAGTATTCTACGGTAATTGTAGCTTCAAGGTATTTTCATTAAATCTAACTTCACTCAGGGTGTGCTTGCTGTTTTATTTTGAATAATAGGGAGGAGATAATGAATAAAAAATGACTCATTTGCTTATTTTGGGCCCGTTCGAGAGGCTTTTCCTGTTCTCACCACCTGTTGAATGGGAAGCAGAGTCAGCTGAATTCGACAGTGCAAACATATAAGATATGGGTCCACTTTTACCCAATCATGAAAGTCCAACAGGGGAAAAAACTTAATAAATTGTAGTCAAACATCCAGCTGAGTAAGGAATGCAACTGTAAAGTTTGCAAAATAATGGCAGCCAGGTGTGGCTTAACCTTTCTGTCCCTATCTCACATTAGGGGTAGCTACATTGACAGCTTTCTTAATTATGAACAAATCAGGAACGGTTTGCAGCAGAACTACTGATACGTGCATAAATGTTCAACTACACATACAGAATTTGTACTCACATTCCATAAATCCCAGAACAGCAAGTTTATTGCATTTGTCAGTTTAATAATTGATTATAAACATGTTTATATTCACATTACTATTTTTTTAATATTTTTACATTTACAATTATTCATTTAGCTGATGCTTTTCTCCAGCCTCCAGTTTCTCAGTTTGTTTCATTTTTGTTTCTGGATTGTGGGAGGAAACCAGAGTACTTAGAAGAAACCCAGGCAAACATGAGAAGAACATTCAAAATCTACACCTGACCAAGCCCACAGCCAAGGACATGTAAAGCAGGTGCCCTACTGGCTATACCACATCCTGACCAAAAATCTATACTATTTTTATTACATATGGCATGGTGGGGTTTTACGAAATGTGTACTTCCTAAAGTTTGGAATGCATGGCTCAATTTTATTGAGGAATGATAGGCTGGGCATTGGTACGATAGCAGGACTTCAATCATTAACCAGGCTCTCAGAAGCTCCTGGCCTACCCCCTGTCCTTTGTGTCTAATGTGTGTACTGACTATAAACTCTTTATGTGAAATAACTATTACTAGTTTCAAATTAGACTACAACGGAATGATTACTGTACAAAAAAAACTTAGGGTTTCAAGCAATTCGTTTTGCTCAAGTTTTAAAATTCTTTGTATTCTAATCAGGCTGAACATTTTCTGGATGACAGCAGGTTTTTTAGCAGAACCCACCAGGGTGGCAGTGAGCAATGCACTCTAGGTTAACCCTACATCATTATCCCTGCATTTACCACGGGGCCGCTGTGTATAAGTCTCTTCAGACCCTGGCCCTGAGAGGGACAGAGATAAACACCACACTGGAAATCAAACTGCATTATGCATGCACCACAGCACTGCTCTCCCATTTTTGTCCAGCCAGTAGAAATTGTCATCTTTTCCCCTGGACAGGATTAAGTAAATCTGTGTTTGTAAGAAACAGTCAGTATCTACTGAGAACTGCCTCAGATGTGCAGACACTGGGTTCTGCGGAGGGTTGTAAGGTTCTACCTGGTGTTTCATGTGGAGAAAAACAGAATGCTCTGACCCTTTCTGTGGTGCCCTTAATTTTGACTTTTTGAAAAGCGAGATAACGTTACTGTGGTAAAGATTGTGGCTCAAGTCAGAAGGGGCCCTACTGATATAATTTAAATTGTTAAATGGTGCAGATTTATGGCATTGGATTATGGGCTATATAGCTGTATATGGACTTAACTTTAACATCTGTAGTCGCTGGTGGTTCCTTGCCATGTTTTTTGCAGGCCGTCCAAAATTATCACTGTCCCTTCACCACCTGTTGTGTCATAGTTAAGAAAAGCTGCAGGAACACAGTTGTAGTTCAACACAATCCTCCATGAATGCTCTGCTATTGCAAAGGCCCATTGTCTTTGCACCATTGCCATGTCTAGGAGAAGCAGCGTTTCTTGACGGATGTCTTGCATGAGGTGATGCTTCTGGATGGCCTGGCCAGTTCGCACCCCATCTCCCAGCAGGTGTACCAGGCCACCGATATTGACAGGGTGTTCGACTGGATTGCCTACAAAAAGGTCAGTAACCGAAGGCACGGGGTTGTGGGATCTGGGGTTAAAGGGGTGTAAAGTATATCTAACTTCGTCAGTTGTCTGCAATGAGGCCCCTTGCACTCACATGCACACTTCGCTGTGATATCAGAGTTTGGTAAAATGTTAATAAATAAAGATGAACTCTTACTCTCCGTGGTAGTGAAACTAATTCAAAACAAAGGCTTTAACAAATATTAATAAGTGCCTTAGAGGAGTTATTGCAAAACTGAAGGCGTATCTTGGGAGACACTAAATTACTTTAATTACCATTCGTACAAGATTAATGGTTTTAAGTAAGCTCTTGTATGTATGTTCACTGCATAAACAAAATTTTTGGAGACAAAATTTAGGCAGTGAAATGCCACTGAATTAGCCGGAATGGATGTGCTCTTGGGTTAGAATAGTGTAGTTACATTAATTACACAAATTAAAGATAGTTACTCTTAAATTTAGTTACCCTGTTACTGTTATAAGGGTCACTAACTGCAGGGTATCGTCCTACCTTCTCATTCCATCAAATTGGCCACTAAGGCATGTAGGCTTTTCAGCAAAGAGTCTGGCCTCAGAGATCCATAACATTGACAGCCATATGTGGCAGCTTGGTGCAGTGTTAAGAGCAGAATGATCAGTTGGGGGAAAAAAGTTGGTTCACATTTCAAGCATGACAGAGTAGTCAGGGGCGCTGCTTCTGTGGCTCATTCCTAATTACACTCTTTATGGAAAACCTGTTCAGTTTTTTTTTTTTTTTCTTTCCAGTTTTTGGGAAGGGTTGCACACTGGGGGTAAGGCAAAGTGGGGATGAGGCAAAGTGCATGACAGTCATTTTAAACAAATGGTTTGGTTGAATTGTGCATTCAGTGTATTTAACAATGTGTCGCTTTTCTGCTTTTAAGAGGGTTTTCCACTCTGTTCCCCAGGGTGCTGCTCTGATTCGCATGTTGGCCAACGTCATGGGCCAGCCAGTGTTCCAGAGGGGGTTAAATGTAAGTAAAAGTGCATGTATTATGCTGTGCGTTACACCTAACCCTTAGCTTCCTTGTTAGTTTCATAAAGTACTTCTGTAAATTCATTGTTTGAAAACAATAATGCACTTAAGGCTTTTAGGTCCGAGTGGTACTAGGAAATGACAAACAAACCCTTCCTGTACCGTACTGCCGTTCACATCATGCACACAGAAATTTAACGTAACCTGCTTCTCAGTTCTCTGTAAAAATGATATAGATAAATAAAATGGCTGATCTGTAGCCTTAATAGAAATAAGGGTAGGTTGTGGGAATTAACTAGTGCTTTCTACAGTATATGCACGTTCATTATGTTTTAAACACTGGCCCTGTTACACGTTTATAAATAAATCAGTATACCTTCCAACACTAAGAATGGCCCCACTCCACCTTTAAAGAAGAGCAATAATTCAACTTCATGGTGCCATTTTGAATTACCTTCCTGGGAGGAAGTTTGAATGTTTAAAAGTGCTTTATGTCCTGCAGTGTGCAGAGTTTATACATAAAAATAAGTGTAATGGAAATGAAACACATCTGCGATGACTGATGAACATAATTCTTCTTTTGTATCTAATGCATTTCAGTCGGGTTTTAATGCTTCAGTAAATTCAATACTCTCCAGATCCCCTTCTGTTTGATGGAAAAACCCTACACGTGGTATTATATTGCCATTGCAGTAGTTTCAGTTAGAATCTTCCTCTCCTTGGAGTGAACATAGACGTACAGAAGGATCCCTGCCATCTAATTAGGAGTCATTCTTAAATTCCCTTTTTTCAGTTGCAGAATCTAAAATCATTTCAAATACAGTATTGTTCAGCTCGCTTGTGCGAAACAGCTTATAATTTTGCTTATTCATACAGCTTAACATTTTACTGGAGGTTGTGCACTTTCATTAAATATATGACATGGGATCTTGGGATGTGAACCATTAAGCTTTTGGAACAGTGAAAATCAAAATGTAGTGCATGTGTTGCAAAATGTGGTGTAGTACTTCAAGCAGGGTTTGTTGACCTGGGACAGGTCATGGTTTGGCTTCAGGGGGTTCATGAAGTCCAGGGTTGCTCTGGAAACAAAATTACGTAGAGTAGAGAATAAAAACAAATTATAAACTTGAGTATGATGTTACTATGTATGACAATTCTGTGTGAAGACCAATAACTTTCACTGAAATGAATTCAGTGCAGTATTTTGTGTGGATTCTTTTACGGGAATTTTTCTACAAGGCAGTACTTACATTTCAGCAGATTCTTAAAAAGTAAGAACCTTGTTGACAGCCCTTGCCATGTAACTGGAAGGTCTTGGTCTTGAATCTTTGTTCCCATTGTAGTAGCCATGATCTACACAGTTACTTTGCATTGATGTAAGAAGAATACTTTGCAGCGTTAAGATGTAAGGAGCTGCAATTAGCCTAGCTTACAAACCAAGCATGGAAGTACAAACCAAGTGGAAGTATTCAGTACTACTCTGAATGCTCACTATTTTGTCCTCCATAAGATGGTAAAGCTCCACATATAATGTTATAGAAATTAATTTTCTTTATGATTGCCTGTTATTGCTAATCTGTCTTGAGTGTCTCATATGAATACCTGTGCCAAGAGTTTAGGAAGATTTTTGAAAGCAGGGGATGCATTTTTGTGCGAGGAGGTGATTGTAACAGGATTTACAGAAAGATACAGTAGGGAAATAGAAACTTTATTAATCCGACAGAAGATTACAGATATACCACTGAAGCTAGTAAAAAATGACCCCAAATCCAACAGGGTCCTGCAGAAACACATTTGTTGCCTATTTAATTGAACATGAATGTGGAGCAGACAAATTCACTTTTCCAAAAATGAGAGCGGGGCATTGATTTGCAGGAAATTTTTGACCATGCCTCTGGGTCTCTTCTGTTTTTTTTACGCAGCTTTGCAAAGGAGCTTCTTCTCTGTTTATTCAGGTATAAAAGTCTTGCACACAGAGAGGGCAACCCTGTAATGTTCTTTTTCCATGCGTTCCTCTGTACAATATATCCCAGAATGCACTAGCCTTTTGGAAAATGCCTCGAGTAGCAGAAAGATTCAGACAGGAGACTATAAATCATTAATCCTGCAGAGCCCTAGCAGGGGGTGGTGTGGTTGCCGAACAGTGGGCTTCAGCAGGCCCGCTGGCCCGGGTGGGTGGCTCTCCACGCAGACGCTTGGGGCCTCAATCGGCGCTCGTGTACATCCAGCTCCGGACACACGCCTCCACAGTTCTAGCTCCGCTGTGTGCCGAATGCCTGCAACACGGTCCTCCCGCTGGCACTCCCACCCAAGTACTCCGTGTGTCACTCAGATACACATACACACATGCGCACACTTTCGTACATGTGTCTTGGAGTATGTTGGAGGGGAGGCTCACTTGAATTCCTGAGGTGGTTGGCTATAGTTTCAATTAGAAATTAAAGAAAGTAGTATACATTAATCATTTTAGACACCGCTCTAAACCAGGTTTTAGGCAGTCCGAAATTGAAACAAATCCACGGCTAATCATTCCATAGGCCAGACGAAATCAAGTGCACTGCGGTGTCATTTTGTTGTATATAGGTGTTTATATTAAATATAGGATTAATTCTAACTTGATTTAAACAAACTTTGTCACCATATTTTATTTTGCTTGTGCTACAGCAGAGCAATTTCTCTGTAAAAAGTGGAAACTTAATTAATTTGAATGATACTGTTCTAAGGAGATATGCAAAGTGTACATCATTTAGCTGAAGGGGTGAATAAGCTTAGTAGCAGAGTTTAGTCTTAAATAATGCACAGAATATGTTTAATAACTACATGTTATGGTAAATGTTGCACAGCTGTGGCATTTTTAAGAGTCCTTTCTTTTGGTTTTATTTAAATTTCATTTTACCTTTCAGGGAGCTGTGAAGAACAGTTATCTGGGTTCTACCCCATTAACAGTACTCGATAAGCACTGTTTTTCAGGAACCATTTAATGATCTTACTGATATAGGACTAATTAATTTGAGTGGCATCCCAATCTGTGGTTTTTAGGCTTGCACAGCTGGAGTTATGCATCCGGAAAGGCATCGCATCACCCAAGCACATCCATTCAGAGATGTGTAGGATATTCAGCAGAGAAAGAGGGGCTCACGGTTCAGATGGAAAGTGCAAAGCAAATCAGTCTCGTACAGCTGCATACAGACATACCTCCTGTATGCAGGAATGAAGCACCCAGTATTATAAATTGCATTCCCAGCCTTTCAGCAGTTTGCCTCCCACGACTCGTGGCACACGGAAGCCTCTTGGGTGGAACCCAGTGAAGCAGCAATTGGTCGCACTGTATTTGACACTTCGACCTCAATTATCGCACTAGACAGTGAACATGTTTTTGCTGTTTGGGGACTTTGCTTTGCATAGCAAAGCGGAAAGGTTTGTGAGAATCGAGCAGTGTAAGTCAGTAATATGTGTGTAGCTAAGCTTATTTCTCCAGTGAGGACTAAATCAAATTAAGCAGCAACATTAAAATTGCTCTTGTTTATGTAAGTTAAAAAGAAGGATGCTGCTTTCTGCTTTTTAAGATACTGCAGCAAAAACACTTATGTACTTCATATTCCCAAGTATTCACATACGAAATTATAATGTGTGTGCCCTACCGCAAAAGCCTCCTAATTACCAGGATATTTTCCCTTCTTGTGATAGAGAATTTCAGACAGCTTCCCATTCATTGTGTTCCTATTTAATACGACTACTCAAGTGTGAGGCCCTGAATTCTGCACACTGAATGACAGATAGCTTCCCACATCTACTGGACCAGTGTAATGGGCTATAAACACAGGCAAAATGTTTAAATATGTCTCAGATACCATTACATACCATTAGAAATCCATTTGCATTTGTTGGTCTACAAATGGGGAAAAGGCATACTTAGTCTGCTTTAAACACTGTGCCCAAATTGTGTCTAAATTACTTTCATAAGCCATACTATGAGTAATGTGTTGTTCTGTTTAAATCAGTTGGAAAACAACCTTGGATATACAAACTACTTATAATCATTGTCAATTATTTATGCATTGCCAACTGTATACTGCAGAAGTAATACATTAGACTGTAAATTATGCAGTCGCTCAGCATGTGTTTGCGTTCATCTTTGAGACAATTATATAGAAACAAAAGAGGAGTAGTTTTTTTCTTTCAGAACAATTGTGATCAATTTGTTTTGAGAGCAGGCAAAAATGTGTTGTAATAACGCTGACAATTTAGATTTAGTGACCTAAATGGAGAAATGTGATAAAAAGTATTAATAGTGTACAAACATTTATTTTTTTACTTGGATGTCACCAATTGCGGATATCACTGGGTGGATTTAGCTACATGGGTGGAACAGAGGCAAAAAGACAGCAGGCGTCCTAAACAAAAAGTTAGTTTTCAGGAAACTGAAGAACGGAAATGGCGTTAGGAGGTGTGACACAGAACTACTGGGTATGAAAACATTAAAAAAGTCTTCAGTAGTAAAATAAACATTGAATACAGGACAAACTGTAAACGTGTGTCACCGCCCCGCCCCGCTCTTCCCTTCAGCCACAACACCCCCAAGGTGACATGGCGGCAGAGCAGGTAGCACTGGTGCCTCTTAGCATGTGGGATTGAACAAGTGTGTTATACTGCTCTGCTGTATAGATGGGTGAATGATTTGAATTTCTCTTTCATAACCAAGTTGGGTTTCATACGCAACCTTCTTTGGAACCACAGTTGGAGTGCAAAAGTATAACATGGACTTCAGTTCAGGAAACAATACACCAGCGCTGTTTTATGTTTCTTTCTACCTCCTTCAGTGGAACCCCAATTTAATGGGAAATTCTGAAAAAGAATAGGTAGCAAAGCTACATTTAAGGGCTCATGCGTGAACTGGATGACACAGCAAAGAACTGCATGTGGCTCCACTCAAAGGCCTTTTATGAAACTTCTTTGTAGGAGTGTAAGAAAGTCACTTTCTGGCAACTAGTAATTGTAATTCCTACATCTCCAGTGTCTGTGGGTACAACAGGCTTTGTCAGCAAATTTACAGAAATTAATTTTTTACAAATAACTTTAGAAATGTTAGAAATGCAGGTCCCTGGAATGGACTGGTGCCTTATTCAAGGGCAGTTGCATAGCTTAGCACCATTGCTTCTGGGATAGTCTCTGGACCGCCATAGCCCTATTCAGCATAAGAGGTTAATGAAAATGAATGGATGGATGGATGGAAGGAAGGAAATCAGCAATTTGTCATAAGTAGTGACCATGGGTGACAAAACACTGTTATAAAGGGAAAAGTTTTGTGTTGCGATGCTGCACGTATGAGAAAGAGTGGTGCACTCCACCCAACAGACCCCTCCCGTCCCATCAGGTTGCATGACAGACAGCTTGACACAGCGAAACATAAAATAAACTCTGAACAATGATGTCACACCCTTTGCTCGGAAGATATGGATGCTGTTTAAATATCTGTTCGGATAAGATATCTGTTAGGACTCATAACCCATGCACATCCTAATATTATATTCTGATCCTGTTTATGCCTTTAAGCAGTTAGACATTTATTAAAGCAATTACTTAAGTAAAACAACTTCAAAAAATATCTAACTGCTTAAAGGGTTAGAGGTATTTGGTAATAAGCTGAGTAAGTGATCATAGATAGCAAGAATTGCAAAATGCGTGCATGGTTTTTTAAAGGCTTGAGACCAGAAGACATGATGGCACAGTTATTCCACATCAACATATAAAATGAAATGTGTCCACAGAACCATAGCAAACCTCAAATGGCTCTTGCTCACCAGGCTTATAAGTATGACTGTGATGAGCTGGATATTTCTCATCTATATTTGTGCAATGCTTGAAGCAGATTGTCTCAAAACTATGGAGGTGCATACAGACAATCTTAGAATGAATGCTAGTAATAACTCATCAGAACATTTTATACCAATGCTGTAACAAAACTTGACAAAAAACACATGCAGTCTTTAATTCAGGTTTTCCCCTGGGTCATATGTACAGTATGTATGTTTTTCTTCTGAATGAATGGTGTCTAATAGCTATAAATGAGTTGAAGGAAAACAGTTATGCAACATTATTAGTAATAATTAATAAATATTACACTGCCTTTTTACATTGCGTGAGGATACCAATGTTAGATATTTAAGTAATGTGTCCATTTTTGCATAACATTGTGACATAAAGCAATCTGTCCTCTATACAGATGACTGAAAGGATGAACTTGAAACACAATAAAATGGCTGTCTATGGAGTCAGTTTGAGGCCTGGGTAGTGTTAGCAAGGCTAAGATTGTATGAACTATGTATACTTTTTTTTAGCATAGTGGTACTTTTTCCACTTATGGATGCAGTTGATGTAACCCAGATTTCTCTATGTCGCTCTTAATGTCTCTATGTTTCTGTGACCCGGTGTTGCTATTGTTGCAATCACAAAGAGATCAATAACATTAATTAATATTAACATTAACAATAATGTTCAGTTCACGAGTTTATGAGAATTCCCCTTTCAACCGGTTTCTTAAGTGCAAGATACCTGCATAAGGGTGAGGACAACTGTATTTTTTCCTGTCTACATGCAGAGTACAGGTGCTGCATGTGTGCTAAGGGCGGCATTGAGCTACACCAGCACTCGGACCTTGAGAGAGCTCTGGAGCCCTACTTGAGGCATGCCACAGGGCACCTGGGATGCAAGGGCAGAGCTCCCTCATGATCAGAGATAGACATAGGCTGAGCTTTCGGATTCTGCTCTTTTCTTATTAGTACATGGTTTCCTGCCTTAAGAGCTTTGCTTTTAGCTGCATCATTTCAGGTATGAGACTAAGCTTCTGAGTATACTCAGCACTGGGACAGCAGGTCCTTTAAATTGAGAAACACCTGCCAGTTTTGTTGACCCCCCCCCACCACCACCACCATCAACCTTCGCTACTGAACCGATCCAGGAAAAGGTAAATACCATGTGTTAATGACAAAACTTGGTGCCGATTTTAAGGTGCCACATTTCAAGATGCAGGGCTGCGTGCCAAATTGCTCCTTTGCTCCAGGCTTTTATGTCCTCAGTGGTTAAACACAGAAGCTACTTCATCAGGTAGGAATTGAACGAGCGAGGTCATTTTCTGGCAAAGGCAAACGAATTCCGAACGGGTGTCTTAGAACTGAATCCCACCCTGGCGTCCGAAGAGGCAGCTCGGATATTTGAGCAGGAGCTTTTGAAAATGTTTTTTTTTTCTTCTCATTTTAAATCACACCATCGCAGATAGCTTTAAAGTGAGTCGAAAAAATCTTACCTGCCATACGCGGTGAGCTATGCTCCCATTAAAAAGATTACCTCTCTAATCACTCACCTAAATGTTTGGCAAGCGGCTCTGACACTCACAGCAGGTAGACATGAAGAGATGGCACGCCTATATTCCAGAATATATCAGCGCATTTGCAAAAGCTGGGATTTCTTTTTTTGATTAATGGGGCACTAGTAGTGCTTGGGTGCTCATTAATATCAATGAGGATCGTTCTCTCTGGTTCTCTAGGATTTTAACAGGGAATATGTCCCATCCATATCTTTATTGTTGACAGAGCTCCAGCACTGCAATTTTCACCGTTACGCTTTTAGGAGGTTTTGGACACTTTCATTGCACAAAGTTTCTTTGAGGAACACAGGTGCCCAGTGATGCCGTTTCACATTTTTACCATGAATGAGCTGCTGTATATTAGTGTGCTTTAAAGATTTTTTGGCTAAGGAAGAATTAGCGTAATGACTTCTTTATGTTCATTTATTCTCTATTGTTCTATTGGTAATAAAGTGCAAGTGTGTCTTACAATTTATAATTTCTATTACTGATTTCAGGACTATCTGAGGACACACATGTACGGGAACGCAGCTAGAGATGACTTGTGGAACAAGTTCTCAGAGGTAATAATTCCCCTTCTTTCTTTGTGGCTGCACAGCTCTTAAAACAACAACGTGTGTTGTGTGTAAACACAAAGGCCTCCGAAGTACTGGAATCCCACAGCAAACTGACTAGCTGGCTGTATGATTTGCTACCATAGCTCATGTTTTATTCCTTCTGGACAGGATCCACAAGGGAGAGCAACCCTGTTTTCTAAAAACATAGAAGCAGGCAGTCATTGCATGACTGTAGAGAGATGAGAGACACTGAAAAGCTCTTATTTGAAGTGGATTGCAGGTTTGTTGCATTCTAACTAAAGTGTGAAACCGTTTCGGTTGAAGTACAGTTCAGCTTCCAAACAACAACACTTTTTAATGCTTGTGATGTATAAAATGTTTTTGGCACAGTTTTTTCTTGTATTTCATATGTATTTTTTATTGTTCAAGCCCAGGAAATTTAAGGTAGATACACTCTTTCATTCAGATGTACATTTTTATTCTGCGTATACTTGGGACTCAACACCTTAATCTGCCTTTGAAAAGAACATTTTCATTGGCTGAGGTGCTAGGAGACTCTCAGCTCTTTGAGCCTTTAAATCCATGACCATAATGGTTCTTTGCGTTTGTGTCAATTATTGAACGCATGCAACTCTAACCGCATATTCTTCCAATGGAAATATATTTAAAGCATTGCTACAGAGAGATTATTGATTTTGATGGGCAGTTTGGTGTGGATTTTCAGTACCTACAGGTGATGCATAGCATTGCCTGTCATAAGGTCACACTGGCAGTCTGACACAAGTAGCAGATCACGTGTTGGTAAATTACCCATAATGACCCATGCTGAAAGCTTTTAAGCAGACAGGAAAATATGTGAAATGGGGTCTTCCATTTGTCTGCCCGAGAGACGGACCTTCGCCATAGCACATGTGTAAACGTTGCAGAGGGGTTTCCATCCATTAAACCATTTGGCAGTGCATATTGTTTCAGTCAGCCGGTGCTTGTCTGAAGAGGTATCTCTTGCTGTTCATAAAATTATTGCATACTAAACTGTGGTGCTGTGTATGAACTGAGCAGTTATAGCGCAATGAATCTTCAAGAAATGTGAGTGCTTTGGGGGGGCCATTTCCTAACTTTACTCAAAAGGCTGTAAAATATAGGTGATTTCAGTAAATCCTAGTTAATGTTCAGCACGCTAAATTCATTCCAGGAACTCCTGCTACATTCATTTAGTTGACTATTGGTTATGACTAACTGCACCCCTCAGACTAAGACAGGACACATACACCCACCCCCCCTTGCACCACCCTTCATCTTCAGGTTTGACAAAGGGAAACTTGGAGCAAATTGTGCAAAAGTGACACTTTAAGTATTTATCTTTACTAAGCCAAGAGGTGCCATTGTCATTTGTTTCCCCCTTATGTTAATAAATTTATGCAAATTGTGGGTGTTTTCTCCATGTGAATATGGTGCATTTTTAACCTAGTTGTCTGTTAGCCACCTTTTTTGATACTGGTGATGTTTTTGGAAGTAGAATTTAAGATAAAAGCTACTTTTTCACTTTTTCCATAAGGCCATGCAGAAGGAAGGAAATTACATCAATATAAAAGAGGTGATGGATGGCTGGACACTCCAGATGGGCTACCCGGTGGTCACGATTTTTAGGAATGACAGTCTGGACCACTGTGCAATCATCAGCCAAGAACATTTTCTGTACCACCCAGATGCCAGAAACAGAGACCCAAGCTTGCTCAACACAAGGTATTTTCACTCTGCTTTCCTACCTTGCATTCTAATCCCGTTTTCCAGTCCTGAGGTGCCACACAGTGTCATCTACTCTCCTCATCATGGTTGTCTTTACTAATTTTGCTGAAGTGTACATCTGCACCTGTGGGAGAAAAAGGTGCAAAGAACAATTTAACAGTGCCTAGGATGTAAAATATACGAGGGTATAATTATGCTTCACAAATCATCTTCCAGGTTATAAATGACACTGTCATGCTCATCTGTGACCTGCATATGCCTGGTCTCCTCTTTCCTCAAAATCATTTGAGTTTCTCTGCCTGTTGAAACTGTTCCAGTTTTCAAGGCTGATGCAGCTGCTTAACCTGAATCTCATGTGTTGGAAGATGTGGTTGAATTTCTGCAAAAAAAAAAAAAAAAAACTGCTGAAAAACCATTTAAGAAGCAGTCCCACAGGGTGAATTTTTCAAGCCTGGCTCATAAACTTTGTATGGGGTCAGGCATCTGCGTGTGGTCTTACAACATTAATGACTGAAGAACAAAGGATAGCAAATTATTGTGTGCAAATGTTGGTATAACAGAGATGTCATAAGTGGTTTTCCTGTGGTCTGAATTTAGTGTCCAGGGCGCTGATGCATTGTGTTGACCCTTCAGGTTGTCATTCTGTTGCCTAGCAGATTCCCCAGCTGTGTACTCACAGGAACCTGTGGCTAAACACACAATAAAATGGCTGTCTGTGGAGTCAGTTTGAGGCCAGGGTAGTGTTAGCAAGGCTAAGATTTTAGTGTGCCATCTCAGACAGGATGTGTGTGTCTGGGGGAGGCATAAGATCTGAGACAGAAAAGCTAGAAATGTAAAAAATCTGTGCACATGTGTATTTATGTCTGCATGTCCAGCTTACAAATTAAAATTCTGTCGCACAAGACCTCAGAAAATACTGTCATTAGTCTGCTCCCAACCTTGGGGCAGAATGGTATATTATTTACATATTTAACCCTATGCACACACAAAGACAAGCGATGTATAAATATATTCTTTTATGTACCTCTGCTCAGCATCTATTATTCATCAATGAACTGTCAGAAACAATCTCAGCTTTTCCGTGTATGAAAGGTTTTTTTTTTGGCAAGTGAAACCAAACAGAGACACAGATCCCAGCAGGAATTGGAAGGCCCATTTGAGCACAGGATGTGAAAATCCCAGCAGATAAGCAGTTAAAGTGCTCTCTTGTGACTCAGTCATCGGGTATAGTTGCCTCTTTCATCACAGCCACATTCTGTATTTGCACCTGCCTGTTGTATTCTCCATAACTGGGAGCCCAAATGTGGACTTTGATTTATCTGGAAGACAACTGAGAGTTTTCTGTAGCTGCTCTTTGTCATCCAGGACTGACACCCTATGCAGCTGTCCTGCTGCAGTGTTTGAAACACACTCCTATCTCAGCGCTTTTCTCCAAGGATCCATTAATAGATATCAGTAGATTTGTTTCCCAGTGTGTGCTGGAAAACTGACAATAAAGGATAAAACTCCTTCAGGAAGTACAGTACTAAGCAAAGTAGGAAGCTTACCCCCCACGAAAAATTTCTCTAGGGTTAAGTAACTTGTGCTGTACACCTATCACCAATATGCCAGAGCAGCTGTTAAGCATTCATCACCTTGGAGTCTTGTAAAGCTTAATTCATTTAGGCAGATTTGAAATAATGAAAAAAATTGGCATTCATTTGTTAGAACTAATTTATTCAGAGTCGCTGTGTAAAACTGGGTATAAGAATATTAAACCTTTTGTAATGGACCAGCGTTCATTTAATGGAAAAAATAGGGTCAGAGCTAAACAGAAGAGAATAGGATGACATTTTAAGTAGAGGATGTATTTTTGGTCAGAGAGATAGCCCCCAGAATTAGAATGAAAATGGCATGGCTAATGAACCTGTGTGAAGACCCTGGTCTTTGGAAATCATTATGCATGCGATGGTACCAGACGTGAAACGCCACAGAGGGGTATTCCAAGGCTGAAAATCAAAGATGCTATAGGAGATTGTGATGATGGAGATGCTCCAGCCACCTAAGTCTCCTTCATACTGAAACTCTGCCAAGGACAGCAAAGTTCACGAATTGTATGTTAGTCTCTTGGTCAGTCTCAGTATAACAGCACTGCAGAAATAATCAGCACTTTGAGACTGCTTTGAAGCATTTCTGTGCTACCTTCTCCTTAGTTCACACAGCTTCTCACTTCTAAAACTTTCTAATTAATCTACTAGTTAAGATTCAAACAGAATTGAACTGTGTATGTTCTTCAACCAAAACTGTACAGTACCATTTTCATTTGAGTTTTCCATCCTAGATGGCAATAATGCAGTTTAATGCTTGGATTTTGGAACATTACACAAGAATTCTTGCAATACTATGCAAAAGTAGAAGTGCATACTTGTTTTCCACTATGCAGAATGGTTTTGCTTCAGTCCAGCGAACAGAGGAAAGCAACATTTTTAACTGCCTAGTACACAGTGTTGGTAATTCACAATGTGAGGCATACTTGAACATGCCATCTGGGTTCTAGAGTGCTACTGGTTATTATGAAATAGTTGCAGCTTAACACTTAAAAAATTAAAATGTGTTGTATTGCAGTACCCATTATTTTAGTGGAAATATTTCAGGTTGAGTCCAATGAAGCAACAAGAGAATTGAATGAGCAACCTCTTCAGGCCAAATCCTTACCTTTAACAGCTTTAATACCTACTACTCCTATATATCTCAGCTTATACTAAATGCTTACAAGATGCCACGCATTTAAGAGATGTAAGAGAAAAGCAGAGGAGGCTCAGTGATCAGAGCTTCATACTCCTCTACTACACGACAGTGAAGAACAGCGTGTCTCTTCCAATTTCGCGTGTCACTTTTTGTTAGCGACAGTGTTTGGACATCAGAGTTCCCACTTCCAACTGATGCTGATTTGGCCCTGCCAACACTGGGCACAGTGACACCTGTCAGTGAGAGACTGATTTGGTCTCCCCATTACCAGCCATTTCACCCCTGTCTTCAGCTGCACTTTCCTCCATTTCTGTGCTGTCTCACACGAGTAAAGGTATGTGTGTCAGGAACTGTCTCCTAGAGCAAAGTCCTCAAGGACACCATATTCAGAGAAACATGCAGGATCATATCAGTAGGCTCTTGCACACCTTATTCTTTATTCTTTCTCCGGTAATGTCGCCACAGTGATCATGATAGCTGATGTAACCCTAACTCAATGTTAAACATACTCATGCTCTTTTTTCCTCTATCTTCTCATGTTCTGCAGCTTCCAGTGGCAAATCCCATTAACTATTGCAGTGGGCAATTTGACTCACATATCCCCAGAATCCATCATCTGGCTTTCCAATAAGACAGGTATGTATGAATAACACATCCTGAAATCTACTCTTTCTGACTTCTTTCAAATGCTTACATGGTCAGGGATGAAAAGGTTGGAAGGTAAAGAGGAGTCTTTTTGGTGCTCTGCAGGGAATTTCTCATTTCTTTTCCCATGGTGAAAGACCTTGGTTGGCTCCTAAATGCACAAGGGAAGCTATGGATCAGACTTCCTTCTGTTAAGTCTTCAAGCAATGAATTGCAAGCGATGGTCGGCTGAATTAGTGTCACCTGAATTTGCAGGCTTTATTATTTGGGTTAATTAGCAACGGGTCACTCACATGCACATGAAGGTGGTGCATTTAGGGCCACAGAGGAAAAAAATAGAAAATGGGGTGTTATTCAGGCAGAATCTGCTTTTTCACACACACACACACACACACACAAAAATCACTCATGTTGTCCTTTGATCATTTTGCCCTTGTTGACTTTAAATGTTAATTTTTTCCTCCAAGTCATCAGTTTAAAAAAACATACCGTGCAAAAAAGCAAAAGTTTTAGCATTAAAGTAATACAAACCCATGAATTTTTAGCAGATGTAAGCATTTTGTGTCTAGACAACAGGTTTTTACCTGGAATTGGCTGTATCAGTTGTCAGAATAAGTGTATATGTTAATACAGCATACAGCAATTCCACACATCAGATTTTACAATGTACAAACCCCATCCTGGCTAATGTATTTGTTTATTTATTTACCTTTTTTCAGCTTTAGCTACTGTGGGTCAGCATTTATTGTTTCTCTTACCACATTGATCAGAAGCAACCACATTATATCATCAAATGTAGATTTTGTGTTTTACTTATTCAACTTAACATTTCAGCTATGTATATGTCTGAAATGTGTGCCTCTGCCAGTGAAATGCAGTGACAGAAGGCCAGCAGTAACATGGCAGTAAAAGACCTGATGTTTCTGCCTTTGACTCCTTGATAGAGCTGCACAAGATGAACCGAATGGAGGAAAGTTCATGGTTTCTGGGGAACATCAACCAAACAGGCTACTTCAGAGTCAATTACGACCTTCACAACTGGAAGCTTCTATTGGAACAGCTGATGAGGAACCCCGAGGTATGCTGAAGCAAGGACAGTCCAGGCTTAACCTTCATTGTGTTGTTCCCTAACCCTAGCCATCCTAATCAAACTCCGTTGTTGCTCGTAGGTTATCTCCGTGGGAAACCGAGCAGGTCTCATTGATGATGCCTTTAACTTGGCCAGGTGGGTCTCGAAATGACTTTTCAGTACTTCCCTGAATATTTTCAGTCAATTGTCCAACATTCCCAGTGTATTTCTGTTCCATTCAAAATTTAAAAAGCATGGACACAATGGTGTTTATTTGTGGTTTTATGTTATGTACTATTTGGGTTTCTAACCCTGCAGGAAGCTGTTGAAAAATGGAGGTTTTCTGTTTCATGTATGTAAGCATCACACATACCGTTGTTGTAATTCTTTTTTAGGTCAGTTCAGTTTCCCTAGATGCATTAATATTAAAACTCACCAATAACCAACTGTTATCATTCCTATACACTCTGCAGAAATACAAATCATTGTGATATTGGCTCATCCCTGTACATGTTCTAAAAATCTCTGTCTCACCAATTTATGGTGCCCTTTAAGAATGAGCCACACAGGAAAGAATCCATTCATCCTACATTCCACTGGACCTCTCCTATCCATCCCACAATGTGCTCCTTCTCTACTCAGACTCATATGCCACCTTAAAAGCAACTGCAGCCCAAAACAGCTGAATGAAGGTCATGTTTTATTGACGGGGATGCGATGCAGGCCGTTGGCATGATTGAATGATGTAACAGGGCGTCATGCTCTGTGTAGCGCAGGGATGCTGATCCGGTCCATATCCGATTGCGCCAAGCCACTCTGTTATCATTAATAAATAAAGAAAACAAGCCCGCATCATTTAGTAGCTCTGCAGGGACACTAGACGAGAGACCTTTTTTGATTTTTGAGTGCAGCAAGAAAATCTTCAGAGATTTGCTAACGCATGTGACTGGCTTGTAGAATTACACAATAAATGCATCAAGTGTAAAATATAATAGTCATAAGGTGAATTTATAAAAGGATTTAATCCCAGTCTGTGTCTATGATAAATTTATACACAATCCAGGGGGGAATTAAAAGTGACAGAATGTGTCCCTTTACTCTCGGCCTGCACACTAAAGGCTCAAAGGGTAGGACAGATAGGAGCATATTGCAAATCACTAGAGTATTTCTGCTCCTCCAGCTGCAGTGATTGTGACCAGGTTGTAAATCTCTGCTTTATTGGAAAACAATTAACTGGCTATTAAGACGCAAATGGCCTCTCTCAGAACAGCCGTGAAAGGAAAAGTTATTTCTGCCTAATTAGGGTCAGTGAAGGGGGGGGGGGGACATTAAAAACACAGCAGTTTGTCTCAAAAAAGTATATGTACACATTATTAACGCATTAACATACTTAATGCAAGCAGTTTTGGAACCTTTTGTATGAATGAATGAATGAACGAACGAAAATTTGGTAATACCGGAGGAAAAGTAGTTGCAGCAGTATAAATTAAAAACTACTTTATATGGTCTACTAATGACTTAACTTATCTGCATGTCTTTTTTGTCATTATAAGTATGAAAATGTCATATGTGTCTGTTATTATTGTATATTTTATGCTGCTGCAATACAGTTGAAATTGTCTGCGAAAGTTTATTAAGTTAGTTTGTAGATTTGCTCATTCATTCATGTATAAAAACTTTTACCTTTAGTTTCAGATTTGTTTCAGAGGGAGATTTATTTGACAGTCCTTTAATAACATACATCTCTACCTATACTAGAGGTGGCCTTAGCTAAAATATGGCCACTTATTAAAGAGTTTGATATTATTGTGTCCATGATGTTTATAACCAGAGCTCATAGATGCATAAACAGAAATAATAAACTCGTATGGTGCAATGTGTGCAACGCTGATAAGTGGGTATTTTGTCCTCAGAAGCCTGTCAAGTCAAATGAATGTGATAATAGCAGGGCTTGTTTCAAACAAACTGATAGTAAAATGAAATGTGCCATGAATTATGGCATATAACTGGACAAGATTACACTGCTTTCTTTACGTAGTGCAACGCACAGTGTGCTCTTGACATTATTTGCAAAGTAATGCAGTTAGACAATGGTTCTGAAAGACAAGGCCATTAGCGCCTTTCACTCATTGCTCTTCCTCCACCGACACAGATTAGCTGCCGCACTGAAGGAGTGTCTCCTCTCTAATATGAAACAATAAACCCTTTCACACATGCCCAGGCTCTGAAGAACAGCATTAAAGAACAACAGTCTGTCCTATAATTATTTTAACTCTTTCCTGGGATTACAGTCAAGGTTTAAAAGGGAAATTGTAATTTGTTAAATTGAGAAACAGTTAGGGTAGTTTTCAACAACATTGTGAAGGGACAATTGCTTAGAATCTCATTTTTCTGTGAGAGGAACACTGTTGCTAATGCACTTGTTCACTTCTGAAAAATCTAGACAGAAGCAGAAGTGTGCATATGTAATGCACCGATGCTGGTGAAAAATTATGAACGTTCAGTGTAAAATGCGGTGCTTTTACTGTGTGTGCTTTTATTTTCGCAGGTTTGGCGTTTACTGAGTTTGCACAAAAAAAGTGCTGCGTCGTCTCCAGCATAGCAAGGGTGCAACATAGGTCAAGTCTGAAAACAGGCTTGAAAGAAGCCACAGGACAGTGCAGCTTAGCACAAATGCAGCTGCAGTGTCGTAGAGAAGCTGTTTTCAGATTAGTTTCATAACAAAATGAAGTGGACTGGAAGGAAACCAGGGTTAAACCATTCGCTACCAAACTCAGCCTAGTGCTTGTCAAGGAGTTATACAAACCATTATTTCTGGCCCTTTCTTTCAGAGCTGGGTACATTCCTCAGCACATCCCTTTGCAGATGATCTGCTACCTGCCCCACGAGAGGGAGTTCCTGCCATGGCATGCAGCCAGCCGGTCCCTGTACCAGCTGGACAAGCTGCTGGACCGCTCCGAGGAGTACAGCATCTTTAGCGTAGGTGAATCCTGCTCAGTGACCGTGAGGGAAGGCATGGGGGGTGTTTGTATGGAGGGGAGACATTTAATCATTCCTACATCCATCTTCATCACAGTATGCAATATTTTATAATTTGCTGTTTTGTATCACTAGACAGATGTTGATCTTGTTTCCCGCTCCTGTTGTTCTTGCTGTAACGCCTTGTTACCCGGTATATTCGAGACATGCATACACCCACTCGCCCCTGTGTACACACACATACAAGCTCAGTCGGTTGACAAATGAACGCATGTGAAAGAGGACAAGTGAAGGCAACGTCAACATTTAGAGAGGCCCTTCAGAAAACTTAAGTAAACTCATTTGTTTATGCAAATATTTGCATGCAGATTAACAGCGCAAACATTCTGTAGGCTAATGGGGAACGAAAACAGCTGCAGAAAAGTGTGTATCACCAGTCAAGTAGACAAGCAGGTGCCTCTCCCACAAGTCCTCTTTTCATGAGAAATGCTAAGCACTCGCATAATGGGCATCCATCAGTTTCTCGGCGAAACTAGTTGCTTGGTTACATAAAAAAATAGCCCGCAGTGTTGCCGCACTCTCCCGGTCTCCTACACAATGATGTTTTTGGACATGCATGTAGGACATATGAAGTCGTTAAAATCTTCTGGTCTTTTCCGCCATTGCGGTAATAGACTATTATAATTTCATTGCGTTGTAGATGCAAAAGCTCGATCAGATTTGTAGTTTACAATTTTGGGAACTGCAAAACCATAATTTGCTGTTCATGGAATTCTGATAGACTTGAAAGGGTCCTTGTGAAATATTATAACAGCATCGCTGGAATAAAGCCAAACAAGTATTTATGTTCATTTATAAAACTGGAATGAAAAAGTAGCTGTAAATTGCTATCTGGAACTATAATGCACTTCGTAGTTATCAATTTTAGCTGTTGTTTCCAACCAGTACTGAAGTGGTGTATCTTTTAACGGTGATCACTTTCAAACGTCATTCATTTTTGGAAGATCTTTTTGTGCATCAGGATCACTGTTCAAGTCCTGGTGTGACCCAGTTAAATGCAGGATTTTTGTTATTTTGATAGATCGGGTCGTGATTGTTGATTGTTTTTAATAAGATTAAAAGAATCAGTGTGCAGACTACATTTATTTTCAGCTACACACTTACCTTTATCTCTGCTATCCTTGTGATCAGATCTAAATTACAGTACTTTTCTAATGTTCTTGGCTTTCGTGCCCTGACAGTCTACGCTTTTAATATTTGCTTGTTCATGCATGCAGCAAACATCTGGCTCAGTGAACTATTTTTTACACATTACAAATAAACATGTTTTTCAATTATCGGACCAGCATCTGCCAACATGTAATTATTTAACCTTCCTCATGCTGTAATGTCTTGCTCATTTATAGGACTATGTGTTAAAGCAAGTGGCCTCCATGTACCATAAGCTAGGATGGCCTGCAAGTCCTTCCAATGGCTCCATCATGCAAGCAGCCTACCAGACTGAGTATGTTCCATAACTTTTGAAACACATATGGGCTGTATCCATTGTCCAACACCCGTGGAAGAGCTCTGCGTCAACTTCCATCTCTTTTGCATTCACAGGGAACTGCAGAGAGAGGTGATCATGCTGGCCTGCAGTTTTGGAAATAAGCATTGTCATAACCAGGCCATGACTCTCATCTCTGACTGGATATCAAGCAACAAGAACAGGTGTGGAAACACAACATAGACCCCACAAATGCAGTTAACTGTTATTTAGAATTTAGCTGTTCCCCGCTTTTTAGCCGAAGAAAACTGAATTTCTCTCGTCGTTTCACTCGTGGGATATCTTCGCAGTCTTATTACATGACAGTGGTGGCGAGAAAACTTGAGAAAACACGTGCTAATCTAAGCATGTGCCAGGTGGAGTATACAGAACTGCAGCTCTGAGTGTGGAGGGATGAGTGATTTAACTGGGTAGGTGGAAATACAAATCGGGCTGCAAATCTGTAATTCACAGAAAACACAGTCTCCACGGGCGTGGGGTAATTGCTTCAAACACTAGACATTTGATTCTGAACTCTCAACAAATCAATTACTGCAGCAGAAAGAATCCTCAACCCCTGAAGACAGATGGAACCTTTTGATGTTTTCTTGTGGTGCATCCCTAGGTAATGACTCACCCTTCTCAGAGAGGCTAAGTTCCCCCCGGTTTCCAAATCTCCACTCGTCCTGCAAAGACAGCGCATCAGCTAAGATCCCGTGGGGAAACGGAGCAAAGCAGAGCCCCGTCCCTCCCATGAGATTTTCCTTCTTTAGATCTGATCCACATCCGTCCTATCATCTTCAGGCAGAGGCCATGGCCAACACTCTGGTGATCATAGTACTGGATTTCACCTCCTGTGGTCTCAGATGTTCCTCTGATAAATCTCTTGCTGGGTCTTCCAAAGAAAGGGAGTGTCTAGGTAACAAGGCCTGTGACCCTTCCCCGATTTTCACTGCTGACAGTTCAAACAATCCGTAACAGAGTTCTGTGGTCTTAGTCTGCCATCATTGACTTTTGTCTTAATAGATTTGTCCACATATTGAATTTTCCATCAAGGACTGAATGACTGAGCCCAAGCAGGTACTAAGAATATTTAAATAAGCACAAGAGATTGCTCTTAGACACTGTCAAGCGTTTGGCAACATAAAAGTTGAACGCTGTGCTCTAGACAATATCTGCTGACTAATTTAACACAGCTGCGTGTTTGTATGGTAATCTGATTTACTTGTAATATGAGCAACTCAAATGTGAAGCAGATGTCCTTAGTTTACAGTGTGTTTTATAATTCCTCCGGAGGATTTGCTCATCATTTTCCGAGTCTCTTTCTGTATAATTATTTCAAATGATGGAACAATGCTGTTTTTTTTTCCCCCCTCAGCTGGGGACAATGGAAATATTGACCCAAACTATATACGCACTGAATAATGAATTGAGTTGAGCCTTGTGGTTTTGTGGCGCTTGTACTAAATGGTTTAATTCGGGGTGCCTCATTGATTCAGAGAAATCATACTACTATGCCAATTAAATCTTTGTTGTGTCTTTGCTGAAGGGCTGATTAAATAAGGTAAAACATAAAGTAGGTTTAAAATTAATCTCCCATGGTTTTTAGCATCCCACATAACCGAATTTGCACTCTGTAGTCAATTTTGCATGTCCATACTACACCTTGCTAGTGGAATTCACGTCGCGGCATTGAATGATTCATGAAGGCTCACTGTCTACTTTAAAAGTGCAAGTGTCATTTCATGTAATTTGCATGAGGTTAAAAATTGAACGTAATAATCAATAAGTATGGTATAGGTTACTCTGAATGTGCTGCTGTGTTTTAGTATGTCATGCGACAGGTCGTGTAATGTTCTTTGTGATTGATAAAATGTCGGCAGGAGGGTTGAACAAATATCCTAGAAGGGGAATAGAACAAAATCAGAGGGCTTAGCACATGAAGGTCCATAAATCCCTGGAGACTTGCTTGCTTAGCACTAGTCAAATACCAGCATTTTCCCACTGCTCTATGAGGCCAAGACAGGCATAACATTTCAGAAATTAATTAGTTCTCGGGAGGGCTGACTAACTAGAGACTATTATTTGCCTCCCTTGCTGCAATGCGATGTGTTCTCAGGGGAGCAGTCTCCTGCGGCCCTTGGTTATTTTCCTTTTCCTCTTTAGCTGGATGTGAGAACCAGTGGCAGTCCTTTTTTCTTTAATATCAAGATTCAGCACCTATTATTTTCACTACTGTGTGCAACTGGAGGCATGGACTATAGTCAGTCTGTGTGCATTACTGCAATGCAACTTTATGGTATTCTAAATATCTTAGCAAATAGAAATTTAACCATTTCTAGACTGCTTGTCTGTGAGAGACAAATTTGTGAAAGCTTTTTAATTTATTTTGCTAAAGATGCAGTTTTTATTTTCAATAAGGAAGCAGTTGATTTTCTGGGAGTTTGAATATCTTTCTGCTTTTGACCTGGTCAAACGCTGAGGCTAAGAACAATTACTGCAACACAGAGATGGTAAGAATTCGCTAAAGGTTGGAAAATTAATAAATACACAGGGAAGAAAAGTACTATGTTTAAAAATAAACCTCCATGTTTCTTTTTGCTTCAATATTTTGCACAGACTTTTTTGAAAACAAGGAATGCTTATACCCATCTCTCTGCCCTCCACTAGGATCCCACCCAACGTGAGGGACATTGTTTACTGCACCGGTGTGTCACTGATGGATGAGGATGTGTGGGAATTCATCTGGATGAAGTTCCATTCCACAGCAGCTATCTCAGAGAAGAAGGTGCTCCTGGAAGCCCTCACCTGCAGTGGAAACACCTTCCTGCTAAACAGGTAAACCTGCAGTCAGATCACATCCTCTCTGCGTCAAGTTCAGAGGATTCCAACATGAAGTGGTTACACAAAATGAAAGTTTGTGGAAATATAGGCATTGCTGATGATGTTTATGGCAAGGTTATTCAGCTACACAACTCGTGATACATCATCTAGGGTGATCTACTGAAATCAAAACCTAACAAATGGGTTTTAAGTCTAGTTTTAAAGGCCACAACAGAAGGGACATGTCTCAAAAGGCAGACCATTCCACAATTTAGGGTCCTGGTGGCTGAACCCTCTGCCACCCACATCTTTCATTTGGATTTCCAAAACTGCTGTATGAGCAAGTCGGCATCCTGTGAGCAGAGAGTATGATTTAGCGCATAGCTGTTTAGGAGATCAGAGATTTATGTTGGTGCCAGGCCACTGACTGCCTTATAGGTTAGAAGCAGTAGCTTAAACTCACATCATATAAAATCATATAAAAGAAGTAAATACAGAAAGTAAACCTATACCTACCCTATCTCAGTGTAGCTGCAGCAATGACTTACCAGTGCAGTTTACTGCATTTTACACTCATTGTGACACAGTGACACATTATTGCTGCTAATGCTGCATTTTCCTCTGATGCACAACTTGAAATCATTTAATCAAATCATTAATCTAAAGAAACAGACCTGAAAATGACTTCACAGAAGAATTTCCAGAGCATGCAACAAAGTAACCTTGTAGAATAAACAGAATATTTACATAATGAAGGCAGCCAAGTAATTAACCCACACGCTAATTTGAATAAGAATGGAATGGAGCCCACAGGGATGTAGAGTTATAGCTATTTGGGGATTCCAGTCAGGTATGAGTTCATATAGCATTCAAAATAAGCTGAAACCCCTCCATATCAGATTAAATCAGTATGAGGGGATAAAATTGCTACCCAAGTTTAAATGAAATTGCCCTGGAATCTTTGAGCATGCTTCTGTTTTGGCTGCGTGGGGCTGCTGATGTGAGAACTCTCTCAGTTATCGATTCTTTCATCTTCCGAAGGGCCTCTCACAAATGTGTAGTGCTGTCAGTCAGTCTTCAGCCCACATGCTCAAAGTGGTTAACAGGCAAGCTGAGTTTCCTGACATGCAGGATTTTTGCTGTTGTGTGTGTGTGTGTGTGTGTGTGTGTGTGTGTGTGTGTGTGTGTGTGAGCACATGTGATTTCAGAATGATTTGCAGACTTCTTGGAATTCCACAGTCTAGTGTAGCTGTTGTCATAAGCACCTTCCATTGTATGAACGGATCATGATGCCTTCCTTGTGAAATTCTAACCATTAAGTTTACAGTGATATATTTCAACACACACACACACACACACACACACACACACACACACACACACACACACACACACACACACAGACAGTAATACTCTATTATCTTGTCCCCATTACCCCTCATGAACCTCACATGTCATCTCATGCTGTGGCAGAATTTCCCTGCATGTTATTTCCCCAGAAAATCCTCCACCCTCCTTTCTTGCACTCAACATGAATGGATTGTTGGCACTGTATACACAATTCTACTGCCACTCACAGCTAAGAATGGCCTCTGATGCCACCCTAACCATCTCGTGTATTTGTATACATGTGTTTCCTGTCCATGCAGACTCCTGAATCTCTCTCTGAGCTCGGACCTCGTTCCTGAGCAGGACGTCATAGATGTCATCATCCACGTTGGACGGAATCCCCGCGGAAGACCACTTGCCTGGAGGTACTTCAGGGAAAAGTGGGACATTCTGAACTCCAGGTGCGTCCTTCATGTTTCGTTCAAATGACTCACTAATCTATCGCTGTCACAGGGTCCTCCCAGCAAATTTCGGTTTGTCCTGAAAAGCAGATCTTATTTAAAAATAGAAGAAAACTAGAACACACTGAGTTTTCATGACTGGGTTATGCAAGTAATGTGACATTTTATACAATCGTAATGAAAAGTTATTAACAGTTTCTTGCCTTATTATGGAGAGGATAAAAAGCTTTAAATTCTGTACGAATTGTTATTGCAGACTACCAAGCATTACTCTATTCTGCATTTACAAATGGAAAAAAGGAGGCAAATCATCCAGTTGACCTTACTGGAATTGCGCGATTTTACTTTCGTAGTTTAATGACTGATGATAGCAGACATATCTCCAGCTTTTCTGATGTTATTGTCAATTTTGGCATTTGTTTCCAGATTTGGTGAAGCTTTATTTATGAATGCCAAATTAATCAATGGAGTGACAGAGTTTCTAAACACGGAATCTGAACTCAGCGAGGTGAGTCTCATTCAACAAAGAATGATCCTTTGCACCCTACTTAGTTCATACCATATGTATTGCCATCTTGAACTGAATTAGAAATATTTTATTTAAAAGAAACGGTATAGTTTTGATGTCTTGTATTTAATGAGGATGGAACTGTACAGTGGCGTTTCCATCAACCTCCACTATTGCATATTCTGTTTTTACAGAATCAGTATTAAAAAACATTCCTTGCATCCAGTTCAGGTAGCTCAACTACTGTATTTTCTTGGGTATTAACTGTGGTTATTTTTGCTTTTAAAAAGATGTAGGAAAAAAACTGACTTGCACTGTATATGAAGTGAAGAGATGAAGAGATTTTATTCCTTTATTTATAGATTAAATAAATAAAGATCCCTGGTCAAAAAGGACAAACATTAACCGTAGGGAGGAGTTGTGGGGGGGGGGATTATCTGTATGTGAGAAATGACACTGTGGGGCGTCTCATGTCTGTCACAGGCACAGAGCTGCAGGTAATAGATAAATCATATGTTCAGAATGTCCTGCTTTCTATCCCGGTTACTATTTTTGTGTTACTTGGCCAACCTTTTTATCCAAAGTTGCTCAGAATCGTCCCCATTTACGGTGGATCTAAAAAGTCTACACGCTCCTGTTACAATTGGAAGTTTTTGTGATGGATAAAATGAAACCAAGATAAATCATGTCAGACCTTTTTCCCACCTTTTTTGGGATATTACAGCCAACAAAAGTTAAGTGAAAAACAAGTGAAAACTTTTCGGGGAAAAAAGGAAAATAAAAACCTTAATCATAACCTAAATGTGCTCACCCTTTTCAAATGGGGTTTGTAGCTGTGTTCAGAATTAACCAGTCACATTGAAACTCTTGTTCCAAACTATTTGTCATATACTTGTTGCCAATGAAGTGATCTTGATTAACCCCAAATAAAGATAAGCTGTTTCTGTGGGATTTTTTTGACATGTTCTTGAACCATCTATATATCTATCTATGTATGCTCTTCATCTTTGGTACATACTGCTTACTTGTTGTCCCACACGGACTGATGATCAGGCCACCTTGAGCACAGCCGAGTGTGATCACCAGCTGGTTGTTTGTGTCTTCCCCCAGCTGAAGGACTTCATTGAGGAGAATGAAGGAGAAGGAGTCTCGGCCCTCGTCCGCGCCGTCGAGATTGTGGAGGCTAACGTGAGATGGCATAATCTCTTCCGGCAGCAGTTCTTCCAGTGGCTGAGGAAGTCCCCAGACAGCTAATCTGGGCTGGTTGCCCTCATTTATAGCATGGCACTTCTCTGACATAGACTTATTCTCATAGAAAAAGGAGTAAAAAAACAGGCTGAAGAAAACTGATGGTCTAATTTCATCTGCAGGTAATGAGGTTGTATTCTGGGTTTGTTCCTGCATAATAAACAGAGTTCCATTTTGTGGGACAGAGATGGAAACAAGGATGGATGAGCTGAGGAAACATAAGGAAAGAATGGTTGTTTTGACCAAGGCCAGGTTTGTCCTGCAGTAAGGGGCAAAAGAATGTGAATTTCTGCATGGTGTTTCTCATACCCTTCGTTTTGTGCATGGTTGTTCATCCCTCTGTAACTTCCAATATACTGACCTTATTCCAGTGGTGTGATGCCCGACTCGCCTTTGTGCAACACAAAGAAAAGGAAGGAAGCAAACTGCAACGTCTGGCCAATGTCTTGCGGCTGTTACAAGCACAACCATCAGTGACAATCAGTGATTCTGTATGGAACGCAGGATAACGTGGGGCAGCATTTGAAAAAGTGTTATTTTGCCCATTTTACAAGCCATACAGCATATGGTAGCGTGACCAAGGCAGGGCTTTGTGACAGTGACATTTGAAAGGGCAAAGCAGAGGCCAGCCGTACAAGATAAATTTTGACAAAAGGGCAGAACGCAGTCAGATCCCTTCTCGTGTCCTTTTCTTACCCAGACCGTGTTTTTGATTTGAGAAGCTGCCAGATGTTCTGGTGAGATCAAACTGTGTCACTGGGGTCGATGAAGCCCAACATCTTCTTGAGCAACCTTATTCCACCTCTGTGCCGAGTCGTCTGTGAATGTAAGTTGTTGTCTACAGCGTTTTCCCTGTGTGTTGAACAGGTCCCATATTGAGCGGGCTCTGGTGGTCATAGTTATCATATCCGTTCTTTGGATCCAGGAGATCCGCGTTGACCAGAAGGCCCTTTTTCTATTTTTTTGTGAGCCATAGTGTAAATAAATTGTTCTTGACTTTGAAGAACTTGAATGATTTTATGAAATGCTCTTACCCTTGTGTTTGTTTGTTTTTTGTTTTTTTGTTTTTTTTTTTTTTGTACATTGGACTAACCATGGCTGTATTAGGCTTCATTCTTCACACTGTCTCTATTCCCAAGTTTACATTTACTGGGGGGAAAAAAAAAACTTCAGTTTTACATGCTAAGATGATGAGATTTTTTACACTACTGAACCAGTGTCTCTTTTCAGACCCTGGGTATTGTTTCTTGAAGCAACACAGTACTGTCATCGTACTTTTTTGTTACCAGAACATTTTTATATAAATAATTTATTTGGTCACAACAAAGTTAATGCAATCATCAGTGAATTGGCCCCTAAAAAACTAAACTGTGGCTTCATTCACAAACTAAAAAGTTCAGTGGCTGTTGTATATCAGTGTAACTTTTGAGGCCATTTTAAAATGAAGACGTTTTGTGTGTAGAGCTAGTGTCTTCTTCAAGGGAGGTGTCATTAAAACGCGTTTTGTTGTTTCATACGCTGACCATTTTATTAACTTCACTGCCACTTTGTTAGCAGTCAGTGCAAAGGAGCTCAGAAAGGCAAAAGAGGAGGCAGGTGGAGCATACAATACATTCATTCAGTCAGATCTTTTATTAAGCACACCACTTCCTCAATTTACAGACACAGCTGGGACCGTGGATTTGTTTGCAACTCGATTTGTCTAAATTTAGTTCTTGACCACTACTTATAATATATAGTTATAAAAGCATTGTGATACAGCCTCCCCTCTATATTTTTGGATTTGTTAAAAAAAAAAAGCCTCATGATAAAGCCATAATAAATAAAATACTCTCTTAAGACTTACTGAATTCTAAACAACTGTAAACAACATTAAAATTTAGTGACTTGAAAATATCTGTTGTTTTCACAGTGGCCTAATCCATCTCGACAGTTGACCAGTTAATCCCAAAAGTGTCTGCGGCATTTGTCAAGTTTTGCCTACTTCCAACATTTTGTACCATCTACAAAATCATCCATGAACGCAAGTTAATCACAGGGCCCTATAACATTTTAATTACCTTAGAATGATGTTGAAATTATACCCGATTTTAAATGGCTGTAAATAAAAATGTTTTCTCCAGAAACCTTTGTTTACTACCGACTGCAGACGATTCATCCTGTAAGCATGTACAGCGTCTCTTGTCTTGTTATTTGTTTGCAGTCACAAACCAGACACAAGTTGTAAACACTGAGGAAGGCAGTGGAATGAAGGGGGTCCCAAAAGCTGCTGTTTTGCTGTTTTATTTCCATCTGACTGACAGCTCACGTTCACTGCTCAACAGACAAAATGCCATTGGAATAAATAATCTGGAAAAATGTTTGCATTTTCACTTTCTAACTCAAACATTGATAACATGAGGGGCCAGTGTATACAGCCACAATTTTTTGTTTTATTCAGTGTGCAAAGCAGAACTTTCATAGATCATCTTAAATATAAAAAGGTTTTTTTGTTTTTTTTCTGCCTCTGCAAGTCTTCTTGTTCCACGTAATTCCTATGATCAGTGTTCAAAGCAGCAGGTCTCAGTACTTGAGGACTTGAGGATCTCTTAACTGTTGCTGGCTTGAGTCCCTTTAAAATCCAGCTTTGCTATAATTTTTCTCATAAGTGTTTGCTTGTATCCGTGGGCCCAGTTTTAAAAGGCAGAGCTACAGCAGTTCTACTCTTCAGTCGAATATGTATGCCCCTCCTTGTGTTGAAACTATGCAGGATATTTCTGTTCTATTCTGGAGACTGACTGACGACTTTTAATATTAAGTAACAGTCGCAGATGTATTATTATAGTAATCAAATGGATGTTGTATGAAATGTACTCTGTGTGACTTGTAAGTGCTGGAGGAATTGTTTCCAACCTGTCTGCCGGAACAGGAATGATAGAGTTCATGATAAAAAAAAGTATAAATAATTTCACCGTGTGTGTGTGTGTGTGTGTGTGTGTGTGTGTGTGTGTGTGTGTGTGTGTGCGCGCATGTGCATGTGTGTGTTGGTTTTGCGCATGGAGCTTTTGAAGGTGGGATAGTAAAAAAAAATCAAAAATGACACATCCACGTCAGTCATTCTACCTACGTTATTGGAGCGTGCGTGCATGCAGCTTTTTGTGTGTCTTCCACATTTGAGGATTGACTGGCGTGACTAAAATAACTTCCTATCGCCAACCAAAACCTAACAAAGCATGCAGATTAGAGCAATATTAACTGGATGAAAAAAGCAAATTATTTGTGCCGCTTAATCAGCGGCGGAATGGAATCGGCAGCAGCCAAGGACGATGTTTAAAAAGCTCTATGGGAATATTTTGCGGCGTAAATGTTTAAACACGTGGGGCTCTGGCTGTGTTGCGGTGTGTGTAAAAGCTGCTTTAACAGAGTGGAACAGAGGCTAATGAAAGCGTGCGATGCAGCGGCGCGGCCTCCTTCGTCTCCTGAACCGGGAGCATAAATAGCAATTCCCAGTGCAAGGGGACAGTCGTAGCAAAGCGCTTCTAATTCGTACGAACTCCGAACGCTGTTAAATTAACGGTCAAGGCGGTCGTCTCAGTTGCGCAGACAGACGGCTCCGCCAGCACTGGCCTGTGAATCATTTACGTTTGACTTAATGGAAATAATATGGCGCACCAATTTCCTTCTACTTCCAAAGAATAGTAAATCATTTGGTCTACTAGGCCTGTTAATCGGGAGAATGATTTATTAGCTTATTAGGCGGCAAAATAGCCTTGCGACTGACTTTAAAGCTCCGCTTTATCTGCATGAGGTGATGTGGATGGAGGCTCAGGGGAGCAGAATTTCAGCTAACATCGTGCTTCCTCTCCTGGGCAAGGTGCAGTGTCAACTTCAAAAGAGGTTATTATCTTCGACACCGAAAGCTTCAAGACACCCTGCGTCAAATTCTCGGGAAAAAAGCGAGATAAAGAGTAAAAGCATTTAGGTAATTAAAGAGGACTAAAGGTTTTAAAACACTGCCACCTGCACTTTATGTCTCAGCCCGATATGTAAATCGTCATTGTGGATTGGCGGCACCCGCAGCCAAAGCGCGTTCCCTCCAAATCAATTGAGGGGCGTTTAAAGCGATTCTCTTATCTTGCTCCTCTGTTATTTCGAAAGCGCCCACAGGCCGCGAGAAGGCGGAAAACAAGCCCGACTCAAAAGGTCGCCGTAAACCTCTAAACCGGGGAACGCGAACGGCGGCTTTTAAAACACGGTCGAGTGCTGCGGTAAAGTGGAATACGGGTGGCCCGGCTTGGTCCCAGCGGAATTCGCAGAAGAAACCGCGATGAATAAATTGGGCGTTCTGTAGATTTCACCTTTTCTAAAGGGGTAGATGAGGAGAGCATAATTCCCAGCCTGAGCTTCACTAATAGGCTCGATGGGTTTTTTCTACAGCAACATCGCTGAAGTTGTTCAACTTTGGAAGGTTCAACATCTGTCACCTCCTCTCCGAACACAAAGATCAAGCGCAGCCTTGGTGTGGCCAACCGCCACTTAAAGCATTTGTTCCATCTGCGTTTAATGCCAAATTAGCTGTTTCCGTGTTGTCCAAGTTCATATGACAAGTAGGAGGTTTTGCTGTCATTATTTATTCAGCCAAAAATAAATCCACATGCAGAAGCCGTGTGTGGCAGTGACAGCATTAACTTCAGGTTGCCATTTTCTTTAGCAGTCTTATCATTTTGAGGGTTTCCAATGCTGGGGTTTGCTTACAGGTGAATTCTGAATGGATCGGCTGATAAAACAGCAGCAAGGTGGTGAGCTGTTGCTTTCACGTTCCATGGTCAGAGAAAACTTTGACTTCCTGTCACCATATCCACTTATGGTGCAACCTTAAGTCTGCTGTAGTTGTACATAAACCAAAAGTGCACAGTTATCATAGATGGCGGCACTGCACTTCACTAAACAAGTTTTTTTTTTTTTTTTTTTTAAACTTTTGCACAGTGACAACATGCGATGCAGGCAATTCAGTTAAAGGTTAGCTGTGCCGAAAAAGTGATGAGACGCTCTGTGATCTGTTTGACGTGCCAAAGCCATTCCAAAAAGGCCTTCAACCCTGCAAATCGTCAAAAGACCAGGCCCTCGATGTGATCAATATTTAATTATGTTTAAAAGAAAAAGAAAAAGAAAAAAACGCCATTTTTGAACACCATTCTGAAGTGCTGCGTTCATATGATAATAAATAGTGGTTCTGCTTGTATTTCCACTACGGGGTGCATCTGCTTGCTCTTTTGTACATTAGCAGAAGTGCAGAATGACAAATAACCTTGAACCTTTAAGTTATTTTAATTGATTGAAATCACGTGAATTTGTTTTGCTCTGTGTATTAAAGTAGTTTGGCTCGCAAGTCCAGAACACCTAAGAGAGGTGAGTCTTCTCTCAGAGAAGGCCGGTACCCTTTAGGAGCATTTAGGGGTAGGTGGTGGCCTCTTGTCTTTCCTCTGCTTTCTGCAAACATCTCGCCTCTTGCTCGCATCCAGCCGGCAGGGCCACAGGGTCTTATTTTGCTTTGTTAGATGAATGATGCGTGCTCACTATCACTGCGATCAATACCTTCAAACACGCTGCAGTCGGTGTGCAGGTAAATGAACAAGATCGGACTGGCAGGCCCAAGGCAGCAAAGACCTGCTGAACTGTATCTTTTTCTTAATTTCAGACATTATAAGACCCATTAACATGAGCATTGGCTCTAGTCGGACAAAGAGTCACCTGGGAACGGAAAGTGTATGACCTGTACTGGATTAGTAGCAGGAAGAACAGAACTGTTTTCATTTAAATTGTTTTCAGCCTCATTCACTTACACTTGAGGTACAGTGTTATGACCCCAGGGCTGTCAAGAGGTACGGTGGGGGTATAGCATAAACTGCATCAGGATATCTGTGAAGGAACTGACAGGACAACAGCAAACAAGTGCATGTGTGTTACAGTGACATGCAATACAAGCACAAAACCCAGACAAGACAGTTGAAGAAAACCAATGGAAACCTGACTAACTTTATACAAATAAGCATAACTACAGTGCTCTGTAAGAGCTGCAAAGCAGCAAACAAGCAAACCACAAAAAATAAAGTGTAAAAGTATATGGGTACTGGGATGGGAAAAGTCTTCTCAAGCACAGGATAGTCCTCCCTAGCTTAACCCAGGAAGTGCTTATATCGTCCAGGAGAATGGAATAGGAGGAAAAAAAAAAAAACGTTGGTTTTGTTCTTTCACATCTCGTAAAAATATTGAATGCTTTGTGTATTTGCACCATTTTGCTACCCTATTTAAAAATATATTTCCTCAATGAAACCAAATTTTCTGTGAAACATTCATTTTTCTATTTACCAAAAGAGCAACTCCATATTTTTCCCACAAGCATACATGTTGATGGGCTCTATGTTATACGACACAATTTTTTTTCAGTTAAAAACAGCTTTTTTTCTGAGATGAAACGGCACATTGCGGTGAATTCTGCACTTGTTGTGTTTTACAGTCTTTTACCCCACCCGTGAAGTCTGCAGTGCACCTTTTACCTGTTGGGGTGTGCAAGTAGGAGTTTCCACATCTCATAATGTGAATGCTTGAAAGTCTCAGCATTCTACCGGAAATTTGTAGCAGCTTCAAATAAAACTCCTTCAAAATAAACAGAAGTATCTGAGTTTCCTGGACTTGAGCGGGAGTGGTGGCGATGATTTGAAGAATAAATGCTGCAGGGTTGCACGGCAGAAGGTCAGGAAGACTCAACAGCAGAAGCAGAACCGATTAGGAAAGCATCCATGTTATTTAAAGAGACAGGATTTTATTCGAGAGGAATTAGAATTTGCCAGAGGTTTGTAACAAAAAGCAGCACCATAGACACTTTGTGTGATATGATTCCCTGCCGGCTGGCAGTTGTTTTACCTTCACTATTTCACTGCACAACATTCTGCCGCTACTGCAACTTTGCAACTAGTGTCAATCTATTTGTAAAGGTTTCCCAGGTTATAAAATATACATGAGGGGAAAAAATTTTTCTCCCACATCATTCTTTTTTTATGGATTAGAAAGAATAACCAGCATGTTCAGGCCTGACACTGCTTTGCCAAGTAAGCATTTCATTCAGTTATATATAATTTATGTTTTTGTAAATAGTACACTTTCACAGTAAACTCGCTGTTGTCCATCAAATTTTGTAAAATGGGAATATAATTTTGAAGCTGTATTTATGCATATTTTTGCTGGATTTTTCGGTGAGCGGACGTCTTGCTGTTTACAGAATGGGACGTTCAGCCTACTGGCCATCATTATTTGTCTTCGGGTTCGATGCCAAGTTCTGTATTTGGCATTTAGAATCCTTACTTTGCCATCCCAGGATTCCCTTCAGAGAAGCTGTAATGGAAAATAATCGATCTATCATCTGCGCAACCATCATTTATCTGCCTATCCTATTCCGTTCTCAACTTCTCTACTTTTTTGTTTTGGCTGATGGAAAATCAATGAGTCTAAATCTCAAAGTTTGTGGTTTTGGCGTCGCCGTTGTTTACGGCAGTGATATTAGTGCTCATTGCAGCAACAAAATTATGTCCAGTTGATCCTTGGTGGTGGCATTGTGTTTGTTTACCAGGAAAAATAAACCGATGCTTGTAAACAAGAAGCGAGACAAAAACAGCAGCACAATGCGGTTCGACTGCATGATGCAATTCCCCCCGTGAGAAACTTTTAAAGAGTGTTTGGCTCAACAATAAGCAAGCAACAGAAGCATCTGATAAGTCTGTAACTGATGCGATGAGGTAGTGAAAGGCTGGGGCAAACAAAGAGAATTAATAATTTCTTTGTCTGCCCTACATTTTTCTATCCGTCTGAATCACACAATCCGCACACAGAGCAGTTTTTTTTTTCACGCTACGACACCCTCACCCAGCCTTGAAGTGCGACATCCTGAAATTCAGTGGTGAGCACTTATTTAACTAAAAAAGAAATTTTGAGAAAATGCAACGTTTAATTATATCAAAAGATTAAATTACAGTAAAATTGAATCCACCATTTTTTTTTACTCTCCAAAACTAAATTGAATAAAAAGATAGAAAATGTGTCTGTTAATAAATAATGTTCTCTTTTGTGAAACTAAAGCGGAATAATTACAATTTTAGTTTAATTTACACTGAGCAAATGTTTAGTTTGATATTTAGCTGTTGAACTGAGAGAATAAATCAAATGAATGATCAATCGGTTTTTATATAATCATTCATAGCAGGGGGGATAGCACTACTCTACAGCAAGTGGGAAACTGGGATTTGATACCTGGCCTAGGACTGTCACCTCATTCCCAAACTCCTCACACTACGCCTGCCCACCAAACAACAAAGGGATCCATGTACATGACAAAGACAAAAGAGACAAAAGAGTTTATTTGCCACCTACATGGTTACTGAGTATACCATGTAGTGAATTGTGCTCTGATTCAACAGGAGACTGTGCGTGGTTACATACCAAGAAAAAACGTACACGAGTAAAACAAGCAACCAAACCCAAGAAGACAAGAACACACAGCAAATAGATAAATAAGTAAATAAATAAATAAATAGATAGATAAATAAAACCTTAAGGTGCGCTGTGGGAGCAGTAACAGTGACAGTGGGTCTAACTGGTTCCATCAGGGTGGAACATCCCGAAACTGCTGTGAATTTTCATGCAGAGCAAATGTTCATTTCCTGAGCTTGAGAAACACTTCAGACATCCACATATTTTCAGAAGGAGTTTCAGGTGTAAATTAAACCATTAAGGTGCGTTTCCTTGCCAGGATTAAGTGCAAAAAACCTTCAGTCCATGACTTCCTCAAAAACTGCATTGCGGTTTTTCGGGAAAGTAAGCATGGATAGAATGGTGGAATGGCTGAGTGACGCCCTTTCCAGAAAGCCTTTATTTCCTCACAGTCCCACAATAGACCAAAAGCTTTACAGTTAAAACCTGGTACGGGGACGCTGTGAATAAAGGTTGATTCTAAATGAGCATGAAGATACAGGCTGGGAAGACCTTTGCACACATAGCTGACCATCATGATCATTGAAACATGTCAGAGCCACACTTCCATGTCTACCTCAAAGCACTGCAGGAATTCCCTCCACAGCTTGTCAATATGGAGCAAAACACACATTTCTGGCATTATTCATAGCAACATTTTGGGTTAACTGGGTTAATTCTGTCCAAAGTCTTGCTCCTTGTCTCAGGCTGTATTTGTGTAAAGAAGTCGGTATTGGGTAGGCTGAATTTAATGCTTAGCTCTTCAAAATCACAACCTTTTAGACAACCATTTATGGAGTCCGATTTAACTAAAAATTGCGAGGACAATCATACAATAAGACAAACAAAATATTTGTCTACAGTTAAGTGCTTTGTCTGTGGAGGTAAACCCATGTTCCCTGGCAAATGAGAGGACCCGGGCCACTGACTAGCAATGACCTAAAAGCCGTTCTAGATTTCCCACAAAAGCGCGTTTGTCATTTGCTGAGTGCGACTGTTTTTTGGGGAAACACGTTCTCCGGAGAAAAACGAAACCTTTCTGCATGACAAATATTTTCACAACATTTTACCCGGCGCGTAGGGAACACCTTATTATGCATGCACGTGGCGCTGGCGGTGCCGAGTCCCCTGCGCCTCATTTGACATTACGAACATCCCCGTGCCGAAATATGCCTACAAACAGGCCTTAATGTCAACCATTTAAATAATCTCCCCCTCCATGCTTATACATCAGTCGACCTTTTTTATTTGACCATAAAACCTTTTTACTTGGCCTCTCTGCCGTTCTGCTGCTTCATTAGCGGTAAAAGCGCCTTTTCTTTCTCTTATGCATATTTTACATAAGACTCCACCTTGCACAAATGCTTGCAAGGCAAAACTTTTCCAAACCGTCTGGAGATTTAGGCCAAATCTGACCACTTGATGTGCGAATATATTTTTTACTTGAAGTCGAAATGCAATCATGCTCAAAAGCTGCATTTCCGCTCCATTTGTTGCCCGGCCGCTCGCTTCTTTAAAAATAAGCCAGCGTGTTCTTTATGTTTTGAGCTGCGAGTGTTCGGAAAGGAGGTAGAGTTTGTGTTTTTCCACGGCCATTGAGGAACGTCGGTCCAATTCAAGCAAACAACGGCATAAAAAAATGCACCGAGGCGTCTGGCAGGGAGCTTCTTGATGTCTCTGGGGCCTTGTGTAGTGCTACGATCCCTCCCGCACATCTGGCTTCTTCTCAGACGCCAACGTGTGAACTGTGAGTCCTGCACCAGGATGTCAGCAAAGCCGATGACAAGAAGTAAGCGAGCAGCACAAAACAGTGCTCTTCTCCGGCACTGCATCGCACACACCTCAGCTGTGGTAGTGGAAGAGCAGTGCTGATGAACTTTATGCTTCTCCCTTAAGTGTTTGTGGCCTCCTGCAGCTGCGTTCACCTCTTCCCTGTCCTCCTGCATGGGACTTTTTACAGCCAGTTTCACCAACTGGAATCATTTGTTAGTAAAACTAGAGTTTCTGAAGAGCAATGACAAAAGCAGTAACTGTTTAACGTTAAGCTTTATGTGTGCCGGTTGTTAAAGTCGCTGCCTTGTCGCTGTGGTCATCTCTGCTGAGTGCAACCATGTTCTTGGGTGGAGGAGATGAATGAGGTTTTTGCCCCTTGGCTCCTTGCAGCAGCACAGGGCCAGGCAGCTGCAGGGCTGTGGGTGGAAGGAGAGATGTTACAGCTTCCATGTCCTACAGCCTGCAGAGGGAGAAGGAGCAGGTGGCTCGCGGGTTTGCCCTTGTTTACAGCTCCAAACCTGATGGAAGTGCCACGATTCGAAGCAGAGAGAGAGGAAATTGCTAAAATTGCAGAAAAAAGGAATATATAAAGAATATATTTTCTCACCCCTTTCGCTGCAGGTGCCATCTTTTCCTCAGACTTGTGCCTCCTACCAGATGTTGGGGTTTGTGGGTACCACACAGCATTTTTTAAAATTTTTTTTTACTGTTCCTAGGATAAGACTGAAACCCATGTTGCAGGTGCCACTCTTTCACATTAGTGCTCTGCTCCTGACTGGGTCACCATCATCATTTCTGTGTACAGTTTACATACGTGCACTGATCCTCTTATCAATCAATCAATCAATCAATCAATCAATCAATTATTATTATTATTATTATTATTATTATTATTATTATTATTATTATTATTATTATTTAGGATAAAAAGTGTAAGGATGATGGATGGATGTATGGATGAATGTTACTTGGCCCGCACTAGACTTCAAAACAAACTTGAATTTGTTTTTTTTGTTTTTTTTTTTTTTTTTCCAGCACAAGGGGTGAAGCATAAAAAGTCATTTTCATTTTCATTTTCATATCTTGTCGCCCAGGGCAGAGGTGTCTTTCCCCTTGCAATGTGAGAACAACACTGTCCTTCATGCAGCTCCCTCAGAGCATTCAGGCATAATGGGCTTTGATAATAGCACATAAAATACACACAGTAATAGAGATTGAACCTGAGAGATGTTCATCACGTTGGCATTCTCTTCACCTCGGTATTCTGAGAATCTCCTTCCAGCTGAAAGAAGTCAGGTGTGTGAAGAGAATGCAGCTGAACTCATTACTGTTCCAACCCCCCCCCACATACACACACACCCTCCCATGCTGCATGAGTCTCATTTCCGGTGCTTGTAGATTCTTTTAAACAATCACGAATGACTTTGAGCACAAACAAAAATAAACCCCCATCCTTCTAGGTCCTGGTTCTGTAACTGCTGGGCTGCTGTTATGAACAATTGAACAGTTTGGAGCTTTAAACACCACCTATGCAGGAAGAAGGCTGCATCAGAAGTACTGCAGTTAAGTGAATTTACCGGGGCCAAAGTTCATCGCTCGGTGAAGTTTCTGGAAATTAGCTGTTTCAGATTTACAGTTTGGGGATTTAAGGAAAGAACGTTGAAATATTAAATGTGAAATTAAGAGTCACGAAGAAGAGGGTGACGAAAATGTAACCGTATGACATTTTATGTTTGCAGATGTAGCCAAGTATGAATGTCAAAAACCACCCTGGAAAGTACAATTTCTCCAAATTTTTACTGAAATAACAAAGTAAATGTAGTTCATTGTTACCCATGTATGAGTAGCACATATTCATATAAAAAATGATGCCCATGTGTTTTTTGTGAAGAAAAAGAAATTATAGTTCCATTTCCTAGTTAGTTCGTGTTTTTGTGTAAGGCTGGCCCCCTTGGTTTAAGACTTTTTGCAATGTAGACTTCTGTAGATTTGGTTATGCAATTAGATAAAGATGAACAAAATTCAAGTCAGCTGCTGAAAAACGTTATTTATTTTCCACTCAGCACACATTCACATTTATTTTAACTTTTAGATGAACATCGGCACTGTTTCTCCATTCGATCCCAAACGTTCTCTCCCCTTTTCAGCCTTCGCAGATCGTTCTGATGAGCACGACAAAGATATTTTTCCCATTCCAGTTTTTATTTCATCGTTTTATTTAATTTTTACCGTCAGTAGGTCTTCCAAAACAAAAGCATCTGTGGCTTCCACATCTAGACAAGCAGTGCCGAGCCCCAGTGATCTGACATCGAATGTTTCCTACACCTTGCAAACACACAAACATCTCCCACCACGATGAAGCAATAATGCATCCGATTTAGAGTTTATTAAAAAGTTATTGAAAATGTCAGTGCGAGGGTATCAACCGAAATGCTCTCGATCCCGATCGCCCCTCCCAGCGAGTCCAAAGCTTCCCGATGCTTCAGTTGCTCGCCGCTCCGACCAAGCGTGCCTGCATATTCATAAGTAGCTCCACTCATTCCACGATCAGCTAAGCGACTAACTGTTGCCATGCACATCCCTTCTCCAAAACTAAGTCGAATAGAGAACTTAATTCAAACTCGAGCACTCAGATGGAATAAGAGCTATAATTGGGATGTGACTCTGAATAACGTATAAGGAATTAATGACTCCGTTTCCATCCCATGTTAGTCTGCATGAAAACGCTTATGTTCATTAATGAAAAGTATAATGTGCCTCTGCTTTTGAAAAGTTATTATCTCTAGGATTGTAACACAAGTTTCATTTAAGCAGCTTAAGCACCGGGCAAATAGAGTATTTGTCAGCGTTAGCTATGCCGCGTAATGGATGCTCCCATGCTTTAACTGTCCGTGAATAATTTCCCTGCCTATTATTTTCATTAATAATCCCTCATTTTTTAATGGCGGCAAACACGCGACACTGTTTGGTCCGGTCATCTACGGTGCAGAGATTATCTTCTGTTTGCTCATTGTGTTTGGGCTCAACAAAGGAAGCGGCCGTTGGTTCAAGGTGACGATTTGTCTCCGCTTGTTTCGTAAATTTAACGGATTTTCTGTTGTTCTGCTCCGGTATCGCCACCCCCTACCCCCAGCAGACACGCGGGGAGAGAGCCGTGCATCGCGCTTTATCGGTGCGGCGGCCGCTCGTATCGCTTTGCAGCCCTTCTCCTTTCAACAAAACATTTAATCATGAGATGATGTGAGCGCGAGCAATAAAATGACACGGTGGGAAGATCTACCTGCTGCTCCAAAAACATTTTACGAATCCTTTTTGACATCTCTGCCGCCTTCCTTGTTTCTTAATTCAAAGGCAGCCTGCAGCAGCTTCGGCTTCTAAAGATAGTTTCAGAGGCGCTACAACAAGTGATTTTTCACGGTTGTTTGTTTGCTTATTTATTTATTTATCTGCGAATCTCTGGCAGGGATGTGGCAGAAGTTATCCAGCCCTGACAAAACGAACATTTGTTTAATAAAAAGCCTATTCGCTGATTTCACAGCAGCCGTTTCTTTCTTCTGTTCCTCCAGCCGGATGTGACAAGGTGCTCGGTGGCACCGTTTCAAGTTTCAAAAGGCCGCTCTCGTGTTTGGATTAATAAATGAACACCCGGAACCTTCTGGAGCTTATTTTTGATATTTTCCCTCCATTTCTGTCCGAATGTTTGGCAAACAGACAGGCGCGCGTCAATGATAACTGAACCGAGCGTCCTTTTTGCTGATCTTTGTGGTGCTTGCTTTGAAAATTTCCGTTTGTACGTATTCTGCGTCAGGGTTTCAGCTCTGAATTAATGTGGATTTGGGGAAAGCAATGATTTTCGTAAGGAATTTCTCAAACAAATGGCTGCATTTGTCAATGAGGCACAAAGACACTCGGGATTCACGTAACAGATAAATGAGAATTTGGGGGGGGGGGGCAACTGCACCATTTTTCCATGTCCCCAACTACCCCCCCCCCTCAAAAAGCACAATTTCCCCCACAGGATGACAAAGTGATCTTTTCGTCATGTTTTGTCAGATTCTTTTGAAGGAGCACATGAGATTTATTAAATGCCAATATTTTCAATGGGTCAAGCTATGAGGATTTTTTCCCCCCAAGTCTGCCTCTATATTGGATCTCCATGAACTTATGAAACAGGAAGAAAGAATATGAGAAGACCTGGAGAGGATGTGGAAGGTGAAAACCAAGGAACGCCCACTGGTGATAGAAGCACTTGGGGCCGTGACCCTAAGCTGGAATAGCGGCAGATCCCAGGAATCAACATCGCTCTCTGTCCAGAAGAGTGACATCCTAGGGGTAGCCAAAATACCCTGCATTCATACGCTGTACCTTCAAATCCCCAGGAGGAAGGCCCAAGTCTGAGGAACAATATCACCAGCAGTATTTTTGCCTGTGTCATGTAAGTCTGTCTCCCTTGCTCCTTCATATATATTTTCCAAGACTGCTACCCTTGAAACCTGTACACAGCATTTTCAAAGTGTGGTGAAGAGCAGTGCGACAAGGACGTTGTCACAGGACGTGAAGAGGGCCATCGCAGTGCCGGCACCAGGCTGCGATTTCTGAACCTTGGCTGTCCACCCTGGATGCCATTATACATCCAGTACTCACTGTACAGACTGCTGAATATCACCAAGAAAAGATTTTAAACCGCAGTCCAACTGGAGTTTTCAGGCAAGGCCTCTTTTCAGACTTTTGTCCACAAGCCCAATTTATTGATCGGCAGCCACGGGTAGCTCACTGTATGTCTGCTCCATTGTCACACTGACTGCTAAAACCTTGATAAGATCCCCAAGGTAAATGATCGTGGTTTCATCATAGCAACATCTACAGCCCAAATCTTGCTTTAGGACACTGGCAATGGGAACAAGGAACCCAGCGATTTCTCACCGTTATCGGAGCACTCCATCATTATTATTAATTCATATTTTACTCATGTCTTTTAGCATCAGCAATTCCAGATATGCTACGCTAACCTGCTTACAGGTATCTACCAATCCGCCACAGCAGAGCAGGATAACTCATGCGATGTGAGTCACCCGTGCACCTGAAATATGTCTTTGGCTGACAGAAAGTGAGAGGAAATGCACAAACATATCAGCTGTATCACTAGGATGATGGCAATGTAATATGGCAGATGATCATCATTTTGTCTTAAAGGATCGACACAGCACGTGGGTCATATTTACATGTTGACTACGATATTCTCCTGAACCTTCGCCTAGAAAGAAAACGCCATCAAACCACAAATCCCATAACCATAGGGCATCCGCTTTAGATGTGTTCTGAACCCCCTTCTGGTAGGTTAACAGTTTGTGTGTGTGTGTGTGTGTGTGTGTGTGTGTGTGTGTGTGTGTGTGTGTGTGGCTTATGTGACATTTGCTCTTGCTGTGATTATCTTGTCTTGGCTTTATGTTCATTTCAGATTGTCAGTGTGAACTGATGAAAGGCAGAGCTGTGTTAAGCGGGAGAAAGACTTCTTGTTTTAAGAACCCGAAATTAAATGCCCTCCCATGGCACAGCCCGGAGCCATGCCTGGTGGGTAGGCAGACAGTCAAATTGAAACTCTAGTTTTCAGAGGATCTCTTGTACATAAAAATGCACTTTGGTATCAGGGAAACACCCCCAAAGTCAATGGCCCAGTCATCAGGTCACGACAGTCTGTCTGCCACCAATCCCAGTTGCAGGGTTAGAAACTCCATAATGTGAGGTAACTCACAACTGAAGTGCATTTCCTAGGTTTTGTAATGTTTGTGGGGAAATGGGATGGATATAAACATCAACAATTCAGCATTTTAATAATCCAAAGGAGTCTATGAAGGGAGGAACCACGGCTCTGTTTGCCGCTACTAGTAGCTTCTGTTCGACCAAACCTGTTTAGTGAATTTATCATGGATGAAGAAGAGAACATTGACCATGCAATGCAACAATGCGAAGCAAGCATAAACACACCCGTTACCACCCTAAGCTGTTTTCCATACATTGTAAATGTCACGTTTTGGGGAGCTGGGGCCACAGTCACACTTGGAAAGTAATAAACTTTTTAGTCCACTTTTAATGTTAGGCCTTTTAAACTCAGAAGATGAGAATGAGCACAAAAAAACCCTCTGGTTCGAGTGACCTGATCACGTTTTCTTGTTAAATTCACTGTGTTACAGAAAGAAAAAGCACAGAAGACTGTGAAAGGAATGAAATGTCGAAATGTAGAGGGTAGCGCCGTAGGGCTTGTCCAAACCATCCCCGAAACAACAGTCCTTGTGTTCTGTCAACAGGCCCATAAGTTCTGTCCCTCTAAATAGTCTGGTAACCTTGCAAATCCTGATTTTTTTAATGCAAAAAATTTTACGTTAAAGCGAAGATTTTGCTTGATTTAATTCAGCTTTCGGTTTCAAATGCAAGCAGTCACGATTTTTTTTTGTTCCTCTATTAAGTTTAGCTGAACAAGAATCACTTTCGTCCTGACATGCCAGCCGTATTATTGACCTCTACGTGCGGGATATGCCGTCACCACAAATGAATATGGATGCCACACTGACTCTTCCCAGTTCCATTTGGAATGTCTGGAAATGAACTCAAATTGATTTTCCAAATTATGTTTAGACACTGCCGCTGTGTTTCGCCCCAGCTTTGCAGGCGCGAGAACATTAAGATGAAAATGATGCTACACACCTCTACACCATAATAGTGTATTAGGCAGCGTGGGCCATTTGACTCACTGAGGATGCCAGTGAATGTTAGTAAAAATCATTTGTGGTTCGCTGGCATCTTGTTCTTTTGTTTGGAAAAATCAACGCTTACGCTGAAGAGATCAAGAACTTTCCATGCCCCCAGTTATCTCCAGACTGCTTTCTGGAAAGGTTGCGGTACAGCAGCAAGTTTCCCCAGTTCATCTGGAACAAAGCTGAAAAGTAGGCTGGAGAAGACAGGATGACGTAACTCCCAGAATGCAACCTACTTGGGCTTTTCCCCTTGTGTGCCTGGGTGTAGTAATCACGGCCACCGATCACTTTTCGGCCTGGAAAAGGGAATGCTGGAAAAAAATACGGTCGGATGGATGGATTTGTTATGAGGGAAACTGATAACCGAGCCAAAAAACCCTAAAGCTGTAACTGACACTGTGGATAAAAACACTGTAAAGCTTTATAAACAATGGATCAAGTGCGAAAAAATGTCTTCATATCTTGCGGTTGTCGTTCACCACCCGTCTTTGGCAATTAAAGACCCCTTGAAGTGCCACAAACCTGACAGTGATGCTCTGAAACCCAACAAAAGAACACAGAAGCTGAGATTATTGCCTGCACTTTATTAGATTGTGGCTGGGCGACAGGCTGCAAAAATTACACTAAGCAAGTTTTCCGCTCCCATTGGAATCCCGTGATCAAAAACACGGGCGTGCATGAGAAGTGGAGTTCGCAAGCTAAGCTGAGCTGTTGAAAATATATTGGATAATATCACTTCCTTGGCATAACTCTTCCTCACACCCCTCACTCGATATATCTGGGTATTGAAATTTCTCCCCGTTCTTCCACAGCAGTTGTAAAGGTTTCAGCAGATGTGAAGTGTCAGGCCGCTTCAGTGGCAATGAACTTGATTCTGCAGTGCCGTTTAACATTGAAAAAAAACCCGTCTTAGTGAGGATGGACTGCATGGTGATCCAGCAAGTAGCACAGATTCTTTGCAGGACCTGGGTTGTGTATTTGGACTTGCGTTCGAGTCCCGCTCGCTCGATTGAGTTTGCTCGTTCTTGCCACGTCTAGGGGGCTGTCCACTGTGTGCTCCAGCCTCCCGAACTGGGTGCTCCCACTGTTCACTGTCCACTGTTCTGCTCTATAAATGGGTGAATGAGCATGACGGAGCTTAGCTTAGCAATTTTAGGGGTGAAAGGCGTCTCTTAAATATAAGTCAGTAATCCCTGTATGGCACTTTGGAGATAAGAATCTGTGAATGAATGTAAATTGCATTAAAGCTGGATTGACTGATGTCTTACACTTAAGGGATAGCTGCTCTGTGGTGGAAAACCACAAGTTATTACAGTACTGCATCAAAATGAACAATTTCCCCCAAAAATACTTTTAAATTGGGTGAATACAGGCATGCATAGCTTTTTTTCCATCTTTTTTTGTTTTTCGCTAAATATTTTAGTTAAGAACGTTGTTTATTTGCCAGTCGTTCAGCATGGCTGCAGGTGGGCTTTGGCAATGGAGTGTAATGCACACAGCCAGGCAACTTGGTGCTAAGATTGCAGCCTGCACAAAGCTTTTTTTTGTAGCTGTAAAGTCTGTCAGGTTTCTAACTAAATTTGCTGTAGCTTATTTATGTGAACGCTGACCGCCCGAAATCATTAACACACTAATTTAATTTTGTTTAGTGAAAATAAAAACTTTTTTTTTTTTTTTTTTACATGCGTTGTCGCCATTGCAACGCACTTATTTCTCAATTAACGCTGATTCGATCAATTAAAATGGAATGAGCTCCCCGCTAAATAAATCTGATTTATTATTTTAATCCTGCAAGGGATTTCATTAAAATTTTATTCCATGTCAAGCAACTAAGAGCTCGGATAAAATGACAGCCGGCACGAACGGCAAGCATTGATTTGGGTTCTCGTGGCATGTTGGCAAAAGGCTGAATGTTCCGGAAGATGCCCTGCTGCTGTGCCTTTGAGCCAAAGATTTGCTTTGATGAAACCTCCAATCTCAAAAAAGTGTCTGAAAAGCTTTAAAAAAAAAAAAAAAAAAAAAAAAAGGATTCCGGTAAAATAAGACGTTGCAGGTTTTTCTACAGGTTTGCTCAAATGTTTTTTTTCCCCCCAAAACTTAGACACATGTCTGCACTGCGCCGCATTTAACCGATTCCAAAGGTAAAACGGAAGGAAGCGCGTCCTAGCGTTTGTTCTCTCGTCGGCTCCTTCGGCGCATCCACCCTCCAAACCTCGCGTCGCCAAATAAGCGACGGAATGGAAGTCGAAGCGGGCCGCAGCTCGGAATACAAAGACGTATCGATCCGCTTCCTTGCATGAATAATGCACATGAGCCACAGGCAAATCCTGCAGGTCCCGCACAGGGCAGAGAAAGACGCCCATGCAAATAAACCGAGCATCTCGGCACAGGCGTTTGTACGAGGCCTTGCGTGAAGCTCTCTCCCCAACATCAGCCTGTGGTCATGTGCGTCAAGCTGGGATGAACCGCGAAACGGGGACGGGGATACAACGACGTCCGAATTAACGCTGTTCTTCTCAAACCGTACGACGAAGTTGCCACCACCCACCGAGTCCAGAGTCACCATTCTGTACGTGGTGAAGGTCTCAGGCCTTGACCACCTTAGGAGGAGCTTAATTTCGCCCATCTATAACTGAGACTCGCGTCCCATAGACAATTAATGTTCCTGTTCTACTTGGTTCGGCCCAGCTGGCTAACCGCCTCCGAATATTAAAACGTGTACGACGGCGACCGCCGCTCCATGCAAGCAAATTAAATGTCAGTTTTCACGCGTACATAAATAAACGGGGAAGCCGGGCTGTTAGGCCTTGTTTTGGCATCAGAAAATCCCCGCGGGCGGCGCAAAATTAAAAGCGGTGCTAAGACAACAAATCACAGTAATTCGGTTGACTGAGAGGATGAGGAGGTTTTGCGGCCAGGATGTGATTAATTTATTTCTTTCGCTAGTTGCCTCCGGACATGGATATATTGTAAAGTTGTAAGAAAGGTTTCTTTTTTTGATGGCGCCGGAATATAATGTCAGCTCCGCAGCTTTGCGGATGTTCTTCTGCGCTTATAGTTGATCCATGTTAGCTACTGATGCAGAAAGCTACTCTCGCCTTATCTGTAAATTAGAATATCAATCATTTGAGGAGGTAGAAGCGGTCCAAGTCATAAAGGATGCAGATTTGTCACCCAGAAGCTCCCAGTTCGGGTCTTAGGGGAGGGCCTGCTGTGCTGCGCGCTTCTTTGCTGGAGTCAGACTTTCAGCTTCATAAACTGGATGAAACGCAATTGTCGCTATGAAAAATCTCATGCTTTTGGTCAATAAGGACAAACTGTACGTGAGACGCGGTCACCTTTCGTTGTCGGATTGTCCGTTTGGTCAGTTTTTCATAACCACTCGAGACAGGAACGTTTTTTCAGCTGTAGCTTTAGCAGCCTGGAAGTTGAACTTTGTTCTCCGTTAACTTCCATTTTGTAAGTTGCCAAAAATTGATGTTTGGTACCAAACGTAAAAGGTAAAACTCGGGCCACCTTCCAACTCGGTGCAGATTTCAAGGAGCAGTAGAACTGCGAGCAGGGCCAGTGGAGCTCCAGGCAGCAAGCGTGTCTGCAGTGGATGGGCTGTAGAGCAGGACATAGGTTTGATCCCATCTCAGTTTGTGCAGAGCCTGCATGTTCTTGCCATCTTTGCTGCGGTTTCCTCCCACAGACATGTTTTCTGTGAACTGGTGACTCTATTTTGTGGGCGGACCCCTGTGATGGGCTTCCGTCCTGTCGAGCGTGTAGCCACTCTAGCCTTCCTCTGGGATGGGAAGACCACAGAAACCCGGCCTTAGGATAACTGGTTATTGATACCAAATGTTTACCGTGGTCATTTTGGCAGCCATTAAGCGAAAATACGGCCTGCGGGGAGAACAGGGAGTTGCTGTCTGATAGGAAGGGAGCCGCTCCGGAAGAGCAGCGGGAATGTTCATTAAGAATGGAGAACTCCTGCCTTTGCCGGCTCCTCTCCCAGCACACAATCCTTTGTATTCAACACATACCTTAGTTTCAAGGACTTTCGAGTTTGATAGGTGAGGAAAGATCTGAAACTGAGCTCCTCAGATGCATACGAGGCAGTGATGGACCACATTTTACTCAGACACTCCTCTTGTACAGCTGCTTTGCAGTGGGCCAACGGAAGACATCCAGTTTTTTGATGAAGCCGCTCGGGCCGATGAGTTTTTAGTTAACTGTTTAAATCTTAGCTTTGAATGAGGAGAAAAAGGGAAAATGGTGTGCAGAGCTGTGCTTCAAAGCAAAGCAAGCGGAGGGAGGTAATGCGTTCTGTATGTTTCATGATGGCTTATTTAAATTCAGAACCCTAGGCAAACAATAATAAACATTGCTTAATACTCCTACTGCGTGTACGAGCATGAGGATGAGCAGGACGGCTGGATGGAGAGATGATCTTACAAGGATGAACTGAGGCGCCACAGTTAAAAATTTTTATTGAGCTGCATTATGGATTCAGTGGCTACTTCACGATCGCCGGAAATTCATTTCTTTGCAACCCCAAGCAGCTCCCACTCCTTGAAAGGGAGAGGTTTTTTGTTGAAAACTGACATAAAAATTTGTGGGGGAAAAATTGTGTTGCTGCTATGAAAAAAATCCAGATTTGTGGCCACGTCCACTTTTCAGTTCCAGAAAATGCCAGCCCGAATGTTAATCGAGTAAAATGCAACAAACGCGTTATAGTGGTCTGTTTTCATACAAGAAGCCACATGGATTCACAGGGTGCCAGCGTCATTTTACACACCCAGGCGACACATGTCTGTTGGCGTGTCGCGTGGTGGCCGGTACCTGTGTTTCCTCAGGTAAAACTGCCCAAGCACACAGGAGCAAGTGAAGCGCAAGAGAGACTGAGTGCCATTTATATTTCATAACCCGGCTCTGCATGGATGTGGGATCAAGCTCATGTCTGCAGAAGTGATGTTTCTTCCTCCAGGCGTTCTCAGTAATGATATCCCAGAGGTTTTCCCAAACAAAAATCTATTTAGATCCACCACCTTCTTTCCACTTAGCATCATATGTTTATTGACTTGGCTGAAAGTATTTATCTATAAGAGACATACAAATGTATGAAATGTCTTGCAGATTCAGCCGCGTAGGTCATTGCTGAAATAAAGCCATTCAATTCCAAACAGAACCTAATGTGCTGATACACAACAAATTATTTATTTGTTAAACAGACGTGTGCCTCGCCCTGCTTGTGGAAATGGTTCTGATGTGTTGTGGGGAAAAAAGATAAAAGTGCGCTGACAGTGCTGCGCAACACAGCTAAAGTCTCTATTATTAAATATGAAAACATGCTCCAAAGAGCGCGTTCATTTGTGTTAGACCCAGGGCGACGACACAACACCGGAGAAAATAGCAGTCTTTGTCTGCAGCATCAAAGGTGGGGAATTCTTCTAATGCTTCTATGTGCAAAACTCACATGTGTCTGTAAGACAAATGCTTTGCATTTTTGCTGTTCTTGAATCAGTAACCTGGGCTCAAAAATCCATAGAATTTTTCTGTCAAAATATAAATTGAGTGGGGGTTGGAAGGGGGCAGCACAGGGGCACTGTAGGTTACCACATGGATTTGAATGCAGCCGAACCAGTGTAGCGTTTGCATTCTCTGTTCCAGGATCACCTCTTGGTGCTCTGGCTTCCTCCCACCATCCAAAAAATGCGTTTCCAGCGATTTGCTGGCTCTCCATTGTCCTTAGTGCGTTTGCATGTGAGCGAACCTGTGTGACAGGCTGGCAACACCCTAGCAGCCCATCCAAAGTGTTTGAAACCCTTGCTAAACTGCTTCATCGTGTGTGTTTATGTATGAAGACCACACCTACTTTCCCAAAATTTTACAAGAAGTTTCTGCCCCCACTGACATGGCCGAATAACTGTTGTTTCAGTCATGATGGTGGAATAAGATTTTTTGCATTTTTGGGCCACTGGTCTGAACTCTCTTTGCAGGAAAGCCCAATTTGAATTATTGCGGTTTAACCCGCTTTGCTGGAGTAATACTGTATTTACTTTAATAGGGGCTAATAACATGATCGGCAAAATTGAGATTAATTACAATACCTGCGAGTTGCCTTAAAAACCTGGCATGAGAGGGAATTCATGTGCAGACGCTGCAAAAAATAACAATGCAGCGCATATACGATAAGACAGTTAAGGTATTCTAATGAACATCAAGCACGGAACAGATATTTACAGTAGAAGGCGTAGTTGATCAGTTGCAGAACGTGTTGGTGTTGAAGGTTCAGCTTGCAGATGTGCTGGTCGTGTCTGTATGTAAGTGATAAAGGAAACTGCTGCTGTCTCATCTCCTGCTCACCCACCACACGTATGAGCTCACACCCAAGTCTGGGAGGTGTCCCCAGCAGAAGGTCTCATGTCTTTGCTATGGGGCGGGCAGAAAGGCGATGAAGTGGAGTGCAGATGACTGCTTTACTGAGCAAAGCCATCCCCAGGTTATCGGATAGCTGGTGGCTGATATTTGCCAGTTAAGGAGCCAATGGAGACCGCAGATACAGAGATGATTCGGTCCTAAATGTACCTGGAGATCCGCATCAAGAACAGACTGGACTGCTCTCGCAATACAGACGGGCTGCATCAGGACAGACAGAGCTGGCTCCACCTTCTTAGAAGACTGAGTTCCTTGAAGACATGTAGCAACATCCTCCTCCTGTTCTTGTAGACAGTCATCTCCAGTGTGGTCCCGGGGGTTGGGAGGGGGCATCAAATCTGGTCAGAAGCGCAAACTCACCATCGTATTCACCAGGCTATTCAACTTTGGGGCAAAAAGAAGTGCTTTTCCTAAAAACAGCCACCCTCCTCATCCATCCATCCATTCATTCATTCATTCATTCATTCATTTTGCAATTATGAGACCATATTTAGGCAAAAACCTTTCAGTGTGAATATTTAGCAGATGAATTCTCAGTACCTTCTCTAAAATATTTCAACAAATGCATTGCAGTAGCTGCTTGCGCAGACAGTTGTCTTTTTTCTCGCCTGTTGAATTAAGTAAAAGCAGGGACTTGGGCAGCCAACACAGTATAATGCGGACATTCTGAAATTTTGCACTCATGACCATTAATGCAGTGTCGTGTAAGAATTCCCACAAGTTGCCTCCTCTGCTACCCTCGAGTCCAGCACTTATCCTGAAGAAGTTCATTAGGTATTCAGGTATGCAAATTGATAAAAGATTTAGCTATAAATCATAATAGTAAAAATATTGATAATAAAACAAAGGAAGATAAAACCCCAGACTCAAATTATAAGAACAGCATCCTTGACCTAGGCAGTCTAATCGTAGCTGTTTTTTGAGGTAAGCAAATGTTTAAGCTGCATTTATAGTTCTGTCATTCCCCCAAGTAATTCATATGAAAGATTTATTATTATTATTATTATTATTATTATTATTATTATTATTATTATTATTATTATTATTATTATATGCAAATATTAATTATTACAGTGAAACATTATGTTGAATGCTGGCCACTGGGGTAAAAGCACATGAGCTTTCTTTCTGAATGCTGCTGTACAAGTGATGCAAATAAACATTTCAAAATGCTATGATTCAGATTTCTGGCTTACGGGACAAAGGTTCTACTACTTTGAGTTTGGTCCCTTTCTGCCAGAAACTGCGCTAATTCATTCAGCAGAATAACTCCATTAGGTCAATAAATTGCCATTTTTTTAGAAAAACAAACAAACAAAAAAAAGGCCTGGATTTTCCAACAGTTATAATTCACTTTATTTTGGTCGGGGTCACAGTGGTCTGGAGCCTATCTTGGAAACACAGCATCCTGGATGGAAGCCAACACATTGCAAGGTGACCCCCCCCCCCCCACACACACACACACTATGGGAAGAAACCAGAGCACCTAGAAGAAACCCACACAGACCTCAAGAGTTCCTTTATTAGGAACTACTGTGGATTTTCCGCATGGATTAATAAGGTTATATCCTATCCTATCTTGTCCTATCATATTTTATAAACTTTGCTTGCCTCTTAATGTTATATTCTCATGTATTAATTCATCAATTCGTAAACTATCAGCTACTGCCTGTCCCAGTGCAGGATGGTAGACAACCGGAGTCTATCCAGGAAGCCTACGGCATGGGAGAGAGCGCAGAAGCTGGACAGTTTTACTAATAAATGTTTTATTCCTGCTCTTACTATTGTACCCTTGAGCAAAGTACCCACTCTGTGAGAATATAATTGGTTCTGTTGCAGAAGACGTGTGACTGGTGGCAGCAAACTGCTTCAAGAAATATCTCTCTCCATCCAGCACTTATATTAAGAGTCCATCCATCATAATTCAGGCCATACTTGTCTACCAGCGCTCATTATTTCCCAGGTGGCGCAGCGGATCAGGTAGAAAAATAACCAGATTAAAGACCACATCTCTGCGTTAAAATGTGGCACGAGCACCTGGTAAAAGCTGCGGCACGGAAGAGCAAACCTGTCATAAGAGAAAAATAACTGCATAAATGCAAAACGCAGGATTACCAAAGAAACCAGTTAGATAAAAGACAAAAGATTTTTTTCATGTACATTTTTAATACAGTAATTAAATATATTGGTTCATGTGACTAAGACCGTGCCCAATATCGGCTGGCTGACAGTCTTATTCATATTATAGCAGAAATTTAAGACTAAGATTTTTTCTTCACTGTACTTTTTTATTTTCCCAGTCAGCTTAAAAACTGTAGCCTGATTTTAGTGCGATGAAAAGAAAATTGGTGCAAATTGCTGCTTATGACCCCTACAGTGACTGTCACAGAGGCAGCTGTGAAGCTCATTTGAGTGCAACTTGACAGCATCAGGATTTGTGCTCTGCTTTTGTTTTAAATTAAAATTTCGGGAAAACGTTGCGGCTTGTTTTAATTTTTTAGTTTAGTTAGTTTAGGAGATATGAAATGCATGTGCAGTGGTGTAACTTTGTTTTAAGAATTTGGCAGCTCAGCAACACGCAGGTTTTCTGTTCCATTAAGAAACCTTGGTTAATTCGATTCGTTCACACTTCATATTTCTCTACAGTATTTTGATATCCGTGACTTTGGACTTTTTTCTTTTTTTTCACTTCCATCAGTTTCAGAGAATTAGAGAAAAAGGCAGTGAACATGCCAGCAATGAATTGTGACACAAGCAGTGGGCCAGCAGGTGCCCCAGGTACGATGATGCCGTGAAGACATCAAACGCAACGAACTAAGGAGTCCGGTTCTGTTCTTCCACAGGCGAGTTAATCCATTAAAATGATAATTATTGTTAGCCACAAACCAGCAAAGGGTCAGTTTTTGGTCACAACCTGTTGCTGCAGCTTGTGGATAAGTTGTGCTCAACACTGCAGACTGAGGTTCGTGGTGCAGCTGAACTCCTCTCGTTGTCATCTCAAGTCTTACGCTGTTTGGCCAAAAGTGTGTGGACACCTGAACATCACACCCATTTGAGCTTGTTGAACATTGCATTCTAAACCCATGGGAATTCATATGGAGTTGTTTTCCCCCTCTGCTGCTATAATAGCTTCCATCTTCTGGGAAGGCTTTCACCAGAATTTGGAGTGCGGCTGTGGGAATTTGTGCCCATTCAGCTAAAAGAGCATTAGTGAGGTTGGCGAGAAGGCCTTGCTCGCAGTTGGCATTCCAGTTCATTCTAAAGGTGTTCAGTGGGGTTAAGGTCAGAGCTCTGTGCAGGTCACTAAAATTCTTCCACACCAACGTGGGCAAACCATGTGTATATGGAGCTTGCTTTGTGCATGGGGAGGGCACAGTCATGCTGGAGCAGGAAAAGAGCTTCCCCAAACTGTGGCCACAAAGCTGGAAGCACACAATTGTCTAGAATGTGTTTGTATGCTATATGGGTGCAACTGAAACAGCTCAACTCAGTTATTGGACAGGGGGTCCGCATACTTTTGGCCATGCAGTGTACCTGCTCCCTTCCTCCATTGTTCACCCTTGTCCATGCAGCATCTCCTCAGAACATGGCTGCCAGTTGTTGACAACAGTTTTTGCAACCCAGAGTCCTGCCCAGTCTACAGGAAAACAAGCCTCAGTTCCTCATTCATCTTGTGTTTTTGTTTCACAGTCCAGGATGGTTTGAGACAAGCACTTTGTATAATGACTGTTAGATCTTTACATTTGACAGCTATCTTCATGTTTAAACACATCAATAATTTGCCATTGTGTGGTGACCCATTTCTGGGCTTACTTGACTACAAGAGTGACAGCAAAGGGAGCCCTGGAAGTGAAGGCGTTTTCCCCACAGAAACGTAAACTATTCCTCAGTCAGTACAGAAGCTGAAAACATAACCGAATATTTTCACAAGAAAAAATGGCCTAGTCCAGAAGTCTTTAGGCTCCTGACCCTGGTCCCTGAGGCCGAAAACCTTACATATGTTAGCAAATGCATATTAATTTCCACTTGACTTCTACTCAAAACACCCCGTGAGACGACTCATCGTCTAAAGAGGGACCGAGGGCTGGGACGGAGCAAGAACAAACTCACCCCTGAGGTTCTCCGAGTTCAAGGTTTGCAACCCAAGTTGTTGTGCTGCTCAACACTGAAGGGGAAGAAGATTAAATAAAAAAATAAGCACTCGGCAAAATGCTGTAGCGTAACATTTGGTCATCAGAGGGGCGTAATGGGGGCACGCGTTGCTGAGGAACCAACATATCCAGCACATTTAAAGGAAAAAAAATTACTAAGTTGTAACCTCGCTGGTCACCACTTTGCATTAAAGTTGTCAATTCATCTGCACAGACCTTGAAAAAAAGCGATCGAACGTAGATGCCATTTTTTAGTTTTGTTGTGCGTCTTGTGCTTTTCAGTGCTGTCAGGTTTTCGCCTCCCTGCCTTTTCATGTATTTGTCAGTATGGTCCACTGTGTCAGACGTTTTTCGTCTTATATCAGCCTTCTTACACATTTCGAGGGTTTTAACCAGGGGTCACTGTGTATTTAGGCTCTTTCAGCGTAACACATTGTCACAGCTGTCAAGGGACCGCTGGCCTTATTTTTTTTTTTAAAGAAGGGTCCCATAATAGCAGCTTTTTAACTCATAGTCCACCCCTCTAGTAAATGACTGCCTTGATACCTTCATGCTGTCTTGAAATTTGTGTGCTTGGGTTGGGCCTGCCAGCGCTCAGCCAGTCTGGGGTTTGTGTCAGGATCTGACGGCAATGAATTCTGCCAACTTTATATGCCGTCATGGAGCAGAATGAGATTTATAATGTCGCAGCGTTCCTAGATTTACTCATTACTCTGTATTTCTTGACAGCTGTCGAGGGACCTCAGGCCTTTCGATGACTTCTTGAACTCACACTGTTCTGTGGGCTGAATCCCCGAGCAGCACAGATGACAAAGGGGCAGTTTATAGCGTTAGCATCAGTGTATTATTTCGGAAATGCACAGATCTACAAGTGCTTTAGTCACTTTTACGGTTATGGTAGCTTGGGATTAAAGCCATTTGCATTCATATGACGTTTTCTTCCATGGAGTGTGAAACTGAGGACAACATCCTTTTAGGAAGCCTTGCAGCAACTACCTTCCTGAAGGGCGCTATAGCAGGACAGAGGTTTGATCCCATGTAGCTTGAGCTCAAAGGCAGGAGATGCAGCAGTCAGCACATCTACTGTCTGATGAAACCACAGCACCCAGTGTTTCAGGCAGGGATTTTGAATGCTTGCTGGGGAGTGGGTGAACTTTTTGGGGCTTTTCCATTTAGACTAATGGGTAGAATAGGAGGATCGGAGGATAAGAGTCGACTTTATTCACCCCCGCAGGGAAACTCAGGCAGTCAAAACTCCAGCCTGGACTGGGCCCTGCTGGTCACTCTCGGTACTGCAAGGCCATGTGCTTCTGTTTACTCCTGTGAGCGCCTTACCCCACCTTCCCCACCTGATCACCATTATTACCTTCATTTATTTCCCTCATTATTACCTCCTGCGTTCCTCCAATGGCCCATCTCTGTTATTTATTGTTTTAGGTATTGAAGTCCTATCTTTGCACCAGTTCCTTGTTAGCGTTTGACTATTTCACTATAGTTTCCCTGTGCCTGTTCTGTGATAGTGTCCTCTGGTTGTTTCACTTGTTTTTTGACCCTGGTTTCTCCTGAGCTGTTTCTGCCTGCTGAGCTGATTGTTTCTCTGGTTTTAAACCTGTTTTTGCCCCTGCGAATTGGAAGTTCCTCTAATAAGTCTTCATAAAGTCTGTAATTGAGTTCTGACTTGTAAATCCTGACACACACATACAGCAGTTGAAACACAGGAAGCAGTGAAATGTGCAAGTAAATAACAGAAGACATTTATCAGTTGCAGAAAAGCTGAACAAGTTTAGTGGCTTTGAGGTTATGAGGCTGTTGCTAGGAAGGACCCCCACAAAACCACTTCTTTGTGCACTGACGTTTAATAAGATGGTGGCTGAAAGGGCTCCCGGTGATCACTTTACTATGGGGATTTGAGCCACTGTCCCTCAGGGACTGTAGCTTCCTCTGGACTCTGCTGAATCAGGGGTCTTGTTGTACAAGTTTACTGGATCAGCGTTTCTTACCAGAAGCGATGCCTCCCCTTCCCCAGCACACAACATCCGTCAAATGTACATTTTTTGCCAAGAGGTGAGGTTGGCGCCTTAATGGGGGGTATGTCAGTATGGTGGGAGCCAGCCATATATACAGTATACTCTATACATATACACGCTCACCAGCCACTTTATTAGGCACACCTGTTCAGTAGACTCTGAAATACTGGAACCAGAGTGACCACCACCAACAATCAAGTCATGTTTAAAGCCACTTAGACCAAGCATCTTGCACTGGTCACTCAAGTGGTAACTGGATCTCCAGACCTTGTCTGTGTGCTTCATATACTGAAGTAATAACCATGCACAGAGGCAATTCCCATCTTACTTATTCATTTAAAAAAAATCCTTTCTCACCCACTATAGAATATATATGAATCTCTTCTCACACCTTTTTCCTTGTAGGTGGTATCTTTCATCAAACTTGGGCCTCCTATTAGAGTGAGGCCCGAGAGTTTGAGGGTATGGTGCAGTATTCTGGCTGCGCAACAGACTGTGCTGGACTGAGACCAATTTTTTTGCAGTGTTTTTTAAGGATCGCTGCTGTACACAGATACACACAGATCTCAGTCTTTTGTTCAGGGCTCAGACAAAACACCGTTCCTTTGCCCGGATTACGGGGTAACACTACTGTCTGCTCTCGTCTTCTTTATACCGCACGCGTGTTATGTGTTGCTGATGCAGGCCCACAAGTGCTAAAAAACTCTTCTCATAAGAATTTGCTCTCCAAGAAAATCTTGAGGAATGGATTGCGCTCTTCACTCGAGGAAAGTTTATATTTAGAGGACATTCTCCAATTAACATAGTGTTCAGCATTGCTGCTTTTTAAATAATACATGTCGGTCACAGGACGTGCGCAGATAGAGTGTCCTTCAGGCTCTCTTCTCCCACTCTCATTTCTCAGTACTCTTGTATGTAACTGCACACCTGATGAGGAGAAGGAGGACTTGGCAGCACTTCTCTCCAGTGCTAAGGTTCTCTTACACAATAAGAAGCTAATTTTCCACATTCATGCATTCTTAGCCACGTACAATGGGCTTTGGCCATTTACCCAGCCTGAATCTCTTTCCCCCCTACCCCCATCCCCTGTGCCTTGAGCTACACAGCATCCACCCACACGTAATGCGCTCCTGAGTAATCCCCTCCAGGTATATATGCATATTTATCAGCCAGGTTTGCGGTCCAGCTAAGCCTTTCCAACCTCTCTGCCATATTTAATTTGCCATTTGACATCGGGATAATTTGCTATATCAAACCATATGTTTTTTCTCCCTTTTTCAACTGTCAAGCCTTTCAAAGATCATTATACTATTTGTACTTTAATCGTACTATAGTACATATATGGTACATATTCAACATATACTATATATGTGTGTATATATAATATACAGTATGTATATAAATATATAGTATATTGTTCGCTACTTAATTTAGCTGACACTTCTCCAAATTTGTATAATAAGGTATTAATAATTTTTGAAGAATTCAATCTCAGTTTATAGTGAGGTTTTAATCATAATATCACCTTCTGCCCCACAAATATTTTAGATGTATTAAACACATTGCAAATATACTTAATGTTCTTTAAACTACTTAAAGGAAGTAGGGATTTCAACCATGACATATATGTCCGGGCAGGTTCTCTTCATTTCACACCTACTTTGTCTATGTCCATTTATGCACTGACACAATTCCTTTTGGTTGCTTTCAGTCATGAAAATATCTTGATATACTCAGTGGTAAAGGAAACGCAACATACGTGCATCTGCTTGAATGACTTGTAATGTTTACAACATGTTTAATATAAGCAATATGTATTCTTTATCAATTTTACAGTTGGTCTTCTCTAGTTTCTTCAGAAATGTTAGACTTTAAGCACAACTGGGGGATGTGGTGGCACAGCAGGGTAAGCTGCTGCCTGATGTGGTGTTCAAGCCCAGCTCAGGGGGGAGTGTGTGGAGTTTGCATGTTCTCCTCTGTGTTTGCACCCCCCTCCTAAGGCAAAAATATGCTAGAAGAAGCCAGTGGCAAACCACTTCCCTTCCTCTTTCCCTTGAAAGCAATGGTTGCCCAACAAACAGGTTCAAAGATGACTCAGTAGCACTTTCCATTTCAAGCACCCTCTAGATCTAAAGCAGAAGTAACTGCAGACCTCAGCTACTGGGCTGTTTTACTTAATAATAATATTGTATCGCATACATTTTCTACCACATAATGAAGTCCTTTTCAGCTTGGATACCGCAGCCATCGTGGATAATTTAGCACCCGGTTGCAAAAGAATGGCGATGATGAATCCGCTGTTTAGACAAACACATTCTTATATGATCTATTGATCTTGCAGGCTACTTAAATGTAAAACCGCAGGAAAAAAAAAAAAAAAACTGCAAATCCAAAAATGCGTTTTTTGCAAAGCATAAAGAACGGTAACACCAGCTGTGTTTGGCCTAAATAAAAACTTGTAAGCATGTGTAACACTTTTATTTGAATTTCCTTTCAAAGCAAAATGGAGAATTTGCTTATCCTCTCCCCGCTTGAGTTGAGATGAATTGAGAACAAGGGCGCGTGCTGAACAACATCAAGTGCCAATTGTTTGAAATTAAACAGGACAACCTGAGCACATTTTCAGTTTTTGACATTCAAACGTGTCCAGCTGGGCTCACACGAAAGCTCAGAAGAAACCCAAATTGGATTAACGGTGTTGACACTGCCTCGCTCGACATGGCTGTGCTATAAAAGATAACCCGACCGCCTTCATTAGGTGCAGGATTAACCTGATGGGTCTGATAGGGATTCCCAATCCCAAAGGTGATCTGTATGCAGACACTCTCGCTCATCTTCCTGCTATCCTCCAATCCCACACTCATTACCCACCATTTACCAGCGTCTGCGATCGATAGAACAAACCAGGCAAAAGAAAAAATTACACAACCGATCATATGTACACTCATTATTTTAATAAATCAGGATTGCTGCAGTGCCCTTACTAGTTGAAGTGTGTCGTTGTTCAAGGCCATTGGAAGATCTATATCTATTGAAATATAATTTAAAAAGTGCGTACCCATCCGTTATCCTTAACTACTTCTTCCTGTCAAGGTTAGGCTGGTTTGGAGCCCATTCTGGAGTCACTGACTGCTAGTAGCAGACTATACCCTGGATGGCATGGCAGTCAATCACAGGGTATAAAAATCAAGAATGAAATTATAATGTTGAATCCATTCCTTTTCATTAACTGGTAGTCCAGCGCAGGGTCACGGTGGTTTAGGGCCTAAGCAGGAAACCATGTACATGCAGCATGGCACAACCTGTGCAGTATGCTGCTCATAGTCGGGGCAAGCACACACACACACACGCGCGCGCGCGCGCGCGTAATGATCAACTTACACTTGCAGTTCACCTTGTGGGAGAACGTGGAGATGTGAGGTAGCACCATTCACCATAGCACCACCACGCTATCCTGATGTTAAACGTAATTTCTCAAGGCTTCAGTTCTGCCAGCTGAGTTCTAATGATGCTTCTACACAGTTCTTCGGGTTCTGAAGGTTCTGCCTGGTTTCTACCCCACACGGTCTTCGACAAATGTATTTGTTTAGAGACTGTGTGTGGCATTAGCACTGAACTATGAGGGGTAGAACTGTGTGGAGCACCATAGATGCCGTGTGCACTTTCAGTGGGATCTAACCATTAAATGGACTGCAGGCAAGTGATGTTTGGCCACCGCCTACAGAGGCTTGGTTTATGGTCAAAATATAGAAAATAGATTGGTTCCTTGATAATGTATAAAAAACCGATTCACCACAGGAGATCTCAGATTAATTTGCTGCATTTATCACAGAAAATGATAACTAAAACAAATGAAACCAAAGAGCTATTGAAGGATCAGTGCTAGAATGGGGTAGATAATAGGTTAATGAGGAACAACTGCATTTCTTCACCTTCCAGAGTATCTCCAAGCAGCTGCTATGTTATCTGAGAAAAGGGCTGGATTTTTATTTGCTTTTTATAATGTTTTTCCTTGACTTGGTGAGATTGAAAAAGAAGAAGCTGTTAGTTTCTCTGAGCAAGATGAATGCTAGACAGCACTGATGTTTTCCCAGCTACAACCTTACTCTTGTTTCAGTAAGAGAGAAAATGGTTAAGTACAGCAAGACACATTTGAATTATTACATTCCAGTTCACATTATTATTATACTACTAATGGAAAAAATGCTTCATGTAAAATCCTGTATTTATGTTCATACATTTCTGGATAGGCTGTGAATCTTGTATCACATACTTTGGAGAGAAAGATCTGGAAAAAGTTCTCAAATGTTCTGTTTCAAATTCAAATTGCTCAAGCAATGGTGTTTTCAGTGAATACCATTTTTCTGTAAGGCTATAAGGATATGAAAGCTGGACTTTAAAAACAAGAAAAACACAGACTCCCTAGGACTGTGGTACTGTAAGACAGTTAACAGGATGCATGGAAACTTTAGATTTGTGGATCTCTCGGCACAAATGATGACTGTGCTTTAAACGCATCGTATCCAAATATTGGTTTCTCTTGGAAAAGCGGAAGGATGAAGAAAGGAGAGACAATGGGGCGTCAGACAGATGGACTCAATGACACCCTCAATGGACACAACCACTTCTCATAACCAAGGACCAAACCAGAGGGCAAGAAGGTTCTGGAGATGCTTCAGTGTTTAGAAGCTCACACAAGTCAACGGCACTCAATATTAACAACCTTTACATTAAAACAGCATTGGGTATCTGGTTTTTTCCTGAGAATTACTACTGTTTTTGAGGTAAACCGGCAGTCCAAGTGGAATAAACCCTCCTGACCGCTACTGGTAAAAAAACAAAAAAAAACAAAAACAAAAAAGCAAAAGAAGATGGAAATAGAAATACTGCAGTGGGCCGAGGTTTACCTCTGCCGCTGGGGTCCTGGGGATCAGCATCAACTGAGAACTGTTCTAGCATCTGCCTGCACACCCGCGCTCATGTGTTTGCACATTATTTATTCATCTCATTTCTTCTTTTTTATTACAGTTTTCCTTTATGTATTTTCTGACACATTTGCCACTTGGTCCATGTCAGAAAACTGAAATGTGCAGATTATTTTATTTTAGTTTAATAGATTTGCCAGCAATATTTATCAGTCCTCAATCCAGTGCATCATTAAAAACCATTTGAATGAAAGATAAAACAAAAAAAAAAAAATTGCTATTTTGCTTTACTTCACTTTGCAGTTACTGCACAGTCATTTTCCAAATGCAGCTCTAAATGGTACAGCAGTAAATCCCCTGTGGGTGGTCCGAAAGATTCTGCTGCTGCTACTAGAGGTCATTTGGGTGGTACCTTCAGCAGGAGAGGTCAGTGGGGCTTTGTGAAGTTCCATAAACTGAAGACAAACAGATGTGGCAGCTCACTAAGTCAAATGGAGTCAAAAGATTAGCAAGAACAAGCAAGCGGCGTATAAAATTAATGCCCACTTTTTATCACTTGTGTCTGTTCAATATTAGGAATGGAAGAGGGAGAGTAGCAAGCTGTCTGGCTGAACAGAGGACCCAGGTGGAACTCTGGTGTGAAAATTATGATGTAAGTCACAATAAACGTAATTCAACATCAAGTTTGGACGTGGGAAACAGAATTCATCGACTCCGTGGGAGAAGTCTGACTTTACAGGGGGGCAACTCCACTCACCAGACTCAGAGTGCATGGAAAATAACAACTGTGCTTTGCTGTCTTTTTGGTTACATTTCCTACAGATCCACAGACTGTAAATAAAGCTTGTTTATCCTCTGAGAATGGAATGAACGGCTAAGATGACATTTATATCAAAGTGAAAAGGCGATTCATATATTTCAATTTACATTATGATGCGCTTTGAAAGAATGAACAGTTGGGCTGTTTTAGCCGTAAAATGTTTTGTTTCACATAAGCGGATTGTTTACTTCAGTTCAATGTATTCTTTTTGAGTTATACGTTGGATGCTTTTTCCCCAACATGGGATAACACTCGCTCTCATACTTTCAGTAACTGCTTGTGCTTTGTCAGGATCCCAGGGTTCTGGACCCTTTTCTGGGATGGTTGGGTGCTTGGGTGGGAGGGGTACACCCTGGGCAGGATGCCAGCACATCCAAGGGTACAATATGGGATGGCAGCTAGCAAATTTATAAACAAAAAAAAGACATTTTATAATAGAACTTTCACATTTTGTATCTATTATTATAATTATTTATCTATTATAATAGATAGGCTGAGCTTGACTGGAACCCATGGATGAACACCCCTGGCCACCGTATCACCACTAACACAACATTAGAGAAATAAAATTAAATCTTTCCATTTAGCTCATAAGTAAGACAATCATATTTTGTTGGACAAACCCAAGATAAATCCATGGGAACCTTTTTCCTAAGCCAGGTGAATTCCATTGCTTCTACTTCATTCTTCTCTTTGCACTCTCTGTTAGTATTAATATTGTTTTTCATCTCAGTTGTTATCACTATTGTTCTTATTTTAATATATGCTACGCTTCCTACTCACCATTTTGCTGCTTGGTTGCTATTGCTGCATCTTCAAGATGCCACTGGAGACACACACCACATTTTCATTTTTATATTAAAGTGGGAAGTGTCAGGAGACCCCACTCATTCCAGCTGACCATCACATGTACTGCTCCTCAACTTCTACATTCACTGGGTTGACACATTTTAATGCCCCTGCTCTTCTCCGACGTGGGTTGAAAACATATGTGTTGGAATCAATGAAACCAGTACGTTCAATAAAAATGTGCTACCTTCAGCATTTTGCAAAACAACAAATAAACAATTACAGCAAATAAAGAAGGACATGCAGAGCTGACACCCAGCAAACAGCCCATTAGCAGTGAGGTACCAGCTTTAGCCGTGGTGCAACCGTGTTTCCATCCTTCATGACTGTCAGGCTTCATTCTCCCTGCTGAGGATGCCCCAGAGAAGTGACTTCTGACTCCTTAGTCAAGAAAGCTGCACATTCAGGCACAGCAGAACATCAAAATAGGCTCTTGCAGAAGATAATACTTAGGGATACTTGCAACGTAATAGAAAATAAAGCTCTGTTAGTTTGCTTAGCTAGCAATACAGGTACAGTAGAGACTACAGTAGAAACACAATTTTAACAATGAAGTGTTTTCAAAATAACTGTCCTGGCTGTTCTTATTTTGTGGTAGTTTATTCTTGGTCCTCGATGACTGATTCAGAATAACTCCCATGTTGCCCGTCTTCGGCCTCTACGCTATGACAGTGTTAGTTTCAGTGATGGCGGCCGGTTGCTACATCCTACACTCACGACTCTGCGATGTCTCACAATGTCTTAACCCACTCAATAATTTTGGCTACTTTGAAATTAAAAACTTTTCAATATTTCCAGCTCGGTCTCACAGGAGGACTTACCCTCGCTTCACAAACTACGGGTTAGAGGATAAAATGCAAAAATAAATAAGCCATAGATTTGATGAAGATAACGGTGCAACGGGATCCAGAACTTATCCCAGACTCCCTTCTCAAATAAATCGAGACCTCTCACTACCATTCCTCTCCCTGCACAACCTAACTGCCATTTGCTTGCTCAAATGAGATTATATTGTGTCAAACACCTTCATTCAAGATAAAGTTTTTAAAGTTTGACACCATCTGGGATCAAGTTAGGGACAGTGTTCATCCCTGGTGATCCTATGGTTTTTACACAACTGTGCAGCCAGGCATCTCCACTGCATGAGCTAGCAGCCACCACACACACACACGCACGCACGCACGCACGCACGCACGCACGCACGCACACACACTCCTATTCCCACTCCCTTTCCATCCATCCCTTTCTGCTCTACAAACATTCCCTTCTCTTCCTCAAGGCTTTAAAGTCCAATAAGGGCGTTTGGACATTCTCATCCATTTTGCTGTCTGCTTGTTATAAATCACCCAAGTGGGACAGACTTTGTGTGCTCAAGGTATGGTAGCATCAGGCAGGTGGCGGGCAGCCCTAGTAAACACACATGGGTGCCTGCATTGTCCCCTGAATATTACGTCACTTCCTCACTGACTGCCACTTCCGCAAATAAGACCTGCACTTAGAGCAATATGCAAAATTTATAAACTCATAAACTGACAATGACTGAATCTGTAACCATTTTAGTTTCTTGTTAGCAAAGAATTTCATAAAACCATTGTGGCAACATAACTTGCTCGCAGACAAGGCATGCATTCTTCTTCTTCTTCTTCTTTGTCTTTGCCTGCTGGGGAGCTGTGCCATTTTACAGTATTCCTTACAGATGCCTACCTGGCTGTTGGGAAGTAGTGCAGCTCACAGGCTGTCTCCATGGTCTGGTGATCACACCCCAGGGATGGTGTCTGCAGCAGGTGGGAAGAGAGCGGGAGGGGTTAAGAATCTCACAGAAATCCATCTACTGGCACCCAGAGCACTTTTTCTAGGTAGACGTAACGTTACAGTCCCCTGCTGGTCCTAAGTGAAGATCTAGAGAAGATCAGACTCCTATTTCACAAACTCAAAAACATAGTATGAAATCACAGCCATCATTGTGTTTATTATTATTATTATTATTATTATTATTATTATTATTATTATTATTATTATTATTATTATTATTATTATGTTTATCTGATCAAAGTACTAAGTTTGTTCAAAGGGATTTGCAGCTTTTACTGAGCTGTAAGCTCTCAAAAAGGAATTTACCTTAATAATTAATGAAGCAGAAGAATTTATCTCACAATATTCCAAAAAAAACAATGTTTCTTAATGCTAAACAAAAAATAGACATGTTCTGTCTTGGTCCAAAGCTGCACATGTCCTTAGTTAATATAACGTTTGTCAGACCTCTGATCTCATCCACTCACTGCAGGGTCCTTTGCACAGACATGAAATGAAAAAAAAAACAATATAGCAGTTTTAAGAAGAACTGTGTCTCATTTTGCTGCAATTTGAAGCAATATGTCTACAGCTAGTTCTTAAGGTACATGGATTACTGAAGATTAATCTGAATTTGAAATCATTTTCTAAAGGCAGTACCTCCTTCCTAGGGAATCTGTACCATTTTAACAAGAGATGGGAAAAGGTGATGCTTTGAAAAAGAGACCTTCGTATGAAAAGCGGAAGCTTTCAGCAGAATCCAGCCGGCTGCCCTGAGTTCAGGCCTCCGCTGGGTTTGGTTCTTCATGTTCTCCTTAAATGCACTTGTGTGCTCTCAAATCAGTTAACTCCAGACCCTAAGAAGGAGCAAAATTCCATTCGCTTCTATATTTTGTACGCAAAAAGGTGGAAGGGGTTTAAATGATTTATACACCCACTTCTTTTGTGTGATTTCTAGTTTGTAACTATCTGCATATTTCCATTATATCGACACAGTGATTCATTAAATAAACTAATAAGATCTTATCACTGAGATCTGCTTTTTAATAGATGTGTTAATAAAATTGCATCTATGCCAGCTGCAGCAGCTCCGCTTTGTAGTTCATCTCAGCACACAGCATTGACTTTGAGTCAAATCCCACTCTGGGTTCTGGTAGGGCTGCTTTCTCTTTACAGACTCGTTGACCCCATTAGCCAAGTTGTCTTTGTTCTCCAGCCACCACAGGGTCCAGCTCTGCATAGGCAGTGTGCGGAAAACTGTCACCACGGCTTGGAAAATCTAACTGGGAGAAAATATACTGCCATATTAAGCTTTTTTTTTTTTTAATAAAATAAGACCAAGTGGGATGGTTTTCCCTCTGTTTTTATGCGCTGTATGCCATGGTTAACGGTTTGATATCTTGGTTGAACTTTGTGTGTTTAATTGTGCCAGGAGAATATGTTTACAATACCTATGGGAAAGAAAGAAATCTATCTTTTGCAGCAAACTTAAGTGAACCATTAATTCATTTGTACTGCGCATCTAGAAACTTTGACAACACTTTCAGTGCAAGAAATATCCTAAAAGACATTCAGACTGACTAAAATAAACACTAAGGGAAACGGACTCCAAGGAAAAAGATCCAATGTATTTTATTACTGTTAACATTACACTTATATCTTGAGTTATGAACATCCAACTTGTGTTTTTTTTAAAAAGGAAAAAGGATTTCTGTGTTTATTTTTAATAACATTTTTTTTGTTCCTTAAAAATTTTTCCTTGCAGCAAAACCTGGTCTGCGTTTCTGCCTGTTGACACTAGGGGCAGAAAAACCCACTCAGATAAAATAGAAACTCAGAGGAGGGAAAAGGAGGAAAAATTGCCAGCAGCCTCTTGTGTGTGTGTGTGTGTGTGTGTGTACACTTTTTTTTATCTCTGATACATACATTGATATGTTTGAAAGTACAGAAAGATGAAGCCTTTGAAGACTAGCACTACGAATTTATAATGTACACTGTGCTGGGATATGAGAGAGGAAGGCAGAAGGTTACTCAGACATCAACAACACCTGAACTTCTCTCACATCACTGTCCAACAGAATTTGTTTACAATCTGTAAAAGCCTGTTGTGTGTTTGTGTTTAGAACGACCTGACACACCAGATATTTTATGTATTATTTTAAGTAAAATGGCTTTACAGCTGAATATTACTGTTAACAAATCAAAGAAGGGTTTTGTTGTTGCACCAAATACTTGAACCTGAATGGTAGAAATAAAATATTTAACTGCATAAAAAGAAAAAAATGTAAAATGATTTTTATTAAAACAAGTTAGAAGCTCAGTAATAAAATATGCCACTGGTAGGAGTTAAGCAAATTTAGCAAGATCTTCCACAAATGAAACTGGTGTCAGAATTGACTCATAGTTGACTGAAAACACAACTGTTTTTACGGAGGAGTTTGGCACACCTGATTTTGGTTACACCTGTTAGCATGTCAGCAAACGTTGGCGTGGTGAAGGTAGACTGCTGTATGTTATTCTTACGGCATTTTTGGATACTGACACATAAAATCAGTATGTGTTGCTTTTAGAAACATCACTTACACCTACTTTTATCTGATAACAGTATCTGGCATTAATACAACTGAGAGAGTGGGAAAATGTGGGCTGTAGAAGCTTGATCACCTAGCCAGTAAAACTTGGCTCTCTAAGCAGTGATTGTATTGCAGCCATTTTACTGGTTAAGCTCGTCTCTCCTTTCATTGCAAATATTTCAGGCTGTGCCTAAGTCGGGGCAGCAGTCATGACCTTGACCTTGACCATGATCATGCTGTGGAAGAGAGGATCTCCTCTGGCTGAAACAGCTGAACGAATTACAGTCCATCTTTGATGTTCTAGATTTATATGGCGGGGTATTGGGGGACGAAAATCTAAAAAGCATAAATTTAAGTGTAGTTTTTTTTTTTACTATGCTACTGCAGGTACTACACTGTGTACGGTGGTAACACTTTTATTACCTAATGTAGTGTACAGTGAACATGTAATGTGTCAAATAAAGTGAATTAAAGCACTATAATTCAAACATACATACAGTAGCTATACAAAAAGCAGGAAACAAAGCACCGACACTGCTCAATCAGGACCCTGTTGCGTGCAACTGGTTGGACAGGATAGTTTCCTTAACACACAGTATCAAAATAAAATATTGTTGTACATATTAATAAAGGTATTTTCTCCAAAAAGTAAAAAAATGCTTTTTTACCTTTATTCGAATGCTAAAAAACAGAGCAGAATATTTTTGCGATGGTATGTGAAATCAAGATCAGCTAACTCGAGGATCAACCTTATTCAGGCATGCGTGGTTTTATATCATACAGTCACCAACAAGACTCATTTCTGTTGTCACACAGGCTCCTGCATATAACATTTAATGTTAGATCCATTTAAAAGAAATAGCATCTTGCTGACATGACTAATAATAATTATACTACTTACAATTTAAACTATTATGTCATGGACAGTGTTAAGTCTTTATAGTATTGCAATTTGCAATGAGCTACACCTTGAAGTGATACCCACATATTTAAAAAAAAAAAAAAAAAAAATCACTCAATTTAAATGTTTAAAGTGATTTTTGAGCTTGCTACTCATGTGTCAGAGTTCCACATAACACACGATACCCACTCTATAGCCCTGTGCAGGGGTTTGTGGAGCACAGCAACATGGGTCCTCTTCTGGGGTTTTCCTCTGCAGTTTAGATATGGCCTTGTGTTTCCGGATCCTTCAATCACTGCTTCAGCACATTCCAAAACACCAGCAAAGGCAGGAGTCTGACATCTCCTGGCAAGGGCTGCACTGGCAAGGCACAAGCTGCCGACTTTCAGTTATGCATACTGATGTCCTGTCACCACATTTACCCATCAGCACAGGAGATTGGTCCGGGCCCGCTGCCCAGGTGGTTTCATAGTGAGCACACCCATAATTATTGTGGCCTGCAGGAAGCAAGCAGAATTGAGCGTGCGGTGCTGGATGGCGGCATCATGGGGAATCGACATACAGAGATCATCATGCTTCACGCTCAGCATTCATGCAGACCAGTCAAAAGCTCCCATTGCAACCTGTAACATAATTCGCCTCCCTGCTATTGTTTACTGATATCCAGCATGAAAAGCCAACCAGACACACAAATTATAGTTATTTATGGACCAGCAACATGAACAGGATAAAAGACACAGCTGGGGACAGTAGTCAGCACTGCTGCTAGTGGTCACTTGCTTTGTTAACTGATTTAACCAATCGATTTAACAAAAAAAGATGCCCGTATTAAATATACTAAATAATATCACCTCTTTGAAGGAAGTTGTCAAGTGAGGTTGACAACAAAGGTGAGAGGGATGCAATTGATGTTAAATGTCAGTGAAAGTCGACTAGACTGTGTATTTTAGCTTGGCCACAGGATGAGTGTTGAGCTGCTGAAGTGGCTGCTACGCATCGACAAAGGAGGATGGAAGGGGACCAAGGGAACAACGGCGCACACGTGTAAGCAGCAGTGCATAAGAACGGCCCTGAGTGCGAAACAAAGAACACAAATGATGACCCAGTCCCGGAAATTACAGAAGGAAGTTGTGGATGTTTTGTTGTCTGAGTATCTTCAGTATAAACTGCAGAGGAAACAAGGAAGTGAGGTGGGGGCAGCGGCAAACAGGCGATTCGAGCACCTTCCATCAACACATGATGATAAAAACACATACCAGACTGTGCTGTCTGTAGCAATAAAGCAAAACAGCATCACCAGTGAAGCACTTACTGCAGGCAGTGCATATTACCCATGATGCAACTGGTTGTTTTGGACAACATCACACACTTCGGAATTATTCTGCATAAAGTCTTCACTCACCTTATATTTTTTTCCCATAGAATTTACATTACTCTTGTATATTGCATTTCATCATATGTGCTTTTAAAACATTATTTTGTGCATGTTATACAGAATTTTTCATTAAGACGTTTTTTTAACCATTAACTTCTTGCTTGTGTGTAACAATTTTATGAATACAAAGGATATTTCACCACCTTCACAAAACATGGCTGAAAAATGTTAGTCATCCCTGGACCACAAAGGAATGCTGGTGCTTGGTATATGGGCTTTATCTGCAGCCAGCAACATTCCTTCACGCGATCTCTGATGCTTCACCCATTCGGGGAGGACTTGTGCCTTCGAAGTTGTGTTTTCGGAGCAAGGGTTTGCTGTGCGTGGACCTTTTGTTCTGCTTTGCTAAAAATACTCCTAGGCGCAGATGGTGGTGTCAGCTGAGATATCCTATGAGGTGGAAAAAAGAAGAACATTTGTCCCCTGTGCTAATCAGATATAAAAATATTACATATAAGGGAAGAAAGCTGCACACCATTTCACCCCTATCCCCAACACAAAAAACACATTTATAAAACCTTTTACTCAAATTGACTAAAAAAATCCACTGTAATTTGTATGTGATTCAGCTACACAGAGAGCAAATGAGCAGTTTGAACAGTGGCTGCACATGGCTGACCAGCTTAGAAGGTTTCCTTCACCATCATGGTGATCTGCTCACATTTGCTTTGATATAATATCCCTTCCAAAGTTTAATTTACTGCCTTAAATCTGGGATTTTGGGACGTACAATCGGACAGGTACCTTTCCCCAGTCTTGCGGCAGCTCTAATGGATTTCATCCCATATTTTCCGCTTCCCAACAAAGCACCTGCTTCCTTCGAACGCTAACCTAAGCTGTTATAACAAAAGGAACACAAATTAGAAATTCAGTTTTTGGTTACGGGGATGAAAGGTTATTCCTCAAAAGTATCCTACAAAGTTCAAAGCCACCTTTCTAGGCGTCTATCTAAAGTCGCTGTTGTATTTCCAACCTCCGTTTTCATTTTTGCTTCAAAGAGTGTTGATGCGACTCAACAGTTGCAACTGTAAAGAGGATTAGCGCAAAATATCAATTTTTATTGTGAGGAACAAAGGCGGGAGGTTTACGGAATTCGGCAGAGTGTCATTTTGACAGAATTTCTCCATCATCAGCATTTACATGGTAATAAGGTAAACAAATGCACGTTTGCTATTTGCCTTCAGCGACTGAGCTTTTTTAAACAACACGCGGTCCTTCTGTCTTCTCCTGATATTTCATTAACATGAGTATCGGTGTTCAATGGGGTCTCTTTACAGTACAGTCTTCAAATGCTACTGTACCTCCGCTCCAATCTGCAGAGCATTACTAGCTGTAAAAATTGACAAAGACTGTATTTTTGGCCCAGCTTCAGGTCATAGCAGCACTCGTTCTTGTGGTTGACAAAGATAAGAAAGACTGTTTTGTGGCTATCATCATATTTAAAATAAAATGTTTTATCTTCATATTTCGTCATTTGGAAAATTATTATGAATATTAACGTCATTGTGAAAAGAGGTGCTTTAGGAGTGGTGTCATCAGTTTTCCAAGAATGACTATTGAAGTACAGTATATGATTCAGTAATGATGATATCATTTAAAATGTGTAAATGTTACAAATAAAATCGTTGCGTTGTTTAAAGTCGTGCTTATTGCATGTTTTCCATATATCTTATTACAGGAGTAGTGACCAACTGATGGTCACAGATGAACATGAATGCAGCAGTAGGATGGATTTCCACCACATTGTCCCTCCATGTTGGTGTGTTGGTCAGATGCCACCTTGACCATCTGAGGCCTCTCTGTTCATCATGCAAGGCTGGTTCAAACTTCAGCTGGAGGATTTGCAGATTGATTAAAAATGGCAAGATGTTAAAATGTTCTCAGAAGCGCACAAGAATCACCAACTTGTTAAAGTTTTTTTCAAAACTGCGTGGATGCCTTTTTCTACTGTCCAAAATGCAGTGGTACCTCAGTGTGGCATTTTAAATATTAAGCACAGCATCCAGTTAAAAAATATCCTGACTGTGAAACAAACAAAAGTTCATCTCACCAGCATCATTGTTAGATGTATAATTACCCTTTTTAACCGCATGGTGTGGAGAAGAACACAACAGGTTGTTGGCTGGATGTAATGGAGCATGAGAAAACTTAGCCGGAGGGACTGTAATTTTGTCATTAACACATCAGAGCCGCCAACAATGGCAGAAATATCCAGGTCCCCAAGCTAAATGGGGTGAGCTATCCACTTGCTTCCAGCTCAACATCGGATTTTGCTGGTGTTGAAGATGCCAAATATGTTTCATCCTGTAACAAGTCGCTATGCCTCACCGTGTAACACCTGAGCAAAAGAAATCTGTTTCACCTCACTGTGGTAAACCTCAGTGTGCAACACCTCACTCTCGCACACTTCAGTGGTAACACTGCGCTGTGTAAACCCTCTCAGTGTGCCAACACACAGCACGCGGTGTACAGGGTAATGCCGAACACCCTTGGATTTGATAAGGGACGAATTTACACCTTTCTATTAATAGAGGTCCAAAATTCAAGGGGTTTTCCAGCATGGAAACAGTTAATTTTTGCTATAAAGGAAAAACAGAAGAAACTCTGGAAAAAGAGTTAATAACCATCATTATTTTTAGTTTTCATGATTGCACCTATTATAATCTAAATAGGGGCACTTTGTTTTGTTGCTCTATTGTGAAAGCGTATTCATTAATCACTTTCAGTATTGCACAACTTTGAGAAAAACCCAAGATGCTCCTTAGCTCCATTTATTTCTTCTGCTACCTTATTTGCATTTCTTCCTTCCTTAAGATTTTTCCCTCAGTCTAAAATCTCCCACAGGCTGGAAGCATTCATCACCATCGCTTACTCTGCTGACCCCGATGCCGGTGCTGCCTGGAACGCCGAATTATCGTACAAATATAATTTTGCTTGACATTTCTGATACGCAACTATTTGTTGAAATTTAAGCGCGATGAATCGCAGCGCTAAAGAGGAACCGGTTTGCGTGTTTGTAGTGACGTTGCAGAGAAAAGAGTGATGATAGTGTGGTTATTTACTTTTTTTACTCCTTTTTAATGCTGCGTAGTTGTGTAACAGCCAACAATTAAAAAAAAAAATTGCAAGTAACACGCACAAGCACAGTTTGAACAAGACCCGCATTTGTAGTCTCTTAAGAAGTATTCAATCCCCCAACTGCTTGTTTCTCATGCTGTGTTGCAAAATCAAATTAATATAGAATATTAAGAATATTTAAATTGCTTTTTTCCGCTCCTGCGGAAATTATTCTCTACATTCGAAAGAAATAAAGTATTTAGTAGCAAATTGAATTATACTTTAAGTAAAAATCTGAAAATGATTTGGTAAGTATTCATCCCCCTTGTTTTGACAACCTACATTGGGGGGATGTTTAACTATTTGATTTATCATTCAACGCAAATAGGTTGGTTAAAATAAATGAGGCAAATTATTTTCACTGCTTTTTCAAGGCATTTGTGTAGAAATAATAACAAGTTGCTGTAACGCTCGTGCCCAGAGCTCCTGTAAGCAACGCCTTTATTACACCGGGGCTTTCACATACTGTCGCCAAACTCGGTGCATCCGTAAAACAAACTACCGGTGAAGAATTAGGGGCAACTTTGTGAAAGATACACAGGTGACGCCATGACAGAAGGCAGAAAAATGACAGAAAGCAGAATGAGGATCGGGGGAGTACAGGCCCAGTAATAAAGAAAGATGAATGATTTACTACGGCAGAGAGATGACAGAGCAGTACGGAGTAAACGTCCTGATGGAGCAGAGACAAAATGATAATCAATTCCAATCTTGGGATCCAATTACAGGAGGGAAAAATGATCTTGGGAAAACAAAAGTATGATGGCAAATGGTGAAATTGACTGAGAGAAAGAAAACAAAAGAAAAGAAAACACACCTGCGGACATCCAGTTTAAAATTCACTCGTGCTCCAGCGCGGAAAAAAAAAATCCCTTTGATTTTGAGATAAGTCCATATTTCATGAGACAAGGTGCTCTCGTGCAGACCTTGAAATTTTGTACTTTTTATTTATGATTGATCCGAAAGTGAACCTCTGACCATTAAGTTCCTGGTGTCAATATCGATGCTGCACCTGAATTCATCTCTGAAAGTAAAAATCCACCTGTCTAACTTTTTTATTTCTCTTAATACCTTGAGTTAGTAATACATGCTTTAAGTTCCCAGAAATATTCAAATAAATTGACATTGCATTGAAACAGCAGTGCGATAAAACTCTGTTTCACAGCCATTTTGGGAAACTAAATAGATATACGTTTTGCTTGGGCAACTCTGGCAACCAGCAGCAGCAATAATAAACAATTTACCATTATCTACCGTCAGTTACCACAATGCCCACCCATATCCCAAAGGAAGTTAATCTAAACTTCAAAGCTTCAGGATATAAAAGTGAAAATTGAACATAAATGTGCCTGAACAGAGCAGCATGACTGGAGTCAGATTCATAGCTTGGACCTGAGGATGGTTCACAGAGGCATGGCTTGGAGGAGATCCCAACCTCAGCAGAGCAAAGTGATAAAACAACATTCCCACATCACTGATAGAAATGTCTGATTTTACAGTACAAACTGTGAATAAGATTAAAACGGAGTTTGTAGCTGCACATTTTCTTCATAACGTTAATTTTTCACACACACCACCAACTCATAAAGCAACACATGATGAAAAAAATGAAAAACTAAAATTCCGGGTAAAATTTCCCCATGTTTATTGAGGAACGAAGTGTTAGCTTTATTATTAAATTTGCTGTTCTACACAAGCAGCTGTGACAAACATAAATGCAACAGTAATGGCAAACATGCGTAAATAAAGCAGAACTGTAAAAAATTATTGCAAAGCATGCAAGTTCAGACCTGAACAACTGCTCAAAATAAGAATCAACAAAATTCTGTTCAATATATCTTTGAAGATCACTTTGTTAAAGTCTAATTGTGTATTCTCAAACAGGCCATGAAAATTATGAAAGAATCCGGGTATTTTTGCTTTCTTTTATTCTTCATGATGATCTTTTATACATGACATTCCATTAAGGAATTGTAAATGTATTTGTTACACATACTGTATATTTTCCTTTGTGACATACAGTATGGCAAGTTGCTCAAATATATAGGTTATAAAAGCAGGATGCAGCCACAAGATTAAAATCACTGACCGGGGGGTGTAAATGACCATTTGCAGCATCTGATGGCTCATTGCCTGTTTCATATCTCTCATTACGGCAGACTTGAAATAAATGAGTTCTGTAAATGACTACCAAAACAGAACTTATATCTGGAAGTCGGTGGGTGAAAAATAAAGAGTTATGAAGCAATTGCTTATTCATTTACTACAAAATAACCACTTCTGCCCTTATCTGTGCCCATATTATTGGGTCTGTATCATAGAAGGCAGGAAATTTTCATCGTATATTTACTCTCCCAGTACGCAGCCGACGTCTGCATAGAACAATGGTCAGTTATATCCCATTGCTGATGGCCGGAGGTTTGCATCTAATCCAGCTGTGCATAAAAAACTGCTTTTATTTCGACCAACTATTAGCGATTGCCATTGTTTGCTCCTGGTTTTAAATAAACTTTAGCTTTTTCATTTTCTTGCTATAATATCTGTGCTGTTGTCCCCTCGTGCAAGATTAATGCCGAATTCATCGGCTTGCAATGCGCTAAACAAAAGGCGTCGGCGGCACGACAGTGCGGTCTGAGCCATTGCAAGTATTTCTGTCGTTCAGGGAACATTCATAAAATTCTTGCCGTGCAGAGATTTGGAAAAGAGGTTTTTTTGCCTTGTTTCTTTGGTGAAGCTGCTTAATCAGTTTACTTCCTCCACATTAAAACCTCACAGCTGACATAAATCCATAAAATAACTTTTTTTGCAAAGTAAACCTATTAGTTAAAGCACAAGTTCAACACCATTTTAAGAAGAACAGTGATGCATTTCAAATTTCTCTTCCTCAGCTACCAGATACCTGGATTACTGCTGCTTGTTGCATCGCTTTCAGAATCGAACTTTTGTCCAAACCCTTCAGTCAGGCCGTATAACACAAGGTATTGCAAGTTGTAATAACTGCAGTAGTAGAGATATAGCTGCATGGTGCTTGTAAATATATGAACAACATTTGAAAAGTATTACTTTTGCAATATACTATACTGAAAAGTTAATACATATTTATATTTAGGTTAACACTGTTGCCATGGGTAGTGAGTCAAAGAGAGTCAAAAGAGTTTATTTGTCAAGTACATGGTTGTGTACCATGTATTGAAATGTGCTCTGATCTGATCCAGGAAGTGCTACTGCATGCGGGCTTCCTCTGGGTGCTCAGATTTCCTCCCACAGTCCAAAAATACATGTTTCAGGCAGATTTGTCACTTTTAAATATCCATTGTCTGTGTGTACCCTCTATAGCTCATCCAGGCTCTGCTCTGCCCATAGCTTAGCACTCTATGCTTCCAAGGTGTGGAAAACCCCAACCTTGACATGGATAAGCAGTTAGTGATAATGGGTGAGAAAATTTATTTATTCTACATTTTAAATTTTAAAAACCAAACAAAAGCCGCAAGCTTGCAAATGTTTCATGGTAGGAATCTCCAAAAGTAGAAAGGATCCACGCCGGTCGACTTTGGCATCGCTAAATGTTAAAGGTTTAAAAATCCTATCTGTGTGAGAGCCCTGCTGAGGTGACCAAAAATGTTCTGTATGTAAAAATAAACCGTCAGCTTGTCACATACTGTCCCTCTCCCTGGGGATGTTTTTCACTGAACAAATCAGGTTGACTCTGTAAAAGAGGCCACGATGTTCATTTTGCAAATTTATTTGACTGTGGTTATGTAAATATTGTAGCAGCCATTGCTACGCTCCCAAATTCTGCATATTTCCCAGAATTGGTAAACCACCAAATGCATGCAGCGGTGAACTACGCGACTACTTGAACTTTCAAACATGCTCATATATTTTACATTTTGGTGTAAGTCCACACGGTGGCAGAGATCTCACACTTGACAGATCCCTGCCCTTCACCACATTAGAGTGCTACACATGCAGTACAAAATGTCTGCTATTCCACAAATGGGGGGTGATGGGGCCCCTAAATGTGGCCTCCATGTCTAGAGGACCAGATATCTCCACTGCTGGAAGATCTGTGAGAAGAAACTGGCTTATATTTCCTAAGTGGATTTGCAGTTCTTTTATAAAATCTGACTTTGTGGGATCAGCCTAAAATTGATGTCTTCTACAAGGGGCACCAGACTACGTACCAAGCAATTCCCAAAAGTACGACCGGGCCGCAATTATATTCATTCTACAGTTTTTTTTTTTTATCTCTTTTTGATCCTTTAAAGTTGTGGATCAAAAACTGTCAATAATACTACATTTAAACATGTTGTGTAAAGCACAGCAAATCTTAAAACTGGTCAGATGAAGTTAAACAAACAGGACCCTGAGAGAAGAAATACAAAGGGCAGAAGGGCAATAATGCAGCAAGGTTGCTCACAGTCATATGCAATATATATAAAATATACTTATAACATGAGTGTATGTACATTTGTACTGCTGCGCACATGTTTCTGAATCAGTTTGTGTTAAATCCCCTTAGGGGCACTGGGAGCAGGAATCTGAACCTGGTCCATCGCTTTCAAGGTTATGGCTGTAACTTCTACTTTGCCTGTTTGACATTGCTGGTATTAATTTTTTTGTTGCGTTTAGTTTAAATATATTATCATTTGTTATTCTTGCCAACGGCCAGGATGGTGCCATACAGGGTAGTGCTGGTGCATCAAACCCTGTGAGTCTGAAAATGGGTCTGAATCCTTGCACGATCGGAGGCTCTGATTTGCCCTTAGCACATCGGTATGTGAGTTAATGCAACCAAGTGGTTATAGAGAGTAAATGAATAAAATAGTTTATTAATGAATGAATTATTACAACGTGGCAGTAATTTGGCAAGAATTGCCTGTTTCTGCTGAGCTCCTCCTGTGCCTCTTCTATGCCTCCTGCACTTTCCCTGCACTCTGATACTCTTCCTGGGTTTCTTCCGCAATCCTTCTGGATTCCTTCTGCATTCCTCCTACACTCATCCCACGCTCTTCCTGCACTCTTCCTGGGCTTCTCGTCATAACCGGAGGACTCCTGCCAGGCAGGCCCCACGACTACTCCCACCCCAGGCTCCAGCTGAGCTTGGTGATAACTTTGTGCATGTAGGCTGGGGGGTAATTACACATCCTATTAGCGTGAAGCCAAATGCCTTTGGAGAGACATTAATTTGCGGAGGAGAAAAGAAAGGCGATATCTGTAGCTTCTTCTGGCCTTTTGTTGGACCATAAAAGGAGAAATTAAGTAGGATTACATTTTTATGTTAGAAAACTTCCAGCGCCTGCATTTGGTTGCTAAGGTAAAACCATCACGCTTCTGCATGATGTGACCTTTATTTCCGAGATGTAATACTTTTCCAAACAGTTCATGGCGGGAGAAAAGGTCGGCGTCTTTGGGGTGCGTTTTCCGAACAAACAGCCGTCACGGGTGACAGCCGACATCAAACATTGCTTGATTCCAGCAGAAACGTAAACTGTAGGTCGGAGAAATATTCTTTGTGTGCCTGTTGTGTGTGAAGACACTAAAGACGAGTTTCACCAAGGCAGTCATATGTTTTTGGGTTTTCTCTTGATACGGTGGTCATGCAAGACAGCAGACATTTGGGTGTTAGATGTTTGATGGTGAACGCAGTTGATCGACCCTGTCAGCGTAGCTAAACCCAGTTTTTCCCTCTGACATGTTTCCAAAATATCATCGATTGTGTCACACTTATTTATTTAGTGATTTATTTTATTAAATGGGAAAAAAGGTGTTTTCAGTTATTTCTTTTACTATAGTATGCCATTATTATGCTAATATTCTATTCTCCTCGTGTTTTTATACTTTCCACATACATTTTACTGAAAGAATTTGGTATCCATCACAGGAATTTGTGCCCCTCAAATCACAGTTCTTTGTTCTTAAATACCATGTTATTTCCTTCCTGTGGATTTCCCTCCTCTTGTCCCGCCAGCCTGTTGTCACACATCCCAGTGCTTTTCAGCGCAGAGAATTCAAAATGTGTTCCTCTCCTCCTTTTGCCCCGGTTGTCACAAGTCATCGTATCACCTACAAATTACTTTATCAGCTGTGTAATAATTACCGTTCGCTTACACGTTAACCACCCATTCAGAATTGCATCCTGTCGTACTCGCTGAACCGAGCATCACTCGTCCTACGTGTATCCATGGCAACAGGCCGAGAACAACGTTAATTAAGGGAACAGAAAAGACACTTGGTGTCAAAACAGCTTTGCTCCGCTTCTTATGCACTGCGTCCGAGTGTATCTTGGTACTTTATTGCAGTACGGCGCTTTGCTCCGCTGCCACGGCAGAAGTTGCCGAACTTTTAACACCAATCGTCCTGCAAGTCTTCCTTTGTGAAGCATGGCTGCGTTTTTGGCGTAGCGATGCATTGCAGGAACATCAAGAGAGAAAAAACTGTGCTTTCATGGCTGCATATTGGAGAAATACATGCTGT